>OY997266.1:390164235-391364235 GCA_963921465.1 Triticum timopheevii | reverse complement strand
GCACAGTGGTGGATTTGTTTTAAAGAAACTATTGATCTACCATGCTTCACTTGGATTATTTTGAGAGTCGTTAATAGCATGGTAACTTGCTTAATATTAATATACTTGGTGTTCAAGATATGTGAAACTTCCTTTTGAGTGAATTGAATACTAAGATAAGTTTGATGCTTGATAATTGTTTTGAGATATGGAGGTGATAATATCAAAGTCGTGCTAGTTGAGTAATTATGAATTTGAGAAATGCTTGTGTTGAAGTTTGTAAGTCCCGTAGCATGCACGTATGGTTAAAGTTGTGTAACAAATTTGAAACATGAAGTGTACCTGGCTTGTGCATCCTTATGAGTGGCGGTCGGGGAAGAGCGATGGTCTTTTCCTACCAATCTATCCCCCTAGGAGCATGCGCGTAGTACTTGATTTTTGATGACTTCTAAATTTTTGCAATAAGTATATGAGTTCTTTTGACTAATGTTGAGTCCATGGATTATACGCACTCTCACCTTTCCACCTTTGCTAGCCTCTTCGGTACCGTGCATTGCCCTTTCTCACCTTGAGAGTTGGTGCAAACTTCACCGGTGCATGCAAACCCCGTGATATGATATGCTCTATCAGACATAAACCTCCTTATATCTTCCTCAAAACAGCCACCATACCTACCTATCATGGCATTTCCATAGCCATTCCGAGATATATTGCCATGCAACTTCCACCATCATCATCATGACATACATTACTTTTGTCATATTGCCATTGCATGATCATGTAGTTGACATCGTATTTGTGGCAAAGCCACCATGCATTATTTTTCATACATGTCACTCTTGATTCATTGCACCATCCCGGTACACCGCCGGAGGCATTCATATAGAGTCATATCTTGTTCTAAGTTTCGAGTTGTAATCCTTATGTTGTAATCAATAGAAGTGTGATGATCATCATTGTTAGAGCATTGCCCAAAAAAAGAAGAAGAAAGGCCAAAAAAAAGAGAAAGGCCCAAAAAAAGGGAGAAAAAGAAAAAAAAGAAAAAAGAAAAAAAAGGGGCAATGCTACTATCTCTTTTTCCACACTTGTCCTTCAAAGTAGCACCTTGATCTTCATATAGTGAGTCTCATATATTGTGCTTCAAAGTAGCACCTTGTTCTTCATGTAGTGAGTCTCATAAGTTGTCTTTTTATACTAGTGGGAATTTTTCATTATAGAACTTGGCTTGTATATTCCTATGATGGGCTTCCTCAAATGCCCTAGGTCTTCATGAGCAAGCGAGTTGGATGCACACCCACTAGTTTTCTTTTGTTAAGCATTCATAGCTCTAGTGCATCCGTTGCATGGCAATCCCTACTCCTCATGTTGACATCAATTAATGGGCATCTCCATAGCCCGTTGATTATCCTCGTCAATGTGAGACTTTCTCCTTTTTTTGTCTTCTCCACACAATCCCCATCATCATATTCTATTCCACCCATAGTGCTATATCCATGGCTCACGCTCATGTATTGCATGAAGGTTGAAAAAGTTTGAGATTATTTAAGTATGAAACAATTTCTTGGTTGTCATCGGGGGTATAGAAGTTGGTAACATCTTTGTGTGACGAAAATGAAGCATAGCCTAACTATATGATTTTGTAGGGATGAACTTTCTTTTGCCATGTTATTTTGAGAAGACATGATTGCTTTGATTAGTATGCTTGAAGTATTATTATTTTTATGTCAATATGAACTTTTGTCTTGAATCTTTCGGATCTGAATATTCATGCCACAATTAAGAAGATTTACATTGAAATTATGCCAAAGTATCGCTCCTCATCAAAAATTCTTTTTTATCATTTACCTACTCGAGGACGAGCAGGAATTAAGCTTGGGGATGCCTGATACGTCCCCAACGTATCTATTTTGATTGCTCCATGCTACTTTATCTACTTTTTGGACTATATTGGGCTTTATTTTCCACTTTTATATTATTTTTGGGACTAACCTATTAACTGGAGGCCCATCCCAGAATTGCTGTTTTTTTGCCTATTTCAGTGTTTCGAAGAAACGGAATATCAAACAGAGTCCAAACGGAATAAAACCTTCGGGAAAGTGATTTTCTCGCCGAACGTGATCCAAGAGACTTGGACCCTACTCCAAGACGTAACAGAGGCGGTCACGAGGGTGGGGGGCGCCCCCCCCCTAGGGCGAGCCCCCCTTCCTCGTGGCCCCCCTGTTGCTCCATCGACGTACTCCTTCCTCCTATATATACCTACGTATCCCCAAACGATCAGAACAGGAGCCAAAAACCTAATTCCACCGCCGCAACCTTCTGTATCCACGAGATCCCATCTTGGGGCCTGTTTCGGAGCTCCGCCGGAGGGGGCATCCACCACGGAGGGCTTCTACATCAACACCATAGCCCCTCCGATGAAGTGTGAGTAGTTTACTTCAGACCTTCGGGTCCATAGCTAGTAGCTAGATGGCTTCTTCTCTCTTTTTGGATCTCAATACAATGTTCTCCCCCTCTCTCGTGGAGATCTATTCGATGTAATCTTCTTCTTTTTGCGGTGTGTTTGTTGAGACTGATGAATTGTGGGTTTATGATCCAACTTATCTATGAACAATATTTGAATCTTCTCTGAATTCTTTTATGTATGATTGAGTTATCTTTGCAAGTCTCTTCGAATTATCCTTTTGGATTGGCCAACTAGATTGGTAGTTCTTGCAATGGGAGAAGTGCTTAGATTTGGGTTCAATCTTGCGGTGTCCTTTCCCAGTGACAGAAGGGGCAGCAAGGCACGTATTGTATTATTGCCATCGAGGATAACAAGATGGTTTTTTTTATCATATTGCATGAATTTATCCCTCTACACATCATGTCATCTTGCTTAAGGTGTTACTCTGTTTTTAACTTAATACTCTAGATGCATGCTGGATACGGTCGATGAGTGGAGTAACAGTAGTAGATGCAGAATCGTTTCGATCTACTTGTCTCGGACGTGATGTCTATATACATGATCATACCTAGATATACTCATAACTATGCTCAATTCTGTCAATTGCTCAATAGTAATTTGTTCACCCACCATAGAATATATATGCTCTTGAGAGAAGCCACTAGTGAAACCTATGGCCCCCGGGTCTATTCTCATCATATCAATCTCTATTGCTTTATTACTTGCTTTATTTTTACTTTGCCTTTTACTTTTTACTTTGCATCTATCTATCAAAAATACCAAAAATATTATCTATCATCTCTATCAGATCTCACTCTCGTAAGTGACCGTGAAGGGATTGACAACCCCTAATCGCGTTGGTTGCGAGTAGCTATCGTTTTGTGTAGGTACGAGGGACTTGTGCGTGGTCTCCTACTGGATTGATACCTTGGTTCTCAAAAACTGAGGGAAATACTTACGCTACTTTGCTGCATCATCCTCTCCTCTTCGGGGAAATCCAACGCAGTGCTCAAGGGGTAGCATCCTACAAGTGGTACCAGAGCCTTGGTCTCCATTTGCCTTGATTTCCATAGTTTTGGTGATCATAGCCTTGGTTTCATAACCTAGGAGAGTATGGCGTCTAGCAAGGAAAATTACCACCGTAGAGGTACTTACTTTGATGGCACTAATTTTTCTAGTTGGAAGCATAAGATGAAAATGCATATTCTTGGACATAACCCCGCCATTTGGGCTATTGTGTGTATTGGTTTGCAAGGTGAATTCTTTGATGGGGGAGAACCAAATCGTGAAGCAACTGCTGAAGAGTTGAAGATGCTGCAATACAACGCTCAAGCTTGTGATATCCTCTTCAATGGATTGTGCCCCGAAGAATTCAACAAAATCAGTCGTCTTGAGAATGCAAAGGAAATTTGGGATGCTTTGATTGATATGCACGAAGGAACCGTGTCCGTCATAGAATCCAAGTTGGATGTGCTTCAAAGTCAACTTCACAAGTTCAAAATGAAGATGGTGAAGGTGTCACTGAAATGTACTCTAGGCTTGCTCTCGTCACAAATGAGATTGTTGTCTTAGGAAGTGAAGAGATGACTGACAGATTCATCATCAAGAAGATCCTAAGAGCCTTGGATGGAAAATATGATACCAAGTGCACATTGATCCAAATGATGCCCAATTACAAAGATCTCAAGCCAACGGAAGTCATTGGAAGAATTGTTGCTCATGAGATGTCACTCAAGGATAAAGAAGAGCTTCACAACAAGTCTAGTGGTGCTTATAAAGCCTCATGTGATGCTCCTGCCACATCAAGTGAAAAACAAGTCTTCAATGAGGAATTGATCTTAATGGTGAAGAACTTCAACAAATTCTACAAGAGTAGAAGCGAAGAAAGAAGCTCTAGGTCAAGATCCTGCCATGACAAAAGATCTTCTAGTCATGAGCGAAATTGCTACAATTGTGGAAGACTCGGACACTACTCTAATGAGTGTACGACTCCCTACGAGAGAAGATAAGACTCACCTAAAAGAAGAAGTAGAAGAGAAGAATCACCTCCAAGAGAGAGGAGTAGAGATGATCGTTATGAACGAAGAACCTCTCGCAGAAGCAAGGATTCAGAAAGGAAGGACAAGTCATCAAAGAGCTACACAAAACGAAGACATCAAGCTCATGTTGGTGAATGTGTATCCGGTTCTAACTCCGTCCACTACTCCGAGAGAAGTTATCACTCCGACTCCGAATATACTCAAGATTAAGGTGTTGCCGGTCTTGCATTTGTGTCAAATAACTCCTACGACATATTTGACTAACCAAACAAAGGAATTGGAAGATGCTTCATGGCTAAAGGCCCCAAGGTATCACACCCCGAGTATATTGATTTCAGTAGTGATGAAGATGATTTGCTAGGTGATGATGAGTTGCTTGTTGACAATGCTAGTGATGAAAACTATGATGAAACTGCTATTAATCATGCTAATCAAGACGAAATGAATGACAATGATAATAAGGAGATTGAGCGTCTTACTAAAGAACTAAACACTCTTAAGTTAGCTCATGAAACTACTTTAGAAGATCATCGAGAACTTTTAAAAACTCATGAGAAGCTACACTTCAAGAAGCTCAACCTATAGCAAGAACATGGGTTCTTAAAATCCATCAATGATGATCTTCGGAAGAAAAGTTCTTCTTACATTGACAAGCGTTTACTCTTGTGTACTTACATGCCACAAGTAAAATCTAGCAACAAGAGTAAGAAAGATTCTTCTTCTAGTAGTAACAATAATCATGCTAAATCCAATATTGTTGCTTCTAGTAGTTCTCTTGATTCCACTAATGATTCTCTTAGCCAAGTTACACTTGAGCAAGAAAATAGCTTATTGAAGGGAATTATAGAGAAAGGTGTTTACAAGAGCCTTGCCGGAAGTAAGAAATTTGAGGAAATTGTACGCAAGCAAGGAAGGCACCGGAAGAATCAAGGTGTTGGTTTTGAACAAAAGTTCAATGCCAATGGAGTTGAGTGGGAAGAAGATCAATACCCCAAGACGAAGTTTGTTCCTCAACAAGAGAAGTATGATCCTACTTCCTTCAAGGGGACAAAAGCTCAAGATGATCTTCCACCACAAGACCACAAGCTAAAAGGCAAGGACAAGCTTCAAGAGGAGATTGATGCATTTGAAGAAGCTCCAAAGGCCTTGGTCAAGTGGGTTCCCAAGTCTACCTCAAGTTCTACTTCATCAAGTACATCTACAACCCTAAGGATTCCCATCAAGATGATGTGGATCCCGAAGAAGAAGAACTAGAGAGTTCTTGACGGTGACTCCGCCAACATACTTCACTCATATTCATTTTGGCAAGAACAGGTGCAATCATCTTCCACATCTTGCACTAGTTCAAGGAGTCACAAACCCTCTTGTTAGTAAGTCAAGGGACAAGGTAACTTAATGCTTTCATGGACATCATCTTGTGTGTACCTCACTCTATGTCTATGGATATCCTTGCTTGTTCCTTGTGGGACTAACCCATGTAGGTATTGAAAGTGCAACTCACTACAATGGATTGCTCCAAATGATCTACATCAATATTGAGCATCCACATCTTCAACATCTACATGAAGTCATCATCGACAAAACCCAAGGTTAGTTCATCCCTCTAAAAGGGCGTATCACATCTACGGGGGCTTTACTCTAAGAATTGAGCTAAAGCAACTCTAATGGCGTGAACACAACAATGCTTTATGTAAAAGTGGTAACCCCACTTGTGCTTAAATGATGAGTATGACCTATGATCAAATGTTCTCATTTGACTCCTATGTAAATATACTCGTATATAGATGACCTAGTCATCGCCAGTTGCTTGATAGATGCTAGAGTGTTTGTGCATGCTTTGCCACATATCATTTGCTATCTTATTGTGTGAGCATGTTGGTTGAATAATTTTTCTCCATTCGAGGACATCCATTTGTTGTTTGATTGTTTGGTCTTTTATTTTGCCAAATGGGTGGACAAGAATGCCTAAGTACCCCATCTAGCTATCTATGCTTTTCTCGTCTCAAACTCTATTCATGCTACATCACAAAATTTGATCAAGTCAGATTCAAACCCTCTGGAGGAGCACTCGGAGCCACCGATTCGTCATAGACTTAAACTTCCAAAACCTCTTGGTGTATTTCATTCTGATCGATTCATTCCTTTCAGTCATACCGAGTTCATTAAGTTGATCTAGGTTTCAATCTCGATGCAACCGATTTGAACACTTCGGTCTCACCGAGTTGCTGTAACCGCTTGCGATTCTGCATCTCGGTGCCACCGAGTTGTTCCACTCGGTCACACCAACAGGGTCTGGATATATATAGTCATGGGTTGAATTTTTTGAAATATCTCCGAAACCCTTCGCTCGCGTTGTCCAGCTCTGCCGACTCGAGGTCTCCGGATCGTTGCCTCCGTAGCCAGTGACCCCCTGCCGCTGGTCCCCGCCACTTTCAACGGATTCTCCTCCGCCATTGTCGCCGTAGCGAGCTCATCGCCAAGTTAGGGTATGAGCTCAATCCCTATGTGCAATCTGTTCATTTGATTCCTTCACTTAGGACAATGCCATGAATCTTACCAAGTTTGAAACACTTCTATCCAATCAAAAACCTCATTGGATTAGTTTTGATTCGAAAACTTAGGGTTAGGTTTCCGCCGAACTCATCTCGGACCAACCGAGTTGTAGAAATCGGTCTCACCGATTTGGCCCAGGCCATTGCACTTGTGATTTTCGGTCTGACCGAATCTTGCAAATCGGTGTGACCGAGTTCAGATCTCTGTGAAACCCTAGCAATCTCGGAGTCATCGAACTGTGTCTCGGTCTGACTGATTTCACCAGTTTAGACTCTGAACATTGCTTCAGGGTCACTGAGTTTAACAAATTGGTAGCTCCAAAATGACTTCTGTAGAAAACTAAAACTAAGTTTTTGGCTCATTTGTTTTGCAAAATCTCTGCACATTGTGATGCTCATCCAATTTGTCTCATCTATATCTATTCACAGGGTCAGCCTTCAGCTTTCAGCAATGTCTGACAAAAGTGACAGCCAGAATCAGTCTGAGGAACAGGTTCAGATGAGTGAGGGCATTAGTCCCTCTGACAGCAGCTATGATGATGTGAGCAGAAGCACTCCCAGCAACCTGCCAAAAGTTGCAACTAGGCAGAAGCAGAAGACATCATATTCTAAATATGAGGATTTTAAGGTTGATGAGGAGGTCACCTCTAAAAAGAAAGTGCTCAAGAAAGAGTTTGGCACTACTGCTAACACCAAGCCAGGAATGAAGAAGAAAGCTCCTGCCGAAAGGATTCCTATGTCCAAAGCTAGAGCCTCAACCCAGGAAACCATGGAGTTCACACTTGAACCAAAAGGGGCTAGTGAGGGAAAGAAAAGAAAGGAGAGGGTCAAAAAGACCATGGCTAGAGTTATTGGCAGATCTTCTATGATCACAGACCCAGACGAGGAGGAAGAAGAGCAAGATGCACCTCCTACAAAAACTCAAAAATTGATGGGGGATGCAATTAGGTCAGGGGCTGCTCCATCAAAGCCCAAGACTGCCCCCAAGGCTGCTGCTCAAGCCCCCAAGAGATCCACCAGGAACATTCTAGCTGCTGAGAAGAACAAGGCCCCAGTGCCTGAAGAGGAAGATGAAGAGGAAGGGAAAGTGCTTAGAAAATTGAAGCCCAAGATTCCTGACCATGATGACACGCATCCAGTGACTGAGAACATGAAGCTAAAGAAGGATGCAGGTCTCAGGCTATGGAGGAAGACAGACCCATATGCCATAAGAAGGAGGACTGTTATTGACTACAGGTTCCATACAAAGGAACAGCAAGACTTCTATGAGACTGTGCTCCTAGACAACAAGCCCATAGTCAGTGACATGAGATGGGTTGACTGGAAGTTCATTGATAGCAATGAAGATCATTTCCTAGGAGTTCATGAGAGTTTCAGATCAACAGGAGCTGATGCATTTCTTGGTCAGAAATTGACTAAATGGAATGATGAGTTGATCATGCAGTTTTACTCTACAACACACTTTTACCCTAATGGTAAAATTGTTTGGATGACTGAGGGTACTTGGTACCAATCTTCAGTTGCTGAGTGGGCAAAGCTGATTAATGCCCCAGAAGAGCATGAGATGACACTGATGTGTATGCCAAGCTGTGCCGCCCCCGATTCAATCGTACACTAATCATGCACGCAAACGTGTACGATCAAGATCAGGGACTCACGGGAAGATATCACAACACAACTCCAAAACATAAATAAGTCATACAAGCATCATAATACAAGCCAGGGGCCTCGAGGGCTCGAATACAAGTTCTCGGTCATAGACGAGTCAGCGGAAGCAACAATATCTGAGTACAGACATAAGTTAAACAAGTTCCCATAAGATGGCTAGCACAAACTGGGATACAGATTGAAAGAGGCGCAGGCCTCCTGCCTGGGATCCTCCTAAACTACTCCTGGTCGTCGTCAGCGGGCTGCACGTAGTAGTAGGCACCTCCAGCATAGTAGGAGACGAAGTCAACGATGGCGTCTGGCTCCTGGACTCCAGCATCTGGTTGCGACAACCAGAAAGAAAGGAAAGGGGGAAAAGGGGGGGAGAAAGCAACCGTGAGTACTCATCCAAAGTACTCGCAAGCAAGGAGCTACACTACATATGCATGGGTATATGTGTAAAGGGCCATATCAGTGGACTGAACTGCAGAATGCCAGAATAAGAGGGGGATAGCTAGTCCTATCGAAGACTACACTTCTGGCAGCCTCCGTCTTGCAGCATGTAGAAGAGAGTATATTGAAGTCTTCCAAGTAGCATCTCCAAGTAGCATCTCCAGTAGCCTCGCATAGCATAATCCTACCCGGCAATCCTCTCCTCGTCACCCTGTTAGAGAGCGATCACCGGGTTGTATCTGGCACTTGGAAGGGTGTGTTTTATTAAGTATCCGGTTCTAGTTGTCATAAGGTCAAGGTACAACTCCGGGTCGTCCTTTTACCGAGGGACACGGCTATTCGAATGGATAAACTTCCCTGCAGGGGTGCACCACATAACCCAACACGCTTGATCCCATTTGGCCGGACACACTTTCCTGGGTCATGCCCGGCCTCGGAAGATCAACACGTCGCAGCCCCACCTAGGCACAACAGAGAGGTCAGCACGCCGGTCTAACTCCTATGGCGCAGGGGTCTGGGCCCATCGCCCTTTGCACACCTGCACGTTGCGTACGCGGCCGGAAGCAGAACTAGCCCCCTTAATACAAGTGCAGGCTTACGTTCCAATCCGGCGCGCGCCACTCAGTCACTGACGTCAAGAAGGCTTCGGCTGATACCACGACGTCGGGATACCCATAACTACTCTCGCGTAGATGGTTAGTGCGTATAGACCAAATGGCCAGACTCAGATCAAATACCTAGATCTCGTTAAGCGTGTTAAGTATCCACGAACGCCGAACAGGGCCAGGCCCACCTGTCTCCTAGGTGGTCTCAACCTGCCCTGTCGCTCCGCCACAAAGTAACAGTCGGGGGCCGTCGGGAACCCAGGCCCACCTCTACCGGGATGGAGCCACCTGTCCTTTCAGCCCCCTCATCAGAATCACTTGCGGGTACTCCTGGAGCTGACCCGACTTTAGTCACCATCTGTATAGTATGTATGTATGTATGTATAGTATATACCCGTGATCACCTTCCGAGTGATCACGTCCCAATAGTATAGCAAGGCAGACTGACACGAATGTAGGGCCAATGATGATAAACTAGCATCCTATACTAAGCATTTAGGACTGCGGGTAAGGTATCAATGATTGTAGCAACAATGACAGGCTATGCAACAGAATAGGAGTAATCAAACAGTAACATGCTACACTACTCTAATGCAACCAGTATAGAGAAGAATAGGCGATATCTGGTGATCAAAGGGGGGGCTTGCCTGGTTGCTCTGGCAAGAGAGAGGGGTCGTCAACGCCGTAGTCGAACTGGGGGCCGCCGGCAGTCTCGGGGTCTACCGGAAAGAAGTAACAGGGGGAACACAATAAATAATAGAGCAATCAAGGTAACACAAAGCGTAACAAGACAATACGCGGTGTTCGGTGTGCCCTAACGCGGTAGTAGGTGATACTGGTGAAGGAGGGAAACATCCGGGAAAGTATCCCCGGCGTTTCGCATTTTCGGACAGATGAACCAGAGGTGAAATGTTGCAGGTTCACTATGCTAGGGATGTGTGGCAGACGAACGGGCCACGTATCCGGATTTGTCTCGTCGTTCTGAGCAACTTTCATGTACAAAGTATTTTCATCCGAGTTATGGTTTATTTTATATTAATTTTTAAAGATTTAATTCCATTTATAAATTATTATTATTAATTTAATTCGAAAAAGGCATTACTACATCAGTATGACGTCAGCATGATATCATCAGTCAACAGAGGTGCTGACTGGGTCAAGCTGACGCACGGGTCCCTTATGTCATTGACATAGATTAACTAAACATGTTAATTAGCTTAATTACATTGATTAGGTTAACTAATTTTAATTAGCTTAGCTAAATAGTATTAATTAACTTAATTAATTCACTACTTAATTAATGTTTATTTATTTTATTAACTTCTTTTTTTTAATACCGTTCCAGGGGCGTGGGCCCCGTTTGTCATAGGCCTTAGGGGCCTTAGCGGGCGCCAGCGTTAGCGGGCTCGGGCGGAACGGGTGCGGGAGCACCCGAGCGGGCACTCGCCCGCAGGGCGGGACGAGGCTGTCGGGGCACCGACGGCGCGGCCAGCCAGGGCCACGGCGGGCGGAGGCGAGGGGTCAGGGGGGCTGCAGCCGCGGGAACTAGCCGGCGGCGACGGCAGCGTGGCGCAGGGGGGGCGCAAGGGCTGCTACCGACGGCAGCAGCGAGCGGACCGAGGAGCAGGGGGCACAGCCCTAGGCGGATGTGAGCGTGGGATGCGCGCGGTGACCAAGACGGCAGAGAGGTTGCGGGTATGCAGCGGAGGTTGCGGGTATGCAGCGGAGGCAGGTGCGGTGGCGTCGACCGGGGGTGGCGCGGTCGACCCGCGAGCGGGACTAGCGGATGCAGGGGTAGGGGCACGAGGCGCGGACGCAGGACGGCGCCGGCAGGCACAGACATCGCGTGTGGTGGCCGACGGTGCGTGACCGGCGACGGGGAGACGTGCAGGAGCAAGCACTGTTGGGGAACGTTGCAGAAAATTAAAAATTTTCCTAAGGTTGGTCCGGGCCGCTTCATCCCACAATGCCGTTGAAGCAAGAAAAGACTAGTAGAGGCAAGTAAGTTGACAAGATCCACGCCCACAACAAAATTGTGTTCTACTCGTGCAAAGAGAACTACGCATAGACCTAGCTCATGATGCCACTGTTGGGGAACGTTGCAGAAAATTAAAATTTTTCCTACGGTTTCACCAAGATCCATCTATGAGTTCGTCTAAGCAACGAGTCAATGGGTGAGTTTGCATCTACATACCACTTGTAGATCGCGTGCGGAAGCTGGCAAGGGGATGGTGATGATGGAGTCGTACTCGACGTGATTCGGATCACCGATGACCAAGTACTGAACGAACAGCACCTCCGCGTTCAACACACGTACGGGACGGGAGACGTCTCCTCCTTCTTGATCCAGCAAGGGGAAGGAGAGGTTGAGGAAGAACGCTCCAATGGAAGCACGACGGCGTGGTGCAGTTGGAGTAGTAGTATTCCGACAGGGCTTCGCCAAGCACTTATGGAGGAGGAGAGGTGTTGGGGAGGGGAGGGGCTGCGCCTTGGCTTGTGTTGATCTCCCATGCGCCTCCCCACTATATATAGGGGTGGAGGGGCTGGTTTCTTGCCCTCCAAGTCCATTGGGGCGTTGGCCAAGGTGGGAGGAAAGAAATCCCATCATTTCCTTCCCCACCGATTGTTATCCCCCCTTTTTAGGGATCTTGATCTTATCCCTTCGGGATATGATCTTATTCCTTCTAAGGGGGGATCTTGGTGCTCCTTGACCAGGGGTGTGGGGCCTTTCCCCCACTACTCACGTTCATGTGGGTCCCCCCATGCAGGTGGGCCCCACTCCGGAACCTTCTAGAACCTTCCCGGTACAATACCGAAAAATCCCGAACATTTTCCGGTGGCCAAAATAGGACTTCCCATATATAAATATTTACCTCCGGACCATTCCGGAACTCCTTGTGACGTCCGGGATCTCATCCGGGACTCCGAACAACATTCGGTAGTCACATACTAGTCTTCCTAATAACCCTAGCGTCACCGAACCTTAAGTGTGTAGACCCTACGGGTTCGGGAGACATGCAGACATGACCGAGACGCTCTCAGGTCAATAACCAACAGCGGGATCTGGATACCCATGTTGGCTCCCACATGCTCCTCGATGTTGTCATCGGATGAACCACGATGTCGAGGATTCGATCAAACCCTGTATAAAATTCCCTTTGTCAATCGGTACGTTACTTGCCCGAGACTCGATCGTCGGTATCCCAATACCTTGTTCAGTCTCGTTACCGGCAAGTCACTTTACTCGTACCGTAATGCATGATCCCGTGGCCAACACTTTGGTCACCTTGAGCTCATTATGATGATGCATTACCGAGTGGGCCCAAAGATACCTCTCCGTCATACGGAGTGACAAATCCCAGTCTCGATCCGTGTCAACCCAACAGCTACTTTCGGAGATACCTGTAATGCACCTTTATAGTCACCCAGTTACGTTGTGACGTTTGATACACCCAAGGAACTCCTACGGTATCTGGGAGTTACACGATCTCATGGTCTAAGGAAGAGATACTTGACTTTGGCAAAGCTCTAGCAAACGAACTAAACGACCTTTGTGCTATGCTTAGGATTGGGTCTTGTCCATCACATCATTCTCCTAATGATGTGATCCCGTTATCAACGACATCCAATGTCCATAGCCAGGAAATCATGACTATCTGTTGATCACAACGAGCTAGTCAACTAGAGGCTCACTAGGGACATATTGAGGTCTATGTATTCACACGTGTATTACGATTTCCGGATAATACAGTTATAGCATGAATAAAAGACAATTATCATGAACAATGAAATATAATAATACTTTTATTATTGCCTCTAGGGCATATTTCCAACAGTCTCCCACTTGCACTAGAGTCACCAATCTAGTTACATTGTGATGAATCGAACACCCATAGATTTCTGGTGTTGATCATGTTTAGCTCGCGAGAGAGGTTTAGTCAACGGATCTGCGACATTCAGATCCGTATGTACTTTGCAAATTTCTATGTCTCCATCTTGAACATTTTCATGGATGGAGTTGAAACGACGCTTGATGTGCCTGGTCTTCTTGTGAAACCTGGGCTCCTTGGCAAGGGCAATAGCTCCAGTGTTGTCACAGAAGAGTTTGATTGGCCCCGACGCATTGGGTATGACTCCTAGGTCGGTGATGAACTCCTTCACCCAAATCGCTTCATGCGCTGCCTCCGAGGCTGCCATGTACTCCGCTTCACACGTAGATCCCGCCACGACGCTCTGCTTGCAGCTGCACCAGCTTACTGCTCCACCATTCAACATATACACGTATCCGGTTTGTGACTTAGAGTCATCCGGATCTGAGTCGAAGCTAGCGTCGACGTAACCCTTTACGACAAGCTCTTCGTCTCCTCCATAAATGAGAAACATGTCCTTTGTCCTTTTCAGGTACTTCAGGATATTCTTGACCGCTGTCCAGTGTTCCTTGCCGGGATTACTTTGGTATCTAGCTACCAAACTCACGGCAAGGTTTACATCAGGTCTGGTACACAGCATGGCATACATAATAGATCCTATGGCTGAGGCATAGGGGATGGTATTCATCTCTTCTATATCTTTTGCCGTGGTCGGTGACTGAGCCGAGCTCAATCTCACACCTTGTAACATAGGCAAGAACCCTTTCTTGGACTGATCCATTTTGAACCTTTTCAAAATCTTATCAAGGTATGTGCTTTGTGAAAGACCTATGAGGCGTCTCGATCTATCTCTATAGATCTTGATGCCTAATATATAAGCAGCTTCTCCAAGGTCCTTCATTGAAAAACATTTGTTCAAGTAGGCCTTAATGCTGTCCAGAAATTCTATATTATTTCCCATCAAGAGTATGTCATCTACATATAATATGAGAAATGCTACAGAGCTCCCACTCACTTTCTTATAAACGCAGGCTTCTCCATAAGTCTGCATAAACCCAAACGCTTTGATCATCTCATCAAAGCTAATATTCCAACTCCGAGATGCTTGCACCAGCCCATAAATGGATCGCTGGAGCTTGCATACTTTGTTAGCGTTCTTAGGATCGACAAAACCTTCCGGCTGCATCATATACAGTTCTTCCTTAAGATGCCCGTTAAGGAATGCCGTTTTGACGTCCATCTGCCATATCTCATAATCATAGTATGCGGCAATTGCTAACATGATTCGGACGGACTTTAGCTTCGCTACGGGAGAGAATGTCTCGTCGTAGTCAATCCCTTGAACCTGTCGATAACCCTTAGCGACAAGTCGAGCTTTATAGATGGTAACATTTCCATCCGCGTCCGTCTTCTTCTTAAAGATCCATTTGTTTTCTATCGCTCGCCGATCATCGGGAAAGTCTGTCAAAGTCCATACTTTGTTTTCATACATGGATTCTATCTCGAATTTCATGGCTTCAAGCCATTTGTTGGAATCTGGGCCCGCCATCGCTTCCTCATAGTTCGAAGGTTCACCGTTGTCCAACAACATGATTTCCAGGACAGGGTTGCCGTACCACTCTGGTGCGGAACGTGTCCTTGTGGACCTACGAAGTTCAGTAGCAACTTGATCCGAAGTACCTTGATCATCATCATTGGTTTCCTCTTCAGTTGGTGTGGGCATCACAGGAATATTATCCTGAGCTGCACCACTTTCCCGTTCGAGAGGTAGTACTTCATCGAGTTCTACTTTCCTCCCACTTACTTCTTTCGAGAGAAACTCTTTTTCCAGAAAGCATCCGTTCTTGGCAACAAAGATCTTGCCCTCGGATCTTAAGTAGAAGGTATACCCGACAGTTTCCTTAGGGTATCCTATGAAGATGCATTTTTCCGACTTGGGTTCGAGCTTTTCAGGTTGAAGTTTCTTGACATAAGCATCGCATCCCCAAACTTTTAGAAACGACAGCTTAGGTTTCTTCCCAAACCATAATTCATACGGTGTCGTCTCAACGGATTTAGACGGTGCCCTATTTAAAGTGAATGTAGCTGTCTCTAGAGCGTATCCCCAAAATGATAGCGGTAAATCGGTAAGAGACATCATAGACCGCACCATATCCAATAGAGTGCGATTACGATGTTCGGACACACCGTTTCGCTGAGGTGTTCCAGGCGGCGTGAGTTGTGAAACGATTCCACATTTCTTTAAGTGTGTACCAAATTCGTGACTTAAGTATTCTCCTCCACGATCTGATCATAGGAACTTTATCTTTCGGTCACGTTGATTCTCTACCTCATTTTGAAATTCTTTGAACTTTTCAAAGGTCTCAGACTTGTGTTTCATTAAGTAGACATACCCATATCTACTCAAGTCATCAGTGAGAGTGAGAACATAATGATATCCTCCGTGAGCCTCAACGCTCATTGGACCGCACACATCGGTATGTATGATTTCCAACAAGTTGGTTGCTCGCTCCATTGTTCCGGAGAACGGAGTCTTGGTCATTTTGCCCATGAGGCATGGTTCGCATGTGTCAAATGATTCATAATCAAGAGACTCCAAAAGTCCATCAGCATGGAGCTTCTTCATGCGTTTGACACCAATGTGACCAAGGCGGCAGTGCCACAAGTATGTGGGACTATCGTTATCAACTTTACATCTTTTGGTATCCACACTATGAACATGTGTAATAATACGCTCGAGATTCATTAAGAATAAACCATTGACCATCGGAGCATGACCATAAAACATATCTCTCATATAAATCGAACAACCATTATTCTCAGACTTAAATGAGTAGCCATCTCGTATTAAACGAGATCCAGATACAATGTTCATGCTCAAACTTGGTACTAAATAACAATTATTAAGGTTCAAAACTAATCCCGTAGGTAAATGTAGAGGTAGCGTGCCGACAGCGATCACATCGACTCTGGAACCATTCCCGACGCGCATCGTCACCTCGTCCTTCGCCAGTCTCCGTTTATTCCGCAGCTCCTGCTGTGAGTTACAAATATGAGCAACAGCACCGGTATCAAATACCCAGGAGTTACTACGAGTACTGGTAAGGTACACATCAATTACATGTATATCAAATATACCTTTGGTGTTGCCAGCCTTCTTATCCGCTAAGTATTTGGGGCAGTTCCGCTTCCAGTGACCCTTCCCCTTGCAATAAAAGCACTCAGTCTCAGGCTTGGGTCCATTCTTTGACTTCTTCCCGGTAACTGGCTTACCAGGCGCGGCAACCTCCTTGCCGTCCTTCTTGAAGTTCTTCTTACCCTTGCCCTTCTTGAACTTAGTGGTCTTATTGACCATCAACACTTGATGTTCTTTCTTGATTTCAGCCTCTGCTGATTTAAGCATCGAGAACATTTCAGGAATGGTCTTTTCCATCCCCTGCATGTTGTAGTTCATCACAAAGCTCTTGTAGCTTGGTGGGAGCGACTGGAGGATTCTGTCAATGACCGCCTCATCGGGGAGGTTAATATTCAGCTGGGTCATACGGTTGTGCAACCCAGACATCTTGAGAATATGCTCACTGACAGAACTATTTTCCTCCATCTTACAACTGTAGAACTTGTCGGAGACATCATATCTCTCGACCCGGGCATGAGCTTGAAAAACTAGTTTCAGCTCTTCGAACATCTCATATGCTCCGTGATGCTCAAAACGCTTTTGGAGCCCCGGTTCTAAGCTGTAAAGCATGCCGCACTGAACGAGGGAGTAATCATCAGCACGAGTTTGCCAAGCATTCATAATGTCTTGGTTCTTTGGGACGGGAGCGTCACCTAGCGGTCCTTCTAGGACATATTGTTTCCTGGCAGCTATGAGGATGATCCTCAGGTACCGGACCCAGTCCGTATAGTTGCTGCCATCATCTTTCAGCTTGGTTTTCTCTAGGAACGCGTTGAAGTTCATGTTGACATGAGCGTTGGCCATATGATCTACAAGACATATTTGCAAAGGTTTTAGACTAAGTTCATGATAATTAAGTTCTAATCATATTATGAACTCCCACTCAGATTAGACATCCCTCTGGTCATCTAAGTGTTACACGATCCGAGTCGACTAGCCCGTGTCCGATCATCACGTGAGACGGACTAGTCATCGTCGGTGAACATTTTCATGTTGATCGTATCTTCCATACGACTCGTGTTCGACCTTTCAGTCTCCGTGTTCCGAGGCCATGTCTGCACATGCTAGGCTCATCAAGTTAACCCTAAGTGTTTTCGCTGTGTAAAACTGTCTTACACCCGTTGTATGTGAACGTAAGAATCCATCACACCCGATCATCACGTGGTGCTTAGAAGCGACGAACTGTAGCAACGGTGCACAGTTAGGGGAGAACACTTCTTGATATTTTGTAAGGGATCATCTTATTTACTACCGTTGTCCTAAGTAAACAAGATGCATAAACATAATAAACATCACATGCAATTATATAGTTGTGACATGATATGGCCAATATCATATAGCTCCATTGATCTCCATCTTCGGGGCTCCATGATCATCTTGTCACCGGCTTGACACCATGATCTCCATCATCATGATCTCCATCATCGTGTCTTCATGAAGTTGTCACGCCAACGACTACTTCTACTTCTATAGCTAACGCGTTTAGCAATAAAGTAAAGTAAGTTACATGGCGTTCTTCAATGACACGCAGGTCATACAAAAATAAAGACAACTCCTATGGCTCCTGCCGGTTGTCATACTCATCGACATGCAAGTCGTGAATCCTATTACAAGAACATGATCTCATACATCACACTTCATCATTCATCACAACTTCTGGCCATATCACATCACATGATCAATCGCTGCAAAAACAAGTTAGACGTCCTCTAATTGTTGTTGCATCTTTTACGTGGCCGCAATTGGGTTCTAGCAAGAACGTTTTCTTACCTACGAATAACCACAACGTGATTTTGTCAACTTCTATTTACCCTTCATAAGGGCCCTTTTCATCGAATCCGCTCCAACTAAAGTGGGAGAGACAGACACCCGCCAGCCACCTTATGCAACTAGTGCATGTCAGTCGGTGGAACCAGTCTCACGTAAGGGTACGTGTAAGGTTGGTCCGGGCCGCTTCATCCCACAATGCCGTTGAAGCAAGAAAAGACTAGTAGAGGCAAGTAAGTTGACAAGATCCACGCCCACAACAAAATTGTGTTCTACTCGTGCAAAGAGAACTACGCATAGACCTAGCTCATGATGCCACTGTTGGGGAACGTTGCAGAAAATTAAAATTTTTCCTACGGTTTCACCAAGATCCATCTATGAGTTCGTCTAAGCAACGAGTCAAGGGGTGAGTTTGCATCTACATACCACTTGTAGATCGCGTGCGGAAGCTGGCAAGGGGATGGTGATGATGGAGTCGTACTCGACGTGATTCGGATCACCGATGACCAAGTACTGAACGAACAGCACCTCCGCGTTCAACACACGTACGGGACGGGAGACGTCTCCTCCTTCTTGATCCAGCAAGGGGAAGGAGAGGTTGAGGAAGAACGCTCCAATGGCAGCACGACGGCGTGGTGCAGTTGGAGTAGTAGTATTCCGACAGGGCTTCGCCAAGCACTTATGGAGGAGGAGAGGTGTTGGGGAGGGGAGGGGCTGCGCCTTGGCTTGTGTTGATCTCCCATGCGCCTCCCCACTATATATAGGGGTGGAGGGGCTGGTTTCTTGCCCTCCAAGTCCATTGGGGCGTTGGCCAAGGTGGGAGGAAAGAAATCCCATCATTTCCTTCCCCACCGATTGTTATCCCCCCTTTTTAGGGATCTTGATCTTATCCCTTCGGGATATGATCTTATTCCTTCTAAGGGGGGATCTTGGTGCTCCTTGACCAGGGGTGTGGGGCCTTTCCCCCACTACTCACGTTCATGTGGGTCCCCCCATGCAGGTGGGCCCCACTCCGGAACCTTCTAGAACCTTCCCGGTACAATACCGAAAAATCCCGAACATTTTCCGGTGGCCAAAATAGGACTTCCCATATATAAATATTTACCTCCGGACCATTCCGGAACTCCTCGTGACGTCCGGGATCTCATCCGGGACTCCGAACAACATTCGGTAGTCACATACTAGTCTTCCTAATAACCCTAGCGTCACCGAACCTTAAGTGTGTAGACCCTACGGGTTCGGGAGACATGCAGACATGACCGAGACGCTCTCAGGTAAATAACCAACAGCGGGATCTGGATACCCATGTTGGCTCCCACATGCTCCTCGATGTTGTCATCGGATGAACCACGATGTCGAGGATTCGATCAAACCCTGTATACAATTCCCTTTGTCAATCGGTACGTTACTTGCCCGAGACTCGATCGTCGGTATCCCAATACCTTGTTCAGTCTCGTTACCGGCAAGTCACTTTACTCGTACCGTAATGCATGATCCCGTGGCCAACACTTTGGTCACCTTGAGCTCATTATGATGATGCATTACCGAGTGGGCCCAGAGATACCTCTCCGTCATACGGAGTGACAAATCCCAGTCTCGATCCGTGTCAACCCAACAGCTACTTTCGGAGATACCTGTAATGCACCTTTATAGTCACCCAGTTACGTTGTGACGTTTGATACACCCAAGGCACTCCTACGGTATCCGGGAGTTACACGATCTCATGGTCTAAGGAAGAGATACTTGACATTGGCAAAGCTCTAGCAAACGAACTAAACGACCTTTGTGCTATGCTTAGGATTGGGTCTTGTCCATCACATCATTCTCCTAATGATGTGATCCCGTTATCAACGACATCCAATGTCCATAGCCAGGAAATCATGACTATCTGTTGATCACAACGAGCTAGTCAACTAGAGGCTCACTAGGGACATATTGAGGTCTTTGTATTCACACGTGTATTACGATTTCCGGATAATACAGTTATAGCATGAATAAAAGACAATTATCATGAACAATGAAATATAATAATACTTTTATTATTGCCTCTAGGGCATATTTCCAACAAGCACAAAGAGGAAATAGGAGGCCAAAGGCCTCACCAGCGTTGCAGGGGTCCGTTCGTCGAGGCTTGGGGAAGCCGGCGTGGGGGAAGACGAAGAGGCCTCTGGCGACGACTGTGATGGGGTCGGGGCAGTCCGGCGAGCGACGAGGGTCGATGAAGGCCGTTGGGGAGGTGGACGGGGATGCGAGCCGGCGGATCCGACGATGAAGCTCGGTGGTGGGGCGCGGGATCCACAGGCGGCAACGGCAACATCGGCGGGGCGCGGTCGGGGTTGAGCCCCGATCCAGATCGGGGGGCGAGAGGGAGGAGAGAGTGGGGTGGGTATCGTGCGGGGGGGCAGGGAGTGTGTGCGCTGGGGGCTAGGGTTTCGGGTGTGAGGCCATATAGGCCAGGGGGTTAGGTGGGCCAGTTGGGTTAGCCTGGCTGCCAGATGGGCCGGTTGGCCCAGTGCGGGGGGGTCCCTTTTTATTTAGTTTGATTTGTCTTTTCCTTTTATTTATTTATTTATTTCACTTTTCTGTTTTATTTCATTTTAATATATTTAGACATTTTCAAAAAGGGTGTTCGTTGCACTATAATCACCTAGGCATTTAACTGCACACTCCGAACATTTTAGTTTAATATTTTGAAAACTTTGTCGTTTGACATTAATTTGAATTTGAATTTGAAAAGGTTTCGAATCATTGCGAGGTTAGCAACAGTAAGAGTGGAGACGTGGCATCATTAACAGAGGTTACTGTAGCTTGATTATCCGGGCGTCACAATTCTCCTCCACTACAAGAAATCTCATCCCGAGATTTTAAGAGGTGGGGTAAGGGTGGGAAGGTGCTGGTAGCGAAAAACCTAACGAGTCTTCTCGGTCTTGGCTCCCCTTTCGAAGAGGTTGATCCCTTTTGTGGATGTCTTCATTTCTCTGCTCCAAGTCACCATGATCAAGTCGTCATCCTTTCTTCAGGATCTCCATCGTCCTACGAACGCGATCAAGGGGAAAAACTCCGAAAGAACGCATCTCCAATAAGATGGGCATCTGAAGGTGAACTCAATGGGAAATAAACAAGGTACCCCCACGAGTTGTATTTCAGTGAATTCGTTGAGTGCAATATACGATGGTACCAAAGTTTCAAATGGGTAGGCAATCATTCAATGACTAGACAGAAGCTGGAATGGGGGTTTGAACAACGAGAATAACATGGTGTTTGATTCCAAGATGAATAGTGGTATAGCATTTAGCTCGTGAATCACATACGAAGCCAGGTGCAAAGGATACATTAGAATCCGGGTTGTAAAGAAGAGTCAGGTTTCGATCCAGTGGACCTGTGGGTCATGGGCCCACCATGTGAGTTAAAAATAGGAAGGGTGGTGACATCTTGCACGATCATGTAAGCAAGGCATGTCAGAGGATAGTCTGTCGGTTATGTCGGCAACAACATCGGTACCAAGGGCGAGGGACAAAGTGAACCATTTTCCTGCTCGTTGAACGAGGCGGACCAATAGGCAAACTTCTCATCCATCGGGGGTTACCAGGATGTCGTCAGCAATAGTAACAGGGTCACACTGACAGAGTTGTAAACCGAGGTGTCTACCTAAGCAGGAGAATATTACTGCTTAGATCATATAGATCACAAGAAATGTTAACCCAACAAATGGAAAGAAAAATATGATTATTGGATTAAACAGAACAATGGAAAGGAAAATGTGTTTAAACACATATTTCAAAGGTATAATCCTTCGAAAGGACGAGCAGAGCATGATATCCATGACAGGATATAAAGTAGAAAACCCTTTAGGTAAGGGGAGAGAAACTTCATGACATTACCCATACAACAGTGTCTGGATAATTGAGTAAGAAACATTTAGCATTGGGCTCCGATGGAATCATCGGCAATTCATCGAGATTTAACAAAAGATGGATTTCCACAATTATGTGAACAATGAGATAACATTTGTCAGATCAAATGGTATAATGATGTATGCTCGAGGAAAACATACACAATTAAACATTGGTTGAAAGGTGCACCCGAATATGGGTTGGGTTGCACGACCAATGTCGAAATGGTGATTCAATAATCGATAGGCTAAGGATGAACGGTCAACCATTAACTTCAAAGCAAGAGGGTTGCTAGAAGGGCAGAATCCAAAGAACACCGTTCACTTGTGGGTACCCCGGTTGGAATCAACATGAGGACCAAGAAAGAATGGTGAGGGTGAGAAGTTATCACAATACCAAGAACTCTCAAGACGTGGTGAAATTCTCACGACATTCTTGACATAAAAGATGTTAATGTTCCAAGGTAAGGGAGAACAATTGCTAGATAGCAAGGAACTCAAGGTATAACATCAAACACGAACAAGCTTGTGTTGGTGGGAAGGCAATAAAGTGGTCGATGATAACGCAAATCATCGAGGGCAAGGATAGTATTTCTCATCATGAACTCAATTAATATCCTGGAAGAGCTCATAAGGTTGATGATGATCACGACACACTTTGTCGAGAGATTTCAAGATGTCATCGATCGGCGATGACATCAAGTCAAATGAATGGTGAAGCGAAAGGTTATTGGAACCAAGGGTACGACACAAACTTGGAATCAAGCTTGTTGTTCAAGGCAAAATGATATGACGAGGAAAATCGACATAAGCTTAGCTCATCGTCGACAATTTGTGCTTCTGGAAGAAGGACCAGGTAGCACAGTTAAATTTAGCACGATAATGATATAGCCGATCAGGCTCGGGATGAAGTGATCGGGTAGAAACTTGTAAGCAAGGAAGATTTCTAAGAATGGTTGAATCGTAGAAAGGACATGGTTCAGTTATCGATGTATTTGAGTGACTAACCACTCAGAACCTAGGAAACATTGGAATCGGTGAGAATGTAGTACTTGATGAAGAACTCATAAGAAGTTATGGTGTTCCGTGATAACCTCGAGATACCAGGGGGTAATACTCGACGACGGATCAAAGTAGAGGTTGGACTGGGGGATTGCTCTGTAGAAGACAAGTGCTTAAACTTGTCTGAGAAATGGAATCAAGGAGAAAATGTGGTCGAGACCACAATTGCAAATGATCAATACATAGATACCAGATGATTCCATATCAAGGAAATAGTTATTATTACAAGAAGCTTCTATGATAGGATCTACATCGTGTCCATGGGCATGAACACAAAGTTCAAGGTCGACTCCCACTTCTCCAATGCATAACCTTTCATTCACTTCTCACCTTCGAGGAAGTTGTAGTGTTGAAATTTTATCTGGCAAAATACCAGAAGAGTATGACTCGTGAAAACTTTCGAGTTCACACATATTAAGGAAGGCATAGGTTCAACCCATAGGGGCTTCTTAGAAACATATACCACAAGTTTCAAGAGTAAATATCACAAGCTCGAAAGTAGAGCAAGGTTGAGAAAGTAGATGATACAATTTACCAAAGGCATTATGTATCCAAGGGAAGGCTCACAAGGTTATTGAATATGAAGGACAATGTTGGATAAAATCCATTAAAGGATCTGTCGGTCCATAACAGAGCTGATGTGAGCATCGGCGCACAATCAGAGGAAGTAACAATGCAAGGGCATTGGATTATAGAAACAACTGACTAATCCAGAGCTCAAATGCAAAGGAATTATGATTTCCAAATTAAGGGAACAGAAGCAATGTTCTGATTAGGGGTGGATAAGTTGAATAGCCTTAGGGGTACTATCGACGGCATTTGGATTGGTTGAGAACCAACTCATGTTTTAAAATGACGTCTGAGCCGGAAAGATAATTTAAAAGGATCAACTGATGATTGCGTGCATTCGCACTCACGTTGAATCAAAAGGATCAAAATGACGATGCCTAAGGATACTAACGAATATTGCCAGACATATGGAAAGCATCCATCATGCAAGTAGACAAGTATTGCAGAGCAATAAGCTACTAAGGATTTTTGGAGGATCGAATAGTATTTCGAAGACCATTGTGAAACACATGAACAACTGGGGGATGAGCGTATATTCGATAAGTGCAAGAATTATCCATAGGGGTATTCAGGTGACAAAGAACAGCAAGGCAGTAAGCTCAAAGGATTATCGAAACAACGACGAGTGTTTCGGGGTATCTGGTAATAACAAGACCAACTGGGGATGAATGTAAGAATAACAACTGCAAGTAGTTATCCATAAGGGTTGACGGTGGAAGGGGAATTGTAAATGCGATGAACACAAGTCTCGGGTTAATAGCGGAGGGTATCTTCAGGGTCTTCACGTGCAGCAGATGATCATCAGTAATAAGGGCTCTCCGGGTGAAAGTGATAACGAAATCCTAATGTTAGATTTAGCAAAATTCATTTAACCCGAATAGAAGAGAGATCAGAGTCCCAGAGTATAGATAAGGAGTAAAAGATCCTAATACCACCCAATGGCGACGTGGCCCATGGGCCACACAGCCATGTTAGTAAAAGTTTTGTAAACTCTAGACTCGACTTCGGCCAAGGAGTTGGAAAGGGGATTCCTACAGGCAGTCGGCTCTGATACCAACTTGTGACGCCCCCGATTCAATCGTACACTAATCATGCACGCAAACGTGTACGATCAAGATCAGGGACTCACGGGAAGATATCACAACACAACTCTAAAACATAAATAAGTCATACAAGCATCATAATACAAGCCAGGGGCCTTGAGGGCTCGAATACAAGTGCTCGGTCATAGACGAGTCAGCGGAAGCAACAATATCTGAGTACAGACATAAGTTAAACAAGTTGCCATAAGATGGCTAGCACAAACTGGGATACAGATCGAAAGAGGCGCAGGCCTCCTGCCTGGGATCCTCCTAAACTACTCCTGGTCGTTGTCAGCGGGCTGCACGTAGTAGTAGGCACCTCCAGCGTAGTAGGAGACATCGTCGACGATGGCGTCTGGCTCCTGGACTCCAGCATCTGGTTGCGACAACCAGAAAGAAAGGAAAGGGGGAAAAGGGGGGGGAGAAAGCAACCGTGAGTACTCATCCAAAGTACTCGCAAGCAAGGAGCTACACTACATATGCATGGGTATATGTGTAAAGGGCCATATCAGTGGACTGAACTGCAGAATGCCAGAATAAGAGGGGGATAGCTAGTCCTATCGAAGACTACGCTTCTGGCAGCCTCCGTCTTGCAGCATGTAGAAGAGAGTAGATTGAAGTCTTCCAAGTAGCATCTCCAAGTAGCATCTCCAGTAGCCTCGCATAGCATAATCCTACCCGGCAATCCTCTCCTCGTCACCCTGTTAGAGAGCGATCACCGGGTTGTATCTGGCACTTGGAAGGGTGTGTTTTATTAAGTATCCGGTTCTAGTTGTCATAAGGTCAAGGTACAACTCCGGGTCGTCCTTTTACCGAGGGACACGGCTATTCGAATAGATAAACTTCCCTGCAGGGGTGCACCACATAACCCAACACGCTTGATCCCATTTGGCCGGACACACTTTCCTGGGTCATGCCCGGCCTCGGAAGATCAACACGTCGCAGCCCCACCTAGGCACAACAGAGAGGTCAGCACGCCGGTCTAACTCCTATGGCGCAGGGGTCTGGGCCCATCGCCCTTTGCACACCTGCACGTTGCGTACGCGGCCGGAAGCAGAACTAGCCCCCTTAATACAAGTGCAGGCTTACGTTCCAATCCGGCGCGCGCCACTCAGTCGCTGACGTCAAGAAGGCTTCGGCTGATACCACGACGTCGGGATACCCATAACTACTACCGCGTAGATGGTTAGTGCGTATAGACCAAATGGCCAGACTCAGATCAAATACCCAGATCTCGTTAAGCGTGTTAAGTATCCGCGAACGCCGAACAGGGCCAGGCCCACCTGTCTCCTAGGTGGTCTCAACCTGCCCTGTCGCTCCACCACAAAGTAACAGTCGGGGGCCATCGGGAACCTAGGCCCACCTCTACCGGGATGGAGCCACCTGTCCTTTCAGCCCCCTCATCAGAATCACTTGCGGGTACTCCTGGAGCTGACCCGACTTTAGTCACCATCTGTATAGTATGTATGTATGTATGTATAGTATATACCCGTGATCACCTTCCGAGTGATCACGGCCCAATAGTATAGCAAGGCAGACTGACAAGGTATCAATGGTTGTAGCAACAATGACAGGCTATGCAACAGAATAGGAGTAATCAAACAGTAACATGCTACACTACTCTAATGCAACCAGTATAGAGAAGAATAGGCGATATCTGGTGATCAAAGGGGGGGCTTGCCTGGTTGCTCTGGCAAGAGAGAGGGGTCGTCAACGCCGTAGTCGAACTGGGGGCCGCCGGCAGTCTCGGGGTCTACCGGAAAGAAGTAACAGGGGGATCACAATAAATAATAGAGCAATCAAGGTAACACAAAGCGTAACAAGACAATACGCGGTGTTCGGTGTGCCCTAACGCGGTAGTAGGTGATACTGGTGAAGGGGGGAAACATCCGGGAAAGTATCCCCGGCGATTCGCATTTTCGGACAGATGAACCGGAGGTGAAATGTTGCAGGTTCACTATGCTAGGGATGTGTGGCGGACGAACGGGCCACGTATCCGGATTCGCCTCGTCGTTCTGAGCAACTTTCATGTACAAAGTATTTTCATCCGAGTTACGGTTTATTTTATATTAATTTTTAAAGATTTAATTCCATTTATAAATTATTATTATTAATTTAATTCGAAAAAGGCATTACTACATCAGTATGACGTCAGCATGATATCATCAGTCAACAGAGGTGTTGACTGGGTCAAGCTGACGCACGGGTCCCTTATGTCATTGACATAGATTAACTAAACATGTTAATTAGCTTAATTACATTGATTAGGTTAACTAATTTTAATTAGCTTAGCTAAATAGTATTAATTAACTTAATTAATTCACTACTTAATTAATGTTTATTTATTTTGTTAACTTCTTTTTTTTTACTACCGTTCCAGGGGCGTGGGCCCCGTTTGTCATAGGCCTTAGGGGCCTTAGCGGGCGCCAGCGTTAGCGGGCTCGGGCGGAACGGGTGCGGGAGCACCCGAGCGGGCACTCGCCCGCAGGGCGGGACGAGGCTGTCGGGGCACCGACGGCGGGGTAAGCCGGCGCGGCCAGCCGGGGCCACGGCGGGCGGAGGCGAGGGGTCAGGGGGCTGCAGCCGCGGGAACTAGCCGGCGGCGACGGCAGCGTGGCGCAGGGGGGCGCAAGGGCTGCTACCGACGGCAGCAGCGAGCGGACCGAGGAGCAGGGGGCACAGCCCTAGGCGGATGTGAGCGTGGGATGCGCGCGGTGACCAAGACGGCAGAGGGGTTGCGGGTATGCAACGGAGGTTGCGGGTATGCAGCGGAGGCAGGTGCGGTGGCGTCGAGCGGGGGTGGCGCAGTCGACCGGCGAGTGGGACTAGCGGATGCAGGGGTAGGGGCACGAGGCGCGGACGCAGGACGGCGCCGGCAGGCACAGACAGCGCGTGTGGTGGCCGACGGTGCGTGACCGGCGACGGGGAGACGTGCAGGAGCAAGCACAAAGAGGAAATAGGAGGCCAAAGGCCTCACCAGCATTGCAGGGGTCCGTTCGTCGAGGCTTGGGGAAGCCGGCATGGGGGAAGACGAAGAGGCCTCTGGCGACGACTGTGATGGGGTCGGGGCGGTCCGGCGAGCGACGAGGGTCGATGAAGGCCGTTGGGGAGGAGGACGGGGATGCGAGCCGGCGGATCCAACGATGAAGCTCGGTGGTGGGGCGCGGGATCCACAGGTGGCAACGGCGACATCGGCGGGGCGCAGTCGGGGTTGAGCCCCGATCCAGATCAGGGGGCGAGAGGGAGGAGAGAGTGGGGTGGGTATCGTGCGGGGGGGCGGGGAGTGTGTGCGCTGGGGGCTAGGGTTTCGGGTGTGAGGCCATATAGGCCAGGGGGTTAGGTGGGCCAGTTGGGTTAGCCTGGCTGCCAGATGGGCCGGTTGGCCCAGTGCGGGGGGGGGGGGGTCCCTTTTTATTTAGTTTGATTTGTCTTTTCCTTTTATTTATTTATTTATTTCACTTTTCTGTTTTATTTCATTTTAATATATTTAGACATTTTCAAAAAGGGTGTTCGTTGCACTATAATCACCTAGGCATTTAACTGCACACTCCGAACATTTTAGTTTAATATTTTGAAAACTTTGTCGTTTGACATTAATTTGAATTTGAATTTGAAAAGGTTTCGAATCATTGCGAGGTTAGCAACAGTAAGAGTGGAGACGTGGCATCATTAACAGAGGTTACTGTAGCTTGATTATCCGGGCGTCACACAAGCCAAGAAAAGGACATGACTCTATGGCTCACATGTACAAGGAAATTCCATATGCTGCCTTGGACACCCACAAGTTTGGGTCAGTTTACTATCTGCTGTCAGGTCTGCCAACAATCAACACTATCCCGAGACTCACTTTGCTTCCCAAGTCTGGATATGACATGATGACTAGAGGGCATTCAATAAATTTGTTGCATATGTTTGATGTGCCTGAGAAATTCAAAGTGATGACATTGATTGTCGAGACAATCATGAGGACTGCTGCTGACCAAAAGAGATCATGTGGCTATGCTCCACATATTCATATGCTCATCAACAACAAGATGGGCAAGGGCATGTATCTCTTGGACAAGGAACATCTTCCCTTGCTGCCTGAGTTTGAAGACAATGTAGTTGTCATGGATCCATCACATCCCACATCTGTGCAGGCTCAGGAGAAGAAAGAAAAAGCAAGAGCAGAGAAGGTAACCAAGACACCAAGTGCTAAAGAGGCCTCACAGATATTTCTGAAATCCAGGCAAGATCAACTAGGTTATCTCATTCAAGCCACCTTGAGGATTGAGAAAGGATTGGCAACCCTGACTCAAAATCAAGAGAGTTTAGAGAGGATCATCAAGACTAAATTTTATGATCTAGACTTGAAGGTCATAGAGATCCAGACTGCAATTGAGAAACTACAGGATGAAGATGAAGAGAGAAGAGGGAGTGATACCACTATAGCTTTTTAGAGAGTGCCAAGGGCACAAAGGTCTGCCACTATGCCAGCCACTGACACAAGGGCTACTACATCAGCAAAAGCAGCTACAACCTCTGTTGTTCCTCCAGTTGCAACTCCACCAGCTCCTCAGACCTCTTCGGATGCATTCGTTGCAGGACTCCTCTCCACACCACCTTTGCACTCTCGAGCTCCCGGAGATCATGCTTAGAGAGTCGCGTAGCACTATGCATTTTCAAGCTTTTTGGTAACTTGTTGCCAAAGGGGGGGAAAGTGTATAGATCATAGGCTTCGAGAGAGAGAGAGTGTGTGTTTGCTTCTTTTTGCCTCTCTTGCTACTCTATTTGCTTTGCTTGTTTGGGTGATACATTTTTTATGCTTGTGTGTGAGATACTTCTATGATCATATGTTTGATCATATCATACTTTAATGCTTGTGCTTAATGATGATATTCTATCTCTCATGTATGATCATTGATATCTTGTTGGTGATGAGTGCATATTTCATATTCTATCATTTTGAGCACTCCACCAAGATGTATGTGACATGGAAGAGTGACCCATGATCCTAATTGGTTATGCATTTGCATTCTAAAGCAAATTTCAAATATTGCACAAATTTAGGGGGAGCTCTTGCTTATCACATACTTCTCAAAGCGACGATGTACTTCATTTATATTATCATTTGTCAAAACTTTGATCTATATGTTGTCATCAATTGCCAAAAGGGGAGATTGAAAGTGAAACTAATCCCCGGGTGGTTTTGGTAATTCATAACAACATATAGCTCATTGGACTAATATTCTTTCAAGATCAATGTTTCAGAAAGTTCAATGGTTGGTATGGCATGGACTAGATATGTGGACCCCTCAAAATGCTAAGGACACATATTGGCAAAAGCTCAAGACCCTACATTTTAATTTTAGTGATCCAAGATCACATTGAGTCCATAGGAAAAGCCAATAATATTAAAAGGGGATGAGGTGTTTCTTAATGGCTTGCTTGCTCAAAATGCTTAGTGATATGCTCCCAAAACCCTCAACCACTTTCTCATTTCCACATATGTCCTAAACCTAAAGTCAAACTCGGCCCTACCGATTTGATCTATCCGGCGCCACCGAGTTCACTTGACATAGCCATATCCACAAACCCTAATCAATTCAGTCTTACCGATAGGGATCTCGGTGTCACTGAGATGGGATTGCAAACTCTCTGTTTCCCTTCGTAACGTTTTGGTCTAACCGAGATGAGCGATCGGTCCCGCCGAGTTCGTAGTGCAAACTCTCTATTTCATTTTCGTAACATTTCGGTCTCACCGAAATGAGCGATTGGTCCCACCAAGTTTGCCTAACAAAGTCTCTGTTTGCTTATTACTGAAATCGGTCTCACCGAGTTCATGTGATCGGTCTTGATGTCTACTACACAACCTTCTTCTTGTAGACGTTTGTTGGGCCTGCAAGTGCACAGGTTTGTAGGATAGTAGCAAATTTCCCTCAAGTGGATGACCTAAGGTTTATCAATCCGTAGGAGGTGTAGGATGAAGATGGTCTCTCTCAAGCAACCCTGCAACCAAATAACAAAGAGTCTCTTGTGTCCCCAACACACCCAATACAATGGTAAATTGTATAGGTGCACTAGTTCGGCGAAGAGATGGTGATACAAGTGCAATATGGATGGTAGATATAGGTTTTTGTAATCTGAAAATATAAAAACAGCAAGGTAACTAATGATAAAAGTGAGCGTAAACGGTATTGCAATGATAGGAAACAAGGCCTAGGGTTCATACTTTCACTAGTGCAAGTTCTCTCAACAATAATAACATAGATAGATCATATAACAAGCCCTCAACATGCAACAAAGAGTCACTCCAAAGCCACTAATAGCACAGAACAAACATAGAGAATATGGTAGGGTACGAAACCACCTCAAAGTCATTCTTTCGGATCGATCAATAAAAGAGTTTGTACTAGAATAACACCTTAAGACACAAATCAACCAAAACCCTAATGTCACCTAGATACTCCACTGTCACCTCAAGTATCCGTGGGCATGATTATACGATATGCATCACACAATCTCAGATTCATCCAACCAACATAAAAGTACTTCAAAGAGTGCCCCAAAGTTTCTACTGGAGAGTCAAGAACGTGTGCCAACCCCTATGCATAGGTTCATGGGCGGAACCCGCAAGTTGGTCACCAAAACATACATCAAGTAGCACATGATATCCCATTGCCACCACAGATAAACACGGCAAGACATACATCAAGTGTTCTCATGATAAAGACTCAATCCAATAAGATAACTTCAAGAGGGAAACTCAATTCATCACAAGAGAGTAGAGGGGGAGAAACATCATAAGATCCAACTGCAATAGCAAAGCTCGGGATACATCAAGATCGTGCCATAGAGGGAACACGAGAGAGAACACGAGAGAGAGAGAGAGAGAGATCAAACACATAGCTACTGGTACATACCCTCAGCCCCGAGGGTGAACTACTCCCTCCTCATCATGGAGAGCGCCGGGATGATGAAGATGGCCACCAGTGATGGGTTCCTCCTCCGGCAGGGTGCCGGAACGGACTCCCGAGAGGTTTTTGGTGGCTACAGAGGCTTGCGGCGGCGGAACTCCCGATCTATCTTCATATTCGATGTTTTTAGGGTACATAGGTTTATATAGGCGAGACAGGGGGCCGCTCCCTGTAGGGGGGCTATCTCCTGGGCTCCTCGAGGATCTTCTGACTTGATCTCCAAGCCTCTAGGATGATAATCTTCCAAAAAACACGTTGCTGAAGGTTTCATTCCGTTTGGACTCCGTTTGATATTCCTTTTCTTCGAAATACTGAAACAGGCAATAAAACAGCAATATGGGCTAGGCCTCCGGTTAATAGGTTAGTCCCAAAAAATGGTATAAATATGTAAAATAAAGCCCATAAACATCCAAAAGGGGTAATATAATAGCATGGAACAATCAAAATTTATAGATACGTTGGAGACGTATCAAGCATCTCCATGCTTAATTCCTGCTCGTCCTCGAGTAGGTAAATGATAAAAACAGAATTTTTGATGTAGAATGCTACCTAGCATAATTCTCAATGTAATTTTCTTTATTGTGGCATGAATGTTCAGATCCAAATGATTCAAAATAAAAGTTCATATTGATAAAAGAAATAGTAACACTTCAAACATACTAATCAAAGTAATCATGTGTTCTCAAATTAACATGGCAAAAGAAAGTTCATCCCTACAAAATCATATAGTTAGGCTATGCTTCATTTTCGTCACACAAAGATGTTCCCAACTTCTATACCCCCGATGACAACCAAGCAATTGTTTAATACTTAAATAATCTCAAACTTTTTCAACCTTCACGCAATACATGAGCGTGAGCCATGGATATAGCACTATGGGTGGAATAGAATATGATGATGGGGATTGTGTGGAGAAGAAAAAAAGGAGAAAGTCTCACATAGACGAGGATAATCAACGGGCTATGGAGATGCCCATCAATTGATGTCAACATGAGGAGTAGGGATTGCCATGCAATGGATGCACTAGAGCTATAAATGAATGCTCACAAAAGAAAACTAGTGGGTGTGCATCCAACTTGCTTGCTCATGAAGACCTAGGGCATTTGAGGAAGCCCATCGTAGGAATATACAAGCCAAGTTCTATAATGAAAAATTCCCACTAGTATGAAAAAGACAACTTATGAGACTCACTATATGAAAAACATGGTGCTACTTTGAAGCACAAGTGTGGAAAAAGAGATAGTAACATTGCCTTTTTTATTTATTTTCTTCTTTACTTTTTTACTTTTTTACTTTTCCTTTTTTTGGGCCTTTCTTTTTTTTCTTTTGGCCTTTCTTCTTTTTTTCTTTTTTTCTTTTTGGGCAATGCTCTAATAATCATGATCATCACACTTCTATTGATTACAACATATGAATTACAACTCGAAACTAGAACAAGATATGACTCTATATGAATGCCTCCGGTGGAGTACCGGGATGGTGCAATGAATCAAGAGTGACATGTATGAAAAATAATGCATGGTGGCTTTGCCACAAATACAATGTCAATTACATGATCATGCAATGGCAGTATGACAAAAGTAAAGTATGTCATGATGATGATGAACGGAACGGTGGAAAGTTGCATGGCAATATATCTCGGAATGGCTATGGAAATGCCATAATAGGTAGGTATGGTGGCTGTTTTCAGGAAGATATAAGGAGGTTTATGTATGATAGAGCGTATCATATCACGTGGTTTGGATGCACTGGCGAATTTTGCACCAACTCTCAAGGTGAGAAAGGGAAATGCACGGTACCGAAGAGGCTAGCAATGGTGGAAAGGTAAAAGTGCGTATAATTCATGGACTCAACATTAGTCAAAAGAACTCATATACTTATTGCAAAAATTTAGAAGTCATCAAAAATCAAGTACTACGCGCATGCTCCTAGGGGGATAGATTGGTAGGAAAAGACCATCGCTCGTCCCCGATCGCCACTCATAAGGATGCACAAGCCAGGTACACTTCATGTTTCAAATTTGCTACACAACTTTAACCATACGTGCATGCTACGGGACTTGCTAACTTCAACACAAGCATTCTTAAATTCATAATCACCCAACTAGCATGACTTTAATATCACTACCTCCATATCTCAAAACAATTATCAAGTATCAAATTGATCATAGCATCCAATTCACTTTCTATGATAGTTTTTATTATACCCAATTGGGATGCTCATCATTCTAGGACCAACTTTGAAACCATAGCAAATACCATGCTGTACTAAAAGACTCTCAAAAAAATATAAGTGAATCATGAGAGACTAGCAATTTCTACAAAATATAACCACCACCATGCTCTAAAAGATATAAGTGATGCACTAGAGCAAATGACAAACTACTCCGAAAGATATAAGTGAAGATCAGTGAGTAGTCGAATAATTGTGCAACTATGTGAAGACTCTCTAACATTAAGGAATTTCAGATCTTGGTATTGTATTCAAACAGCAAGCAAAACAAAATAAAATGACATTGCAAGGATAGCACAACTCATGTGAAGAAGCAAAAACATAGGCTCAACCGATACTAACCGATAGTTGTTGAAGAAGAAAGGTGGGATGCCTACCGGGGCATCCCCAAGCTTAGATGCTTGAGACTTCTTGAAATATTATATTGGGGTGCCTTGGGCATCCCCAAGCTTGAACTTTTATGTCTCCTTAATTCCTCTCATATCATGGTTTCTTCTTCTTTTTATCAAAAGCTTCATCCACAACAAACTCAACAAGAACTCGTGAGATAGGTTAGTATAAACCAATGCAAAACCTTATCATTCTCTACTGTAACAAATCACTAAAATTATTATTCTTCATTTAATACTAAATGCCTCTGCATATTTAGTACTCCTATCCTCAAATAGAATCATTAAACAAGCAAACATATGCAAACAATGCAAACATAACAGCAATCTGCCAAAACAGTACAGTCTGTAAAGAATGCAAGATTCATCATACTTCCCTAACTCCAAAAAATATGAAATAAAATTCCCACTGTATTAAATTTATCATATATCATTATGCAAAAAGTTTCAACATTATATCATTCTCTGACTTTTCTATGGAATTTTTGCAACAGCGGTAAACTTTCTGTTTTCAAACAGCAACATGTATACTAGCAAAATAAGCATGGAAAAGGCTATCCTTGACCTTTCTTATTGAAACTAAAGATGCAAAACATTAATCTAAATAACAGCAAGCAAATACTAACAAAATAAAATGACGCTCCAAGCAAAACACATATCATGTGGTGAATAAAAATATAGCTCCAAGTAAAGTTACCGATGAACGAAGACGAAAGAGGGGATGCCTTCCGGGGCATCCCCAAGATTAGGCTCTTGGTTGTCCTTGAATATTACCTTGGGGTGCCTTGGGCATCCCCAAGCTTAGGCTCTTGCCACTCCTTATTCCATAGTCCATCGAATCTTTACCCAAAACTTGAAAACTCCACAACACAAAACTCAACAGAAAACTCGTAAGCTCCGCTAGTATAAGAAATAAAACAACCACTTAGGTACTGTATTGAACTAATTCTAAATTCATATTGGTGTAATATATACTGTACTCCAACTTATATATTGTTCATACCCTCCGATACTACTCATAGATTCATCAAAATAAGCAAACAACACACAGAAAACAGAATCTGCCAAAAACAGAACAGTCTGTAGTAATCTGTATCAAACGTATACTTATGGAACTCCAAAAATCCTACAAAATTAGGAAGGCCTAAGAAATTTGTGTACCAATACATAGAAAAAAGAATCAGATCATAAGCATGTTTCTGTGAATTAACAAAACTAATTTACTGGGTGCAAAAGTTTCTGATCTTCAGCAGGATCAACACAACTATCGCCGTAAGCTATCCTAAAGGTCTTACTTGGCACTTTATTGAAACAAAAGATATAAGACATGATTAATACAGTAGCATAATCATGTGGACACACAAAAACAGTAAGGATAAATATTGGGTTGTCTCCCAACAAGCGCTTTTCTTTAATGTCTTTCTAGCTAGGCATGATGATGACAATGATGCTCACATACAAGATAAGAATTGAAACATAACGGGAGCATCATGAAGCATATGACTAGCACATTTAAGTCTAACCCACTTCCCATGCATAGGGATTTTGTAAGCAAACAACTTATGGGAACAATAATCAACAAGCATAGGAAGGCAAAACAAGCATAACTTCAAAAATTTAAGCACATAGAGAGGAAACTTGACATTATTGCAATTCCTACAAGCATATATTCCTCCATCATAATAATTTTCAGTAGCATCATGAATGAATTCAACAATATAACCAGCACCTAAAGCATCTTTTCATGATCTACAAGCATAGAAAATTTACTACTATCCACATAAGCAAAACTCTTCTCATGAATAGTAGTGGGAGCAAACTCAACAAAATAATTATCACGTGAGGCATAATCCAATTGAAAACTAAAATCATGATGACAAGTTTCATGGTTATCATTATTCCTAATAGCATACAAGTCATCACAATAATCATCATAGATAGCAACTTTGTTCTCATAATCAATTGGAACCTCTTCCGAAATAGTGGATTCATCACTAAATAAAGTTGACACTCTTCCAAATCCACTTTCATGTTCATCACAATAAGATTCAACATCCTCCAAAATAGTGGGATCACTACTTCCTAAAGTTGACACTCTTCCAAACCCACTTTCATCAATATAATCATCATAAATAGGAGGCATGCTTTCATCAAAATAAATATTCTCATCAAAACTTGGGGGACTAAACATATCATATTCATCAAACATAGCCTCCCCAAGCTTGTGGCTTTGCATATCATTAGCATCATGGATATTCAAGGAATTCAAACTAACAACATTGCAATCATGCTCATCATTCAAAGATTTAGTACCAAGCATTTTAAAGCATTCTTCTTCTAGCACTTGAGCACAATTTTCCTTTCCATCATACTCACGAAAGATATTAAAAAGACGAAGCATATGAGACAAACTTAACTCCATTTTTTTGTAGTTTTCTTTTATAAACTAAACTAGTGATAAAACAAGAAACAAAAAGATTCGATTGCAAGATCTAAAGATATACCTTCAAGCACTCACCTCCCCGGCAACGGCGCCAGAAAAGAGCTTGATGTCTACTACACACCCTTCTTCTTGTAGACGTTTGTTGGGCCTGCAAGTGCACAGGTTTGTAGGACAGTAGCAAATTTCCCTCAAGTGGATGACCTAAGGTTTATCAATCCGTAGGAGGCGTAGGATGAAGATGGTCTCTCTCAAGCAACCCTGCAACCAAATAACAAAGAGTCTCTTGTGTCCCCAACACACCCAATACAATGGTAAATTGTATAGGTGCACTAGTTCGGCGAAGAGATGGTGATACAAGTGTAATATGGATGGTAGATATAGGTTTTTGTAATCTGAAAATATAAAAACAGAAAGGTAACTAATATAAAAGTGAGCGTAAACGGTATTGCAATGATAGGAAACAAGGCCTAGGGTTCATACTTTCACTAGTGCAAGTTCTCTCAACAATAATAACATAGATAGATCATATAACAAGCCCTCAACATGCAACAAAGAGTCACTCCAAAGCCACTAATAGCACAGAAAAAACATAGAGATTATGGTAGGGTACGAAACCACCTCAAAGTTATTCTTTCGGATCGATCTATAAAAGAGTTCGTACTAGAATAACACCTTAAGACACAAATCAACCAAAACCCTAATGTCACCTAGATACTCCATTGTCACCTCAAGTATCCGTAGGCATGATTATACGATATGCATCACACAATCTCAGATTCATCCAACCAACATAAAAGTACTACAAAGAGTGCCCCAAAGTTTCTACCAGAGAGTCAAGAACATGTGCCAACCCCTATGCATAGGTTCATGGGCGGAACCCGCAAGTTGGTCACCAAAACATACATCAAGTAGCACATGATATCCCATTGTCACCACAGATAAACACGGCAAGACATACATCAAGTGTTCTCATAATAAAGACTCAATCCAATAAGATAACTTCAAGAGGAAAACTCAATTCATCACAAGAGAGTAGAGGGGGAGAAACATCATAAGATCCAACTACAATAGCAAAGCTCGGGATATATCAAGATCGTGCCATAGAGGGAACACGAGAGAGAACACGAGAGAGAGAGAGATCAAACACATAGCTACTGGTACATACCCTCAGCCCCGAGGGTGAACTACTCCCTCCTCGTCATGGAGATTGCCGGGATGATGAAGATGGCCACCGGTGATGGGTTCCCCCTCCGGCAGGGTGCCGAAACAGACTCCCGAGAGGTTTTTGGTGGCTACAGAGGCTTGTGGCGGTGGAACTCCTGATCTATCTTCATATTCGATGTTTTTAGGGTACGTAGGGTTATATAGGCGAAAGAAGTCGGTCGGGAGGTGCTTGAGGGGTCCACGAGACACGGGGTCGTGCCCTGTAGGGGAGGGGGCGCCCCCCTATCTCCTGGGCTCCTCGAGGATCTTCTGACTTGATCTCCAAGCCTCCAGGATGATAATCTTCCAAAAAAACACGTTGCCGAAGGTTTCATTCCGTTTGGACTCCGTTTGATATTCCTTTTCTTCGAAATACTGAAACAGGCAATAAAACAACAATATGGGTTGGGCCTCCGGTTAATAGGTTAGTCCCAAAAATAATATAAATATGTAAAATAAAGCCCATAAACATCCAAAAGGGGTAATATAATAGCATGGAACAATCAAAAATTATAGATACGTTGGAGACGTATCAGGTCTGACCGAGATGAGGTTTCGCCCTAACCCTAGCGCATTGGTCTCACCGAGTTGATGTTGTCGGTCCCACCGAAAAGTCTAATGTTCACACTTTGAACCAAGTAGGTCTCACCGAGTTTCACTATTCGGTCCCACCGTGTTTGGTAAATTGTGTGCAACGGTTAGATTTTGTGTGTAGGCTATATATACCCCCACCCCCTTCTTCATTTGAGAGAGAGCCATCAGAACGTTCCTACACTTCCACTACTCATTTTCTGAGACAGAACCACCTACTCATGTGTTGAGACCAAGACATTCCAATCCAACCACCAGAATCTTGATCTCTAGCCTTCCCCAAGTTTCTTTCCACCATAGCCAAATCTGTGTGAGAGAGTTGAGTGTTGGGGAGACTATCATTTGAAGCACAAGAGCAAGGAGTTCATCATCAACACACCATTTATTACCTTTTGGAGAGTGGTGTCTCCTAGATTGGTTAGGTGTCACTTGGGAGCCTCTGTCAAGATTGTGGAGTTGAACCAAGGAGTTTGTAAAGGCAAGGAGATCACCTACTTCGTGAAGATCTGCCCAAGTGAGGCAAGTCCTTCGTGGGCGATGGCCATGGTGGGACAGACAAGGTTGCTTCTTCGTGGACCCTTCGTGGGTGGAGCCCTCCGTGGACTCGCGCAACTGTTACCCTTCATGGGTTGAAGTCTCCATCAACGTGGATGTACAATAGCAGCACCTATCGGAACCACGCCAAAAATCTTCGTGTCTACATTGCGTTTGCTCCCTCCAAACTCCTCCCCTTTGCCTTCATATGCAATGGTTTACATTTTGCTGCTATACTCTTAGAATTGCGTGTGTAGGTTGATTGCTTGACTTGTGCTAAGTTGCTAAAATCTGCCAAGACTTAAAATTGGGAAAATGCTAGATTTTTATTTGGTCAAGTAGTCTAATCACCCCCCTCTAGACATACTTTCGATCCTACACTTATGAGTGGCATGATACATGTTCATGCCCATCATTGGTATCTTTAGTTTAAAAATAATAATTAATCAAAACAACATAAATAATAATTCATTCCATTTCATCAAAATAAGAAAAATAGATATTTCATTCCATTCCATCAAAATATAAAAGTTTATACTATATCTTTGGAGGAGTACATAACTACACCGACATCAGCGATCGATGGAAATAGGGGTAGCCAAAAGGTAACTCTGAGCCGTGTTCAACTGAAGGAAAAAGCATATGCTCTAATCCGCAAGATTGCCGAATAAGGGAAAGGAATATGCTAAAGGTGATTTACCAACACACGAAGTGCATAAACACACCACTTAAGCCTACCCCCCTTGTGAAATTACAAACGACGTCACCTAAATAGGAAATCATCCTATTTGGAGGAGATGTAGAACCAAAAGCTACCCCAAACCCTAACCCTAAATCCCAAGGGTCGGCTGGTGCCGAAAACACAACTCAGGCACATCCACAATTTTACTAGACTGACACACAAGCAAAGCTCTTCCACTCCCTTTGATCACCATATGCTTACATACAACAAGGTAAACACAACAAAACATAATTTACCTAGCAAACAATACCAACTATGAAGTAAATTATACTAAATGAGTATCAACTTACTATGAAGTAAACTTTACTAAATGAGTATCAACTTACTATGAAGTAAGGCGTTGACTGATCTATCTTCTTCCCTAGCGAGAATGTAGGTCCCGTCACCCTCCGTCTGTCACTCCAACGACGGGAGGGGGTGGGGACCCCAGGGTTTTCATCTGCTGGTGGGTGGTGATAGGGTCAGGAATAAAGTTAGGCTTTGTCTCCGATCGATGTGGCAAGATGATGGCGTCGTTGCTGGTGTGAATAAGGTATTCCCGTCTCTCCCTCATTTCAGTGGTGCTTCTTTGTATCGTCGGGAGGCATGTGGAGGATGGTGTGTCCTATGATCTTGTTGTGCCGCTCTAGTTTTTCGTCTGCAGATCTGTCTCAGTGGCGATGTCCGACGTTGTAGACAACGTGGTCGTGCGTCCTGTGGCAAAGCGTGAACCAAATACAAGGAAGACCACAAGAGTTAGCGAGATTAGGGAGGCCGAATGATTAGTAGGGAGTTTATGCCTAGGAGGAGCTCATCCTTGCAAATTTCTCATGGAAGGGGTGGCAGACCCTCCTTGGTCGGTGCTCCGCCAGTGCGTGCGTCTCGATCCTCTGTCTTCAATTCTGACTGATAAAGGTTGGACAACCTCGGCCTCACTGGTAGTGTGCGACATTTGTGTTTCTGACTTGTGCGGTAGCAAATAACATAAATTACTTAGTACTCCCTCCGGTCCTTTTTACTCCGCATATCATATTTGTGATAAGTCAAACATTACAAAGTTAGACCAAATTTGTATTAAACAATATTAACATCTACAATACCGAATATATACACCATGAAACTACATTTCATAATGAATCTAACATATTGATTTATTGATTTGGCACTGTGAATGATGATACTTTTTTTCTATATGTTTGGTCAAAGTAGAGATACTTTAAATTTCGACAAACTTAAATGCGGACGAAAAATGACCAGGGAGTACTTAATAAGAGTTTGTTAACTAAAACGATATCGACAATAATTATTTGTAGCAAGCCCTGCCAATTAAATACTTTAATCAGATAACTAAAAAGAACTTCAAGGAAAGACGAAAAGCTTTCTAAAAAAATAGAGCGGACGGAGGTTGGTGGAACAACGACATCCGGCCTCCCACCCACGGGTACCCAGAGATTCTTTCACGGTAGGTGATCCCAACCATCGTCCGGGTCTGCTCCACTTGCAGGCGTCCATCGCACACCAAACCCACGCCGGTCACTGACGCCCCAACCCAGTTCGACCTTCCTACCCCCGACGAGTGTGTGCGCCTGGGCAACTCACGCCATCCCCACGTGTTACCGCTTCCTGGACCGGATCCAACATGCATCCCGTCGGCCGTGGCGTCGCGGTCGCCAGCGCCGCACCGATTTGGCGGCTCCCTCCTCGGCACCACGCCATGCCACCGGGTGCAACGGACGCCGCAAAAAATCCGGCCCGGCGGGCAGCGATCTCCACAGAAATTTCTGCGGCGGGAGGGGAGATTGGGGCGGAGGAAAGCGATAAGGTCCAGGCAGCATTGCAGCGCCGGAGTTGGGACGCGCGTCGATAGTGTCGTCCCTCCCTCCCGCTCGATCCATCCATCCACCCATCGTCTTCCTCCCGACGATACCTCCCCACCGGCGCCCGTTCCCACTCTACTTGCCCGTTTCTGTGGCTGGGCCTCTTATACCGGCCGCGGCTCGGCCCCTCGTCCATCCAAACGCCATCCTCCTCCCCGCCTCCCGTTGCCGATCACCAGTGTCAGCGCCCACGTCACTCTGAGACCTCCCTCTCGTGCCGTGCTCTCCACCTCACTCCCACCCCAGCAGCAGAGGGGGGGCCGAACCGAACTCGCCGATATATATTGGCCAACCAAACCAAATCACACTCCCTAACCAAGCCACACCCGCTCTTCTCGCCAGGAGCGGAGGCCACCCACCTCCCACCCCATCCATCCCCGCCGCCGCGCGCGTCCGTCATCCCCAGTCCAATGGAGCGCGCACGCCGCCTCGCCAGCCGCGCGCTGCTGCGCCGCCTCCTCGCGGCCTCCTCGTCCGCCACGTCCCCGGCCCCGTCCCGCGGCGTCTCCACCCTGGCGCCCAAGCCGGCGGCCGGGTCGCGCCCCCGCGCGCGCCCGGCCCACCAGTACACGCCCGGCCGCCCCGTCTCCGTGTCGGCGCTGCAGCCCAGCGACACCTTCCCGCGGAGGCACAACTCCGCCACCCCCGCTGAGCAGGCCGTCATGGCGTCCGAGTGCGGCTTCAACACCCTCGACGCGCTCATCGACGCAACCGTCCCGGCCGCAATCCGCGCGCCGCCGATGCAGTTCACCGGCAAGTTCGACGCCGGCTTCACCGAGTCGCAGATGCTCGACCACATGGCGCACCTCGCCTCCATGAACAAGACCTACAAGTCCTTCATCGGGATGGGCTACTACAACACCCACATCCCGGCCGTCATACTGCGCAACCTCATGGAGAACCCCGCGTGGTACACGCAGTACACGCCCTACCAGGCGGAGATCGCGCAGGGCCGCCTCGAGTCGCTGCTCAACTACCAGACCATGGTCGCTGACCTCACCGGCCTGCCCATGTCCAACGCCTCGCTGCTCGACGAGGCCACCGCCGCCGCCGAGGCCATGGCCATGTGCCTCGGCATCGTCAAGTCCAAGAAGAAGACCTTCCTCATCGCATCCAACTGCCACCCGCAGACCATCGACATCTGCCAGACGCGTGCCACCGGCTTCGACATCAACGTCGTCGTCTCGGCCGCCAAGGACTTCGACTACAGCAGCGGCGACGTCTGCGGCGTGCTCGTGCAGTACCCCGGCACCGAGGGGGAGGTGCTGGACTACGCCGAATTCGTCAAGGACGCGCACGCGCACGGCGTCAAGGTGGTCATGGCCACTGACCTGCTCGCGCTCACCACGCTGCGCCCGCCGGGCGAGATTGGTGCCGATATCGCCGTGGGCTCCGCGCAACGGTTCGGCGTGCCCATGGGGTACGGCGGCCCGCACGCTGCGTTCCTCGCCACCTCCCAGGAGTACAAGCGGTTGATGCCCGGCCGCATCATCGGAGTGAGCGTCGACTCCAGCGGCAAGCCCGCGCTCCGCATGGCGATGCAGACCAGGGAGCAGCACATCCGGCGAGACAAGGCCACCAGCAACATCTGCACCGCGCAGGTACGCGAGCACCCCACCCACTCACCAAATTGCCCGATAGTGACAGCACAATTTTCATTTAAGAGTTCGTGCTACCTGATATGGGTGGGTTAGTGGGCGAACATATCGTCATAAATTAGTGATTCATTAGATACTTTCACTTTATAGGCGTTGCTCGCCAACATGGCGGCTATGTATGCTGTCTACCATGGGCCTGCTGGCCTGAAGGCGATCGCCGACCGTGTCCATGGCCTGGCTGGTACTTTCGCCCATGGTTTGAAGAAGCTCGGGACAGTGACAGTGCAGGAGCTGCCCTACTTCGACACGGTCAAGATCACTTGCGCCGATGCTAATGCAATTGCTGAGGAGGCCCGCAAAAACGAGATGAACCTTCGCGTTGTCGACGCAAACACGGTTCGTTTTCAGCTGATTTCTGCTGTGATCCACTCCAACCGAATCAATTCTGAGTTTCAAGCATTAATTTCGAGTGTGATATTGTAGATCACCGTTGCCTTTGATGAGACCACCACCTTGGAGGATGTTGACAAGCTGTTCAAGGTTTTCTCTGGTGGCAAGCCAGTAAGTAGTCACTCCACCAGTGCATAATCCGCGTGCTTCATGTCAAATTATGTCGCAGTTCTAAATGATGTTCTGGCAACAACGCTTTCAGGTGGACTTCACAGCCGAATCCATCGCACCTGAGGTCTCAAGCTCAATTCCTCCTAGCCTTGTGCGCGACAGCCCCTACTTGACTCACCCAATCTTTAGCATGTACGTTTATAGTCAAAATTTTGCATCTTTTGCGTCAGTTATCTTATTTATTTATTTCCAAACAAAAGCATTGTGCAAAGAGCACGTACTCCACTAATTTGTCAGAATGATTGGAACAAAATGAATATATGTTGTGGCCTTGCAGGTACCACACTGAGCACGAGCTCCTCCGTTACCTGCATAAGTTGCAATCCAAGGATCTCTCACTGTGCCACAGTATGATCCCTCTTGGTTCTTGCACCATGAAACTAAATGCTACCGTCGAGATGATGCCTGTCACCGATCCCAAGTTCGCCAACATGCACCCATTTGCCCCTATTGATCAAGCTGCAGGCTATCATGTATGGACCATTTAGCATGTATTTCGTTTCTAATGAAAACAAATATGCCAATGTTCTGAATTGACTTGTTTTATTATGAAGGAAATGTTTGACAACCTGGGCGATCTGTTGAACACCATCACTGGTTTTGATTCGTTCTCTTTGCAACCGAATGCTGGTGCTTCAGGAGAGTATGCTGGACTGATGGTTATTCGGGCCTACCACAAGGTATGTCATGATAAACACGCTGTGCTAGTTCTGTTGCTTTGTTTAGCACTCTTTGTTTATGAACCATGTGCAAAAAATGCAGGCAAGAGGAGACCACCACCGAAATGTCTGCATCATTCCTGTCTCTGCGCACGGTACAAACCCTGCAAGTGCTGCTATGTGTGGAATGAAGATTGTTGCCGTTGGAACTGATGCCAAAGGTAACATTAACATTGAGGAGTTGAGGAAAGCTGCTGAAGCAAACAAGGACAACCTGTCTGCTCTGATGGTACTGTTTATACGCTCTGTCAATATGAGGGTTGCAACCTCAGTGTTACTCTTTCAGCTCAGTTGTTCATTACTAAATTTTGAGCTACCATTCTGAATCTATACTATAGACTACTATATTAAGTGTGATGGAGCCATTAGGAGACTTGCAGCTTCTAATCTATTATATTTTAAAATATTTACTATTCAGGGCTAGAATTACCGCATTAATCAGAAGAAAAAGAGAGAAACCTATACTGCCTCCTTTCATGCGTTCAGATTTTAGTGGTGTAGAATAATTAATTTGATGGAAGCATGTTATAGTATCCAGCCACACAAATTGCATGGGAAATTGGGTTAGCGTATGTTAACATGGAAATCAGACAACTGCTTCATATAACCTTTTGTGGGAAGCTATTTGAATTAATTGACATATAATAGAAGAATATGTCAAAATACATTATTTTGTGTCATTATATTTTGAAGCTACATATGGTTGATGAATAGGAGTAACTCTTCTTTTAAGAAAGTGATTAAGAGTAACTTACTTGGAACATGGAAAATGTTGAGTTCACTGAGGGAAGTTTATTGAAGAAATCTTTGCATCATTTTGTGCCAAGAATAACAGAATGTTGTGTGATTACCTTATTCTTCAGGTTACCTATCCTTCAACCCATGGAGTCTACGAAGAAGGCATTGATGAGATATGCAGGATTATTCATGAGAACGGCGGTCAGGTCTATATGGATGGAGCTAACATGAACGCTCAGGTTAGTTCACTGCACTTTGTTATGCCACATTGTCTACTTAATCCTTATGCCAATATAATGAAGTTTAGTCTGACAAAATTGCGAACTACATATTCTATTAGTTTCTTTTATCAACTTGTTATTTGTTATGTTAAAAAAAGGTGATTATTTGTACTTATCCAGTTTATGGATACTAAGCTATGTTTTCTGTAAGAAAATACTCCCTCCATCCTAAAATAAGTGTCTCAACTTTGTACAAAGTTGTACTAATGTTGAGACACTTATTTTAGGACAGAAGGAGTATGTCTTTGAGTTCACCTGAACCTAAACTTTTTTAACTGAAAATCTGAACCTAATTGAGAAACTGTGATCTGGTAATTTCAGATATCTCATACTACTATGTATCCTACAGAGAAAGACAATTCTCTTTAACCTACTTTTTTTTTACAGGTTGGGTTGACAAGCCCTGGTTTTATTGGAGCAGATGTATGCCATCTTAACCTTCACAAGACATTTTGCATTCCACATGGTGGAGGTGGTCCTGGCATGGGTCCTATTGGTGTCAAGAAGCACTTGGCGCCATTTTTGCCATCTCATCCAGTGGTAGGTATCCTGATTTTTAATGTTATCACTGCAAATAAAATCATATTATTCAGATCTCCCTCCTAATAAAATATAAAGAACGAATGAGCTTTCTATTTGGTGGCCTGCTGTCTCTTTGTATTATTTCATTTTGCATGATTAAATTATTAAGAAAGTGTTTGGTGATGATGTGTTAACTACTCGAACCATGGCTTTAATGTCGAGTACTATACCAAAAGAATGAATCTTAATTTCTTTTGCTTGACTTTTCTCGTTTCATTTAAAAGAAAATGGAGCTGCATCATCAGACTAATTTGGCAATTCATTAGATCCCCACTGGTGGCTTCCCTCTTCCTGAGAAAACCGACCCTCTTGGTTCCATTTCTGCTGCTCCATGGGGATCTGCTTTGATTCTTCCAATTTCGTACACCTACATAGCCATGATGGGCTCTCAGGGACTCACTGAAGCTTCAAAGATTGCTATCCTGAACGCGAACTACATGGCAAAGCGTCTGGAGGTACTTGATGTTACTCATGGTCATACATTGCATGGCCTTTACTAAAAATATATTTATTGTTGAACTACTTTTCTAATATGTAACGAATTTTGCAGAAACACTACCCGGTTCTTTTCCGTGGAGTCAATGGAACTGTTGCCCATGAATTCATCATTGATCTAAGAGGGTTCAAGGTACTTGTCCGAATCATGTGAGCACTGGTGCCTCGTGTTTATCCATATCAATTCACATACTGGATCTTGGAAATTTTGACAGGCAACTGCCGGTATTGAGCCCGAGGATGTGGCGAAGCGCTTGATGGACTATGGATTCCATGGACCAACCATGTCATGGCCTGTTCCAGGCACACTTATGATTGAACCCACTGAGAGTGAAAGCAAGGTAAGCATGTCTCCTACTGCTTGTAGTTGCACTTATGGTTGGTGTTTGCATTAGCTTACTGCCACTTCATCTATCTTGCAGGCTGAACTAGACAGGTTCTGTGATGCCCTTATCTCTATCAGGGAGGAAATTGCACAGGTAGAAAATGGCAAAGCAGATGCGCACAACAATGTCCTGAAGGTAATCTACTTCGAATGGTCTCCGGTCTCTGTAACCCAACAGTTTGGGCTTTTGGGCTGAACTGTTTGGTGCATGCAACTCAATGGCACATGAACTGAAAAGTTGACTCGTTCTTCCCGTTTTATTACGCAGGGCGCTCCTCACCCACCCCAACTCCTGATGGGTGACGCATGGACTAAGCCATACTCTAGGGAGTATGCTGCGTTCCCGGCGGCGTGGCTTCGGGGTGCCAAGTTCTGGCCAACAACATGTACTGATAGTTCCAAAGGCTTCACACATTGCTTACAGTTTATTCTTTGACATACAAACTAATAATCTCTCTTATGCTCTTGCCAGGTCGTGTGGACAACGTGTACGGGGATCGCAACCTGATCTGCACTCTGCAGCAGGCATCCCAGGTGGCGGAGGAAGCTGCAGCTGCCACCGCGTAATCTTCTGATGATGACGATCCTGGTGTGTGAAACAGTGTCAAGAAGTTATCATGCTTCCTGTAGGAGGGAAGCATGCTTGCTTCTAAATCCCTCATGTACTGTATATATTCTCCTCAAATGCCACCTTCTCCTGTATCCTCTGTACCCGCACTGCCTCCCCATTCCCATTTAAAAGTGAAATTAGCTATATTGGCTAGCATTTCCACTCTTCTCTGAATACAGGACAAATAATGGAGCTCTGTTTTGATGTCCTAGCCATACACGGAAAGAAAATCTAGTTATTCTTAGATTGTGTACTCTTATACTCCCTCCGTCCTGAAATACTTGTCGGAGGAATGGATGTATCTAGACGTATTTTAGTTCTAGATACATCCATTTTTGTGCATTTTTCCGACGAGTATTTCCGGACGGAGGGAGTATATCCATAGATACTGTTGATAAATTGAGCCTAAAGGTCAGCCATTCGCTTTGGAAGGCCAACAACTGCTCAAAGAAGAGTTAAATTATCAGCCTGCCCCAGTGGATATCATCTTACCAAGCAGTAGAATAATCTAGTCACTTTGTCAATGGGGATGCCATATATTTCTATGGGAACACCCCTTGTTAGCACATGAAATGTATGAAAACCTAAAGCAAAATATATGCCTTGGTGGCATTCAAGTTTTTCTCAATGCTGAATTGGAATTTATCAAATATTTGATAAATTCCAATTCAAACCCTAAAACATGTTTACCAAGGCTGAATTGTAATTTATCAAATATTTGTAAACATGTGCCATGCCAATCATTTGTCCTTCATTGGAAGATACTCCCTCTGTCCCATAATATAGGACGTTTTTTGACATTAGCGTAGTGTCAAAAAACGTCTTACATTATGGGATGGAGGGAGTACTTACTACCACAATATGATAGGCTTAACTTAATGTTTGCATTTAATGCTTTCTGTCATCATTATATAACTCCCTATATGATTAAAGATCTGAACTATCATAGTTTTTACTTATTTTTACAAATTAAAGAGGGATGCATGTTTACTTCTCAACTCATATAATTTGAAGTGCATGGTATTAAATTTATTATAAGTTTTACTCTAAAGATATAAGTGAAGCATAAGAGTAATTGCATTATAAGTTGTTCCGATAGTTATAAGTAAGATTAAAGAGTGTTAGATCCAATATGATAGTGCTCTCACAAGACATAGACAATTGTTTCATTCATAAAAACAAACAAAGAAGAGCAAAAGAATTCTCTTTTTTTAGTTTTTTATAAGAAAACACGTAGAAAGGATTTAAAAAAAAGGAAACTTGTAGAAAGCAAACAGAAGTACTCCCTCCGTCCCAAAATTCATGTCTTAAATTTGTCTAGATACGGATGTACCTAATACTAAAATGTGACTTGATACATCTGTATTTAGAAAAATCTAAGACAAGAATTTTGGGATGGAGGGGGTAATAAAGAAGCATGAAATCTAAGAAAACCAAAGAACAATAAACAAAATCTTTTGGATTTTTTTGTTTTATAAAGAAAAGCAAAAGAGAGCAAAGAAAACCAGAAGAAGAACCAAGGAAAAAAAACAAAGGCAATTAGAATCAGTACATATTTTGTTGCTTTGGAAAACAAACCAAATAAGAACCAAGAAAATATTTTTGTCATTTTCTAAAGCCAAGGAAAAACCGAAAGAAAACTGAATAAAATACTTTTGGATTTTTCTTTAGAAGACAAAAGAACCAAATAAGAAGCCAACGAAGAACAAATGAAAAGTAAAAAAAAATAAGCAAATGAAATATCAATAGAAAAACATATAATTTAAAAGCATATTGCAGGTATAAGTGAAGTCCAAGAGCAACAATCTCAGCCACACTCAAAGATAAAAGTGAAGTTCATAGAGCATTCTATAAATATTCAACAAGGACCATTAAAAATCATCCCCTAACCAGCATTGTGTACTTCTATTGACAAGAAAAAGAAAAACAATGCTCCAGAAGTTTACGCATGTCATGTGAACAAATGAAAACATAGGTTAATATGAGACAAACTGCCAAGATGGGAGGAACCGGGTGACAGTGTCCTGGACTAGGGGCACTAACCATGTCGACCCCATCATAGTGGGCCGGGCTGAGGACCCAGGATCATCAACAAATGGGACAAGACTACCACGCCTTTCGGCGTGCTCAAGATGGAATCCTCCAAAGACTTGGCGCATACTCCAAGACACATTTGAATCATCGGCGTGTTTATCCTTAGATGTAACCGAACTTATGTAAGCCCTAGATATCCTCAGTCCCTATATAAGCCGAGGGGTTTTAGCTTCTAGGGTAGATAATCATACATTCACACACGATCTCGAGGTAGATCTAAATTAGACCAATTCAATTCCGCCTGCTAGAATAAGAAAAAAGTGCTTGTGAATTGATCTCATCCTTCACAATGAGAATTTCTCTTTGTTCAATGATAGCTTAATCTTGCAATAAAACACTCTTGCTTGGAAGGTCATCATGTACCTTGTACTCCAACACAATCAATATAATAAGAGCAGGGCGTAGGGTTTTACCTCTTCGAGAGGGCCCGAACCTTGATAAATATCGTGTCCCTTGTTCATCATGTTACCATGCAGCTAAGATCACTAGCTCGGGACCCCCTACCCGAGATCTACAAGATTTAACCCCGACACCGGGACATCCCCAACTTGGGAAATTGAGGCCTCTTCAAATGATTTCTGGGGATGACCTTGGCCATCCCCAAGTTTGAGCTCTTGTTCTCCAGCATCCTCTCACATCACTGTCTTCCCGGATTGTAGCAACTTCATGCACACAAAACTTAACAGAACTTCGTCAGAGAGGTTAGTATAAATAACATCAAATCCTAATCATGCCTTGCCGCAACATTATTACAAAATACTAATTTAACATTAGCTACTGCATGCTAACACAATTTTCGAATTCCTACCTCGCAATAGGACCAATAAAAAAGCAAACATAAACAATTAAAGAAACAATAACAACAATATGTTTAAACATGGTAGTCTGTAAAGAGCCGATGCTACTTATATTTATGCAAATCCAAAAAATCTGAAAAATAGCACGTAACAGAAAACTCAAATATGTGATGTATTAAAATTTCATGATTTTACAACGCTGTGTTGAATTGATTTGATTTTTACTAGCAGCAAAACTTTTTTCTAGCACAATACACGTAAACTTGCAATCTAAAACATGCTAAAGATAAATCTTACACAATGGTTTTATACGACAAGTTAATTTTTTGAGAAGCTTTCACGAAAAAATTTATATTATTTCCATGAGCATGAACACAAATGTTCACGGTCGACCCTCACTCTTCAACGCATACCCTTCTAGTCACTTCTCTTTCTCAAAAAGTTTCAGATTGTCCTCTAATTTTTTGAAAGTTTATTTGGTGAAAGCTGTAGCAAAATACTTTCTAAAACTTTCAAGTTGCCTCACAAGCAGCGGTTTCTTTAAAACCAAATGGCTAGTTCTTGAAGAAATTTCCCTTTTCAAAGCACTACTTCTCATAATTCGATAAACCTAGGTTATCTAGTGAAGAAGGCTATATCTACATGATCTCCTATTGAAACTACAAAAAATAAACTGCTTTATGAGATAAGCACGTCGAGGGCGACCTAACCATAGCCAACACTGATGTCTACTACGTAACATTTCTTCTTGTAGACTCATGTTGGGCCTCTGATACGTCGATTTTGCATCATGTTTTCCTACAATTATTTATAATGGTTTTATGCATAATAATGCCTTTTGGAGTAATTCTAATGCCTTTTCTCTCATAATATGCAAGGTTCACACAAAAAGGGAGAATACACTGGAATTCTGGACCTGAAGAAGCTACGTCAGGCCACCTATTCTGCACAACTCCAAATGAGCTGAAACTCCATGGGGATTTTTTATGGAATAAAAAAGAATTATTTGAGCAAATAACCACCAGAGGGGGCCCACCAGGTGGGCACAACCCACCTGGGCGCGCCAGGGAGCCCAGGCGCTCCCTGGTGAGTTGTGCCCTCCTCGGCCCACCTCTGGTGCCCATCTTCTGATATATAAATCATTTTGACCTAGAAAAAAAATCAGGAGAGTATTTTCGGGACGAAGCGCCGCCGTCTCGAGGCGGAACTTGGGCAGGAGCACTTTTGCCCTCTCGTGGAGCGATTCCTCCGGGGGAACTTCCCTCCCGGAGGGGGAAATCATCGTCATCATCATCACCAACAACTCTCCCATCTCGGGGAGGGCAATCTTCATCAACATCTTCAACAACATCATCTCCTCTCAAACCCTAGTTCATCTCTTGTGTTCAATCTTTGTACCTGAACTATAGATTAGTGCTTGTGGGTGACTATTAGTGTTGATTACATCTTGTAGTTGATTACTATATGGTTTATTTGGTGGAAGATTATATGTTCAGATCCATTATGCTATTTAATACCCCTCATGATCATGAGCATGATTATCATTTGTGAGTAGTTACTTTTATTCTTGAGGTCGTGGGAGAAATCTTGTTGCAAGTAATCATGTGAACTTGATATGTGTTCGATATTTTGACGGTATGTATGTTGTGATTCCCTTAGTGGTGTCGTATGAACGTCGACTACATGACACTTCACCATACTTGGGCCTAAGGGAATGCATTGTGGAGTAGTTATTAGATGATGGGTTGCGAGAGTGATAGAAGCTTAAACCCTAGTTTATGCTACTCCGTAAGGGGCTGATTTGGATCCAAAAGTTTAATGCTATGGTTAGATTTATTCTTAATACTTTTCTCATAGTTACAGATGCTTGCAAGGGGGTTAATCATAAGTAGGAGGTTTGTTCAAGTAAGAACAACGCCTAAGCACCGGTCTACCCACATATCCAATTATCGAAGTAGCAAACACAAATCAAACCAACATGATGAAAGTGACTAGATGAAATTCCCGTGTACCCTCAAGAACACTTTGCTTATCATAAATACTGTTTTGGCCTATCCTTTGCCTCAAAATGATTGAGCTACCTTACTGCACTTTTGTTACTATTACCGTTACTTGCTCGTTACAAATTACCTTGCTATCAAACTACTCGTTACTTATAATTTAAGTGCATGCAGACATGGCCTTGCTGAAAACCGCTTGTCATTTCCTTCTGCTCCTCGTTGGGTTCGACACTCTTACTTATCAAAAGGATTACGGTTGATCCCCTATACTTGTGGGTCATCAAGGATCTTTTCTGGCACCGTTGCCAGGGAGTGAAGCGCTCTTGGTAAGTGGAAATCGGTAAGGAAAAATTATTACTACGTACTGAAATTTATTGTCACTTGTTACTATGGAGAACAATCCTTTGAGGGGTTTGTTCGGGGTATCTTCTGAAGGAAATATGCCCTAGAGGCAAAAGTTATTATTTATTTCCTCATATCATGATAAATGTTTATTATTCATGCTATAATTTTATTAACCGCAAACACGATACATGTGTGAATACATAGACAAACTTAATGTCACTAGTATGCCTCTACTTGACTAGCTCATTAATCAAAGATGGTTATGTTTCCTAACCATAGACATGTGTTGTCATTTGATTAACGGGATCACATTATTAGGAGAATGATGTGATTGACTTGACCCATTCTGTTAGCTTAGCACTTGATCGTTTAATATGTTGCTATTGCTTTCTTCATGACTTATACAAAGTTCCCATAACTATGAGATTATGCAAATCCCGTTTACCGGAGGAACACTTTATGTGCTACCAAGCGTCATAACGTAACTGGGTGATTATAAAGGAGCTCTGCAGGTGTCTCCAAAGGTACATGTTGAGTTGGCATATTTCGAGATTAGGTTTTGTCACTCCGACTGTCGGAGAGGTATCTCTGGGCCCTCTCGGTAATGCACATCACTATAAGCCTTGCAAGCAATGTAGCTAATGAGTTAGTTACGGAATGATGCATTACGTAACGAGTAAAGAGACTTGCCGGTAACGAGATTGAACTAGGTATTGAGATACCGACGATCGAATCTCGGGCATGTAACATACCGATGACAAAGGGAACAACGTATGTTGTTAATGCGGTTTGACCGATAAAGATCTTCATAGAATATGTAGGAGCCAATATGAGCATCCAGGTTCCGCTATTTGTTATTGACCGGAAACAGTTCTAGGTCATGTCTACATAGTTCTCGAACCCGTAGGGTCCGCACGCTTAAGGTTTCGATGACAGTTATATTATGAGTTTATAGTTTTGATGTACCTAAGTTTGTTCGGAGTCTTGAATGAGATTACGGACATGACGAGGAGTCTCGAAATGGTCGAGACATGAAGATTGATATATTGGAAGCCTATATTTGGATGTCGGAAGTGTTCCGGGTGAAATCGGGATTTTACTGGAGTACCGGAAGGTTACCGGAACCCCCAGGGAGCTTAATGGGCCTATATGGGCCATAGTGGAAATAGAGGGCAGCAAGGGGGTGTGGGGCGCGCCCCCCCAAGGCCCAAACCGAATTGGTTTAGGGCAAGGGGGGCCGGGCCCCCTCTTTCCTTCTCCTCCTCTCCCTTTCCTTCCCCTCTCCTAGTCCAACAAGGAAGGAGGGAGTCCTACTCCCGGTGGGAGTAGGACTCCCCATGGAGCGCCCCCTCCTAGGCCGGCCGCGCCCTCCCCCCTTGCTCCTTTATATACGGGGGCAGGGGGCACCTCTAATAGACAACAATTGATCTCTTGATCTCTTAGCCGTGTGCGGTGCCCCCCTCCACCATAGTCCTCGATAATATTGTAGCGGTGCTTAGGTGAAGCCCTGTGACGGTAGAACATCAAGATCGTCACCACGCCGTCGTGCTGACAGAACTCTTCCCCGACATTCTGCTGGATCGGAGTCCGGGGATCGTCATCGAGCTGAACGTGTGCTAGAACTCGAAGGTGCCGTAGTTTCGGTGCTTGAGCGGTCGGGCCGTGAAGACGTACGACTACATCAACCGCGTTATTCTAACGCTTCCGCTTTCGGTCTACGAGGGTACGTGGACAACACTCTCCCCTCTCGTTGCTATGCATCACCATGATCTTGCGTGTGCGTAGGAATTTTTTTGAAATTACTACGTTCCCCAATAGTGGTATCAGAGCCTGGTTTTATGCGTAGATGTTGTATGCACGAGTAGAACACAAGTGAGTTGTGGGCGATACAAGTCATACTGCTTGCCAGCATGTCATACTTTGGTTCGGCGGTATTGTTGGATGAAGCGACCCGGACCGACATTACGCGTACGCTTACACGAGACTGGTTCTACCGACGTGCTTTGCACACATGTGGCTAGCGGGTGTCTATTTCTCCAACTTTAGTTGAACCGAGTGTGGCTACGCCCGGTCCTTGCGAGGTTAAAACAACACTAACTTGACGAACTATCGTTGTGGTTTTGATGCGTAGGTAAGAACGGTTCTTGCTTAGCCTGTAGCAGCCACGTAAAATTTGCAACAACAAAGTAGAGGGCGTCTAACTTGTTTTTGCAGGGCATGTTGTGATGTGATATGGTCAAGACGTGATGCTATATTTTATTGTATGAGATGATCATGTTTTGTAACCGAAGTTATCGGTAACTGGCAGGAGCCATATGGTTGTCGCTTTATTGTGTGAAATGCAAACGCCCTGTAATTGCTTTACTTTATCACTAAGCGGTAGCGATAGTCGTAGAAGCAATAGATGGCGTAAATGACAATGATGCTACGATGGAGATCAAGGTGTTACGCCGGTGATGATGGTGATCACGACGGTGCTTCGGAGATGGAGATCACATGCACAAGATGATGATGGCCATATCATATCACTTATATTGATTGCATGTGATGTTTATCCTTTATGCATCTTATCTTGCTTTGATTGACGTAGCATTTTAAGATGATCTCTCACTAAATTATCAAGAAGTGTTCTCCCTGAGTATGCACCGTTGTGAAAGTTCTTCGTGCTGAGACACCACGTGATGATCGGGTGTGATAGGCTCTACGTTCAAATACAACGGGTGCAAAACAGTTGCACACGCGGAATACTCAGGTTAAACTTGATGAGCCTAGCATATACAGATATGGCCTTGGAACACGGAGACCGAAAGGTCGAACGTGAATCATATAGTAGATATGATCAACATAGTGATGTTCACCATTGAAACTACTCCATCTCACGTGATGATCGGACATGGTTTAGTTGATTTGGATCACGTGATCACTTAGATGACTAGAGAGATGTCTGTCTAAGTGGGAGTTCTTAAGTAATATGATTAACTGAACTTAAATTTATCATGAACTTAGTACCTGATAGTATTTTGCTTGTCTATGTTTGTTGTAGATAGATGGCTCATGCTATTGTTCCGTTGAATTTTAATGCGTTCCTTGAGAAAGCTAAGTTGAAAGGTGATGGTAGCAACTACACGGACTGGGTCCGTAACTTGAGGATTATCTTCATTGCTGCACAGAAGAATTACGTCCTGGAAGCACTGCTGGGTGCCAGGCCTACTGCAGATGCAACTGACGACGTTAAGAACATCTGGCAGAGCAAAGCTGATGACTACTCGATAGTTCAGTGTGCCATGCTTTACGGCTTGGAACCGGGTCTTCAACGACGTTTTGAACGTCATGGAGCATATGAGATGTTCCAGGAGTTGAAGTTAATATTTCAAGCAAATGCCCAGATTGAGAGATATGAAGTCTCCAATATGTTCTATAGCTGTAAGATGGAGGAGAATAGTTCTGTCAGTGAACACATACTCAAAATGTCTGGGTATAATAATCACTTGATTCAACTGGGAGTTAATCTTCCTGATGATAGTGTCATTGACAAAATTCTTCAATCACTGCCACCAAGCTACAAGAGCTTCGTGATGAACTATAATATGCAAGGGATGGACAAGACTATTCCCGGGCTCTTCGCAATGCTGAAAGCTGCGGAGGTAGAAATCAAGAAGGAGCATCAAGTGTTGATGGTCAATAAGACCACCAGTTTCAAGAAAAAGGGCAAAGGGAAGAAGAAGGGGAACTTCAAGAAGAACAACAAACAAGTTGCTGCTCAAGAGAAGAAACCTAAGTCTGGACCTAAGCCTGAGACTGACTGCTTCTACTGCAAGCAGACTGGACACTGGAAGCAGAACTGCCCCAAGTATTTGGCGGATAAGAAGGATGGCAAAGTGAACAAAGGTATATGTGATATACATGTTATTGATGTGTACCTTACTAATGCTCGCAGTAGCACCTGGGTATTTGATACTGGTTTTGTTGCTAATATTTGCAACTCGAAACAGGGACAATAGATTAAGCGAAGATTGGCTAAGGACGAGGTGACGATGCGCGTGGGAAATGGTTCCAAAGTCGATGTGATCGCGGTCGGCATGCTACCTCTACATTTACCATCGGGATTAGTTTTAGACCTGAATAATTGTTATTTGGTGCCAGCATTAAGCATGAGCATTATACCTAGATCTTGTTTGATGCGAGACGGTTGTTCATTTAAATCAAATAATAATGGTTGTTCTATTTATATGAGTAATATCTTTTATGGTCATGCACCCTTGAATAGTGGTCTATTTTTATTAAATTTCGATAGTAGTGATACACATATTCATAATGTTGAAGCCAAAAGATGCAGAGTTGATAATGATAGTGCAACTTATTTGTGGCACTGCCGTTTGGGTCATATTGGTGTAAAACGCATGAAGAAACTCCATATTTATGGACTTCTGGAATCACTTGATTATGAATCACTTGGTACTTGCGAACCGTGCCTCATGGGCAAGATGACTAAAACGTCGTTCTCCGGAACTATGGAGCGAGCAACTGATTTGTTGGAAATCATACATACTGATGTATGTGGTCCAATGAATATTGAGGCTCGTGGCGGGTATCGTTATTTTCTCACCTTCACAGATGATTTGAGCAGATATGGGTATATCTACTTGATGAAACACAAGTCTGAAACATTTGAAAAGTTCAAAGAATTTCAGAGTGAAGTGGAAAATCATCATAACAAGAAAATAAAATTTCTACAATCTGATCGTGGAGGAGAATATTTGAGTTACGAGTTTGGTTTACATTTGAAGCAATGCGGAATAGTTTCGCAACTCACACCACCCGGAACACCACAACGAAATGGTGTGTCCGAACGTCGTAATCGTACTTTACTAGATATGGTGCGATCTATGATGTCTTTAACTGATTTACCGCTATCGTTTTGGGGTTATGCTTTAGAGACGGCCGCATTCACGTTAAATAGGGCACCATCAAAATCCGTTGAGACGACGCCTTATGAACTGTGGTTTGGCAAGAAACCAAAGTTGTCGTTTCTTAAAGTTTGGGGCTGCGATGCTTATGTGAAGAAACTTCAACCAGATAAGCTCGAACCCAACTCGGAGAAATGTGTCTTCATAGGATACCCAAAAGATACTATTGGGTACACCTTCTATCACAGATCTGAGGGCAAGAATTTTGTCACTAAATTCGGATCCTTTCTAAAGAAGGAGTTTCCCTTGAAAGAAGTGAGTGGGAGGAAAGTAGAACTTGATGAGGTAACTGTACCTGCTCCCTTATTGGAAAGTAGTTCATCACAAGAACCGGTTCCTGTGACAACTACACCAATCAGTGAGGAAGCTAATGATATTGATCATGAAACTTCAGATCAAGTTACTACCGAACCTCGTAGGTCTACCAGAGTAAGATCCGCACCAGAGTAGTACGGTAATCCTATTCTAGAAGTCATGTTACTTGACCATGGCGAACCTACAAACTATGAGGAAGCGATAATGAGCCCAGATTCCGCAAAATGGCTTGAGGCCATGAAATCTGAGATGGGATCCATGTATGAGAACAAAGTATGGACTTTGGTTGACTTGCCCGATGATCGGCAAGCCATCGAGAATAAATGGATCTTCAAGAAGAAGACTGACACTGATGGTAATGCAATTGTCTACAAAGCTCGACTTGTTGCGAAAGGTTTTGACAAGTTCAAGGGGTTGACTACGATGAGACTTTCTCACCCGTGGCGATGCTTAAGTCTGTCCGAATCATGTTAGCAATTGCCACATTTTATGATTATGAAATTTGGCAAATGGATGTCAAAACTGCATTCCTGAATGGATTTCTGGAAGAAGAGTTGTATATGATGCAGCCGGAAGGTTTTGTCGATCCAAAAGGTGCTAACAAAGTGTGCAAGCTCCAGCGATCCATTTATGGACTGGTGCAAGCATCTCAGAGTTGGAATAAACGCTTTGATAGTGTGATCAAAGCATATGGTTTTATACAGACTTTTGGAGAAGCCTGTATTTACAAGAAAGTGAGTGGGAACTTTGTAGCATTTCTGATATTATATGTAGATGACATATTGTTAATTGGAAATGATATAGAATTTCTGGATAGCATAAAGGGATACTTGAATAAAAGTTTTTCGATGAAAGACCTCGATGAAGCTGCTTACATATTGGGCATCAAGATCTATAGAGATAGATCAAGACGCTTGATTGGACTTTCACAAAGCACATACCTTGATAAAGTTTTGAAAAAGTTCAAAATGGATCAGGCAAAGAAAGGATTCTTGCCTGTATTAAAAGGTGTGAAGTTGAGTCAGACTCAATGCCCGACCACAGTAGAAGATAGAGAGAAAATGAGAGATGTTCCCTATGCTTCAGCCATAGGCTCTATCATGTATGCAATGCTGTGTACCAGACATGACCTATGCTTAGCAATAAGCTTGGCAGGTAGGTACCAAAGTAATCCAGGAGTGGATCATTGGACAGCGGTCAAGAATATCCTGAAATACCTGAAAAGGACCAAGGATATGTTTCTCATTTATGGAGGTGACAAAGAGCTAGTCGTAAATGGTTACGTCGATGCAAGCTTTGACACTGATCCGGACGATTCTAAATCGCAAACCAGATACGTGTTTATATTAAACGGTGGAGCTGTCAGTTGGTGCAGTTCTAAACAAAGCGTCGTGGCGGGATCTACATGCGAATCGGAGTACATAGCTGCTTCGGAAGCAGCAAATGAAGGAGTCTAGATGAAGGAGTTCATTTCCGATCTAGGTGTCATACCTAGTGCATCGGGACCAATGAAGATCTTCTGTGACAATACTGGTGCAATTGCCTTGGCAAAGGAATCCAGATTTCACAAGAGGACCAAGCACATCAAGAGACGCTTCAATTCCATCCGGGATCAAGTCCACGTGGGAGACGTAGAGATTTGCAAGATACATATGGATCTGAATGTTGCAGACCTGTTGACTAAGCCTCTTCCACGAGCAAAACATGATCAGCACCAAGACTCCATGGGTGTTAGAATCATTACTGTGTAATCTAGATTATTGACTCTAGTGCAAGTGGGAGACTGAAGGAAATATGCCCTAGAGGTAATAATAAAGTTATTATTTATTTCCTCATTTCATGATAAATGTTTATTATTCATGCTATAATTGTATTAACCGGAAACATGATACATGTGTGAATACATAGACAAACTTAATGTCACTAGTATGCCTCTACTTGACTAGCTCATTAATCAAAGATGGTTATGTTTCCTAACCATAGACATGTGTTGTCATTTGATTAACGGGATCACATCATTTGGAGAATGATGTGATTGACTTGACCCATTCCGTTAGCTTAGCACTTGATCGTTTAGTATGTTGCTATTGCTTTCTTCATGACTTATACATAGGTCCTATAACTACGAGATTATGCAACTCCCGTTTACCGGAGGAACACTTTGTGTGCTACCAAACGTCACAACGTAACTGGGTGATTATAAAGGAGCTCTACAGGTGTCTCCAAAGGTACATGTTGAGTTGGCATATTTCGAGATTAGGTTTTGTCACTCTGACTGTCGGAGAGGTATCTCTAGGCCCTCTCGGTAATGCACATCACTATAAGCCTTGCAAGCAGTGTAGCTAATGAGTTAGTTATGGAATGATGCATTACGTAACGAGTAAAGAGACTTGCCGGTAATGAGATTGAACTAGGTATTGAGATACCGACGATCAAATCTCGGGCAAGTAACATACCGATGACAAAGGGAACAACGTATGTTGTTAATGCGGTTTGACCGATAAAGATCTTTGTAGAATATGTAGGAGCCAATATGAGCATCCAGGTTCCGCTATTGGTTATTGACTGGAAACAGTTCTAGGTCATGTCGACATAGTTCTCGAACCCGTAGGGTCCGCACGCTTAAGGTTTCGATGATAGTTATATTATGAGTTTATGAGTTTTGATGTACCGAAGTTTGTTCGGAGTCCCGAATGAGATTACGTACATGACGAGGAGTCTCGAAATGGTCAAGACATGAAGATTGATATATTTGAAGCCTATATTTGGATGTCGGAAGTGTTCCGGGTGAAATCGGGATTTTACCGGAGTACCGGGAGGTTACCGGAACCCCCTGGGAGCTTATTAGGCCTATATGGGCCATAGTGGAAATATAGGGCAACAAGGGGGTGTGGGGCGCGCCCCCTAAGGCCCAAACCGAATTGGTTTAGGGAAAGGGGGGCCGGGCCCCCTCTTTCCTTCTCCTCCTCTCCCTTTCCTTCCCCTCTCCTAGTCCAACAAGGAAGGAGGGAGTCCTACTCCCGGTGGGAGTAGGACTCCCCATGGCGCGCCCCCTCCTAGGCTGGCCACCCCCTCCCCCCTTGCTCCTTTATATACGGGGGCAGGGGGCACCTCTAAGAGACAACAATTGATCTCTTGATCTCTTAGCCGTGTGCGGTGCCCCCCTCCACCATAGTCCTCGATAATATTGTAGCGGTGCTTAGGCGAAGCCCTGTGACGGTAGAACATCAAGATCATCACCATGCCGTCGTGCTGACAGAACTCTTCCTCGACATTCTGCTGGATCAGAGTCCGGGGATCGTCATCGAGTTGAACGTGTGCTAGAACTCGGAGGTGCCATAGTTTCGGTGCTTGATCGGTCGGGCCGTGAAGACGTACGACTACATCAACCGCGTTGTTTTAACGCTTCCGCTTTCGGTCTACGAGGGTACGTGGACAACACTCTCCCCTCTCGTTGCTATGCATCACCATGATCTTGCGTGTGCGTAGGAATTTTTTTGAAATTACTACGTTCCCCAACATCTTCACCTCGACCGGAAACACAATTAGTTACCCATGAACCTACTGCACCTACTAAAAATATTAGTTATGAAATTCCTTTGGGTATGATAGAACAACTGCTAGCTAATCCTTATGTAGGAGATGGAACCGAACATCCTGATATGCACTTGATATATGTGGATGAAATTTGTGGATTATTTAAGCTTGCAGGTTTACCCGGAGATGAAGCTAAGAGGAAGGTTTTCCCTTTATCTTTGAAGGGAAAAGCATTGGCATGGTATAGGTTATGCGATGATATTGGATCTTGGAATTGGAATCGATTGAAATTGGAATTTCACCAAAAAAATTGTCCTATGCATCTAGTTCGTCGTGATCGGAATTATATATATAATTTTTGGCCTCGTGAAGGAGAAAGTATCGCTCTAGCTTGGGGAGGCTTAAGTCAACGTTATATTCATGCCCCAATTATTATTCAGAAGTTTTATGCTCGGCTTTCTCGTGATGATCAAACCATGCTTGATACTTCTTGTACTGGTTCCTTTATGAAGAATACTATTGAATTCAGGTGGGATATTTTAGAAACAATTAAACGCAACTCTGAAGATTGGAAACTCGACGAAGGTAAGGAGTCACATATTAAGCTTAAGTATGATTGTGTTAAATCTTTTATGAATACCGATGCTTTTCGAAAGTTTAGCACTAAATATGGACTTGACTTTGAGATAGTAGCCTCCTTTTGTGAATAATTTGCTACTCATGTGGATCTCCCTAAGGAGAAGTGGTTTAAATATCACCTACCTATTAAAGAAGAAATTAAAGAACAGGTAATAGCTAAAGATGAAACTATTATCTATAATGTTGATCCAGTTGTTCCTACTGCTTATATTGAAAAACCACCTTTCCTGTTAGGATTAAGGAACATGCTAGAGTTTCAACTGTGGTTAATAAAAGCTATATTAAAACACCCAAGCCTACTGAACAAATCAAGGTAGAACCTAGTGTTGCTATGGTTAAAGATCTCCTGGTAGAAAATATAGATGGGCATGCTATTTACTTCTGTGATGAAGCTGCTAATTGGCAAACCCGATGAAAAAGATAAACATAGACCCGTTGTTGGCATACCTGTTGTCTCGGTCAAAATAGGAGATCAAGGTTATCATGGTTTATGTGACTTAGGTGCTAGCGTGAGTGCTATTCCTTTTACCTTATATCAAGAAATTATGAATGATATAGCACCCGCTGAAATAGAAGACATAGATGTTACTATTAAACTTGCTAACAGAGACACCATCACACCACTTGGGATTGTTAGAGATGTTGAAGTCTTGTGTGGGAAAATAAAATATCCTACTAGTTTTCTTGTTCTTGGTTCCCTACAAGATGACTTTTGTCCCATTATCTTTGGTAGACCTTTCTTGAACACCGTTAATGCTAAAAATAGATATTGAGAAACAAACCGTCGGTGTAAGTTTTGGTGATGAGTCTCATGAGTTTAATTTTTCTAAGTTTAGTAGAAAGCATCATAGGAAAGAGTTCCTAGTAAGGATGAAATAATTGGTCTTACTTCTATTGTCGTGCCTCCTACTGATTCAGTAGAACAATATTTGCTAAACCATGAAAATGATATGCATCTGCATGAAAGAAATGAAATAGATAAAATTTTCTTCAAACAAGGACCTCTGCTTAAACACAATTTGCTTATTGAAACTCTAGAAGGTTGAGGGAGTCCTGGACTAGGGGGTATCCGGATAGCCGGACTATCCTGGTGTTCACAATCTTCTATGAATTATTCGGAGGAGGAACCCGCCTTGCAATGCCGAAGACAATATGCGCGCCGGACTCATCGTCATTGAAGCCTGGTTCAGGGGCTACTGAGGGAGTCCTGGACTAGGGGGTATCCGGATAGCCGGACTATCATCGTCGGCCGGACTCCAAGACTATGAAGATACAAGATTGAAGACTTTGTCCCGTGTCCGGATGGGATTTTCCTTGGCGTGGAAGGCAAGCTTGGCAATACGGATATGTAGATCTCCTACCATTGTAACCGACTCTGTGTAACCCTAGCCCTCTCCGGTGCCTATATAAACCGGAGGGTTTTAGTCCATAGGACGAACAACCATTACAACAATCATACCATAGGCTAGCTTCTAGGGTTTAGCCTCCTTGATCTCGTGGTAGATCCACTCTTGTACTACCCATATCATCAATATCAATCAAGCAGGAGTAGGGTTTTACCTCCATTGAGAGGGCCCGAACCTGGGTAAAAACATCTTGTCCCTTGTCTCCTGTTACCATCCGCCTAAACGCATAGTTCGGGACCCCCTACCCGAGATCCGCCAGTTTTGACACCGACATTGGTGCTTTCATTGAGAGTTCCTCTGTGTCATCACCGATAGGCTTGATGGCTCCTTCGATCATCAACAATGACGCAGTCCAGGGTGAGACTTTTCTCCCCGGACAAATCTTCGTGTTCGGTGGCTTTGCACTGCGGGCCAATTCGCTTGGCCATCTGGAGCAGATCGAAAGCTACGCCCTGGCCGTCAGGTCAGATTTGGAAGCCTAAACTTCACGGCTGACATTCGCGGAGACTTGATCTTCGATGGATTCGAGCCACAGCCGAGCGCGCCGCACTGTCACGATGGGCATGACTTAGCTCTGCTGCCAGACAGTGCCCTGGAGGCCACACATGAGTCCGCTCCGATCCTTAATTCGGAGCCGACCACGCAGATCGAGGACGGGTGGCTAGACACCGCCTCGGGGGCTGCAACCCCTACGGTGATGGAGCCGAATACTGACCTTGTCCCTTGTAAAGCCCGTGACTCCGAGGTGCCGGACTCCTCGCCGGACTCCGAACCTCTTGCGCCCCTGCCAATCGAATCCGATTGGGTGCCGATCATGGAGTTCACCGCTGCGGACATCTTTCCGCACTCACCCTTTGGCGACATCCTGAATTTGCTAAAGTATCTCTCGTTATCAGGAGAGCCCTGGCCGGACTACGATCAGGACGGTTGGGATGCGGATGACGAAGAAATTCAAAGCCCACCCACCACCCACCTTGTAGCCACTATCGATGATCTAACCGACTTGCTAGACTACGACTCCAAAGACATCGACGGTATGGACGACGATGCCGGAGACGACCAAGAACCAGCGCCTACCGGGCACTGGAAATCCACCTCAACTCATGATGTATATATGGTGGACACCCCAAAAGGGAGCAATAACGAAGAGCAACGGGACGCGGCGAAGGATAATCCCCCCGAAAAACAACCAAAACGGCGACGCAAGCGCCGCCCCAAGTCCCGCCTCGATAACAATAGCACTCATAATGACCCAGCCGTAGAGCAGGGCAAACCAGTGGGCGACGAACACGCAACCAAGCAACCATCCGAACAGGATGAATCGGATAATCAACCCATCCCCGGCGAAAACAACAGTCCAGACGATCTTACGCCGGACACACCACCGGAGCATAAAAACCTTCACAAAAGGCTTATCGCCACTGCAAGAAGTTTGAAGAAGCAGAAACGGAAGCTCAAAACAGCGGAAGACATACTCAGAATGAGGTGGAGCAAAGTCCTCAAGACCGCGGACAAATATGGCAATAGCCACCAAGACAAGAGCTACCCGAAGCGCAAGCTGCTGCCCGAATTCGACGAGGAGGCCGTAGAGCCCCCACAATCAAAAAGCAAAGAGGCCGCCTGGCCGGATAGATGACCAGATGACAGGCCAAGAGCGGCAAGCGACACCACACACAAGTCGGCACATGACACACATAAAGATCCTCGCAAAATAGATGGCCCGGTCAGGTCCATTTATGGGCCAAAGAAGAGGGCCCCAGGAAGCAACACAACACGCCGAGTGTTCGAAGATAACGGCACACCTAAATACAGGGGCGCCGCACACCCACTATGTTTCACCGATGAGGTGATGGACCATGAATTTCTAGCGGGGTTCAAGCCCGTAAACATAGAGGCATACGACGGAACAACAGACCCTGGAGTCTGGATTGAGGATTACATCCTACACATACATATGGCTAGAGGAGACGATCTCCACGCCATAAAATATCTACCCCTCAAGCTCAAAGGGCCAGCTCGGCATTGGCTCAAAAGCCTCCCAGAAAATACCATTGGAAGTTGGGAGGAGCTCGAGGACGCGTTTAGAGCGAATTTTCAGGGGACTTACGTCCGCCCTCCGGATGCAGACGATTTAAGTCACATAACCCAACAGCCCGGAGAGTCAGCGCGCAAATTCTAGAACAGGTTCCTCACCAAAAAGAACCAAATAGTCGACTGTCCGGACGCTGAAGCCTTAGCAGCTTTTAAACATAACGTCCGAGATGAATTGCTCGCTAGACACCTCGGCCAGGAAAAGCCAAGAACAATGGCCGCGCTAACAAGCCTCATGACCCACTTTTGCGCGGGGGAAGATAGCTGGCTAGCAAGATGCAGCACCAGCGACCCGAGTACATTCGAGATCAGAGATGGAAACGAGAAATCACGGTGCAGAAAGGACCAGCGCCGGCATAAAGAAAAGAGCCCAAAGAACACGGCGGTCAACGCGGGATTCAAAAGCTCGTGGCCGAACAACAAAACACTGCCTCTTAAGGACAATAGTGACGAGCTATCGAACCTAAACAAAATTTTGGATTGGATATGTCAAATCCACAGTACCCCCGGGAAGCCTGCAAACCACACCCACCGAGATTGCTGGGTCTTCAAACAGTCCGGCCGACTCAACGCCGAACACAAGGGGCTCGACACACCAAGCGAGGATGACGACGAACCCCACCAGCAGAGCGCCGGAAAACAAAAGACTTTCCCACAAGAAGTCAAAACAGCAAACTCACTTCATGTGATAATACAGAACAATAGTGCAGCACCCGCTAAAGTACACGTCGCACGGTCCACCCCAGCGGAATCCCGAGATTGGATGTCCAAACCAATCACTTTCGACAACCTGGATTATTCCAAAAGTGTTCGAAACGCAGGATGGACTGCTCTGATATTGGATCCTATAATCGACGGACTACAATTTACACAAGTCCTAATGGATGGCGGCAGCGATTTAAACCTACTATATCCGGACACAATCCGCAAGTTGGGGATAGACCCTACTAAAATTCGCCATAGCCGCATTTCCTTCAAAGGAGTGACGCCAGGCCTTTACGCCAAGTCCACGGGCTCCTTATTACTAGAAGTTGTGTTCGGTTCACCCGACAACTTCCGTTGCGAAAAGCTAATCTTCCATGTCGCCCCATTTAAAAGTAGCCATCAAACACTATTGGGACGTGAAGCTTTCGCCCGCTTTAACGCAATACCGCACTACGCGTCTCTTACACTTAAAATGCCCGGTCCACGCGGCATCATCTCCTTACAAGGTCACTCAAGACCCCGGACACGGCTAGGCGAGTCCGGCACAAATAAACAAGGGGCTATCTAGCCGCACACCCCTTCATAAGGGGCTGCACGTATGAACAATAAGAGCCAATGAAAGCTCAACTTTATTCATTTATTCATACTCTGTTTTAAATACATTTTTTGCATGATTTCTTTTCAAACTAAGTTCTTCTCTTTTACAGATGAACAGCGTGCTACACCCATCCAGGATACAGCACAACGGAGACACAGGCGCAGACGTGCAGTAGGGACCCGTTGCAAGGATTCTTTTCAGATTAAGACCCTGCGTAAACCTTTTTTACTGTCTCTTGTTGCTATACATCCCCTGGTTTCTTACCATAACCAGAGAGGAGGCTGACGTTTTGGCATCGACCGCGTCAGAGGATTTCGCGCGTACCTGGACACTAGGGGCTTAGCGCATTGATCTGCCCGTCATCATAAAGACCGAACACCTCAGGGAGTGTTCGGCGTCTCGAGTTAGGCCTTATATGCATCAGCTCTGAATCATGTCTTTGGTCAAATGTTGGGTTTGCCCGGCTCCTGTGTTTTGCTGCCTTACGTTCCGTATCATCGGCTAACGCGGCACCAGGAGAACTACTGCAATTGTGGCCCGGTTCGGCCGGGCAAGCACCTCAGTAGAGAAAGCCGAAAACTGACTGTCATGATGTAGCGAGAGACTGGTCAACCACTCGATCGACCTCTGGAATGTTTAGAATTCCTCCGCTTTGACGAAGGACCGCTTCCCGGTCAGGCACACACGCGCCCCAAATCCGGAGAGCGCGGTGCCCCTAGGGGCTATATCGTAGCCCCATCTTCGAACTCCTATGGCTAAGTGAAAGTGATAAAGCATTATAGTCCGGTTGCCTCGTTTGCTACGCTACCACCTCCTTCACAGGACCAAGACATTGGATTAAGTGTGAAAATGCGCTATTTTGCAAACACCCCCGCACCATGTGCGTGGGGGCTAAAGCCGAAGACTGCCATCTTTCTGGTTATACACAAGTATACATTAACGGCCGCACAGGAGATATTTCAATACTTGAACGCACAAGTACAAAAAGCGCTTATACTATGAATATCGTTTTACAAACCATAAAGATCATTTGAACATGACATTTTTTGAGCACTGCGACTCTATTACACGAGCACCCCGCAGAACTTCCCCAAAATAGTGCTCAGCGGGTAACCGGCTCTCGTCCGAACCCCGGGTTGCAACATCGGTGGCATCCATCTCCGTCCAGTATGTCTTCACACGGGCGAGGGCCATCCATGCACCCTCTATGCAGGCCGACCGCTTCATCGCCTTGATATGCGGCACCGCCCACGGCTTGGGCCTATCCGGCCAGACATGAGCCACGATATCCGTCATGGCAAGTCCGGACAATCTATTCAGCTCAGCCCACTCAGCCAACCGATCGGTCAGCGGAAGTGAATGCTTCGGACTGTGGAATTGAGACCAAAAAAGCTCTTCCGTCTCGTGATCCTTTTGACTTCGGAAGTGCACAACAACATCTGCCGCACTCGCCGCTAAATCCATATAAGGATCCTCCGGACCCCACAGCTGGCCAAGCTGAGCATACTTCGGATCTGTGAACCTCCTGCGCAGCAGAAAGGGCTTGCCAGCCGCAATATCTCCGGCCTGGCGCAGCTCCTCCTTTATAGCCCTCATTGCAGAACGGGCATCCTTGGCTTCGGCGGTGGCCTTCTTCAGGTCTTCTTGCTCCGCTTGGCGTTCTTTTTCAAGAACCTCATAGCGGTCGGTAATATCTTTCAGCTTCACGGCCATTTCGGCCATCTCCTCCCTGCTTCGGCAGTGAGCAGCCCTTTCGGCTTCTAGCTCTTCGGCCGCCTTCGAGGCAGCCGCATCACTCCTTCTGGCCTGCTCCCTGGCTCGAGCAAGCTCTGCTCGAAGGTCCTCCACAGCAGCGGCACCATCTGCATTAAGCACACATATTGTAAGGAGTGAGCATCAGCTCCCTTACTAGGTGACCACGAAAAAACAACCTACCTTGCGACTCATCAAGTCGTTTATTGACCAGCGCGATGTCCGCATCCGCAACATCGAGTTGCCGCTTTAGTTCAGCAACTCCATCAGTCCGGCTGGCCACCGGACTATCCGCCACCTGCATAGGAAAGGCGGTAATTAATACCTGAGATTATGATCCTCGGCACGCTGTCGTTTTCGACAACATACCGAGTCTCAGGGGCTACTATCTATACAGGGCACACTTTATGTGTAAAACTGTCAAAAGGTATGTCATTTTTACGTACCTCAAACCCTGCCAGCAAACTTCTGACGCCATCATGCAACCCGCCCTCGGCGGATGAAATTCTTTCAATCACCGTACTCATTAATGTACGGTGATCTTCTGAGATAGACGCCTTCTCAAGCAGGTCCTTCAGCTCCCCCGGCCGTACACCAGTTGGTGCCAAACTCTCCGGCCCTGCCGGACTCAGGGACACCCTCCGTGACGACACCTCAGGGTCGTCCACCCTGCCTGACGGTGCAGCAGATGGAGGCGTCTCGCTCTCTATCATCTCCGGACGAAGGTCCCCCGAAGACGAGCTCAGCTGAGAAGGACGGAGATCCGAACTACAAGGTAAAAACTTCGGTTATCCTCAGAAGAAAAAATAGGGATGTCCCTTATTACAAAACTCCCCTTTTCCTACTTACGGCTCGCTGGAGGCTGATTCCTTAGGGGAGATAGTGCGGCTGGGGCCTCCTCAGACGCAGGACCCTCTGGTGAAGATTTCTTCCCCCGCTTCGAGGCCTTGGCCTCCGGGTTTTCGGAAGCGGTCCTCTTCTCCCCTTGGAAGGAGGGATTCTCGATCCCCCCTTTCTTGAAAGCCTCCTTGGTAGAGGCGGTAGTTTCTCTGTTTCCCCCTTCGCCTTCCTCTGAAGGCGCAACCTCCAGCATCCTTACCAGCACGGGATCCGGCACGGTCTCCGGGAGGGGGGCCGGACACCGTATCAGTTTTGCTTGCGCTATCCACTCCTATTCAAAGGACGACTGGTTAAAAGGCAAATTCAAGAATACGCAAACAAAGCAGTGTGTCCGGACACAGGGCTACTTACTTGAGCATCCGGGCGATTACAGCTTAGGCCGACATCCTCGGTCAATTCTGGACACACTTCTTGTGATCTGAAGAACAATTTATACATCTCCACGGGTGTCGTGCCCATGAAGTGTTGAAGAGCTCGTGGCCCCTCTGGATTGAATTCCCACAGATGGAGGGGGCGACGTTTGCAGGGCAGAAGATGCCGAATCAGCATAACCTGCATCACTACGACCAGATTGATCTCCCTCTTTTGGAGGTCTCGAATCCGGCCCTGCAATAGGGGTACGTCCGTTGACGGCCCCCAGTTGAGCCCTTGGTTGACCCATGACATCAGCCGTCGTGGAGGGCCCGAGCGAAAGATAGGTGGCGGCTTCTGCCTGCTGCCCCTGGGAGCGGTAATATAGAACCACTCCTGTTGCCACAAGCCGAGCTCCTCTTGGAGAGAGCCCTCAGGCCATGGAGCATCGGCCCTCTTGCCTACAACCGCCCTGCCACACTCTGCTTGACGCCCCTCGATCATCTTCGGCTCCACGTTGAAGGTTTTGAGCCACAAACCGAAGTGAGGGGTAGTACGGAGGAAGGCTTCGCAAACGACAATGAATGATGAGATGTGGAGGATGGACTCCGGAGCCAAGTCGTGGAATTCCAACCCATAGTAAAACATGAGCCCTCTCACAAAAGGATCCATCGGGAAGCCTAAACCCCAACGGAGGTGGGACACAAACACGACGCTCTCGCCGGGCTCGGGAGTAGGAATGACTTGCCCTTTGGAGGGCAACCTATGCGAAATCTCATAGGTCAGGTACTTGGCTTCTCTCAGCTTTAGCACGTCCTCTTCCGTGACGGAGGAGGGCATCCACCGGCCCTGTAGGTCGGAGCCGGACATTGTTGAAGGTCCGAGACGCTCGAATCTGGGGCTCTGGGTGTTGGAACTCGGGGCGAGAGGTAGATTCGATTGAGGATTGAAGAAAAGAAACGTGCCTTGGTCTCATTATAAAGAGGGAGAATACCAAGAGCCGTCCCCGTAACCGTTTGGGACTCACCTTCGATGGAGGAGGTGTGGCAACGGGCACGGTTGGGTTACCCACGTCCGTATTGATGGGAATCCCGGAATAAGGGGAACACAATCTCTGCTTCGACAAGACGTGCCAAGGAAATCGCTTCGCTAAACGTGCTGAGGTGGTATGATAAAAACGATTCAAGTAAAGGCTTGGTAGTGGTATGACATCACGCCACGAAATACGTCAGTAGATTGAGCTTGTGTACATATTATTCTCTCTACGGTGGTACGTGGAATTTATTTTGCAGAGCCGGACACTATCCTGGTGTTCACAATCTTCTATGAATTATTCGGAGGAGGAACCCGCCTTGCAATGCCGAAGACAATATGCGCGCCGGACTCATCGTCATTGAAGCCTGGTTCAGGGGCTACTGAGGGAGTCCTGGACTAGGGGGTATCCGGATAGCCGGACTATCATCGTCGGCCGGACTCCAAGACTATGAAGATACAAGATTGAAGACTTTGTCCCGTGTCTAGATGGGATTTTCCTTGGCGTGGAAGGCAAGCTTGGCAATACGGATATGTAGATCTCCTACCATTGTAACCGACTCTGTGTAACCCTAGCCCTCTCCGGTGCCTATATAAACTGGAGGGTTTTAGTCCATAGGACGAACAACCATTACAACAATCATACCATAGGCTAGCTTCTAGGGTTTAGCCTCCTTGATCTCGTGGTAGATCCACTCTTGTACTACCCATATCATCAATATCAATCAAGCAGGAGTAGGGTTTTACCTCCATTGAGAGGGCCCGAACCTGGGTAAAAACATCGTGTCCCTTGTCTCGTGTTACCATCCGCCTAGACGCATAGTTCGGGACCCCCTACCCGAGATCCGCCGGTTTTGACACCGACAGAGGTCCTCCTACACCTAAAGGAGATCCTGTGTTTGAATTAAAACAATTTCCAGACACTTTGAAATATGCTTATCTTGATGAGAAAAAGATATATCATGTCATTATTAGTGCTAACCTTTCAGAACAATGAGAATAAAGATTATTAAAGGTTCTGAAGAAGCACCGAGATGCCATTGGATATACTCTTGATGATTTAAAGGGCATTAGTCCCACTCTCTGTCAGCACAAAATTAGTATGGAACCTGATGCTAAACCCGTTGTTGATCACCAACGACATTTAAATCCTAAAATGAAAGAAGTGGTAAGAACAGAAATACTGAAGCTTCTGGAAGCAGGTATAATCTATCCCATAGCTGATAGTAGATGGGTAAGTCCCATTCATTGTGTCCCTAAAAAGGGAGGTATTACCATTGTTCCTAATGATAAGAATGAACTTATTCCACAAAGAATTGTCACTAGTTATAGAATGGTAATCGATTTTAAAAAATTAAATAAAGCAACTAGAAAAGATCATTACCCTCTGCCTTTTATTGATCAAATGTTACAAAGATGGTCAAAGCACACACATTTTTGTTTCGTTGATGGATATTCTGGTTTTTCTCAAATACCTGTCTCACAACCTGATCAAGAGAAAACCACCTTCACTTGTCCTTTTGGAACTTATGCCTATAGACATATGCCTTTTGGTTTATGCAATGCACCTACTACCTTTCAAAGATGTATGACTGCTATATTATCTGATTTTTGTGAAAAGATTGTTGATGTTTTCATGGATGATTTTTCTGTTTATGGAACTTCTTTTGATGATTGCTTAAGCAACCTTGATCGAGTTTTGCAGAGATGTGAGCAAACTAATCTTGTCTTGAATTGGGAGAGGTGCCACTTTCTGGTTAATGAAGGTATTTTCTTGGGACATAAAATTTCTGAACGAGGTATTGAGGTGGACAAAGCTAAAGTTGACGAATTGAGAAAATGCCATGTCCTAAAGATATCAAGGTATTCATAGTTTCCACGGTCATGCTGGTTTCTATAGGAGGTTTATTAAAGACTTCTCTAAAATTTCTAGGCCTCTTACAAATCTTTTACAAAAGGATGTTCCATTTGTTTTTTATTATGACTATGTAGAAGCCTTCGAAACACTTAAGAAAGCCTTAATTTCTGCACCTGTTGTTCAACCACCTGATTGGAACTTGCATTTTGAAATTATGTGTGATGCTAGTGATTATGATGTTGGTGCTGTTCTAGGACAAAGAGTTGATAAGAAACTAAATGTTATTCATTATGCTAGCAAAACTCTAGACAGTACCCAACGCAATTATGCTACTACTGAAAATGAATTCTTAGCAGTGGTGTTTGCTTGTGATAAATTTAGATCTTACATTGTTGATTCTAAAGTTACTATTCACAGCGGTCATGCTGCTATAAAATATCTTATGGAAAATAAAGATGCTAAACCTAGACTCATTAGATGGGTTCTCTTGCTACAAGAATTTGACTTACATATCACTGATAGAAAGGAAGCTGAGAACCCCGTGGCTGATAACTTGTCTAGGCTAGAAAATATTCTTGATGACCTACAACCTATTAATGATAGTTTTCCTGATGAACAATTAGCCGCAATAAATGTTTCTCATAACACTCCTTGGTATGGTGACTATGCTAATTATATTGTTGCTAAATATATACCACCTAGCTTAACATACCAACAAAAGAAAAGATTCTTCTATGATTTAAGACATTACTTTTGGGATGACCCACATCTTTATAAAGAAGGAGTAGATGGTATTATTAGACGTTGTGTACCTGAGCATGAATAGGGACAAATCCTACGGAAATGTCACTCTGAAGCTTATGGAGGGCATCATGCGGGAGAGAGAACTTCTCACAAGGTATTACAATATGGTTTTTATTGGCCTACTCTCTTCAAGGATGCTCGTAAGTTTGTTTTATCTTCTAATGAATGTCAAAGAATTGGCAATATTTGTAAGTGCCAGGAAATGCCTATGAATTATTTTCTTCCTATTGAGCCATTTGATGTTTGGGGATTTGATTACATGGGACCTTTTCCTTTCTCTAATGGCTATACACATATTTTGGTTGCTGTTGATTATGTTACTAAGTGGGTAGAAGCTAGGGCAACCAGTAGTGCTGATCACAATACCTCTATTAAAATGCTTAAGGTAGTCATTTTCCCAAGGTTTGAAGTCCCTAGATATTTAATGACCGATGGTGGTTCACACTTTATTCATGGTGCTTTTCATAAAATGCTTGCCAAATATGATGTTAACCATAGAATTGCATCACCCTATCATCCTCAGTCTAGTGGTCAAGTTGAACTAAGCAATAGACAAATAAAGTTAATGTTACAAAAAACTGTCAATAGGTCCCGAAAGAATTGGTCTAAGAAATTAGATGATGCACTTTGGGCATATAGAACAACATATAAAAATCCTATGGGTATGTCTCCTTATAAAATGGTTTATGGAAAAGCTTGTCATTTGCCTCTTGATTTAGAACATAAAGCATATTGGGAAATTAAAGAACTCAACTATGATTTCAAACTTGCCGGTGAAAAGAGATTATTTGACATTAGCTCACTATATGAATGGAGAACCCAAGCCTATGAAAATGCCAAGTTATTTAAAGAAAAAGTTAAAAGATGGCATGATAAGAGAATCCAAAAGCATGAGTTTAAAGTTGGAGAATATGTTCTTTTGTACAACTCTCGTTTCAGATTCTTTGCAGGCAAACTTCTCTCCAAATCGGAAGGACCGTATGTTATCGAGGAGGTTTATCAATTTGGAGCCATCAAAAATAAATAATGCCAAAGGTACTAACCCGAAGGTTGTCAACTGGCAAAGAATAAAACATTATATCTCAGGTACGCCCATTAATGTTGAAAGCAAGATTATCCAAACTATGACACCGGAAGAACACATAAAGGAAACCTTCCGAAATACTCCAGAATCATGAAAAAAGAGGAGGTACATGATACGTAAGTAAATGGACTCCAAAAATCCGCAAAAATATTTTCTGTTAGTTTAGGAATATAATAAAAAATAGGAAAATAAGAAACAACCAGGAAGGTAACCCTGGTGGGCACAAGACACCAGGGCGCGCCTGGCTTGCCAGGCGCACCTAGCTGGGTTGTGCCCACCTCGGGTACCTTTGGGACTCCGTTTTTCTTCCATTTGTTTGTTTCCCAAGATAAAAAAAATCTTTATATACCCCCCAAACGTATTGACCTCCGTACCGCGGAGAAATCTTCTGTTTTCTTTTCTCGCTATTTTTCTGTCAGATTTGTCAAGTCGGGCATCGTGTCTTCTCCCTCCTCCAACGATGAAGAAGGCGATGCTTGGTTGCTTCAAGTGGAGTCCAGGGGAGAGGGAGCTGAAGAGGTCGCTATGGAGGAAGATGAGGGAGACTCACTTGGAGTTCACCCTCCGGCCTCTGAGAGGGGCACCCTGGCCGGCATCTCCACTCGTCCTAACCCCCATCAAGCCATGAGGCAACAAACAATCAAGAGAGCCCTGGAGAGAGGGAAGGACTCCCTCCAAGGAGACCTCTACATAGGTTACATCGAAACATTTTTCACAATTTGATTCATAACTGTGGGTTCAAAAACACCCCTTGTGTGCATATATCGTCCAATTGAGACATATCTCTTCCAAGAGAAAGTGATGCAGGAACAAACTCTTGGGGTCTAGAAAATAAACATATCATGGCTAAAGTGGAGAAGAACACTGAGTTGCTTCATCAAGCTCTTCGGGAGATTCACAGTTTAAGAGAGGCACTCGGAGATATATTGGACAAACTTAATACGTCACCACCACCACCGTCTTCATCACCAAAGGAGACTTGAGTATCGGGTATGGGCACTCCCCTTGGCTTGTGCCAAGCTTGGGGAAGGTGCCCCGGTATCGTATCACCTCCATTATCTTTTACCTTTACTTACCTTAGTTTGATCCATAGTTATCTTTTGCTTTAGATGAATAAAAGTTCAGTTCGATCCTTTCTTTTCGAGTGTTTGCTTAGTGATCTATCCTTGTAATCGTGTGCGAGATATATAATAAAGTTTAGTTTGAGTTTTGTTTTATTTACTTCCATGTTTAATAAAAAGAAAGGAAATAAATGAAAAGATCATATGCTAACCTTATGGTAAGTAATGACATCACATAAGGAAGAGTATAAGTAGATTTTTTTTGGAGATTGACAAACATAGCATTGGTCAATGATGGAATTCATGAGATAATTAATAAGGGAAGATAAGATTCACATGAAAATATACTATCTTGGACATATTTTGTGATTGTGAGCCCCCATCAAAATATTATATGCCAAAATTGTTGACGTTGGACAAGGAAGACAACGTAATGATTCATGTTTGTTCATATTCACATAGAAGTTATATTGTCATAGATCCTTTAACATGTGGTGCTTGCCCCCATATTTGCTAGCCAAAAATTCCGCACTAAGTAGAGATACTACTTGTGCATCCAAAAACCCTTAAACCCACATCTTGTTTTGAGAACCCACCATACCTACCTATGGATTGAGTAATATCCTTCAAGTAAGTTGTCATCGGTGCAATAAGGCAATAAAAATTGCTTCTAGAAGTGTTAGATCATTTAATGTAAGATAAAATTGAGCATTGTACGAACTTGTGATGGCAAATAATAAAAGCGACAGACTGCATAATAAAGGTTGCTGTCATAAGGGGCAATATAACGTGACGTTCTTTTGCACTAAGAGATTGAGCATACAAACAGAAATCGCATGGCAACCTCTGCTTCCCTTTGCAAAGGGCCTATCTTTTACTTTAATACATTTACTTCTATGCATGAGTCAAAGTATTTCCCTCTATTCTTTTTTATTTTCTCTTTTGGCAAGCATCATGTGGTGAGGAAAGATCTAGGCACATATATCCAGTTGGATATGAGTGGCATGAGTTATTGTTGTTGACATCACCCTTGAGGTGAATACATTGGGAGGAGAAACTATAAGCCCCTATCTTTCTATGTGTATAGTTGAAACTTTTTGCTCATGTGTATGCGATGAGTATTAACAATCATATAAGACTATATGATGGTTGAGTATGTGGACTTGCCAACAGGCTCCGATACGTGATCCTTCCCTGAAAGCATGATGAATTGCAGTTGGAAAGTTGACTGAGAACATAGTTTGTTAGTTTTCAGTAGAGTTTATGCTTTATACTTCGATGTTGTGATGAATTGTTACTTATTCATGAGAAGTTTTATGATAAAAGTTCTATGCTAAAGTTTTATGTTAAAGCTTGTTTGCTGTTATAATAATATGCATGATGCTTCTATTGGAAATATGCCCTAGAGGCAATAATAAAATACTTATTATTATATTTCCTTGTTCATGATAATTGTCTATTGTTCATGCTATAATTGTATTAACCAAAAACCGTAATACATGTGTGAATGCATAGACTACAACATGTCCCTAGTGAGCCTCTAGTTGACTAGATCATTGATCAATAGATGGTTGTGGTTTCCTGACCATGGACATTGGATGTCATTGATAACGGGATCACACCATTAGGAGAATGATGTGATGGACAAGACCCAATCCTAAGCATGGCACAAGATCGCGTAGTTCGTTTGCTAGAGCTTTTCTAATGTCAAGTATCATTTCCTTAGACCATGAGATTGTGCAACTCTAGGATACCATTGCTTTGGGTGTATCAAACGTCACAACATAACTGGGTGGATATAAAGGTGCACTACAGGTATCTCTGAAAGTGTCTGTTGGGTTGGCACGAATCCAGACTGGGATTTGTCACTCCGTATGACGGAGAGGTATCTCTGGTCCCACTCGGTAATGCATCATCATAATGAGCTCAATGTGACTAATGAGTTAGCCACGGGATCATGCGTTACGGAACAAGTAAAGAGACTTGCCGGTAACGAGATTGAACAAGGTATAGGGATACCGACGATTGAATCTCGGGCAAGTAACATATCGATGGACAAAGGGAATTGTATACGGGATTGATTGAATCCCCGACATCGTGGTTCATCTGATGAGATCATCGTGGAACATGTGGGAGACAATATGGGTATCCAGATCCCGCTATTTGTTATTGGCCGGAGAGGCATCTCGGTCATGTCTGCATGGTTCCCGAACCCGTAGGGTCTACACACTTAAGGTTCGGTGATGCTAGAGTTGTAATGGGAATTGTATGTGGTTACCAAAAGTTGTTCAGAGTCTCGGATGAGATCCCGGACGTCACGAGGAGTTCCGGAATGGTCCGAAGGGAAAGATTTACATATGGGAAGTCCTATTTTGGCCACCAGAAAATGTTCGAGATTTTTCGGCATTGTACCGGGAAGGTTCTAGAAGGTTTCGGGGTGGGGCCCACCTGCATGGAGGGACCCACATGAACGTGGGTAGCGGGGGCAAGGCCCCACGCCCCTAGTGAAGGTGCACCAAGAACCCCCTTAGAAGGAATAATACCATATCCCGAAGGGATAAGATCAAGATCCCTAAAAAGGAGGGATAACAATCGGTGGGGAAGAAGGGATGGGATTTCTTTCCTCCCACCTTTGCCAATGCCCCAATGGACTTGGAGGGCAAGAAAGCAGACCCCTCCACCCTATATATAGTGGGGAGGCGCTTGGGATCTACACCCCTTGCCCCTGGCACAGCCCTCCCCCTCCAACTCCTCCTCCTCCTCCGTTGAGCGTAGCAAAGCTCTGCCGGAGAACCACCAGCTCCACCACCATGCCGTCGTGCTGCCGGAGTTCTTCCTCAATTTCTCCTCTCCCCTTGCTGGATCAGGAAGTAGGAGACGTCCCTGGGCTGTAGGTATGTTGAACGCGGAGGCGCCATCCATTCGGCGCTTGGATCAGATCTTCCACGATTTGAATCACCACGAGTACGACTCCATCAACCACATTCTTGTAACGCTTCCGCTTAGCGATCTTCAAGGGTATGAAGATGCACTCCCTCTCTCTCATTGCTAGCATCTCCTAGATTGATCTTGGTGACACGTAGGAATTTTTTGAATTATTACTACGTTCCCAACATTGGTATCAGAGCCAGGTCTATGCGTAGATTCTATGCACGAGTAGAACACAAGTATTTCTGGGCGTTACTAGTCCTATCTTAATTCGGCGGCATTGTGGGATGAAGCGGCCCAGACCGAACTTACACGTACACTTACGTGAGATAGGTTCCACCGACTGACATGCACTTGTTGCATAAGGTGGCTAGCGGGTGTCTGTCTCTCCCACTTTAGTCGGATCTGATTCGATGAAGAGGGTCCTTATGAAGGGTAAATAGCAATTGGCATATCACCGTTCTGGCTTTTGCATAGGTAAGAAACGTTCTTGCTAGAAACCCATAGCAGCCACGTAAAACATGCGACAACAATAAGAGGACGTCTAACTTGTTTTTGCAGGGTATGCTATGTGATGTGATATGACCAAAAGGATGTGATGAATTATATATGTGATGTATGAGAATGATCATGTTCTTGTAATAGGAATCACGACTTGCATGTCGATGAGTATGACAACCGGCAGGAGCCATATGAGTTGTCTTAATTTATTATATGATCTGCGAGTCAATATAAGCGCCATGTAATTATTTTACTTTATTGCTAACCATTATCCATAGTAGTAGAAGTAATAGTTGGCGAGACAACTTCATGAAGACACGATGATGGAGATCATGGTGTCATGCCGCGCCTCGAAGATGGAGATCAAAAGTTCAAGATGATATTGGCCATATCATGTCACTTTATGATTTGCATGTGATGTTCGTCATGTTTACATCTTATTTGCTTAGAATGACGGTAGAATAAATAAGATGACCCCTCACTAAAATTTCAAGAAATGTGTTCCCCCTAACTGTACACCATTGCAAAAGTTCATTGTTTCGAATCACCACGTGATGATTGGGTGTGATAGATTCTAACATTCACATACAATGGGTGTAAGCCAGATTTACACATGCGAAACAGTTAGGTTGACTTGACGAGCCTAGCATGTACAGACATGGCCTCAGAACACATTTCTTGATGACTAGACCATCTCACGTGATGATCGGACACGGCCTAGTTGATTCAGATCATGTATCACTTAGATGACTAGAGGGATGTCTATCTGAGTGGGAGTTCATTAAATAATTTGATTAGATGAACTTAATTATTATGAACTTAGTCTAAAATTGTCTTTACAATCTATCCTGTAGATCCAATGGCCCACCCTAATGTTGCCCTCAACTTCAACGTGTTCCTAGAGAAAACCAAGCTGAAAGACGATGGTAGCAACTATACGGATTGGGTCCATAACTTGAGGATCATCCTCATAGCTGCCAAGAAAGCATATGTCGTTGAAGAACCGCTAGGTGATGCACCCATTTTCCCAGCAACTCAAGACATTATGAATGCCTGGCAGTCGCATAGTGATGGTTATTCCCTGGTTCAGTGCAGCATTCTTTACAACTTAGAACCGGGGCTCCAAAAGCATTTTGAGAAACACAGAGCATATGAGATGTTCCAAGAACTGAAAATGGTTTTCCAAGCTCATGCCCGGGTCGAGAGATATGAAGTCTCCGACAAGTTCTATAGTTGTAAGATGGAGGAAAATAGTTCTGTTAGCGAGCATATACTCAAAATGTCTGGGTTGCACAACTGCTTGTCTCAACTGGGAGTTAATCTTCCAGATGACTCGGTCATTGACAGAATCCTCCAGTCGCTTCCACCTAGCTACAAGAGCTTTGTGATGAACTACAATATGCAAGGGATGGAGAAGTCCATTCCTGAGTTATATTCAATGCTGAAATCAGCAGAGGTGGAAATCAAAAAGGAACATCAAGTGTTGATGGTGAATAAGACCACTAGTTTCAAAAAAGGCAAGGGAAAGAAGAACTTCAAGAAGGACGGAAGGGAGTTGCTACGCCTGGTAAGTCAGTTGCCGGGAAGAAGAAGCCGAAGAATGGACCCAAGCCTGAGACTGAGTGCTTTTATTGCAAGGGAAATGGTCACTAGAAGCGGAATTGCCTCAAGTACTTAGTGGATAAGAAGGCCGGCAACGCCAAAGGCATATATGATATACATGTTATTGATGCGTACCTTTCCATCGCTCGTAGTAGCTCCTAGGTATTTGATACCGGTGTGGTTGCTCACATTTGTAACTCAAAGCAGGAGCTGCGGAATAAGTGGAGACTGGTGAAGGACGAGGTGACGATGCGCGTCGGGAATGGTTCCAAGGTCGATGTGATCGCCGTCGGCACGCTACCTCTACATCTACCTTCGGGATTAGTTTTAAACCTCAATAATTTTTATTTAGTGCCAGCTTTGAGCATGAACATTGTATCTGGATCTCGTTTAATGCAAGATGGCTACTCATTTAATTCCGAGAATAATGGTTGTTCTATTTATATGAGAGATATGTTTTATGGTCATGCCCTGCTGGTCAATGGTTTATTTTTATTGAATCTCAAACGTGATGTTACACATATTCGTAGTGTGAATGCCAAAAGATGCAAGGTTGATAATGATAGTCCCACATACTTGTGGCACTGCCGCCTTGGTCACATTGGTGTCAAACGCATGAAGAAACTCCATGCAGATGGAATTTTGGAGTCTCTTCAATATGAATCTTTTGACACGTGCGAACCATGCCTCATGGGCAAAATGACCAAGACTCCGTTCTCCAGAACAATGGAGCGAGCAACCAACTTGTTGGAAATAATACATACTGATGTATCTGGTCCAATGAGCGTTGAGGCTCGCGGTGGCTATCGTTACGTTCTCACCCTCACTGATGACTTAAGTAGATATAGGTATGTCTACTTAATGAAACACAAGTCTGAGACCTTTCAAAAGTTCAAGGAATTTCAGAGCGAGGTAGAGAATCAACATGACAAGAAAATAAAGTTCTTACAATCAGATCCTGGAGGAGAATATTTGAGTCACGAGTTTGGAACGCACTTAAGCAAATGTGGAATTGTTTCACAACTCATGCCGCCTAGAAAACCTCAGCGTAATGGTGTATCCGAACGTCGTAACTCTATTGGATATGGTGCGATCTATGATGTCTCTTGCTGGTATACCGCTATAATTTTGGGTTTATGCTTTATAGACCGACGCATTCACTTTAAATAGGACACCATCTAAATCCGTTGAGAATACACCATATGAATTATGGTTTGGGAAGAAACCTAAGTTGTCGTTTATGAAAGTTTGGGGATGTGATGCTTATGTCAAGAAACTTCAACCTGAAAAGCTCGAACCCAAATCGGAAAAATGCGTCTTCATAGGATACCCTAAGGAAACTATTGGGTATACCTTCTACCTCAGATACGAAGGCAAGATCTTTGTTGCCAAGAATGGATCCTTTCTGCAGAAAGAGTTTCTCTCGAAAGAAGTAAGTGGGAGGAAAGTAGAACTTGATGAGGTACCCCTTGATAACCCACAAGTATAGGGGATCACAACAGCTTTCGAGGGTAGAGTATCCAACCCAAATTTATTGATTCGACACAAGGGGAGCCAAAGAATATTCTTGAGTATTAGCAGTTGAGTTGTCAATTCAACCACACCTGGATAACTTAGTATCTGCAGCAAAGTATTTAATAGCAAAATGTTGGGGAACGTAGTAATTTCAAAAAATTTCCTACGCACACGCAAGATCATGGTGATGATATAGCAACGAGAGGGGTGAGTGTTCATCCATGTACCCTCGTAGACCGTAAGCGGAAGCGTTAGCACAACACGGTTGATGTAGTCGTACGTCTTCACGATCCGACCGATCCAAGCACCGAACGTACGGGGCTTCCGAGTTCAGCACACGTTCAGCTCGATGACAATCTCCGGCCCTCCGATCCAGCAAAGGCTCCAGAGATGAGTTCGTCATCACGACGGCGTGGTGACGATGATGATGTTCTACCGGCGCAGGGCTTCGCCTAAACTCCGCGACGATATGACCGAGGTGGAATATGGTGGAAGGGGGCACCACACACGGCTAAGGAACGATCCGTAGATCAACTTGTGTGTCATGGGGTGCCCCCCTGCCCCCGTATATAAAGGAGCAAGGGGGAGGATGCGGCCGGCCAAGGGAGGGCGCGCCTGGGAGGAGTCCTACTCCCACCGGGAGTAGGACTCCCTCCTTTCCTAGTCCAACTAGGAGAAGGGAAGGAAGGGGAGGAGAAGGAGAAGGAAGGAGAGGGAGGAGAAGAAGGAAAGGGGGCCCGGCCCCCTAGTCCAATTCGGTTTGGGCTAGGGGGGCCGCGCGCCCTACCTCCTCTCTTCCACCACTTGGCCCATGAGGCCCAATGCTTCTTCCTCTTATTCCCGTAACTCCCCGGTACCCCCGAAAATACCCGAATCACTCGGAACCTTTCCGAACTCCGAATATAGTCGTCCAATATATCGATCTTTATGTCTCGACCATTTCGAGACTCCTCGTCATGTCCCCGATCTCATCCGGGACTCCGAACTCCTTCGGTACATCAAAACTCATAAACTCATAATATAACTGTCATCGAAACCTTAAGCGTGCGGACCCTACGGGTTCGAGAACTATGTAGACATGGCCTAGAACTATTCTTGGTCAATAACCAATAGCGGAACATGGATGCCCATATTGGCTCCTACATATTCTACGAAGATTTTTATCGGTCAAACCGCATAACAACATCCGTTGTTCCCTTTGTCATCGGTATGTTACTTGCCCGAGATTCGATCGTCGGTATCCAATACCTAGTTCAATCTCGTTACTGGCAAGTCTCTTTACTCGTTACGTAATGCATCATTCCGTAACTAACTCATTAGCTACATTGCTTGCAAGGCTTATAGTGATGTGCATTACCGAGAGGGCCCAGAGATACCTCTCCGACAATCGGAGTGACAAAACCTAATCTCGAAATACGCCAACCCAACATGTACCTTCGGAGACACCTGTATTACTCCTTTATAATCACCCAGTTACGTTGTGACATTTGGTAGTACCCAAAGTGTTCCTCCGGTAAACGGGAGTTGCATAATCTCATAGTTACAGGAACATGTATAAGTCATGAAGAAAGCAATAGCAACATACTAAACGATCAAGTGCTAGGCTAACGGAATGGGCCATGTCAATCACATCATTCTCCTAATGATGTGATCCCGTTTATCAAATGACAATTCATGTCTATGGTTAGGAAACTTAACCATCTTTGATTCAACGAGCTAGTCAAGTAGAGGCATACTAGTGACACTATGTTTGTCTATGTATTCACACATGTATTATGTTTCCGGTTAATACAATTCTAGCATGAATAATAAACATTTATCATGAAATAAGGAAATAAATAATAACTTTATTATTGCCTCTAGGGCATATTTCCTTCAGTCTCCCACTTGCACTAGAGTCAATAATCTAGTTCACATCGCCATGTGATTTAACACCAATATTCATATCTGTATATGATTAACACCCATAGTTCACATCGTCATGTGACCAACACCCAAAAGGTTTACTAGAGTCAATAATCTAGTTCACATTGCTATGTGATTAACACCCAAAGAGTACTAAGGTGTGATCATGTTTTGCTCATGAGAGAAGCTTAGTCAACGGGTCTGTCATATTTAGAGCCGTATGTATTTTGCAAATGTTCTATGTCTACAATGCTCTACACGGAGCTACTCTAGCTAATTGCTCCCACTTTCAATATGTATCCAGATTGAGACTTAGAGTCATCTGGATTGGTGTAAAAGCTTGCACCGATGTAACTCTTTACGATGGCTCTTTTATCACCTCCATAATTGAGAAATATTTCCTTAGTCCTCACTAAGGATATTCTTGACCAATGTCCAGTGATCTACTCCTAGATCACTATTGTACTCCCTTGCCAAATTCAGAGCAAGGTATACAATAGGTCTGGTACATAGCATAGCATACTTTATAGAACCTATAATTGAGGCATAGGGAATGACTTTCATTCTCTTTTCTATTTTCTGCCGTGGTCGGGATTTGAGTCTTACTCAATTTCTCACCTTTGCAACACAGGCAAGAACTCTTTCTTTGACTGTTCCATTTTGAACTACTTCAAAATATTGCTAAGGTATGTACTTTTGAAAAACTTATCAAGCGTCTTGATCTATCTATATAGATCTTGATGCTTAATGTGTAAGCAGCTTCACCGAGGTCTTGCTTTGAAAAACTCTTTTCAAAACACTCCTTTAAGCTTTGCATAATAATTCTACATTATTTCCGATCAACAATATGTCATTCACATATACTTATCAGAAATGCTGTAGTGCTCCCACTCACTTTTTTGTAAATATAGGCTTCTCCAAAAGTCTGTATAAAATCATATGCTTTGATCAACTCATCAAAGCGTATATTCCAACTCCGAGATGCTTGCACCAGTCCATATATGGATCGCTGGAGCTTGCACACTTTGTTAACATCTTTAGGATTGACAAAACCTTCTGGTTGTATCATATACAACTCTTCTTTAATAAATTCATTAAGGAATGCAGTTTTGACATCCATTTGCCAGATTTCATAAAATGTGGCAATTGCTAACATGATTCGGACAGACTTAAGCATCGATACGAGTGAGAAAATCTCATCGTATTCAACCCCTTGAACTTGTTGAAAACCTTTTGCAACAAGTCAAGCTTAGTGGATAGTAACACTACTATCAGTGTCCGTCTTCCTCTTGAAGATCCATTTATTTAACATGGCTTGCTGATCATCGAGCAAGTCAATCAAAGTCCATACTTTGTTCTCATACATGGATCATATCTCAGATTTTATGGCCTCAAGCCATTTCGCGGAATCTGGGCTCATCATCGCTTCCTCATAGTTCGTAGGTTTATCATGGTCTAGTAACATGACTTTCAGAACAGGATTACCGTACCACTCTGGTGCGGACCGTACTCTGGAAGACCTACGAGGTTCTATAGTAACTTGATCTGAAGTTTCATGATCATCATCATTAGCTTCCTCACTAATTGGTGTAGGAATCACTGGAACTGATTTCTGTGATGAACTACTTTCCAATTCGGGGGAAGGTACAAATTACCTTATCAAGCTCTTACTTTCCTCCCACTCACTTCTTTCGAGAGAAACTCCTTCTCTAGAAAGGATCCGTTTTTAGCAACGAATATCTTGCCTTCGGATCTGTGATAGAAGGTGTACCCAACAATTTCCTTTGGGTATTCTATGAAGACGCATTTCTCCGATTTGGGTTTGAGCTTATCAGGATGAAACTTTTTCACATAAGCATCGTAGCCCCAAACTTTAAGAAATGACAACTTGGGTTTCTTGCTAAACGACAGTTCATATGGTGTCGACTCAACGGATTTAGATGGTGCCCTTTTAACGTGAATGCAGCTGTCTCTAATGCATAACCCCAAAACAATAGTGGTAAATTAGTAAGAGACATCATAGATCTCACCATATCAAATAAAGTGCGGTTACGACGTTCGGACACACCATAACGTTGTGGTGTTCCAGGTGGCGTGAGCTGTGAAACTATTCCACATTATTTTAATTGAAGACCAAACTCGTAACTCAAATATTCGTCTCCGCGATCAGATCACGGAAACTTTATTTTCTTGTTACGATGATTTTCCACTTCACTCTGAAATTCTTTGAACTTTTCAACTATTTCAGACTTATGTTTCATCAAGTAGATATACCCATATCTGCTCAAATCATCTTGTGAAGGTAAGAAAATAACGATACTTTCCACGAGCATCAACACTCATTGGATCGCATACATCGGTATGTATTATTTCCAATAAGTCAGTAGCTTGTTCCATTGTTCCAGAGAACGGAGTTTTAGTCATCTTGCACAAAAGGCACGGTTCACAAGCATCAAATGATTCATAACCAAGTGATTCCGAAAATCCATCTTTATGGAGTTTCTTCATGCGCTTTACACCGATATGACCAAAACGACAGTGCCAGAAATAAGTTGCACTATCATTATTAACTTTGCATATTTTGGCATCAATATTATGAATATTTGCATCACTACGATCGAGAGCCAACAAACTATTTTCGTTGGGTGTATGACCATTGAAGATTTTATTCATTTAAATAGAACAACAATTATTCTCTGATTTTAAATGAATAACCGTATTGCAATAAACATGATCAAATTATATTCATGCTCAACGCAAACGCCAAATAACATTTATTTAGGTTTAACACTAATCCCGAAAGTATAGGGAGTGTGCGATGATGATCATATCAATCTTGGAACTACTTCCAACACTCATCGTCACTTCCCCTTCAACTAGTCTTTGTTTATTCTGTAACTGCTGTTTCGAGTTACTAATCTTAGCAACCGAACAAGTATCAAATACTCAGGGGCTACTATAAACACTAGTAAAGCACACATCAATAACCTGTATATCAAATATACCCTTGTTCACTTTGCCATCCTTCTTATCCACCAAATATTCAGGGCATTTCCGCTTCCAGTGACCATTGCCTTTGCAGTGTAAGCACTCAGTTTCAGGCTTTGGTCCAGCTTTGGTCTTCTTCACGGGAGTGACAACTTGTTTGCCATTCTACTTGAAGTTTCCCTTTCTTTCCCTTTGCCCTTTTCTTGAAACTAGTGGTCTTGTCAATCATCAACACTTGATGCTCTTTCTTGATTTCTACCTTCGTTGATTTCAACATCACGAAGAGCTCGGGAATCGTTTTCGTCATCCCTTGCATACTATAGTTCATCACAAAGTTCTACTAACTTAGTGATGGTGACTAGAGAATTCTGTCAATCACTATCTTATCTGGAAGATTAACTCCCACTTGATTCAAGCGATTGTAGTACCCAGACAATCTGAGCACATGCTCACTAGTTGAGCGATTCTCCTCCATCTTTTAGCTATAGAACTTGTTGGAGACTTCATATCTCTCAACTCGGGTATTTGCTTGAAATATTAACTTCAATTCCTGGAACATCTCATATGGTCCATGATGTTCAAAACATCTTTGAAGTCCTGATTCTAAGCCGTTAAGCATGGTGCACTAAACTATCAAGTAGTCATCATATTGAGCTTAGCCAAACGTTCATAACGTCTGCATCTGCTCCTGCAATAGGTCTGTCACCTAGCGGTGCATCAAGGACATAATTCTTCTGCGCAGCAATGAGGATAAACCTCAGATCACGGATCCAATCCGCATTATTGCTACTAACATTTTTCAACACAGTTTTCTCTAGGAACATATCAAAATAAACATATGAAAGAAACAACGCGAGCTATTGTTCTACAACATAATTTGCAAAATACTACCAGGACTAAGTTCATGATAAATTTAAGTTCAATTAATCATATTACTTAAGAACTCCCACTTAGACAGACATCTCTCTAGTCATCTAAGTGATCACGTGATCCAAATCAACTAAACCATGTCCGATCATCACGTGAGATGGAGTAGTTTCAATGGTGAACATCACTATGTTGATCATATCTACTATATGATTCACGCTCGACCTTTCGGTCTCTGTGTTCCGAGGCCATATCTGTATATGCTAGGCTCGTCAAGTATAACCTGAGTATTCCGCGTGTGCAAATGTTTTGCACCCGTTGTATTTGAACGTAGAGCCTATCACACCCGATCATCACGTGGTGTCTCAGCACGAAGAACTTTCGCAACGGTGCATACTCAGGGAGAACACTTCTTGATTATTAGTGAGAGATCATCTTAAAATGCTACCGTCAATCAAAGCAAGATAAGATGTATAACAGATAAACATCATATGCAATCAAAATATGTGACATGATATGGACATGATCATCTTGCGCCTTTGATCTCCATCTCCAAAGTACTTTCATGATCTCTATCGTCACCGGCACGACACCATGATCTTCATCATCTTGATCTATATCAATGTGTCGTCACATGGTCATCTCGCCAACTATTGCTCTTGCAACTATTGCTATCGTATAGCGATAAAGTAAAGCAATTATTTGGCACTTGCATCTTATGCAACAAAGAGACAACCATAGGACTTCTGCCAGTTGCCGATAACTTCAACAAAACATGATCATCTCATACAACAACTTATATCTCATCACGTCTTGACCATATCACATCACAACATGCCCTGCAAAAACAAGTTAGACGTCCTCTACATTGTTGTTGCAAGTTTTACGTGGCTGCTATGGGCTGAGCAAGAACCGTTCTTACCTACTCATCAAAACCACAACGATAGTTCGTCAAGTTGGTGCTGTTTTAACCTTCGCAAGGACCGGGCGTAGCCACACTCGGTTCAACTAAAGTTGGAGAAACAGACACCCGCTAGTCACCTGTGTGCAAAGCACGGCGGTAAAACCAGTCTCGCGTAAGCGTACGCGTAATGTCGGTCTGGGCCGCTTCATCCAACAATACCGCTGAACCAAAGTATGACATGCTGGTAAGCAGTATGACTTGTATCTCCCACAACTCACTTGTGTTCTACTCGTGCATATAACATCAACGCATAAAACCTAGGCTCTAATACCACTGTTGGGGAACGTAGTAATTTCAAAAAATTTCCTACGCACACGCAAGATCATGGTGATGATATAGCAACGAGAGGGGAGAGTGTTCGTCCACGTACCCTCGTAGACCGTAAGCGGAAGCGTTAGCACAACGCGGTTGATGTAGTCGTACGTCTTCACGATCCGACCGATCCAAGCACCGAACGTACGGGGCCTCCGAGTTTAGCACACGTTCAGCTCGATGACAATCGCCGGCCCTCCGATCCAGCAAAGGCTCCAGAGATGAGTTCCGTCAGCACGACGGCATGGTGACGATGATGATGTTCTACCGGCGCAGGGCTTCGCCTAAACTCCGCGACGATATGACCGAGGTGGAATATGGTGGAAGGGGGCACCGCACACGGCTAAGGAACGATCCGTAGATCAACTTGTGTGTCATGGGGTGCCCCCCTGCCCCCGTATATAAAGGAGCAAGGGGGAGGAGGCGGCCGGCCAAGGGAGGGCGCGCCAGGGAGGTGTCGGTGTACTAGAGTAGGGGTACCCTAGTATCCCGAACTTGTGCACGGGCAGTTGCAGCGCCCCGCGGCAAGGCTTGCCGGGTTACTGCCAAGGTCCTCCGTTGGTCCCTCTAGAGCCATTCAAGAACAAAGTATCCGAGCCGAGAAGACGAGGCCCCGGCAAGAGGAGCTTGCCGGAAAGAGACAAGGCCCCGGCAAGAGGAGCTTGCCGGGAAGTCCAACCACGGCTCCTCAGGAAACTGGCTGCGACGCACCGCGTGTCCCGGCAAGACCCGGCGAGCGACAAGCTTCCGGACGCGACAAGACAACAACCGCGGCAAGGCGCTTGCCGTGGCAAAGCTACCACTTTGCGCCCGCGCTCCAGCGCACCGACACACGTGTCGCCCTGAGACCTTCCCAGGCGCGCTTGGCAAGGAGCCTGTGCAGCTAGCGGTGCGAGGTGGCGAGCGGAGATGACAAGATGACCATCGTGGCAAGCGGTAGCGCCCCTAACGGTCGCTTTTCTGCACTGTTTGGGCGATGCGGACGGGCATTTAATGCCTTTGTCCCCTGCCGTCAGAGTTAGGTAGGGTGCACTATGCAAGTAGCTGTACCAACCATATCTTTTATGTTTTTGCCCTCGCCTACATTGCCACCTGTCGGTGACCCCTTTAGCGTATAAAAGGAGGCCCATGCGCAACGTAGAGGGGGGTTCGGAGCATTCGAAACTACAGAACGCTCACGCTCTCGAGCAAGAACACAATACAACCACAAAGCAGTAGTAGGAGTATTATCTCTCCGGAGAGCTCCAAAGCTGGGTAAACCGCTCGCGTGCTTCGCCTCGATCCGCTCTTCGTGCGACCCCCGCTCCCAGCCGGACCGAAAAGGGGCCCTGCCCCATAGGTGTTCGTCCCCACGACATCTTTGGCACGCCAGGTAGGGGGGCGTTGAGGTTGCGTGAACCTGATCCGGCGTTCACGCAGGCCAGATCTTCGTCATCTTCATCGACATGCCACCGAAGAAGAAGGCTTCGGAGGTGGCTGGTCCGTCCGCGTCGATCCCGCCGCCACCGGAGCTAACGGGTGGTGGGGTAGATGCCGGCGGAGGAACGGGCGCCGACGAGGGAGCTCATGATGCTGCCAGGTCCAAGGACAAGGCTGCACAAACCTCGGCATCCATACACGCATCGCGCCCTTCTCAGGAGGCGCGGGACCGACAGCGTCATGGTGCCCGCAGTACCATACGCGCGTTAGAACAAGGCCAAGCTGGTGGATCCCGGGACGCTCAAGGCCAGCATGCACGCCAACATGCTGGCACGAGCGCGGCACGGTCGCCTGGACGAGATGCTGCTCCTTCTAACACAGTTAGAAGTTCGAGCATATCCCGCTCCTCGCGTCGTTCGCCCCCGCCACCAAAAACTCCAGAAGAAGCGTTGGCCCGAGTCCAACTGCTCCTAGACTACCCTCTAGCGCCGGACAAGATCGATGATTGGAGGGCCACCATTCAGAGTCTCATCGGCTTCGCCAACGGCGACACTCCCCGGCAACTGAGCACGTCGAAGCCGCGGCAAGACGCCCAGGCGCGAGCCGATGGCGACAAGACCGGTGGGGGTGCAACCACCAAGCACTCCCCGCCCCGAAGGCCATGATCGCCGACTCACCGGGTCAATCTCGACAGCGACTCCACCGCATCGTCGGATCCGCGAGTTAGTCGCGATCAACGCCAAGTTCTTCAAGAACGGCAACAAGAGGACGCTCGTACTCGCATCGAGCGTCGAAGAGAAGCGCAGCGTCAATCAGACCAGCGCGCTGGGCCCGCTGTCGACATGCATGCGCCAGGGGAACCAGGCGACTTGCCGTATGCGGTAGGTTGCCCTGCGTTTACTCGTGAGCTGCGGCAAGTCCAGTGGCCCAGTACGAAAAACTTCAAGCCAGACGTACCCGAGAAGTACGACGGTAGGTTGCATCCGTCGGAGTTCCTCAGCATCTACACCATCGTGGTGCAAGCTGTTGGGGGGCGCGACGACAAGATCCTTGCCAACTACTTCCCGCTGGTACTCAAGCCCAATGTCAGATCTTTGGCTCATGCACTTGCCGGACAACTCCATATCCTCATGGGCAGACCTGTGCCATCAGTTTGTCGGCGCCTTTACAGGCGGCCACAAGCCCCATGGCCAGGAGAGTGATCTTCACTTGCTCGCCCAGAAGGAAGGAGAGCCCCTGCGCAAGTATATTCAGAGATTCAGCCAAGTGCAGCGCAACATCCCAGATGTCCACCCTGCCGCGGTCATCAGCGCGTTCCATCAGAATGTGCGAAACTGCAGGATGAGGGAGGAGATGGCGATGTGCAAAATCAGGGACGTCAGTGAGCTGTATGCCCTGGCCGACAGATGTGCGCGTGCTGAGGAGGGGAGGAAACTCCCCGGAGAGAACGCAGGAGCAGAAGGATCTGACAGTGAGGATGCCGCCCCGACAAGGAAAAACCGACGGCGGAACAATAGGAAAAGGAAAGCTAAAGACGTGCTAGTCGTCGAGCAGTCCGGCAATGGAGGTGGCGCCGAGAAAGCCAAAGCTGGTAGCTCCGGCGAGGCTGTGGTGGCCGCCGACAAGCAGGACGGCTCCGGCAAGCAGTACTGCAAGATCCACCGCACCAAGGGCCATGATCTCCAGACCTGCAAGAAGGTTGAGCAGCTTGTTGAACTGCAGAAAGCCGAGTACGAGCGATGCGACAAGGAGAAGGCCCAGGAAGGTACTGGAGGATCCGGCAAGAAGCGTCCCGGCCGGGGAGGGCGCCGCGGCATGGCCAAGCAGCGGCAAGGAGACAGGCCTCCCCGCGGCCGTGACAAGGATGAAGACGAAGACGAAGATGAAGAGATGGATGATGATGAGGCCGACGAGCAGGAGTTTCAGAAAGCCACAGAGGTCCTGTGCGTTGACGGCGGCGCTTCTCTGCATACTTCGCACCGCCAGCTCAAACAGTGGGTGCGGGAAGTTAATGCAGTAGAACCACCAGTTGAGTCATGCAAGCCCCTGAAGTGGTCCAGCACGCCTATCATCTTTGATGTTGAGGATCACCCTGATCGCATAACTGCGGTCGGGTGCTTGCCGATGTTGGTTTCGCCAACTATCCGCAACCTCAAGGTCACAAAGATGCTAGTTGACGGCGGGGCCGGCTTAAACCTGATCTCCTCAGCGGTACTCCAGAAGCTCCAGATCCCTGACAGCGAGCTTGAAGAGACCGGTACATTCCAAGGAATCAACCCGGGAAGGAGCAAGCCGAAAGGGAAGATCACGTTGCCGGTAACATTTGGCAGCGAGCTGAATTTCAGGACTGAGAGGGTCACCTTTGACGTTGCTGATTCCCGTTGCCCTACAATGGGATACTCGGCCGTCTAGCACTCGCCAAGTTCATGGCAGCCTCTCACTATGCATATAACGTACTGAAGATGCCAGGTCCGATAAGCGTCATCTCTGTCCCTGGTGACAAGAAGGATGCCCTTATCTGCAACGACAAGATTTACCGGGAAGCAGCAGCCGCAGCAGATCGCAAGACACTTGCCGCTGAAGCTCCCGGGGGGAAGAAGAAGACCAAGTCCGGCAAGAGCTCTGATGCCCACTCCGGCAAGCGCACCTCTTCGGAGTGCTGCGCTACCGTCGAGGACGCACCATCGAGCTCCACCGGCAAGCGTAAAAAGGCAAAGACAGCTTCACCAGAGACCAAGAAAGTGTCCGCCAAGGAGGATGGCACTGGTGGTACCTTCACCATCAGTGCCACGCTCGACCCTAAATAGGAAAGCGCGCTCGTTGCTTTCCTGCGGGCGAATGTCGACGTGTTTGCATGGCAACCGTCTGACATCCCCGGTGTTCCCAGGAAAGTAATTGAGCACCACCTTGCCGTCTGTCCTCACGCGCGGCCCGTCAAGCAGAGAGTCAGGAAACAAGCAGTGGAACACCAAGAATTCATTGCAGAAGAGATCAAGAAGTTGGAAGCAGCAGGCCTTGTCAGAGGAGTGCTCCATCCTACGTGGTTGGCCAATCCTGTAGTCGTGCGCAAGGCGAACGGGAAATGGAGGCTTTGTATTGACTTTACCGATGTTAATAAAGCTTGTCCCAAAGACCCATTTCCCTTGCCGCGCATTGACCAGATTGTTGACTCCACGGCCGGATGTGATTTGCTTTCGTTTCTTGATGCATACTCAGGATATCATCAGATCTTCAGGGCAGAAGAGGATGAGGAGAAAACCGCATTCATTACTCCGTGTGGCACCTACTGTTTCGTACGGATGCCTTTCGGATTAAAGAATGCTGGTTCAACATTTGCAAGGGTAGTCCATGACGCTTTTGAGCCACAGTTGCACAGAAATGTGGAAGCCTACATGGATGATATAGTGGTCAAGAGCAAAGACAAGGCAACCCTGATTCAAGATTTAGACGAGACCTTTGCAAATCTGCGCAAGATCAACCTCAAGCTTAACCCCGAGAAGTGCGTGTTTGGAGTCCCTTCCGGCAAGCTTCTCGGGTTCTTCGTGTCTCAGCGGGGAATAGAAGCCAACCCCAACAAAATCAAGGCCATTGAGCAGATTGAAGCACCTAAGCGCGTTAAGGATGTACAAAGGCTTGCTGGTTGCGTGGCTGCTCTCAGCAGGTTCATCTCTAAGTCTGCTGAGCGCGCCCTGCCATTTTTCAAAATATTGAAAAAGGTAGGTCCAATGAAATGGACTCCGGAAGCGGAGGCTGCGCTGCAGGACTTGAAGAGGTACCTGTCCTCCACTCCAATACTTGTCGCACCTAAGCCACAAGAGAAGTTGCTGCTGTATATAGCGGCAACCAATCAAGTGGTTAGTGCTGCGTTAGTAGCGAAGAGGGAGGCGGATGATGAGCCGGCAGCCGTGGCAGATGCATCCAGCGACAAGCAGGGGGCTTCGCCGACAAGCTCTGGTCCCGACAAGGATAGATCTGCGCAAGCACATGAGGAGGTGCAGAAGAAAATGGTGCAGCGCCCAGTTTACTTTGTCAGTTCCCTCCTGCAGGGGGCGAGGTCAAGGTACTCTGGTGTGCAGAAATTGCTTTTTGGCCTTCTCATGGCCTCGAGAAAGCTGCGTCATTACTTTCAAGCACATGAGATCACAGTTGTCACTCGCTTTCCGCTGAAAAGGATACTGCAGAATCCAGAAGCAACAGGCAGAATTGTCGAGTGGGCACTGGAACTGTCAAGCTTTGGCCTCAAGTTTGAAAGCACTTCAACTATCCAGAGCCGGGCATTGGCAGAATTTATAGCAGAGTGGACGCCAACGCCAGATGAAGAAATTCCAGAAACGAGCATCCCCGTCAAGGAGGCTAACAAAGAGTGGCTCATGTACTTCGATGGTGCCTTCTCGCTGCAAGGCGCCGGTGTTGGCGTGCTGCTTGTCGCGCCCACCGGAGAGCACCTCAAGTACGTGGTCCAGATGCACTTTCCCAAGGAGCAAGCAACAAACAATACTGCGGAGTATGAGGGTTTGCTTGCCGGTCTCAGGATCGCGGCAGACCTTGGGATCAAGAAGCTCATTGTCAGGGGTGACACACAGCTTGTCGTCCGCCAAGTGAATAAGGATTACCAGAGTCCATTGATGGAAGCTTATGTTGATGAAGTGAGAAAGCTGGAAGAACACTTTGACGGCCTACAGATGGAGCATGTTCCAAGAGCTGAGAACGACATCGCTGATGGCCTGTCAAAGTGCGCTGCACTAAAGTTACCTGTGGAACCAGGGATCTTTGTGCTCAAGCTGACTCAACCATCCGTGACACCGTCAACTGGACAGAGCAAGAAGAGAAAGTTGATTTCTGGTGACTATTTTCCGGCAGAGCTCCCCGAAGCCGCCGCCAAGAGGGTCCCCAAGGTCAACACCAAAAGTGCTGAAGAGCAGTCTGCTCCGACAAACCCTGGGGTTTGTTCCGTTGAAGCAGACGCTCCCGACAAGTTTTGCTCCGGCAAGCTTGCCGGGGAACTTCAAGCTCCGGCTAAGCCGCAGGTTCTTGCCGTGGAAGCTGATGTTCCCGCAGCAACATATGTGCCTTTGGTCCTTGTTGTCGAGCCGCAAGCTCCGGCATGGGCACAGTAGATTGTCCGTTTCCTTCAGACAGGAGAGCTTCCCGAAGAGCAAGAAGAAGCGGAAAGAGTACCCCGGCAGTCAAGTATGTACCAGTTCGTCGATGACGTACTGTACAAAAGAAGACTCAACGGTGTGAAATTGAAGTGTATTCCCTGGGAAGATGGACAAGAGCTGTTGGCGGAGATACATGGAGGCATATGTGGCCACCACATTAGCACAAGAGCACTTGCCGGCAAGGCGTTCCAGCAAGGTTTCTTTTGGCCAACAGCCCTCCAGGATGCAACTGCACAAGTAACCAAGTATGAAGCGTGCTAGTTCCATTCCAAGCAGATACACCAGCCAGCTCAAGCTCTCCAGACGATCCCTTTATCCTGGCCATTTTCGGTCTGGGGGCTCGACATCCTCGGCCCCTTCCCCCGAGCTGTCGGGGGCTTTGAGTACTTGTACGTTGCAATCGACAAGTTCACAAAGTGGCCGGAAGTAGAAGCAGTGAGGAAGGTGACAGCACAGTCAGCAGTCAAGTTCTTCAGGTCGATTGTTTGCCGTTTCGGAGTCCCTAACAGGATCATCACCGACAACGGCATGCAATTCACGAGCCGCACCTTCATGTAGTACGTCCAAGATCTTGGCGCTAAGGTCTGCTTTGCTTCTGTTGCTCACCCGAGAAGCAACGGTCAAGCGGAGAGGGCAAATGCTGAAGTGCTGCGCGGGCTCAAGACCAGGACTTTCGACAGGCTGCACAAGTTTGGAAAGAACTGGATCGAGGAGCTGCCGGTGGTTCTTTGGTCGATCAGGACGACGCCAAATCGAGCCACTGGTCAGACACCTTTCGCTCTCGTCTACGGAGCAGAGGCAGTTCTCCCCACGGAACTCGTATACGGGTCGCCTCGAGTACTCGCTTATGATGAGCTTGAGCAAGAACAGCTGCGACAAGATGACACGCTGCTCCTTGAGGAAGACCGTCTTCAGGCTGCTGTACGAGCTGCTCGCTACCAGCAAGCTTTGCGCCGCTACCATAGCCGCAAAGTTAATGCCCGAAGTCTCGAGGAAGGCAACCTTGTTCTTCGGCGAGTTCAGTCCGCCAAGAATTCCAACAAGTTGACGCTGAAGTGGGAAGGCCCTTACCGGGTGAAATGAGTCACTAGGCCCGGCGCTGTCCGCCTTGAGACCGAAGATGGCTTTCCGGTGAGCAACTCCTGGAACATTGAGCATCTTCGTAAGTTTTACCCGTAAGGCGCGGTTGCTGGGACCTGTTCCGGCAACCACCTTTTGTACAAGCCTTGCCGCTGTTGCATGTAACCCTTTGTACAAAGCCGGGCGCAGACCCCGTGCATAAATAAAGCTCATGTGCTCCGCACATCTTGTCAATTTCATGCTCTTTGTTTTTCGCATGTATTTTCTGACATTTTGTGCAGCACCTGCCCCCGGTAAGCGATAACGAGCCTTAAGGCTCCATATCTTTATTTTCTCTTCTTTCTTTTTCTTGAAGAAGCGGCAAGGTTCCCTCGCGCACAAGTTTGCCGGGGGGAGAAGGAGAAGATAATGGTGTGGACCAGGCGTCGTTCAAGCAAGTTTCACCTTACCGGGAAGCAGACGACATAAAAGCTAAGTTGCCAAAGTTTGAGCAATCAGTTTTCAAATTTTTAAGTTATCTTCCTTGAACGACCGTGCTTTGTATGGAAAACCTGTGCGCGGAGGAACCAACTCGTAGCTAGTTGCGCCCTTACTTTGTTTCGAGTCCGCTCAACAATTTAAGTGTGCTGCGACTAGTTGCGATAAGGCTTCTTGTTGGTACCAGCACCGCCAGCAGGCTGCTGATGTTCCGCACTCAGCGCTCCCGGCAAGGGTGCCTGCGCCGGCAAGTTCCCTAAAAGCGTAGGGCAAAAACATACAAAGGGGGAATCAAGTAGAGGAAGTAACATAGCAGTAGATACCCAAAATAAAGTTATATTACAAGATAGCTTGCCGCAGCTCTAACGGGTTGTTATCATAACATGACTAGCAGCGGCAAAAAAAAGCGGGCGGCCTAATCCACGCGACCGCCATCAACCCTCTTGACCTCGTTCACCTTGTCCACAATGGGTGCGACAAGGACCTTGAGCGCGTCCAGATCAGCATCTGCCGGCAGCTTCTTGAGGACGTTGGTGAGGTTGAGGCCTGGGTTGCGGAAGGCCACCTTCACCAACACCTTCTCCAGAACTCTGGCGCAGATCGTGCGCGACTCGTCGGCCAGCTGCTTTGGGATCTTCTCTCGGAGCCGCTGGAGAGCCGTCGCCACGCCCTTGAAGAACAGAGTGAGCTTGGCGCTGGGCTGGAGGTTCTCGTCGGAGGAGTACCCGAGATCCTCCACCCCCAGCTGCACCAGCTCCTCGTCGATGACTGCAGCAATGTTTACAAGGCCTTCTGTCCAGAGCTCCACCGTAGCCCTGAAGGTGTTTTGAGTCTCAGCGGCCCTCGTTAGCAACTCTTCGTTGGCCTTGATCTCCTCCCTCAAGGTCGCCTCCTGCTCCTTGGCGCTGTCCAGCGCCTGGGTCAGTGTGGCCAGCTTTAGCTCGAGATCAGCGTTGGAGTCCTTGGCGGTGCTCAGCTCCTTGCCCTTCTCGGCGAGTTGGCCCTGCAGCTCATCATGGGCGAGGGCATCCTTCTCGCGCTCGCGCTGAAGCGCAGCAAGCTCTTCATCCTTCACCTTGAGATCGCCCTCCAGCCGCACCACCTTCATCTCCAACTCCTTCTTGGCGGCCTCGGCAGCTGCGGCAGCATCCTTCGCTTCCTTGAGGGCCCCGCCAAGTGATTGCTCACGCGCAGCAAGCTCCTCCTCATAGCCGTCCAGATTGACTTTCCGCTGCGTCAGCTCACCTTCCCGGGTGGACAGCTCCTCGGTGGCAAGCCTCTGTTGCTCTTTAGCCTCGGCCTTCTCGAGGAGGAAGGCTTTCCGCACCTCGACGAGCTGCGCCCGCTCCTCTGCAATGGACCGGAGAGCTTCTTGATTGCGTTCCCGGAGCTCCTCCGCGCGCTTCTCAATGTCTGCTCCCGCCTGCGCGACAAGCGCTTCCCGAGACTCCACCTTGGCTTGTCGGGCGCGGTAGAGCGACACTAGCTTCCGGAGCAGTTGCTCCTCCTCGGACTCGCCGCTACTGCTGCTTGGCGCATCAACCAGCGTCAGCCTGGCGGAGGCGAGCACTTCCCCGTCAAAGGTCTCTCCTTCAACCGGCGCCCTGGAGCTCGACGCCCAGGGAAGCTTGACGAAGACACCGTCGCCGGCCTTCAAGTAGGCGCCGGGCTGGGGCTCTTCGGAGCCTGGCGCTGCATCAGCGGCGGAGGGGTCGATGGTCGGTGTAGCGCCTTGCGCTCCTGCACCCTCAGGGTCGTCAGTGCGATCACCGGGCCCCCCGCCAGCTCCTGCGCCAGCAGCCTTGGTGGCCCCTTCGTCGGCAGGATCATCAGCGCCGGCCTCTTCTTCGGTGGCAGCGGCGTTGCCAGTGTTGCCGCGCGCGTCCTCCTCACCGGTACCCTCGGTCTCCATCGGCTCCGTGGAAGGCGGGTCTGAGAGCCAGAAGAGGGAGAAAAGTCAAGCAAATGATCAAAAAGAAAAATCAGAAGAAGAAAAACTCAAGGGAAGTTTCGGGCAAGAAAGATTACCTGTGTTGGGATCCACAGTCATGGGCTCCACCACCGGGGGATCATTGGCACTGTCCCTTGCCGGAGACTCCTCCCTTGCTGGAGAACGCTCCCTTGCCGGGGAGTCCGCCCTTGGCGGCGTAGTCGAAGCAGACGAGGAGTCGGAGGGGATTTCCAGGCCCTCCTGGTGAAGTTGTTCTGCTCCTACGCAAACAAATACTTAGTTGATAGCAAAGAAAGAGCACTCATGCACGGCTAACAGCAGAAAAGAAACCAAATACTTACGCTGGGGGCTGCGCTGGGGGCTGCTTTGTGGAGTAGTGGCCGGGTCCGGCAAGGTGGTCTCGGGCGCGCCTCCTGCTGTCGCAGTCGGCTCGTCCTCGATGACAACCACCGGAGCCTTGGCCCTCTTCGCCGCCCTCTGGGCCAGTGTCCTGAAACGGAATAAGTCCAGAGTAAATCAGATCAGATGCAAGACAAGAACAACAAATTGAAGAACTATAAGAACAACAAGAGGGTCTTGCTCTTCTTCTTCTTCCTCGTCGGAGCTGAGTGCGGAGAGGTCGAAGTTCGGCCCACCTCCAGCGCGACGAGGCGTAGGAGTAGGATCCCTTGGCCGCTTGGCGGGGGCTGCGGCAGCGGCCTGGGACGACCCCGCTCTAGTTGCCGTAGCAGTGTGAGGCGCTGCGGCTGTTGACCCGTCTGCCGTCCTGCTGCGTCCCCGGCCCTGCGGAGACGCCTTCTTGGCGGAGCTGGGGTCTGTGCTGGGGGCCCCGTTTGCGGCAAGTTGCTTGGAGACGGCGGACCACTCACACCCTCGGCAGGGTGCTGCGACTCGGCGTCAGGCGCGGCAAGCTCTTCTTCGCCTTCGGGCCACTCTCATTCGGCAAGGCTTGCCACCGATGCCGCCTCTGCTTCATCCACGGTGAACCCAAACTCACTCGCGGCTGCGGCTGCCGCCGCTTCTTCCGCCCTGGTGGCGATGCGCTCCATCTCCTGCTCGGTGGTGTCGCGGGTGAGGAGCTTCTGTTCGTCGGCATGGACCGCCACCTCCACCAGGCCGTCGAAGAACTGCCGCACAACATCGTCCGCAGGCTCTTGCCAAGTTGGAACGACCCCGTGCGAATCGCACTGCGACATCATGGCATGGATGCGGTCGAGCGAAGAGTTGTTGCACAGCGGGACGACACCCGCCGGCAACCTAAACCACTCGGGATGCTGAGGGTTGTGCTTGAACAGCTCCTTGAGTATCCCGTCCAATTCCAAGACGGTAAAATTGAAGTTGAGGCCCGGGCGCAGCCTCGTAATATCCGCCGGACCCCGGAATTCCCAGGCGGGTCTCTTCCTCTCTTGGAGGGGGGCGATGCGGCGGCGAAGGAAATCCGCGCCAACAGCACCCACAGTCAACCCGGCAAGCCTGAGGCGCAAGATCCGAGTGGTGGCGATCTTCAGCTTGTCGTCGTCCGCGGCTAGGGCGCTCCAATCGCCGCCGTGCATTGCTGGGGTTTGGCGCAGGGTGGTGAATAGCTGCGGGTTCTCCTCGACGATCCAGCACCAATCCTCTCTCCACTCCTCCCACTTGCTACAGAGCTCCCCCTCCAGATAGGCCTCCTTCTTGCCGGCTCGCGAGATCCAGGCGATCCCACCGGCAAGAGGTTCCCCTCTCTCGACACGAGGCATAAAGAAATGGCGGAAAAGAGCTACGTTGGGGTGGACTCTGACAAAGTTTTCGCAGAGATGAGCGAAAACTGCCATGGTCAGGACAACATTGGGGGTGAAATCCGTAGGTGTTCATGATATCACAGAAAAATTCAGAGAAGGGCGGGCAGAGCCCGCAGTAGAAGAACAAGGCAAAGAAAGGATATCCTCCAACCGGAGCCTTTTTCGAAGCGACGGCGGACAGTACCTTCGTGCGCGGATGCGCTCGCGTCTCCGTCGACCAGAAGAGATAGTACCACTCCCTCAGCTCCTTCGCGGAGAACTCGGGGGGGGGGGGGGGGGGGGGGAAGTGGCCCGCTCCTTCTGCAGCGCCTCGAGCCGCTGCGCCTCGGTCGACTTCACAGCCTTCACGGCCTTCCCCTTTCCGGCTTTCGGAGCCATGGCGGAGGTGGTGAGGGAGATCAACGGCGCTAGTGGCGACGGCGGCGACGGGGGGCGGAGCGCTGCTCTCTTTCGGCTTTGGAAGCGGAGGGGAGCGATGGAGATTTCCGAGATTGAAGCAGCAAATGGCGAAGGTGGGGGAACGGCCCATGTTTCCCCTGCTTATAAAGAGGAGGAGGCGAACGTTACGCTTTTTCCGAATAAAGAATCACCCACGATCTCTCCCACGACGCCGCGTTCGACGCGTGCCGTTACGGGAGGGCGCGGTGGATACGGAGTTAGATTCGGCATAACCCAGGCCCGCGCATGCCCGTGCCCTGTTTTGGGCCTGGCCCAACAGCGCTCGGCACCGTGTATGGCCCAGGCCCGGAGGCTCCTGTCGGTGTACTAGAGTAGGGGTACCCTAGTATCCCGAACTTGTGCACGGGCAGTTGCAGCGCCCCGCGGCAAGGCTTGCCGGGTTACTGCCAAGGTCCTCCGTTGGTCCCTCTAGAGCCATTCAAGAACAAAGTATCCGAGCCGAGAAGACAAGGCCCCGGCAAGAGGAGCTTGCCGGAAAGAGACAAGGCCCCGGCAAGAGGAGCTTGCCGGGAAGGCCAACCACGGCTCCTCAGGAATCTGGCTGTGACGCACCGCGCGTCCCGGCAAGACCCGGCGAGCGACAAGCTTCCGGACGCGACAAGACAACAACCGCGGCAAGGTGCTTGCCGCGGCAAATCTACCACTTCGCGCCCGCGCTCCAGCGCACCAACACACGTGTCGCCCTGAGACATTCCCAGGCGCGCGTGGCAAGGAACCTATGCAGCTAGCGGTGCGAGGTGGTGAGCGGAGATGACAAGATGACCATCGTGGCAAGCGGTAGCACCCCTAACGGTCGCTTTTCTGCACTGTTTGGGCGATGCGGACGGGCATTTAATGCCTTTGTCCCCTGCCGTCAGAGTTAGGTAGGGTGCACTGTGCAAGTAGCTGTACCAACCATATCTTTTATGTTTTTGCCCTTGCCTACGTTGCCACCTGTCGGTGACCCCTTTAGTGTTTAAAAGGAGGCCCATGCACAACGTAGAGGGGGGTTCGGAGCATTCGAAACTACAGAATGCTCACGCTCTCGAGCAAGAACACAATACAACCACAAAGCAGTAGCAGGAGTATTATCTCTCCGGAGAGCTCCGAAGCTGGGTAAACCGCTCGCGTGCTTCGCCTCGATCCGCTCTTCGTGCGACCCCCGCTCCCAGCCGGACCGAAAAGGGGCCCTGCCCCATAGGTGTTCGTCCCCACGACAGGAGGAGTCCTACTCCCATCGGGAGTAGGACTCCCTCCTTTTCTAGTCCAACTAGGAGAAGGGAAGGAAGGGGAGGAGAAGGAGAAGGAAGGAGAGGGAGGAGAAGAAGGAAAGGGGGGCCGGCCCCCTAGTCCAATTCGGTTTGGGCTAGGGGGGCCGCATGCCCTACCTCCTCTCTTCCACAACTTGGCCTATGAGGCCCAATGCTTCTTCCTCTTATTCTCGTAACTCCCCGGTACCCCCGAAAATACCCGAATCACTCGGAACCTTTCCGAACTCCGAATATATTCGTCCAATATATCGATCTTTATGTCTCGACCATTTCGAGACTCCTCGTCATGTACCCAATCTCATCCGGGACTCCGAACTCCTTCGGTACATCAAAACTCATAAACTCATAATATAACTGTCATCGAAACCTTAAGCGTGCGGACCCTACGGGTTCGAGAACTATGTAGACATGACCTAGAACTATTCTTGGTCAATAACCAATAGCGGAACCTGGATGCCCATATTGGCTCCTACATATTCTACGAAGATCTTTATCGGTCAAACCGCATAACAATATACGTTGTTCCCTTTGTCATCGGTATGTTACTTGTCGGAGATTCGATCGTTGGTATCCAATACCTAGTTCAATCTCGTTACCGGCAAGTCTCTTTACTCGTTACGTAATGCATCATTCCGTAACTAACTCATTAGCTACATTGCTTGCAAGGCTTATAGTGATGTGCATTACCGAGAGGGCCCAGAGATACCTCTCCGACAATCGGAGTGACAAAACCTAATCTCGAAATACGCCAACCCAACATGTACCTTCGGAGACACCTGTAGTACTCCTTTATAATCACCCAGTTACGTTGTGACGTTTGGTAGTACCCAAAGTGTTCCTCCGGTAAACAGGAGTTGCATAATCTCATAGTTACAGGAACATGTATAAGTCATGAAGAAAGCAATAGCAACATACTAAATGATCAAGTGCTAGGCTAACGGAATGGGTCATGTCAATCACATCATTCTCCTAATGATGTGATCCCGTTCATCAAATGACAATTCATGTCTATGGTTAGGAAACTTAACCATCTTTGATTCAACGAGCTAGTCAAGTAGAGGCATACTAGTGACACTATGTTTGTCTATGTATTCACACATGTATTATGTTTCCGGTTAATACAATTCTAGCATGAATAATAAACATTTATCATGAAATAAGGAAATAAATAATAACTTTATTATTGCCTCTAGGGAATATTTCCTTCACAAAAGTGGTATGATAATAAAGACAATGGTAGCAAAAGTAAAGATAAATGTTTTTGGGTTTTTGTAGTAGTTGTAACAGTAGCAATAGAAAAGTAAATAAGCGAAGAACAATATGTGAAAAGCTCGTAGGCAATGGATCAGCGATGGATAATTATGCCAGATGCGATTCCTCATGCAATAGTTATAACATAGGGTGATATAGAACTAGCTCCAATTCATAAATGTAATGTAGGCATGTATTCCGTAAATAGTCATACGTGCTTATGGAAAAGAACTTGTATGCCATCTTTTGTGCTACCCTCCCGTTGCAGCGGGGTCCTTACGGAAACTAAGGGATATTAAGGCCTCCTTTTAATAGAGAACCGGACCAAAGCATTAACACATAGTGAATACATGAACTCCTCAAACTACGGTCATCACCGAGAAGTATCCCGATTATTGTCACTTCGGGGTTGTCGGATCGTAACACATAATAGGTGACTATAGACTTGCAAGATAGGATCAAGAACACACATATATTCATGAAAACATAATAGGTTCAGATCTGAAATCATGGCACTTGGGCCCTAGTGACAAGCATTAAGCATAGCAAAGTCATAGCAACATCAATCTCAGAACATAGTGGATACTAGGGATCAAACCCTAACAAAACTAACTTGATTACATGGTAAATCTCATCCAACCCATCACCGTCCAGCAAGCCTACGATGGAATTACTCACGCACAGCGGTGAGCATCATGAAATTGGTGATGGCGGATGGTTGGTGATGACGACGGCGACGAATCCCCCTCTCCGAAGCCCCGAACGGACTCCAGATCAGCCCTCCCGAGAGAGATTATGGCTTGGCGGCGGCTCCGTGTCGTGAAACGCGATGAAACTTTCTCCTTGAGTTTTTTCACCCCGAGACGAAATATATGGAGTTGGAGTTGAGGTCGGAGGGTGTCCAGGGGGGCCACGAGATAGGGGGCCGCGCCCTAGGGGGGGGGGCGCCCCCCGTCTCGTGGACAGGCCGTGGGCCCCCTGGCACTAATTCTTTCGCCAAAAATTCTTATTAAATCTGAAAAGTGCCTCCGTGGATTTCCAGGTCATTCCGAGAACTTTTTTTTCTACACATAAAACAACATCATGGTAGTTCTGCTGAAAACAGTGTCAGTCCGGGTTAGTTTCATTCAAATCATGCAAGTTAGAGTCCAAAACAAGGGCAAAAGTGTTTGGAAAAGTCTAACGTATCAACTCCCCCAAGCTTAAACCTTTGCTTGTCCTCAAGCAATTCAGTTGATAAACTGAAAGTGATAAAGAAAAACTTTTACAAACTCTGTTTGCTCTTGTTGTTGTAAACATGAAAAGCTAGCATTCAAGTTTCAGCAAATATTACGAACTAACCATACTAACAATAACACATAGGTCTCATAATTACTCATATCGATAGCATAATCAGCTAGCGAGCCATAATAATAAAACTCGGATGACAACACTTTCTCAAAATAATCATAACATGATATAACAAAATGGTATCTCGCTAGCCCTTTCTGAGACCGCAAAACATAAATGCAGAGCACCTTTAAAGATCAAGGACTGACTAAATATTGTAATTCATGGTAAAAGAGATCCAGTCAAGTCATACCCAATATAAACCAATAATAATGAATGCAAATGACAGTGTGCTCTCCAGCGGGTGCTTTTAATAAGAAGGATGATGACTCAACATAAAAGTAAATAGGTAGGCCCTTCACAGAGGGAAGCAGGGATTTGTAGAGGTGCCAGAGCTCGATTTTAAAATAGAGATTGATTAACATTTTGAGCGGTATACTTTCACTGTCAACGTAACAACTATGAGATGGCTGTATCTTCCATACTACATGCATTATAGGCAGTTCCCAAACAGAATGGTAAAGGTTTATACTCCCCCAATCACCAACAAGCATCAATCCATGGCTTGCTCGAAACAACGAGTGCCTCCAACATACAACAGCCCTGGGGGAGTTCTGTTTAATTATTTTGATTTGCTTTGATCTTTTTGGATCATGGGACTGGGCATCCCGATTACCGGCCCTTTCTCGTGAATGAGGAGCGGAGTCCACTCCTCCTGAGAATAACCCACCTAGCATGGAAGATATAGGCAGCCCTAGTTGAAACATGAGCTTCTCGAGCATACAAAACAAAATTTCATTTGAAGGTTTGGAGTTTGGCACATGCAAATTTACTTGGAAAGGCAGGTAAATATGGAACAACTTTGGGGTTTAAGGAGTTTGGATGCACAAGCAGTATTCCCGCTTAGTACAGGTGAAGGCTAGTGAAAGACTGGGAAGTGACCAACTGAGAGAGCGACAACATTCGTAAACATGCATTAAAATTAATTCACACCAAGTACAAGCATGAGTAGGATATAATCTACCATGAACATAAATATCATGAAGGCTATGTTGATTTGATTCAACTACATGCGTGAACATGTGCCAAGTTGAGTCACTTAATTCATTCAAAGGAGGATACCATCCCATCATAACACATCATAATCATTGTAATAGCATGTTGGCACGCAAGGTAAACCATTATAACCCATAGCTTATCAAGCATGGCACAAGCAACTATAATCTCTACATGTCATTGCAAATATGTTTACTTCATAGTAGCTGACTCAGGAACGATGAATCATCATATTTACAAAAACAAGAGAGGTCGAGTTCATACCAGCTTTTCTCATCCCAATAAGTCCATCATATATCGTCATTATTGCCTTTCACTTGCACAACCGAACGATGTGAATAATAATAAGAGTGCACGTGCATTGGACTAAGCTGGAATCTGCAAGCATTCAACTCAAGGGAGAAGACAAGTGATATGGGCTCTAAGTTAAATAAACAATCATGCATATAAGAGCCACTAAGCATTTTCAATATGGTCTTCTCGACCCCCAAAAGAAAGAAAAGAAAATAAAACTATTTACACGGGAAAGCTCCCAACAAGTAAAAGAAGAACGAGAAATCTTTTTTGGTTTTCATTTTAATTTCTACTACAAGCATGGAAATTAAACTAACTATTTTTTTGGTTTTTTCTTAAGGTTTATCAAACACACAAGAAGAAAACTAGAAAAGAAATTTAAACTAGCATGGATAATACAATGAAAGAGTGTGAGCACCGACGACTAGTGTGTGAACATGAATGTAAAGTCGGTGGGAAATACGTACTCCCCCAAGCTTAGGCTTTTGGCCTAAGTTGGTCTAATACCAAGGACCACCGCTACTCTCCCCGGTGTAGTGGGAGGTGTAATCAGGATACCACTGGTTGGTCATCTCCGGATCGCACTGGACAGATGATGCATGATAAGGGTCCAGCTCAGGTTCCGGCTCAGGTTCAGGTTCTGGAGTAAAAGCTTGAGCTAGATGGTTGTTCACCACTTCTGGCATGACAAGACGATTTTCTGCAAGCAAATCAAACAACAGAGGCGCAGACAGAATGATAAGATCAAAGTGTTTCTCATTGAATCTAAGTCTATACAAGAGCATCTTCTCTTCGTTGTCAACAATAAACTTGTGTGCTACCATGCTCTTGTAATCTAAAACATGAGGAGGTAATTTTGTCTCCTCCTCCTCATAGTGCCTAAAATCCTCAAATATTCCAGAAAAAATCATACTAAATTTGCAGGGCATTTGGAGCACTTTTATTTTCGGACTATTTTTTTATGCACGGATAATTCAGAAAATAGACGGATAATACTATTTTTTGCTTTATTTATTCTAAATAACAGAAAGTAAAAAGAGAGTACAGAAGGTTGTGCCTTCTAGTTTCATCCATCTCGTGATCATCAAAATGAACCCACTAACAAGGTTGATCAAGTCTTATTAACAAACTCATTCCGAATAACACGGAACCGGATAAATTTCGAATAACACTAAGTTACCTCAACGGGGATATGAAAATCCCTACAATAAGAATATCATACTTTTTCTTGACAGTAGGGAGAAGAAATTTAAAACCTCCAAAAATGATAGTTGGAACTTTTTCAATAGAATTGATGCTATGAACTTGAGATTGTTTCCTCGGAAAATGTACCGTATGCTCATTACCATTAACGTGAAAAGTGACATTGCCTTTGTTGCAATCAATAACAGCCCCTGCAGTATTAAGAAGAGGTCTACCAAGGATAATAGACATACTATCGTCCTCAGGAATATCAAGAATAACAAAGTCTGTTAAGATAGTGACATTTGCAACCACAATAGGCACATCCTCACAAATACCGACAGGTATAGCAGTTGATTTATCAGCCATTTGCAAAGATATTTCAGTAGGTGTCAACTTATTCAATTCAAGTCTACGATATAAAGAGAGAGGCATAACACTAACACAGGCTCCAAGATCACATAAAGCAGTTCTAACATAATTTCTTTTAATAGAGCATGGTATAGTTGGTACACCCAGATCTCCAAGTTTCTTTGGTATTCCACCCTTAAAAGTATAATTAGAAAGCATGGTGGAAATTTCAGCTTCCGGTATCTTTCTTTTATTTGTGATGATATCCTTCATATACTTAGCATAAGGATTTGTTTTAAGCATATCAGTTAAGCACATACGTAAGAAAATAGGTCTAATCATTTCAGCAAAGCGCTCAAAATCCTCATCATCCTTTGACTTGGATGGTTTAGGAGGAATGGGCATGGGTTTTTGAACCCATGGTTCTCTTTCTTTACCGTGCTTCCTAGCAACAAAATCTCTCTTATCATAACGTTGATTCTTTGATTGTGGGTTATCAAGATCAACAGCAGGTTCAATCTCTACATCATTGTTGTTGCTAGGTTGAGCATCAACATGAACATTATCATTAACGTTATCACTAGGTTCATGTTCATCACCTGATTGTGTTTCAGCATCAGAAATAGAAATATCATTGGGATTCTCAAGTGTGTCTACAGTAGGTTCACTAGAAGCATGCAAAGTTCTATCATTTTTATTCTTCTTTTTAGAATAACTAGGTGCCTCTAAATTATTTCTCTGAGAATCTTGCTTGATTCTCTTAGGGTGGCCTTCAGGATACAAAGGTTCCTGAGTCATTCTACCAGTTCTAGTAGCCACTCTAACCGCAAAGTCATTTTTATTATTTAACTCATCAAGAAATTCATTCTGAGCTTTAAGTACTTGCTCAGCTTGAGTAGCAACCATAGAAGCATATTTGCTAACGCGGTGAAGTTCATCTTTAACTCTTGCCAGATTACCACCTATGCGTCCTATCTCGAAAGCATTATTCTTTAACTCTCTACCAACATAAGCATTAAAACTTTCTTGTCTAGCCATAAAGTCATCAAATTCATCTGAGCATGGGCTATGAAATTTAGTAGAGGGGACTTCAACTTTATCATATCTATAGAGAGAATTTACTTTTACTACCTGTGTCGGGTTATCAAGACAATGTGGTTCTTCAGGCGGTAAATTAAGACCATGTATTTCTCCAATAGGAGGTAAATTCTTGACATCTTCAGCTTTAATACCTTTTTCTTTCATTGATTTCTTTGCCTCTTGCATATCTTCAGGACTGAGAAATAAAACACCTCTCTTTTTCGGAGTGGGTTTAGGAATAGGCTCAGGAGTTGGCTCAATTGGTTCAGGAATTACTTCAGGAACTGGCTCAGGAAGAGTCCAATTATTTTCATTAGTCAACATATTATTCAATAGTATTTCAGCTTCGTCGACCGTTCTTTCCCTGAAAACACAACCAACACAACTATCCAAGTAGTCCTTGGAAGCATCGGTTAGTCCATTATAAAAGATATCAAGTATTTCATTTTTCTTAAGAGGATGATCAGGCAAAGCATTAAGTAACCGGAGAAGCCTCCCCCAAGCTCGTGCGAGACTCTCTTCTTTGATTTGCATAAAATTATATATTTCCCGCAAGGCAGCTTGTTTCTTATGCGCAGGGAAATATTTAGCAGAGAAGTAATAAATCATATCCTGGGGACTACGCACACAACCAGGAGCAAGAGAATTATACCAAGTCTTAGCATCACCCTTTAATGAGAACACAAATATCTTAAGGATATAAAAATAGCGAGAATTCTCATCATTAGTAAACAGGGTAGCTATATCATTCAGCTTGGTAAGATGTGCCACAACAGTTTCAGATTCAAGGCCATAAAAAGGATCAGATCCAACTAAAGTAATAATATCAGGATCAACAGAGAATTCATAATCCTTATCAGTAACACAAATAGGTGAAGTAGCAAAAGCAGGATCGGGTTTCATTCTAGCATTAAGAGACTGCTGCTTCCATTTAGCTAATAATTTCTTAAGATCATTTCTATCATTGCAAGAAAGAATTTCCATAACAGCTGTTTCATGCATAACATAACCCTTAGGAACAACAGGTAATACATAATCATTGGGGGGACCTTCATCATCACTATCATCAGTAATAGGATCTTCAGTAATTTCATTCCCCCTAAATCTAGCAAGTTGTTCATCAAGAAATTCACCTAATGGCAAAGTAGTATCACACACAGAAGTAGTTTCATCATGCATAGCAGAAGTGGCATCATCAATAACAGGCGACATATCAGAATTCATAGAAGTAGTAGGTTTAGGTGTAGCAAGCCTACTGATAACAGAAGGAGAATCTAGTGCAAGGCTAGATGGAAGTTCCTTACCTCCCCTCGTAGTTGAGGGCAAAATAGTAGTTCGACCGTCTTTCAAGTTCTTCATAGTGATCAACAGATATAAATCCCAAGTGACTCAGAGAATAGAGCTATGCTCCCCGGCAACGGTGCCAGAAATTAGTCTTGATAACCCACAAGTATAGGGGATCGCAATAGCTTTCGAGGGTAGAGTATTCAACCCAAATTTATTGATTCGACACAAGGGGAGCCAAAGAATATTCTTGAATATTAGCAGTTGAGTTGTCAATTCAACCACACCTGCAGCAAAGTATTTAGTAGCAAAAGTGGTATGATAATAAAGACAACGGTAGCAAAAGTAAAGATAAATGTTTTTGGGTTTTTGTAGTAGTTGTAACAGTAGCAATAGAAAAGTAAATAAGCGAAGAACAATATGTGAAAAGCTCGTAGGCAAAGGATCAGTGATGGATAATTATGCCGGATGCGATTCCTCATGCAATAGTTATAACATAGGGTGATATAGAACTAGCTCCAATTCATCAATGTAATGTAGGCATGTATTCCGTAAATAGTCATACATGCTTATGGAAAAGAACTTGTATGACGTATTTTGTCCTACCCTCCCGTTGCAGCGGGGTCCTTACGGAAACTAAGGGACATTAAGGCCTCCTTTTAATAGATAACCGGACCAAAGCATTAACACATAGTGAATACATGAACTCCTCAAACTACGGTCATCACCGAGAAGTATCCCGATTATTGTCACTTCGGGGTTGTCGGATCGTAACACATAATAGGTGACTATAGACTTGCAAGATAGGATCAAGAACACACATATATTCATGAATACATAATAGGTTCAAATCTGAAATCATGGCACTCGGGCCCTAGTGACAAGCATTAATCATAGTAAAGTCATAGCAACATCAATCTCAGAACATAGTGGATACTAGGGATCAAACCCTAACAAAACTAACTTGATTACATGGTAAATATCATCCAACCCATCACCGTCCAGCAAGCCTACGATGTAATTACTCACGCACGGCGGTGAGCATCATGAAATTGGTGATGCAGGATGGTTGGTGATGACGATGGCGACGAATCCCCCTCTCCGGAGCCCTGAACGGACTCCAGATCAGCCCTCCCGAGAGAGATTAGGGCTTGGTGGCGGCTCCGTGTCGTGAAACACGATGAAACTTTCTCCTTGATTTTTTTCTCCCCGAGACGGAATATATGGAGTTGGAGTTGAGGTCGGAGGGTGTCCAGGGGGCCCACAAGATAGGGGGCCGTGCCCTAGGGGGGGCGCCCCTGTCTCGTGGACAGGCCGTGGGCCCCCAGGCACTAATTCTTTCGCCAAAAATTCTTATTAAATCTGAAAAGTGCCTCCGTGGATTTCCAGGACATTCCGAGAACTTTTCTTTTCTACACATAAAACAACATCATGGTAGTTCTGCTGAAAACAACGTCAGTCCGGGTTAGTTTCATTCAAATCATGCAAGTTAGAGTCCAAAAAAGGGCGAAAGTGTTTGGAAAAGTAGATACGTTGGAGACGTATCACCCCTCTTGAACCGGAGAGTAGCGCAGGAAGATGTTTCTGTGGTGCCTGCACCGACGAGAGAGGAAGTTAATGATGATGATCATGAAACTTCGGATCAAGTTACTACTGAACTTTGTAGGTCCACAAGGACGTGTTCCGCACCAGAGTGGTATGGCAACCCTGTCCTGGAAATCATGTTGTTAGACAATGGTGAACCTTTGATGTCTGCTAGAACTACATCGGTATTTCCCGAAGAGGAAGAGATGATGTAGTATAGCGACGATAGGTATTTCCCTCAGTGATGAGACCAAGTTTATTGAACCAGTAGGAGAACCTCCTCACACCACGTAAATAACACATGCACACAAATAACAAATACTCGCAACCCGACATGTTAAAGGGGTTGTCATCCCTTATGGGTACGGCGCCTCAAGATAGGCAAATAACATGAGGTAAAAGTGGTAGATAGGATAAATAGATCGCGGAACAAATAGATTGCAGCAAGGTATTTTTGTATTTTTGGTTTAATAGATCTGAAAATAAATGCAAGGGAAAATAGATCGCAAAGGAAAATATGATGAAAAGAGACCCAGGGGCCATAGGTTTCACTAGTGGCTTCTCTCGAGAAAAATAGCAAACGGTGGGAAAACAATTACTGTTGGGCAATTGGTAGAACTTCAAATAATCATTACAATATCCAGGCAATGATCATTATATAGGCATCATGTCCAAGCTTAGTAGACCGACTCCTGCCTGCATCTACTACTATTACTCCACACATCGACCGCTATCCAGCATGCATCTAGTGTATTAAGTTCATGAGAGAATGGAGTAATGCAATAAGAACGATGACATGATGTAGACGGGGTCCATTTATCTATTGCGGAGATATAGATCCCATCTTTTTATCCTTAGTAGCAACGATACATACATGTCGGTTCCCCTTCTGTCACTGGGACCAAGCTCCGTAAGATTGAACCCACTACAAAGCACCTCTTCCCATTGCAAGATAAATAGATCAAGTTGGCCAACCAAAACCCAAATACCGGAGAAGAAATACGAGGCTATAAGCAATCATGCATTTAAGAGATCAAAGAAGGCTCAAATAACTTTCATGGATAAAAACATAGATCTGATCATAAACTCAAAGTTCATCGGATCCCAACAAACACACGACCAAAAGACTTACATCATATGGATCTCCAAGAGACCATTGTATTGATAATCAAGAGAGAGAGAGAGAGAGAGAGAGAGAGGAAGCCATATAGCTACTAACTACGGACCCGTAGGTCTACAAAGAACTACTCACGCATCATAGGAGAGGCACCAATCGAAGTGGTGAACCCATCCATGATGGTGTCTAGATTGGATCTGGTGGTTATGGACTCTCCGGCGGCTAGACCTATATTTCGTCGCCTCCTTAAGGGTTTCTGGAATATTGTGATATTTATAGAGCAAAGAAGCGGTTCGGGGGGCACCCAAGGTGGGCAGCACCCACCTAGGTGCGCCTGGGCCTCCTGGCGCGCTCTGGTGGGTGCTGCTCCCCTCGAGCAGCCCCCTAGGTGCTTCCTTGGCCCATTGGCTTTCTTCTGGCCCAAAAAATCCTCCAGGAGTTTCGTTGCGTTTCGACTCCGTTTGACATTGATTTCCTGCAATGTAAAAAGCATGCAGAAAACAGCAACTGGCACTGGGCACTATGTCGATAGGTTAGTACCAAAAATGATATAAAATGACTATAAAATGATTGTAAACATCCAAGAATGATAATATAATAACATGGAACAATCAAAAATTATATATACATTGGATATGTATCAACCTTCGAACTATGAAGAAGCGGATGGCTGGCCCGAATTCCAACAAATGGCTTGAAGCCATGAAATCCGAGATAGGATCCATGTATGAAAACAAAGTATGGACTTTGACGGACTTGCCCGATGATCGGCAAGCCATAGAGAATAAGTGTATCTTTAAGAAGAAGACTACGCGGATGGTAATGTGACCGTCTATAAGGCTCGGCTTGTCACTAAGGATTATCAACAAGTTCAAGGGGTTGACTACGACGAGACCTTCTCACCCGTAGCGAAGCTGAAGTCCATCCAAATCATGTTAGCAATTGCCGCATTCTATGATTATGAGATCTGGCAAATGGACATCAAAACGACATTCCTTAACGGTTTCCTTAAGGAATAATTGTATATGATGCACCCGGAAGGTTTTGTCGATCCTAAGAATGCTGACAAAGTATGCAAGCTCCAGCGCTCCATCTATGGGCTGGTGCAAGCATCTCGGAGTTGGAACATTCACTTTGATGAAATGATCAAAGCGTTGGGTTTATACAGACTTATGGAAAAGCCTGTATTTACAAGAAAGTGAGTGGAGCTCTGTAGCATTTCTCATATTATATGAGGATGACATACTGTTGATGGGAAATGATATAGAACTTTTGGAAAGCATAAAGGCCTACTTGAATAAGTGTTTTTCAATGAAGGACCTTGGAGAAGCTACTTACATATTAGGCATCAACATCTATAGAGATAGATCGAGATGCCTCATTGGTCTTTCAAAAAGCACATACCTTGACAAGATATTGAAAAAGTTCAATATGGATCAGTCGAAGAAGTGGTTCTTGCCTGTATTGCAAGGTGTGAAATTGAGCGCGACTCAATGCCCGACCTCGGCAGAAGATAGAGAAAAGATGAGTGTCATCCCCTATGCCACAACCATAGGCTCTATTATGTATGACATGATGTGTACCAGACCTCATCCTAACCTTGCCATAACTTTGGTAGGGAGGTACCAAAGTGATCCTGGAATGGAACACTGGACAACGGTTAAGAATATCCCGAAGTACCTGAGAAGGACTAAGGATATGTTTCTCGTTTATGGAGGTGCTGAAGACCTCGTCATAAAGGGTTACGTTGATGCTAGCTTTGAACAGATCCGGATGACTCCAAGTCACTGATGTCTACTACGCAACCTTCTTCTTGTAGACGTTGTTGGGCCTCCAAGTGCAGAGCTTTGTAGGACAGTAGCAAATTTCCCTCAAGTGGATGACCTAAGGTTTATCAATCCGTGGGAGGCATAAGAAGAAGATGGTCTCTCTCAAACAACCCTGCAACCAAATAACAAAGAGTCACTTGTGTCCCCAACACACCCAATACAATGGTAAATTGTATAGGTGCACTAGTTCAGCGAAGAGATGGTGATACAGGTGCAATATGGATGGTAGATATAGGTTTTTGTAATCGGAAATTATAAAAACAGCAAGGTAACTAATGATAAAAGTGAGCACAAACGGTATTGCAATGCTAGCAAACAAGGCCTAAGGTTCATACTTTCACTAGTGCAAGTTCTCTCAACAATAATAACATAATTGGATCATATAACTATCCCTCAACATGCAACAAAGAGTCACTCCAAAGTCACTAATAGAGGAGAACAAACGAAGAGATTATTGTAGGGTACGAAACCACCTCAAAGCTATCCTTTCTGATCGATCTATTCAAGAGTCCGTAGTAAAAATAACACGAAGCTATTCTTTCCGTTCGATCTATCATAGAGTTCGTACTAGAATAACACCTTAAGACACAAATCAACCAAAACCCTAATGTCACCTAGATACTCCAATGTCACCTCAAGTATCCGTGGGCATGATTATATGATATGCATGACACAATCTCAGATTCATCTATTCAACCAACACAAAATACTTCAAAGAGTGCCCAAAGTTTCTACCGGAGAGTCAAGACGAAAACGCGTGCCAACCCCTATGCATAAGTTCACAAGGTCACTGAACCCGCAAGTTGATCACCAAAACATACATCAAGTAGATCACGCGAATATCCCATTGTCACCACAGATAAGCACATGCAAGACATACATCAAGTGTTCTCAAATCCTTAAAGACTCAATCCGATAAGATAACTTCAAAAGGAACTCAATCCATTACAAGAGAGTAGAGGTGGAGAAAAATCATAAGATCCAACTACAATAGCAAAGATCACGATACATTAAGATCGTACCACCTCAAGAACACGAGAGAGAGAGAGAGAGAGAGAGATCAAACACATAGTTACTGGTACATACCCTCATCCCCGAGGTGAACTACTCCCTCCTCGTCATGGAGAGCGCCAGGATGATGAAGAAGGCCATCGGTGATGGATTCACCCTCTGGCAGGGTGCCGGAACGGGCTCCCGAGAGGTTTTTGGTGGCTACAGAAGCTTGCGGCAGCGGAACTCCCGATCTAGGTTTCTTTTCGGGGGTCTCTATATTTATAGGAATTTTTGGTGTCGGGAACAAGTCAAGGGGGCCTCCGGGCTGTCCACGAGGCAGGGAGGCACGCCCAGGGGGTGGGCGCGCCCCCACCCTCGTGGGCAGCCCAACACTCTTCTGGCCCAACTCTTTCAATCCACGGGCTTCTTTTGGTCCATAAAAAATCATCAAAAACTGGCACGTCAATTGGACTCTGTTTGGTATTCATTTTCTGTAGGACTCAAAAACAAGGAAAAAACATAAACTGGCACTGGGCTCTAGGTTAATAGGTTAGTCCCAAAAATCATATAAAATAGCATATAAATGCATATAAAACATCCTAGATGGATAATATAATAGCATGGAACAATCAAAAATTATAGATACGTTGGAGACGTATCACGCATCCCCAAGCTTAATTCCTACTCGTCCTCGAGTAGGTAAATGATAAAAACAAATTTTTTGATGTGGAATGCTACCTATCATATTTCACAATGTAATTTTCTTTATTGTGGCATGAATGTTCAGATCCAAATGATTCAAGATAAAAGTTCATATTGACATAAAAATAGTAATACTTCAAGCATACTAACAAGTAATCATGTCTTATCAAAATAATATAGCCAAAGAAATCTTATCCCTACAAAATCATATAGTTAGGCTATGTTTCATTTTCGTCACACAAAATACTCCCATCATGCACAACACTGGTTTCAGCCAAGCAATTGGTTCATACTTTTTAACGTGCTTCAGCTTTTTCAAGCCTCACGCAATACATGAGCGTAAGCCATGGATATAGCACTATGGGTGGAATATAATATGATGATGGAGGTTGTGTGGAGAAGACAAAAAAGGAGAAAGTCTCACATTCACGCGGCTAATCAACTGGCTATGGAGATGCCCATCAATTGATGTCAATGCGAGGAGTAGGGATTGCCATGCAACGGATGCACTAGAGCTATAAATGTATGAAAGCTCAACAAAAGAAACTAAGTGGGTGTGCATCCAACTTGCTTGCTCACAAAGACCTAGGGCATTTCGAGGAAGCCCATCATTGGAATATACAAGCCAGGTTCTATAATGAAAAATTCCCACTAGTATATGAAAGTGACAACATAGGAGACTCTCTATCATGAAGATCATGGTGCTACTTTGAAGCACAAGTGTGGAAAAGGATAGTAACATTGTCCACCTTTTTTTTGGGCCTTCCTTTTTTATTTGGCCTTTCTATTTTTCTCTTTTTATTTGGCCTTTCTCTTTTTTTTGGCCTTTCTTTTGAAGGGACAATGCTCTAGTAATGATGATCATCACACTTCTATTTACTTACAACTCATGGATTACAACTCGATACTAGAACAAAATATGACTCTATATGAATGCCTCCGGTGGTGTACCGGGATATGCAATGAATCAAGAGCGACATGTATGAAAGAATTATAAAGGTGGCTTGGCCACAAATACGATGTCAACTACATGATCATGCAAAAGCAATCACTACAAAAAAATACACTTCCGTGATGATACGTGTTTGTCACAGTAGGTCGCGTTTTTTGTCATGCATGTACATCCATGACGATTTTACGACAGAATCAAGATAGTCATACCTGTGCTGTCGTAGAAGTGTTCCATGACATTACAAAATTATCATCACGGAAGTGTCCACTTCCATGACGATAAATCGCGCGTCATAGAAGTGCTTTCGTCATGGGTGACCGACACGTGGCATCCACCGTAACGGAACGCCGTTAAGCTATCAGGTCGGGTTTTGGATCCGATAACCCGTTAACAACCCCGACCAATGGGAAATTTCCACGTGTAAAATTCTTATTGGCCGGACAAAACACGTGTTAGCTCGTCAGTGGGTCAGATAGGTGCCTATGATATGTCGACACGTGCCACGGCCCACCACTGGCCCATTTAGCTTACAAAGCTGGCCCATTTGACTTGGTCAAAGGTTAACGGGCTGGCCCATGAAAAGCCTGTTAACGGTCTCTTCGCAAATAGCCCATTTTATGGCCCGTTAACTCATGGCCCGTTAGGCCGTAAAGGAAATCGGCCCAACAATGTCATGTGGGCCGTCGAATATAACACCAGCCCATTACACTTTCGGCCCATGTATGGCCCACGACGTCTTTCGGCCCATATGAGGCCTTCGTATCTTTCGGCCCTTTACAGGCCCAGGGTGACTCTAGCCCATAATGAATAGTAATTTTCTTTGCACCTGTTAACGGCCCGTGATTTACATGGGCCGTTTCCAGCCCGTGTTAGCTTTTGGCCTATTGACGGCCCATATGTTCTTGGGCTCCTTTTCGGCCCTCGATTACTTCCGGCCCGTTACTGGCGTGTTCCCCTAATGGGCCAAATTTGGCCCATGGCAAGAGTCGGCTCGTTACTGGCATGTTCCCCAAATGGGCCAAATTCGGCCCATGGCAAGAGTCGGCCCGTTACTGGCCTGTTACCCTAATGGGCCAAATTCGGCCCCTGGCAAGAGTCGGCCCATTTCTGGCCTGTTAACCCGTTGTGCCATTTCCTGCCCGTCCTATATTCTGGCCCATTAACGACCCGTTATGCCTGTGCCAGAATTAAGCCTTTGCAGTCCTACGGCCTGTTAATGGCCCGTTATCGTGCTGGGCCGATACCAATTACGCCCGATTACGGCCCATGTAGACCCATTTATCCGACAGCCCGAGGCCCACAGATTACAGGCCCATTTATCAACGGCTCGAGGCCCACCGATTACAGGCCCATTTATCGACGGCCCGTAGGAGACCCATGGATCCTACGGCCCGTATATGGCCCATGGTAGTTGCGGCCACTAGAAAACCAGGGAAAAAGAAGACTAGAAAATAAATAAGGCCGAAACTAACGCTAGGCTATTAAGGCGATTGCACAGATTACATCCACTCGGCATCAAAGATTGCCACCAGTGCAAATGTAGGGAACACACTACACTATACAAAAATGGCTTGCTGTTTTCTTCAGCCGATGGCTGCATGTTAAGAATAAATTTTGTATCGCACCAAAACAAATTACAACTATATAACAAAAGGAAGGTTGGCATAAAACTTAACAGTCTAGCAGATAAATGCACCACCAGAAGTTCAGAAGTTCGGTTCATTTGACCTGACTGTTATGTTTTCATGCTGTATTGTCCGATGGAGCACCATAACCCTCGCCTTCATTTCCCCTAGGCTCCTGAACAACATAGCAAATGTCTGATAGTCTGGTTTCAAAACCATGCATACTTGACGACATTGAGCAATGTTTCTCCTTGTTTCACAAAGGGCCTCTATTAGGGAATGGACTTGTGTCTGGAGCGCATATACAACATTGCTTTGAGCTTGCATATCTTGATCATGAGGCAGTTTGGACGATATTGCCTTAACAACCAACCCAGTATTACACTGGAACGCGCTTTTGGCACTGTTAGTGGACAGGTACTGACCCACTGCAACAAGAGCTGACATTGCAGTTATAGTTGCCTCGCCACCTTCAGAAGGTGGCGGTTCCACCATTTTTTCCATAGCTCGCTGAAAAGTTGAGGTTTTACATTAGTAGTACCAGAACAGAAGATATTAAGGAGGCAGCAAAACCAAACAAAATAGCTTTGGTCTATATACAGAACTTATTCTGGTGAACCCATGTAAAATATTAGTTGTATTTTATTGCAAAGTACATAATAAAACCAGGTTCCAAACATATGACCATGTACCATTGCTAATGTATTGTCTATTTGTCACGCCCAATATGCGACCCTATCCAAAAGGAACTCGAAGGTCCCACCAAGGATAGACCCGCATATTGAAACGCTTTTGCAAGGTGGATATCATTACATCAACATTACATAATAGATGGGGATACATACAAAAGGCATACAATGCCACACGAATACAACAATACATCATACATAAGATCAACATCCGGCTACGGATGGAACACAAACAGAAACTCAAGCGACATCCACCCTACTAGCCCAGGCTGCCGACCTGGAACCTATCCCCTGATCGAAGAAGAAGCAGAAGAAGAACTCCAAACAAGCAAACATCGCTCTCGCGTCAGGATCATCGCATAACCTGTACCTGCAACTGTTGTTGTAGTAATCTGTGAGCCACGAGGACTCAGCAATCCCATTACCATGGGTATCAAGACTAGCAAAGCTTAATGGGAAAGGAAGGGGTAAAGTGGTGAGGTTGCAGCAGCGGCTAAGCAAGTATGGTGGCTAACATACGCAAATAAGAGCGAGAAGAGAAGCAAAGGAACGGTCGTGAAGCTAGCAATGATCAAGAGGTGATCCTGAACTCCTACTTACGTCAAACATAACCCAAAGACCGTGTTCACTTCCCGGACTCCGCCGAGAAGATACCATCACGGCTACACACATGGTTGATTCGTTTTAATTCGGATCTGGTGTCAAGTTATCTATAACCGGACATTAACAAATTCTCATCTGCCACATAACCGCGGGCACGGCTCTCGAAAGTTTATACCCTGCAGGGGTGTCCCAACTTAGCCCATGATAAGCTCTCGCGATCAACGAAGGATATTCCTTCTCCTAGGAAGACCCGATCAGTCTCGGAATCCCGGTTTACAAGACATTTCGACAATGGTAAAACAAGACCAGCAAGACCGCCCGATGCGCCGACAATCTCGATAGGAGCTGCACACATCTCGTTCTCAGGGCAACACCGGATGAACACTACGTACAACTAAAACCAGACCTCGAGTTTCCCGAGGTGGCGCTGCAAGTGGCTCTAGTTTGGACCAACACTTAGACAAGTATTGGCCCAGGGGGGATGAATAAAGATGACCCTTGGGTTAATTACTCCCAAGGGAAAAGTAGGTGGTGGTGAGGCAAATGGTAAAACCAAGGTTGGGCCTTGCTGGAGGAGTTTTATTCAAAGCGAACTGTCAAGGGGGTCCCATAAATCACCCGACCGCGTTAGGAACGGAAAATCCGGGAACATAACACCGGTATGACGGAAACTAGGGCGTCAAGAGTGGAACAAAACACCAGGCATAAGGCCGAGCCTTCCACCCTTTACCAAATATATAGATGCATTAATAATATAAGAGATATTGTGATATCCCAACATAACCCTGTCCACCATGGAGCAATCTTCAACTTCACCTGCAACTAGCAACGCTATAAGAGGGGCTGATCAAAGCGGTAACATAGCCAAGCAACGGTTTGCTAGGAATGGTGTCAAAGGTTAGAGGTTCATGGCAATTTGGGAGGCTTGAGGAGCAAAAGATAGGTAACGCAGCATAGCGATAGAAAGAAGCAACTAGCATAGCAATGATAGTAGTGAGATCCAGGGTAGCGGTCATCTTGCCTGAAATCCCGCTAGAAAGAAGAAGGAGTACATGAAGAAGATGAAGCCACGAAGACGAACCAAGCGGAGACAAACGAATCCTCACGATCGCAACGAAAACGGGAACTATCGAGAAGAAGCACACAACATGGTAAACACACCACACATAGACAAGACATGATGCACAACAAGCATGATGCATGACAAAGCTACATGAAGCTACTCATGGCAAGAGATTATGCAAACAAGAGCAACACATCAAGGCAAGTTTAAATGAGGCCGAAAACAACATATAACAAATCCGGTAGGTCCTCATATGCAAGTTTCGAAATTAGTCCAGATCTGAATAAACCTTATATTCAAGTTGTTAAATAGCAATTTAAGATGCACCAAGATGATCTACATGGGATTCTAGTCAAGTTACATATAAAGTTCATTAGATTCGGAGCTACGGCCTAGAAGATATGAGCAAAACAAGTTAAACATGGCATTGATGCAAAATGCATACAAACATCAAGCAAACACCTCAAAACAAGGATGCAACATGATAATATGAAACTACATGCAAAAACAAGCAAGTTTCATATAGAGCACACTCAAAACGGAGCAACGGTTCAACACACACACATGAAACAAGTTATAGCAACAATTTGACCAAAACAGCAACTAGGCATATTGCAAGCATCAAAACAATAAGCTATAGCATCCCAACATAAGAACAAAAGGCATGAGCATGAAGTACAAGTAAAGCATGACGAGACATGAACACTGAGCTATCTCCAGAAAAGACTAGAACATGCTCAAAAGGACATGGGAAGATTGCAAATAATAACAGTTTCAGACTTTGCAGAAATAACACCAGGTTGCAATGTTTAGAGCTATCAAACAACAAGTTACAGGAACTTATCATGGCAAATAAAGGCATGGCATTAATCTACTAATTGCATATAACAAAAATCCCTTACTGACCACGAGCCAAAAAGGATCAGAGGATATGATGGCACCCATGTAAACATGGCAAAAGATATGACAGATTCATACATGGCAGGAACAACAATAAGTAGGCATGTTGGTGAGCTTGAACCACTCACCACAGAGCAATACATGACATGGCAAGGTAACCAACAATAAGAAGACATGTTTGAGAAGCTAAGAATGGCAAGAACAAGTTCATACGGTGCATGGATCACTAACAACAAGCATGGCAACATTGAACTTAATGTTAACAGGCTGACAGAAACATTATTTAGCAGTTTTGAGGGCATAATAACAACAAGTTACAGTAGGCTATAAATGCAACAAGGGGCATGAATGGATAGAGCATGACATGTATAACAAAACATCCTTAGTGAACATCTCCAGATTATGCATAGAATGACTTGTAGGAGCAGGTTTACATAGCATCATAATATAACAGAAACAGTCTAGCAAAACAGCAACAGCAAGTACCCTACTTAACAAGCTCGATGCACTCAGTACAAGATTCACAAAAATACATGGATATCACGACTGGAAATATGGCATGACATAGATCAAAACACATGTACAGCTCAACCTCATAGGATACACACATCAAACATAGCAAAAATGACAAATGAGCATGTTATAACAGTTTCAGCAGGTTAACATCACATAGCACTCTTTCAACAATGATTCAGGCATCAAGATGGACTCAAATGAACATGATGCAATGGAATGAAATGAATTACTCGTTGACATGAACAATTTGGCATATTATACGCACGAAACGGAGCAGTATGCACAGAGTTATGATGCGATGAACATGGCATGATAATGTAAATAATTTCGGGACTTAGCAGTTTTTCCGGAAAAAAACAGATGAGCAGGGGGTAACTATGCAACGCTCGGAGCGGGGGATAGCGGGGCGAGGCTCACCATGGGCCAATGCCCAGAAGGAGGAGGAGGCAGGAGGGCCTGCCAGCGCTGGGCCGGACGGATCTGGGCGGCGGGCCCATGTGCGGGAGGCGGCGCGGTCGTCGTCTGGATCGGGATCTCCCGATCCATGGTGGCGGCGGCGCTGGAGGTCTCCGGAGAGGCTCGAGGCGACGACAGCGGGGAGAGTGACGAGGAATGCTGGGGACGGCGCGGGGGCTGCCGGATCTGGCCGGAGTTGGCCGGATCCGGGCTATGGTGTGGTGGAGGGAGACGCCGGAGCGGGCGGCGCTCGCTGGCGAGTTGTGCAGCGGCGGAGGCGGCGAGAGGTTCCAGCGGAGACGGGCGGAGCGGGCGGCGGGAGCACCCGGGCCGGGAGGCAGACGGCGGCGGGGGTGCGGGCTCGCGCGGGCCCGCGATGGGCTCCGCGGGCCGCGCGGCGGCGGGAGGTGGCCGGGTGCCACGTGGAAGGCGCTGGCTGGACGGGGGCGGCGGCGCGGCTGAGGTGGCGGCCTCCGATTTGTCGGAGCGACGTGGCGGCGGGGGTGGACGCGTCCGGCGGCGGGACGGACATGTCCGGCTGCGGGAGGAGGAAAAAGGCTAGGGTTGGACTGCGCACAAAATTCGGAGGGAGACACATATTTATAGGTAGAAGGAGCTAGGAGGCTCCAAATGGAGAGCGGTTTTCGGCCACGCGATCGTTATCGAACGCCCGAGAGCATGGAGGGGAGTTTGCTGGGCTTTGGGCCACTTTGGAGGGGTGTTGGGCTGCAAAGAGAAAGGGGCTTTTGCGGTTACCCAGTTAACCGTTGGAGTATCAAACGACCTCCAAATGGCACGAAACTTGACAGGCGGTCTACCGGTGCTATACCAAGGCCTCTTGGCAAGACTCGGTCCATTCCGAGAAAGTTTAACACCCGCTCACAACGAGAGACAAAAAGGGGACGCCGGAGGACATAGGAGTGCCGGATTGCAAAACGGACAACGGGGAAAATGCTCGGATGCATGAGACGAACACGTATGCAATGCAATGCACATGATGACATGATATGAAATGCATATGATGACATGGCAAAGTGCAACACGCAATCAAATGACATGGCAACGACGACGAATAACTGGCGGACCCCTGGCGCGTCGAATCCGGGGCGTTACAACACTCCTCCACTAACAAGAGATCTCGTCCCGAGATCTTACGACCGAGACGGAAGGGAAAAAGGGATGAGGTGAAACAAGAACTCAAGAGAAGAATCAAAGAATCAAGAGCACTCGAGAAGAAGAGAGGAGAGACGAGAAAGACGAGAATCGAAAGCTCACGGAATCAAATAGACTATGAAACCACTCCGGTTAGAATGAGATAAGAAACGAATAAGACTGAAAGAATTTAGGCAGGACTCCGGCTGAAACATGGAGGAAAAGAGCACGAGCTTCACCCAAAGAGATGGCACTTGATGAGATGACCAATGCAATGCCTCCGGAGGAATTGAAATAATTGAATGAAAAGAACGGAGAAGAAAATGACAACTTGTGCCACGAATGGAACTGAAAGCGTCTTTAGAAGGAAGGTTTAAACGGAGTTGTTGAGAAAATCAACAACGAAAAGAATAAGCTTGTTGTGGTCTTATAAGTAACATCTCAACATCACAAGGTGATAACCGGCCACAAACGGAAATGATTGGATAGCTGAGAAGAACGAAGAAATGCAAAACTCCACTTCAAAAGAATACGGAGATTTAATTGCACCTCGAGATGCAAGAATAAAAGATACTAGAACTCCTTGAACAAGAATCTAGATGAACACTTGAAGAATGAATTGAATCTTGACGAACCATCATGAAGAACTCCGGTAACAAAAGGATGATGAGATAGAATGAAGGATGAAAGAATAAGACTAAAGCTTGCGATGATTTAGATGGAGGTTCCGACGAGATGGTCGAGGAAATTTGAACTCCGGAAAAGAAAAGATGAAAAGACTTGGAACTAGAATTTATTCATCACGAACAAACTCCACAGGAAGGGATTAATCACTTGGATGAAATAAGAATAAGATTTATTGTATACTTACCCTTCATCAACTTAGATTGTTGACAAGCAATGGATTTAGCATATTACTTATTCTTCTTGAAAAGGATTAAGGGGGGACATGTCGCAAACTTGAAAAGGTCTTCATGAACCACCTGTAGGGTTGAAAGAACGAATGAATTAAAATGATAATCAAAGAAAAAGAATCTTGAACGAACCACCGTAAGAATTCGGAAATAACTGACGAACGCGAATGAATCACCGGGAAGAATTAGAAGAACCAATATGCTAGAGGGGATTTAGATGCGAAAGAACAAAGAGATCATGAGCTGATAAAGAACAGTTGAGCGAAGCACCGGGATAAGTAGAGAACGATAACTGGAATGATGGCCTCCGGTGAAACGAAATGGAAAAACAACTCCTGACATACTCTGGATGGGTAAGAAAGAATATCTGACAAACGGAATAATTTGAGAGGGTAACAAGAAGCTAGAACCACGAATCTTCGGGAGAACGGGTAAGATTTAGAGGAAAAACTCTTCTTCGGTCTTCAAATGACGACGGGAAACACCACCAAAATTACTGAGACACTCCGGGGAAATGAAAGGCGAAGATGTTGAGCCAACAATGAAAAGATTTGAAAACAATCTCGGAGAAGGCATGTGACTGATGGAATCCATTCTTACGTCACACTTTGAGAAGAATTTGGGAATAGCTCCGGAAATTAGAAGAGTCGGGTAAGATCCTGGGAAAAGACTTGTGGGTTAGGGCCCACTAAAGAGAAAAACACCATTGAAAAGGATTGTTGAAAAGATAGATGATGCACCAGAATGATTGAAATATTTGAATGAGGCGACAACCTTGAATTAATTCGAACACAGACAAATCTCCTGAGTTGTCTTGAACACTCCAGAAGGATAAACAGGCGAGAGGCACACGAGCATGGAAAACACTTGAGCCGAGGTAAAAGAATATAATCACTACCGAAAAACTTGAATTGAAACCACCGTAGAAGAAAAAGAGATGAAGAATGACGAACGAGACGAGAATTCACCGGTTGAGATAATTGACGAAAGACTGAAGAGGCTCTGCACGAATGAAATTGATGGTCGAAACAGACTCAAAATCCGAGAAGAAGAGGGCGGGAGGGCGGGAAAACAAAGTCACTTGGAAGGGAGAACCAATGAATATCTTGAAGAGAAAGCACCGGTTAAAATCACTGAGGAAAGAAGGCAAAGATTTTGCACGAGTAGGATGGATACTCGATTACGGACTCCGGTTCCGAGAAGAAGCAGGGAGGGCGGGTGGGAAAAACAAGGACAACTTCAGACAAGGAAAAACAACGACGTCGGAGGAAGAACTGAGGATTGATCTCACGAAAGACAAAGAGGTTCGAGTCGACTTGACGAGAGATGCACCAGACAAAAGAGGATGGACAACCCAGAAAACTAACGACGTGATCCTAAAGAAAAATTTGAACGGAAGAGGAGTAATTTAAAACACCTACGTCAAGATTCCTCACCAGAGCGACGAAGGGGCTGAGGAGTAAAAAGAAGTCCTACTCTCCGATATAACTAGACTCAGAAAACAGTTTTTTTCTAGACTCGACAACGGCCAAACTACATGATCAATCAAGGGGGCTCCTAATGTCGGTCGAGGCTCTGATACCAACTTGTCACGCCCAATATGCGACCCTATCCAAAAGGAACTCGAAGGTCCCACCAAGGATAGACCCGCATATTGAAACGCTTTTGCAAGGTGGATATCATTACATCAACATTACATAATAGATGGGGATACATACAAAAGACATACAATGCCACACGAATGCAACAATACATCATACATAAGATCAACATCCGGCTACGGATGGAACACAAACAGAAACTCAAGAGACATCCACCCTGCTAGCCCAGGCTGCCGACCTAGAACCTATCCCCTGACCGAAGAAGAAGCAGAAGAAGAACTCCCAACAAGCAAACATCGCTCTCGCGTCAGGATCATCGCATAACCTGTACCTGCAACTGTTGTTGTAGTAATCTGTGAGCCACGAGGACTCATCAATCCCATTACCATGGGTATCAAGACTAGCAAAGCTTAATGGGAAAGGAAGGGGTAAAGTGGTGAGGTTGCAGCAGCGGCTAAGCAAGTATGGTGGCTAACATACGCAAATAAGAGCGAGAAGAGAAGCAAAGGAACGGTCGTGAAGCTAGCAATGATCAAGAGGTGATCCTGAACTCCTACTTATGTCAAACATAACCCAAAGACCGTATTCACTTCCCGGACTCCGCCGAGAAGAGACCATCATGGCTACACACACGGTTGATGCGTTTTAATTCGGATCTGGTGTCAAGTTATCTACAACCGGACATTAACAAATTCCCATCTGCCACATAACCGCGGGCACGGCTCTCGAAAGTTTATACCCTGCAGGGGTGTCCAAACTTAGCCCATGATAAGCTCTCGCGATCAACAAAGGATATTCCTTCTCCTAGGAAGACCCGATCAGTCTCGGAATCCCGGTTTACAAGACATTTCGACAATGGTAAAACAAGACCAGCAAGACCGCCCGATGCGCCGACAATCCCGATAGGAGCTGCACATATCTCGTTCTCAGGGCAACACCGGATGAACACTACGTACAACTAAAACCAGACCTCGAGTTTCCCGAGGTGGCGCTGCAAGTGGCTCTAGTTTGGACCAACACTTAGACAAGCATTGGCCCCGGGGGCTGAATAAAGATGACCCTTGGGTTAATTACTCCCAAGGGAAAAGTAAGTGGTGGTAAGGCAAATGGTAAAACCAAGGTTGGGCCTTGCTGGAGGAGTTTTATTCAAAGCGAACTGTCAAGGGGGTCCCATAAATCACCCGACCGCGTTAGGAACGCAAAATCCGGAAACATAACACCGGTATGACGGAAACTAGGGCGGCAAGAGTGGAACAAAACACCAGGCATAAGGCCGAGCCTTCCACCCTTTACCAAATATATAGATGCATTAATAATATAAGAGATATTGTGATATCCCAACATAACCCTGTCCACCATGGAGCAATCTTCAACTTCACCTGCAACTAGCAACGCTATAAGAGGGGCTGAGCAAAGCGGTAACATAGCCAAGCAACGGTTTGCTAGGAATGGTGTCAAAGGTTAGAGGTTCATGGCAATTTGGGAGGCTTGAGGAGCAAAAGATAGGTAACACAGCATAGCAATAGAACGAAGCTACTAGCATAACAATGACAGTAGTGAGATCCAGGGTAGCGGTCATCTTGCCTGAAATACCACTAGGAAGAAGAACGAGTCCATGAAGAAGATGAATCCACGAAGACGAACCAAGCGGAGACAAACGAATCCTCACGATCGCAACGAAAACGGGAACTATCGAGAAGAAGCACACAACATGGTAAACACAACACATAGACAAGACATGGTGCACAACAAGCAAGATGCATGACAAAGCTACATGAAGTTACTCATGGCAAGAGATGATGCAAACAAGAGCAACACATCAAGGCAAGTTTAAATGAGGCCGGAAACAACATATAACAAATCCGGTAGGTCCTCATATGCAAGTTTCGAAATTGTTCCAAATCTGAATAAACCTTATGTTCAAGTTGTTAAATAGCAAGTTAAGATGCACCAAGATGATCTACACGAGATTCTAGTCAAGTTACATATAAAGTTCATTAGATTCAGAGCTACGGCCTAGAAGATATGAGCAAAACAAGTTAAACATGGCATTGATGCAAAATGCATACAAACATCAAGAAAACACCTCAAAACAAGGATTCAACATGATAATATGAATCTACATGCAAAAACAAGCAAGTTTCATATAGAGCACACTCAAAACGGAGCAACGGTTCAACACACACATGAAACAAGTTATAGCAACAATCTGACCAAAACAACAACTAGGCATATTGCAAGCATCAAAACAACAAGCTACAACATCCCAATATAAGAACAAAATGCATGGGCATGAAGTACAGGTAAAGCATGACAAGACATGAACACTGAGCTATCTCCAGAAAAGACTAGAACATGCTCAAAAGGACATGGAAGATTGCAAATAATAACAGTTTCAGACTTTGCAGAAATAACATCAGGTTGCAATGTTTAGAGCTATCAAACAACAAGTTACAGGAACTTATAATGGAAAACAAAGGCATGGCATTAATCTACTAATTGCATATAACAAAAATCCCTTACTGACCATGAGCCAAAAAGGATTAGAGGATATGATGGCACCCATGTAAACATGGCAAAAGATATGACAGATTCATACATGGCAGGAACAACAATAAGTAGGCATGTTGCTGAGCTTGAACCACTCACCATAGATCAATACATGACATTGAAAGGTAACCAACAGTAAGAAGACATGTTTGAGAAGCTAAGCATGGCAAGAACAAGTTCATACGGTGCATGGATCACTAACAACAAGCATGGCAACATTGAACTTAATGTTAACAAGCTGACAGAAACATTATTTAGCAGTTTTGAGGGCATGATAACAACAAGTTACAGTAGGCTATAAATGCAACCAGGGGCATGAATGGATAGAGCATGGCATGTATAACAAAACATCCTTAGTGAACATCTCCAGATTATGCATAGAATGACTTGTAGGAGCAGGTTTACATAGCATCATAATATAACAGAAACAGTCTATCAAAACGGCAACAGCAAGTACCCTACTTAACAAGCTCGATGCATTCAGTACAAGACTCACAAAAATACATGGATAGCACCACTGGAAAGATGGCATGACATAGATCAAAACACATGTAGAGCTCAACCTCATAGGATATACACATCAAACATGGCCAAAATGACAAATGAGCATGTTATAACAGTTTCAGCAGGTTAACATCACATAGCACTCTTTCAACGATGATTCAGGCATCAAGATGGACTCAAATGAACATGATGCAATGGAATGAAATGAAGTACTCATTGAGACGAACATGGCATGATAATGTAAATAATTTCGGGACTTAGTAGTTTTTCCAAAAAAAACAGATGAGCGGGGGGTAACTATGCAACGCTCGGAGCGGGGGATAGCAGGGCAAGGCTCACGATGGGCCGATGCCCAGGAGGAGGAGGAGGCAGGAGGGCCTGCCAGCGCTGGGCCGGACGGATCTGGGCAGTGGGCCCATGTGCGGGAGGCGGCGCGGTCGTCGTCTGGATCGGGATCTCCCGATCCATGGTGGCGGCGGCGCTGGAGGTCTCCGACAAGGCTCGAGGCAACGACGGCGGGGAGAGTGACGAGGAACCCCGGGGACGGCGCGGGGGCTGCCGGATCTGGCCGGAGTTGGCCGGATCCGGGCGATGGTGAGGTGGAGGGAGACGCCGGAGCGGGCGGCGCTCGCCGGCGAGTTGTGCGGCGGCGGAGGCGGCGAGAGGTGCCGGCGGAGACGGGCGGAGCGGGCGGCGGGAGGACCTGGGCCGGGAGGCAGACGGCGGCAGGGGCGCGCGCTCGCGCGGGCCCGCGATGGGCTCCGCGGGCCGCGCGACGGCGGGAGGTGGCCGGGTGCCACGTGGAAGGCGCTGGCTGGACGGGGGCGGCGGCGCGGCTGAGGTGGCGGCCTACGATTCATCGGAGCGACGTGGCAGCGGGGGTGGACGCGTCCGGCGGAGGGACGGACATGTCCGGCTGCGGGAGGAGGAAAAAGGCTAGGGTTGGACTGCGCGCAAAATTCAGAGGGAGACACATATTTATAGGTAGAAGGAGCTAGGAGGCTCCAAATGGAGAGCGGTTTTCGGCTACGCGATCGTGATCGAACGCCCGAGAGCATGGAGGGGAGTTTGCTGGGACTTGGGCCACTTTGGAGGGGTGTTGGGCTGCAAAGAGAAAGGGGCTTTTGTGGTTACCCAATTAACCGTTGGAGTATCAAACGACCTCCAAATGGCACGAAACTTGACAGGCGGTCTACCGGTGCTATACCAAGGCCGCTTGGCAAGACTCGGTCCATTCCGAGAAAGTTTAATACCCGCTCACAACGAGAGACAAAAAGGGGACGCCGGAGGACATAGCAGTGCCGGATTGCAAAACGGACAACGGGGAAAATGCTCAGATGCATGAGACGAACACGTATGCAATGCAATGCACATGATGACATGATATGAAATGCATATGATGACATGGCAAAGTGCAACACGCAAGCAAATGACATGGCAACGACGATGAATAACTGGCGGACACCTGGCGTGTCGAATCCGGGGCGTTACACTATTTCTTCACATTGTATTGAGGGCTAAGGGTAAAGAGACGAAGTTTATAATACGGTAAGCATAGTATGACATCATTCATATCACAAAACAACTGAGAACAGACAAACAGGCAATTGTAACGTTGTGTGGGCAAGTCCAACACGGAACTAGATTACGGGTCAAGATCAAAGGAACATCACTCCTCTCTTTTAAACCTTGTAAGGTGCAATGATACGCTAAGACAATTGTGTATAAAATTGAAAAGAGTAATAGACATTGGCTGCAAACCATGCAGTTCAAGGCACAAGTCAGAGTAAGTAGTAGTTAAAAGGCATGAGGATTAAGGACTTACAACAACAGCTTTGACTGGTGTAGTCATGCCCTTCTTCTTGCTGGTGTGACAGTCCTTGAATATTTCCACAACATTTGGTATAGGTACTTTTTGGTCCTTGCGGGCTTTCCTCTGCATTTCAAACAAGTCAATATAGATCTGATAATATGGTACAGCGAAAAGAGTGAAACAACAGCTAATTACAAGAGCCTCGCAGTGTGCAATATAGCTACGAGATCCCGTCGTCTATTGGAATTTCACTTTCGTACGGTTGGCCTTGTTCTTTGAACAGTTCACCTACAAGAAGATAGATTTGTGTGGCACATGCGTAAATAGGACTTCAACATGTGATCTGATCACACACACACACACACACACACACACATATATATATATATATATATATATATATATATATATATATATATATATATATATATATATATAATGTACCTGATACTTTGGATCAGACCAGTGTTTAACAAGGCCCCTCCAGTCTTCATCCGATATATTTTCCACTGGAGATGTTTGGGAAAGTTCACTGTTAGCCTTGCCTTCAAAGTGAGTTTTCCTCAAGTTATACCGATACTGTTGCAGAGCAGACTTGAAAACATGGGTGCAAGCTTGTCTGGTTGCATCATCTTGGCTATCCAACTTGAACCTCATCTGTTGAAAATTATGGGAGTCTCATTATCAGCAACCCAGAAAGTATGGGACAAAGCAAGACGATATTACTAGTTTCCATACATAACCATACTTACAGATAAATGGTCGAGGAAGGTGTTGAACTGCATTTCGTCTTTGGCATTCCTGTACTGAATCCATGTTGGGAGGATATGTAAATGACACCTAACGGCAACCGCTGCTTCTGATACTAACTTGGCTGATTCTGTAGCATCACGTGGCCTTTTTAAACCTGCCTCAAAACGGATCTCCATTCTTCGTCCTCTAGATTTAGTGAACCTATTGAGCATTATCCCTGATGTTTGTTTCCTCTTGCGCCTAGGTGCTAGTCCAACAACAAACATAGGAAGTGTTAGTGTACATCAAACTGTGAGACTACATATAAAGAAGCATGCAACTGTAACTTGACTCCGGCAACTACCTTCTTGCTGCTGAAGCTCACAAGGTTCATCTGATATTGCCAACTCGTCTTGTGTCAAGAGTGCTTGGGAAGTAGTGTCAGGTGGCAAGGGAGCTTGGGAACGTGCTGCTAGCTCAGTTGACGCACGAGTATGTCGTGCAGCTGGTAGTACTGTGGTAGGTGTTGCAAGAACTAGGACTGTCTCTGCTTGTTTGGTGGCAGCTATTTGTTTCTATTTGGCTTTTTTTGCAGCTCGTGTAGCATGGGATGCCGTGTTTGTAGAATTTTCCGCTGGACTTTCACCTTCTATTGCACCATCAATACCAGCAGTATCTGCAGGATTCATCCGCTTCTCATTCCCTTCCATCCTGTGTTTCTTCCTCTTTCTATGTGCCATGTTAAGTCAAGCCGACAAGAAAAACGAATAACAATTTAGTTCTTCAGAACAAATTGATGCGTGATGCAGACGAACTGAACTTTGATGTTAGACAACCACATGATAGGAGGATGTAATATGTACGAAAAACAGGACGGAAGAGATAACCAGAACTATGATGTGTAAACTAAGAAGAAGACATTTCACCAAATTAGAAGCAATGCAATGGAAGGTAGACACCATATGAAAGATGCTACAAATATCGCTCTGCCAAGTTAACAGTGTCTCATCATAAATGGCATTTAAAAAAATGTGAAGCAGTACAAGAAATAAATCATATGCAAGATGCAAACAACATCACACTACCATGTTAGAGGTCTCTCGTCTTTAGTGCCATTGCATATTCACAGCATTGCATATTCACAACTTATGATGTGTAAACTAAGGAGAAGGCATTTCAACAAATTAGAAGCAATGAAAGCTAGACACCATATGAAAGATGCAACGAATATCACTCTACCAAGTTAAAACTGTCTCATCACAAGTGCCATTTCAACAAATTAGTAGTACAAGCTAGAAAAGAATGTGAGATGTAACCTATATCACACTCCAAAGTCAAACGTGTCTTATGATAAGTGATCGTTGCAGGTTACACAACAGTAGTAATTTGATGTAAGAACATGGCGTGATAGACAGATATTGTATGTTCTAGAAACGGGAACACATGTCTTATTCAAGTATAATGTGTAAAGTAAGCATATGGAATTCAACAAAATTAGAAGCAATACAAGCTAGACATCACACATAACATGCAACCACATATAACAGTGCCAAGTTAGAGGGAGCACCAGTGATGCTGCACTAGGGGAGATGTGCTCATCATAACCACAGCTTTGTTGAGTGTCTATGCATGTCTTGTCTTGGAAATCATCTTGGGGGTGTGGAGGAGTAGAAACTGTAGAGGCCCTCCGTTCGGAAGGAGCACCTTTATCCGCTGCCTTGCTAACTTCCTTCCGCTTTATTGATTTTGAATTGTCAAGTAAAACCGAAAAAAGCAATAAAATTCTCTCTTCAGAACTCATTCATGCATGATACTGACAATCACTACTTTGATGTAAGGCAAACACATGATACTAGGATGGAATATGTACGAAAAACAGGGCGGCATGGCATGTTCACAACTGTTTGTGTAAACTAAGCAGAAACCATTCTAGCAAATAAGAAGCAATGCAAGCTAGACACCACATGAAAGATGCAACCAATATGACTCTGCCAAGTTAAAAGCGTCCCATCATAAATGGAATTTCAACAAATTAGAAGCAGTGCATGGTATAAATCATATGAAAGATGCAACTAATATCGCACTGCATATACTAAAGGTGTCTCGTCATATTGATTGATGCGGGATAAAAAAAACAATAGTTTTATGTAAGGACATGCTTAATAGACAGATGAACTATGTACTAAATACAGGAAGGCATGTCACATTAACAGGTATAATGTATAAGCTAAGCAGACTAGCACATGCAGTTTAACTAGATTGGAAGAATTACAATCTAGACACCATATGCAACATGCAACCACATATCACGCTGCCAAGTTAGAGCAAGCACCTGCGATGCTAGTGTAGGGGAAATGCTGTAATCAACTACAGAGCTACGTTCACTATCTTCATCTAGCATTTCTGTTTCTTGAGAATCATGTCGGGAGGCTAATGCTGCATTCTTTAAATGAGGAGTAGTCCCCTTGCCTGCCTGCCTCATCATAAGTGATAGATGAGGGATACACAAGAACATTTGTTTGATGTAAGAACATGGTTAATACACAGATGTACTAGTATGTACCAAAAACAGAAAGGCATGTCATATTCAAAGGTATAATGTGTAAGCTAAGCAGATGCAATTTAACCAAATTGGAAGCAAAACAAGCTAGACATTCGGCTAGAGTGGTGAACATGATCATCTAGGACCTGAGAGCCTGGTGGGAGGCGGGCTGCTTCGCCACCATCACGGCTTTTTAGTTGGCTTCCAGGTGATGCCTGTCTTTGCTGGGCTTGTCACTGGCTCGTCCAGTGCCCTGACTAGCTATTTGTCTTCTGGTGCTTATGGGATGGTGGTTCATGTAAAAAATATCTTTCCTTATCTTAATAAAGACCGACTTCGGCCTTTCGAATACAAGCTAGACACCATATGGAACATGCAACCACATATGACACCGCGAAGTTAAAGCAAGCACCTGGGATGGTGGTTCATTGCGAGCGAGGTCATCAACTCCAACACAACGTTTACCGTCTCCATCCGCTGACACTGTACCCTTTATAGCGCTGTAACGTGCCGTGCCTAGCCACGTAGAAAGCTGGCACGACTTGTCTCTTTTGTTTTTTGCTTGTCTTTCGGCAGACTGTGAAATACCCTTGCATAAAAACACAATAGTGAGAGTATGGGTGAAGTGTGTGCAGAACTAGTGCACTATAAAAGTAGCAGATAGCAGGTGGCTGAAAAATAAATGACAGGAGACATATGATAGCTCTACAACATTGCATGGCAAACAAAATTAGGTTCTACTCCGTATGATTTTGTAATATATGAGCACAGGAAATGCAGGTACTCCTCCAGCACACCACCACATGTGGTCATATCTAAGATAACAGTCGACTAAAAATAAATAGGTCAGTCGATTTTTTTAATGAACCGTCCGATCTATAAGGAACGGGCAGATGGCCTTTGTCTACCTCCCGCCAGTCACTGTTGACGATCTTTCTCGAACCGCCAGCGACCACCGGCCCAGACTCTTGCCTCCGCCGCCCCGCCCTCCCATCGACCTCACACCATCGCCGGGCTTGGCAGCGCCCCCAGGCCATCCCTTTAATCCCGGCCGACCTCCAGATTGGGCGCTAGTAGCTCTAGGCCGCACACGCCCCTAAGATAAGCACCAAGGCGCTGCTTCCCTGATGTAATAGTCATACTAGCGCCCGTTACACCAGGGAATGCTTCCGTTAATTGGGAATCAACTGGCCAGAAATTGAAATTCAGGGGGCAATGGACCTCTAGCTAAGGTGAAATAGTATATGAGGAGAAACCTTGTGCATCGCGAGTTACTAGGAACATCTAGTATCAAGAAGAAGCAGTCAACTAGTGTCTTCTGTGGGATGAATACCGTGCAAGCAGAGACGTAAGATTTGCACGAATAAGGGGACAGGAGTACCTTCTTCGGTTGCTGGTGTGGTCACCTCCACATGTCGCGCCGATCTTCTTCTTTTTACCGGGGAAACCAATGTTCTGGAGGGTGCAGGCTTGGACGAACCCATGGCCAAATTGTTGACTGTGTTGCCATGGCCGTATGTCGGTGGAGGGGAAGCAGATCTGAGGCGGCGAAGGACAGCGTAGCAGGAACAGCTCCGGTGCGGTGGAGGGTGGCGAAGTTGGAGCGGCAGCGGTGAGGCGCAGGACGGCATGGTTGAACTGGCTTGGGTACGGACGGCTCGGCTTCGGCTTCAACTACTAGCCGTAGAGGGCGTTGCGGTTGAGGTTGCGGTGGACGACGACGTCGGGGTATCGGCTCCGGCGTGATGGAGGAGGGCGGCGGTTGATGGGTGGGATGGGGTGGCGGACGGAGGACGCCGGGGTTTCGCGGCTGGTGGAGAGGTAGTTTTGGCGCCCACAGAGTACGAATGGGGAATCGGACGGGTGGGGGGACCATGTTTCGGTCTGGGATGCGCTTGCTTTTAGCTTTTTTGAACAGAAGATGGGACACACTTGTTTGAAATTTGGGGAAAGTACAAACTTTGCCCCCCTCTTAAATTTCGGACCTACTGCGGGTCGGGGGTAGGATAGTAATCCCAGGTGTCCCCAATAGTGGGCGGGAGCGAGTTCGGCCGCGCGCATGTGTGCTTAGGCGGCCATTGTGTATGAATGTTTTTCGGAGGCGGTTGCGTGGCGTCTAGATGAAGCTACAAACCTACCCCGGTTTAGACCTTTGGACGTCGGGCCGGTAGGTTTCACGGGTCGGAGTTATTAGAAAAGTAATTTCCTTGTACTACCAAACATTGGTCTCACGCGGTTTCCGGCGAGTAGACGCTCTTTTGGCGCTTTGTTCAAAATTTTGAAACACAAGCATTCACGTTTAGAGTACTCTTGAACTATGAGGATTGACCTAAATAGACAACGTTATATTTGACCTTGTATGTTTGAAAACCTCATTAAATTATCCGCTTCTTTTTGAAATTTTTACACTTGAAAATCCTATAACTACGATTATTTTGGAATGGAGGAGCTAAATTTGAATCTATTTTGTACACGACTACATATGCTATTATGTACAAAATCAGAGCAAAGATTGGTGCCCCCATAATTTAGGTATGGTTTACAAATGCCATGATATCAAATTCAAATAATTGAATGGACTTCATGTTGAATTCGATTTTTTAAACCACCTTAAGTTGAATTCAAATGTATGCTAGTTCATAGGTAGCTATTTATAAATGTCCATTGTGTAACTTCCGTATGTATAATGTGCTTTACACACACAACATGAACTATACTCACGTTTATATTCGATTGCTAAAGCGATGCATTGTCTGGAGTTCAAAATACTAACTATGTGGATCAATTGTGTCGAATAATAACATAGACATGCTCAAATTCGATAGAATCTAGATGTCTGATGGATCAATGACCGCTCCTTACGTGAATTGCAAATATCATGATCCCATCCTAATATTTGGATACAATTTATATCTTTAATCAATGTGTAGAGTGATGTCTACTACACAACCTTCTTCTTGTAGACGTTGTTGGTCCTGCAAGTGCACAGGTTTGTAGGACAGTAGCAAATTTCCCTCAAGTGGATGACCTAGGGTTTATCAATCCGTAGGAGGCGTAGGATGAAGATGGTCTCTCTCAAGCAACCCTGCAACCAAATAACAAAAAGTCTCTTGTGTCCCCAACACACCCAATTCAATGGTAAATTGTATAGGTGCACTACTTCAGCGAAGAGATGGTGATACAAGTGCAATATGGATGGTAGATAAAGGTATTTATAATCTGAAATAATAAAAACAGCAAGGTAACTAATGATAAAAGTGAGCGTAAACGGTATTGCAATGATAGGAAACAAGGCCTAGGGTTCATACTTTCACTAGTGCAAGTTCTCTCAACAATAATAACATAGATAGATCATATAACAAGCCCTCAACATGCAACAAAGAGTCACTCCGAAGCCACTAATAGCGGAGAACAAACGTAGAGATTATGGTAGGGTACGAAACCACCTCAAAGTTATTCTTTCGGATCAGTCTATAAAAGAGTTCGTACTAGAATAACACCTTAAGACACAAATCAACCAAAACCCTAATGTCACCTAGATACTCCATTGTCACCTCAAGTATCCGTGGGCATGATTATACGATATGCATCACACAATCTCAGATTCATCCAACCAACATAAAAGTACTTCAAAGACTGCCCCAAAGTTTCTACCGGAGAGTCAAGAACGTGTGCCAACCCCTATGCATAGGTTCCCAATGTCACGAAACCCGCAAGTTGATCACCAAGACATACATCAAGTGTTCTCATAAAAGACTCAATCTGATAAGATAACTTCAAAGGGGAAACTTGATTCATCACAAGAGAGTAGAGGGGGAGAAACATCATAAGATCCAACTACAATAGCAAAGCTCGGGATACATAAAGATCGTGCCATAGATGGAACACGAGAGAGAACACGAGAGAGAGAGATCAAACACATAGCTACTGGTACATACCCTCAGCCCCGAGGGTGAACTACTCCCTCCTCGTCATGGATAGCGCTGGGATGATGAAGATGGCCACCGGTGATGGGTTCCCGCTCCGGCAGGGTGCCGGAACAGGGTCCCGATTGGTTTTTTGGTGGCTACAAAGGCTTGCGGTGGTGGAACTCCCGATCTATCTTCTGTTCTGGAAGTTTTAGGGTATGTAGGTATATATGGGTGCAGGGGGTACGTCGGTGGACCCCCGGGGTGCTCACGAGGTAGGGGGCGCGCCCCCACCCTCGTGGGCAGCCCGGGACTCCCCTGACGTGCACTCCCAGCCCATCAGTTTGGTTTCCTTCCAAAATTAACTTCTCAAGTTGATTTCGTTCCTTTTGAACTCCGTCTGATATTCCTTTTCCTCGAAACACTGAAATAGGCGTAAAACAACAAATCTGGGCTGGGCCTCCGGTTAATAGGTTAGTCCCAAAAATAATATAAAAATGGATAATAAAGCCCAATATTGCCTAAAACAGTAGATAAAGTAGCATGGAGCAATAAAAAATTATAGATACGTTGGAGACGTATCAAGCATCCCCAAGCTTCATTCCTGCTCGTCCTCGAGTAGGTAAATGATAAAAAAGAATTTTTGATGCGGAATGGTACTTTGGCATAATTTCAATGTAATTCTTCTTACTTGTGATATGAATATTCAGATCCGAAAGATTCAAGACAAAATTTCATATTGACACAAAAATAATAATACTTCAAGCATACTAATCAAAGCAATCATGTGTTCTCAAAATAACATGGCAAACGAAAGTTCATCCCTACAAAATCATATAGTTAGGCTATGCTTCATTTTCATCACACAAAGATTTTTCCAACTTCTATACCCCCAATGACAAGCCAAGCAATTGTTTCATACTCAAATAATATCAAACTTTTTCAACATATCAAACTTTTTCAACCTTCACGCAATACATGAGCGCGAGCCATGGATATAGCACTATGGGTGGAATAGAATATGATGATGGCGATTGTGTGGAGAAGACAAAAAAGGAGAAAGTCTCACATTGACGAGGCTAATAAACGGGCTATGGAGATTCCCATCAATTGATGTCAACATGAGGAGTATGGATTGCCATGCAACGGATGCACTAGAGCTATGAATGCTCAACAAAAGAAAACTAGTGGGTGTGCATCCAACTTGCTTGCTCACGAAGACCTAGGGCATTTGAGGAAGCCCATCGTAGGAATATACAAGCCAAGTTCTATAAAAAATTCCCACTAGTATAAAAAGACAACTTATGAAACTCACTACATGAAGAACAAGGTGCTACTTTGAAGCACAATATATGAGACTCACTACATGAAGAACATGGTGCTACTTTGAAGCACAAGTGTGGAAAAAGAGATAGTAGCATTGCCCTTTTTATTTATTTTCTCTTTTATTTTTTTATTTTTTTTGGGAATTTCTTTTTTTGGCCTTTCTCTTTTATTTTGTTTGGGCAATGCTCTAATAATGATGATCATCACACTTCTATTGATTACAACATAAGGATTACAACTCGAAACTTAGAACAAGATATGACTCTATATGAATGCCTCCGGCGGTGTACCGGGATGGTGCAATGAATCAAGAGTGACATGTATGAAAAATAATGCATGCTGGCTTTGCCACAAATACGATGTCAACTACATGATCATGCAATGGCAATATGACAAAAGTAATGTATGTCATGATGATGATGAACGGAACGGTGGAAAGTTGCATGGCAATATATCTCGGAATGGCTATGGAAATGCCATAATAGGTAGGTATGGTGGCTGTTTTGAGGAAGATATAAGGAGGTTTATGTGTGATAGAGCATATCGTATCACGGGGTTTGGATGCACCGGCAAAGTTTGCACCAACTCTCAAGGTGAGAAAGGGCAATGCACGGTACCGAAGAGGCTAGCAAAGGCGGAAAGGTAAAAGTGTGTATAATCCATGGACTCAACATTAGTCAAAAGAACTCATATACTTATTGCAAAAATTTAGAAGTCATCAAAAATCAAGTACTACGCGCATTCTCCTAGTGGGATAGATTGGTAGGAAAAGACCATCACTCATCCCCGACCGCCACTCATAAGGATGCACAAGCCAGGTACACTTCATGTTTCAAATTTGTTACGCAACTTTAACCATACGTGCATGCTACGGGACTTGCAAACTTCAACACAAGCATTTCTCAAATTCACAATTACCCAACTAGCACGACTTTGATATTATCACCTCCATATCTAAAAACAATTATCAAGCATCAAACTTATCTTAGTATTCAACGCACTCAAAAGAAAGTTTCACATATCTTGAACACCAAGTATATTAACATTAAGCAAATTACCATGATATTAATGACTCTAAAAATAATATAAGTGAAGCATGAGAGTTCAACTATTTCTTCAAAATAAAACTACCACCATGCTCTAGAAGGTATAAGTGATGCACTAGAGCAAATGACAAACTACTCCGAAAGATATAAGTGAAGGTCAATGAGTAGCTAAATAATTATGCAACTATGCGAAGACTCTCTCTCATTTAATAATTTCAGATCTTGATACTTTATTCAAACAGCAAGCAAAGCTAAAGAAAACTACATTGCAAGGATAGCACAACTCATGTGAAGAAGCAAAAACTTAGGCTCAACCGATACTAACCGATAGTTGTTGAAGAAGAAAGGTGGGATGCCTACCGGGGCATCCCCAAGCTTAGATGCTTGAGACTTCTTGAAATATTATCTTGGGGTGCCTTGGGCATCCCAAATCTTGAACTTTTGTGTCTCCTTAATTCCTCTCATATCATGGTTTCTCTTTTTATCAAAAGCTTCATTCACAACAAACTCAACAAGAACTCGTGAGATAGGTTAGTATAAACCAATGCAAAACCTTATCATTTTCTACTGTAGAAAATCACTAAAATTATTATTCAACATTGAATACTAAATGCCTCTGCATATTTAATACTCCTATCCTCAAATAGAATCATTAATTGAGCAAACATATGCAAACAATGCAACCATAATAGCAATCTGCCAAAATAATACAGTCTGTAAAGAATGCAAGAGTATCAATACTTCCTTGACTCCAAAAATTATGAACTAAAATTCCCACTGTAAAAAATTTATCAGAGCTCAATATGCAAAAAGATTCAACATTATACCACTCTCTGAATTTTCTAGGGAATTTTTGCAACAGCGGTAAAGTTTCTGTTTTTCAAACAGCAACATGTATACTAGCAAAATAAGCATGGCAAAGGCTATCCTTGACTTCTTTATTGAAACTAAAGATGCAAAACATTATTCTAAATAACAGCAAGCTAATACTAACAAAAGAAAATGACGCTCCAAGAAAAACACATATCATGTGGTGAATAAAAATATAGCTCCAAGTAAAGTTACCAATGAACGAAGACAAAAGAGGGGATGCCTTCCGGGGCATCCCCAAGCTTAGGCTCTTCGTTGTCCTTGAATATTACCTTGGGGTTCCTTGGGAATCCCCAAGCTTAGGCTCTTGCCACTCCTTATTCCATAGTCCATCGAATCCTTACCCAAAACTTGAAAACTTCACAACACAAAACTCAACAGGAAATCTTATAAACTCCGTTAGTGAAAGAAAACAAAACCACCACATTGGTACTGTAATTAACTCATTATAAATTCATATTGGTGTAATATCTACTGTACTCCAACTTATCTATGGTTCATACCATCTGATACTACTCATAGATTCATCAAAATAAGCAAACAACACATAGAAAACAGAATCTGTCAAAAACAGAACAGTCTGTAGTAATCTGTATCAAACGTATACTTCTGGAACTCCACAAATCCTACCAAATTAGGAAGTCCTAATAAATTCTTGTGCAAATCCAGAGAAAAAAGAATCAGATCATAATCACGTTTCTGGTAATTAAAAAAACTAATTTACTTGTGCAAAAGTTTCTGATTTTCAGCAGGATCAACACAACTATCACCGTAAGCCATCCTAAAGGCCTTACTTGGCACTTTATTGAAACAAAAGCTATAAAACATGATTACTACAGTAGCATAATCATGTGAACACACAAAAACAGTAAGGATAAGTATTGGGTTGTCTCCCAACAAGAGCTTTTCTTTAAAGCCTTTCTAGCTAGGCATGATGATGGCAATGATGCTCACATAAAAGATAAGAATTGAAACATAACGGGAGCATCATGAAGCATATGACTAGCACTTTTAAGTCTAACCCACTTCCTACGCATAGGGATTTTGTGAGCAAACAACTTATGGGAACGATAATCAACTAGCATAGGAAGGTAAAACAAGCATAGCTTCAAAATTTTCAACACATAGAGAGGAAACTTGACAATATTGCAATTCCTACAAGCATATATACCTCCCTCATAATAATTTTCAGTAGCATCATGAATGAATTCAACAATATAACCAGCACCTAAAGCATTCTTTTCATGATCTACTTGCATAGAAATTTTACTACTTTCTTCATAAGCAAAAATTTTCTCATGAATAGTAGTGGGAGCAAACTCAACAAAATAACTATCATATGATTTAAAATTAGGATCAAGATGACAAGTTTCATGGTTATCATTATTCTTTAAAGCATACGTGTCATCACAATAATCATCATAGATAGGAGGCATGCTTTCATCATAGTAAATTTGCTCATCAAAGCTTGGGGGACAAAAAATACCTTCATCAAACATAGCTTCCCCAAGCTTGTGGCTTTGCATATCATTAGCATCATGGATATTAAAGGAATTCATACTAACAACATTGCAATCATGCTCATCATTCAAAGATTTAGTGCCAAACAATTTAGAGATTTCTTCTTCTAGCACTTGAGCACAATTATCCTTTCCATCATACTCACGAAAGATATTAAAAAGGTGAAGCGTATGAGACAAACTTAATTCCATTTTTTAATTTTCTTTTATAAACTAGACTAGTGATAAAACAAGAAACAAAAAGATTCGATTGCAAGATCTAAAGATATACCTTCAAGCGCTAACCTCCCCGGCAACGGCGCCAGAAAAGAGCTTAGTTGACGGGGTGTGAGGGAGTGCCCTTTACCTAGCCTCCCCGGCAACGACGCCAAAAAAGAGCTTGATGTCTACTACACAACCTTCTTCTTGTTGACGCAGTTGGGCCTGCAAGTGCACAGCTTTGTAGGACAGTAGCAAATTTCCCTCAAGTGGATGACCTAAGGTTTATCAATCCATAGGAGGCGTAGGATGAAGATGGTCTCTCTCAAGCAACCCTGCAACCAAATAACAAAAAGTCTCTTGTGTCCCCAACACACCCAATACAATGGTAAATTGTATAGGTGCACTAGTTCGGTGAAGAGATGGTGATACAAGTACAATATGGATGGTAGATAAAGGTATTTATAATCTGAAATAATAAAAACAGCAAGGTAACTAATGATAAAAGTGAGCGTAAACGGTATTGCAATGATAGGAAACAAGGCCTAGGGTTCATACTTTCACTAGTGCAAGTTATCTCAACAATAATAACATAGATATATCATATAACAAGCCCTCAACACGCAACAAAGAGTCACTCTGAAGCCACTAATAGCGGAGAACAAGCGTAGAGATTATGGTAGGGTACGAAACCACCTCAAAGTTATTCTTTCGGATCAGTCTATAAAAGAGTTCGTACTAGAATAACACCTTAAGACACAAATCAACCAAAACCCTAATGTCACCTAGATACTCCATTGTCACCTCAAGTATCCGTGGGCATGATTATACGATATGCATCACACAATCTCAGATTCATCCAACCAACATAAAAGTAATTCAAAGAGTGCCCCAAAGTTTCTACTAGAGAGTCAAGAACGTGTGCCAACCCCTATGCATAGGTTCCCAATGTCACGAAACCCGCAAGTTGATCACCAAGACATACATCAAGTGTTCTCATAAAAGACTCAATCTAATAAGATAACTTCAAAGGGGAAACTCAATTCATCACAAGAGAGTAGAGGGGGAGAAACATCATAAGATCCAACTACAATAGCAAAGCTCGGGATACATAAAGATCATGCCATAGATGGAACACGGGAGAGAACACAAGAGAGAGAGAGAGATCAAACACATAGCTACTGGTACATACCCTCATCCCCGAGGGTGAACTACTCCCTCCTCGTCATGGATAGCACCGGGATGATGAAGATGGGCACCGGTGATGGGTTCCCCCTCCGGCAGGGTGCCGGAACAGGGTCCCGATTGGTTTTTTGGTGGCTACAGAGGCTTGCGGCGATGGAACTCCCGATCTATCTTCTGTTCTGGAAGTTTTAGGGTACGTAGGTATATATGGGTGCAGGGGGTACGTCGGTGGACCCCGGGGTGCTCACGAGGTAGGGGGCGCGCCCCCACCCTCGTGGGCAGCCCGGGACTCCCCTGACGTGCACTCCAAGCCCATCAGTTTGGTTCCCTTCCAAAATTAACTTCTCAAGTTGATTTCGTTCCGTTTGAACTCCGTCTGATATTCCTTTTCCTCGAAACACTAAAATAGGCGTAAAACAGCAAATCTGTGCTGGGCCTCCGGTTAATAGGTTAGTCCCAAAAATAATATAAAAGTGGATAATAAAGCCCAATATTGCCTAAAACGGTAGATAAAGTAGCATGGAGCAATCAAAAATTATAGATACGTTAGAGACGTATCATAGAGCAGTCTTTTACGGGTAGTTTCACTCTCCATCAATGGTCTCTCACACATGCTCACACACTCTCTCCCGAGGTGTGTTTATCGCACACATGCTCAAGATATAACCCTCCCTCCCTCTCGTAACCATTTACAACTGTTTTCACTAACCTTTATCACAAGCACTCTTCCTCGCGCAAACATACACACGCACAATCCTCATCGACCCTTTCTATATACATGGACCTGCCTACGTGTCTCATGTACGCACATTATCTTTACGCCTGTCTCTCACGCATTGTCTCACACCTCTCTTCCTAATTGACGAGTATGATTCTAGCAGAGCATTCTGTAGGATGCCCCTTAAAGTTAGGTTGGATGAATAGTAATATCAGAGATAAAGGGGTTACCTTAGTCCGAGAACCTAGGTTTACAAATCCTAGCCGGCTTTGTCAGTGGACACAGAGTCCTTCACAATTCTGCTATCTTTGTCTTGTACGACTAGTCATCCATGGGTCTTCCTAAATGTGTCATGGGCCGACCAATGTGGCGCAGGACGGAACCGAACGAAGGGCCTCACCTCGACCCACCAGACCTCACGCGGTGACACACCCTCTGCCCCCATGTCTCATTATCTTCTCACACCCACACATACCAACACAAACACCACAGACACAGAAAATTTCTCCTGGTGCCTCTATTCCCTCCCCCCTTGCATATACACACTCAAGGGAATGGAATCTCTTGTCGTGATGTCATATTCGTCTCTCTCTCTAGACCACTCTCATTTCTCGTGCTATCTCTCCCACGCCCCCCCCCCCCCCCCGTCGGCCCCTCTATACATGCCTCTCTCGAATATGTAATACACACACATACCTCTCTAAGCCCCGCCAAATGCATCAACTACACATTCACACATGTTACATCATGTAGCCCATTGATCTAAAAAGCCCTCTCTTCACGTTTACTTCGCATACAACATTCCTTTTGAATAAAGTGTGGCCAAAAACTATTTTAGAGTTTCTACATATATACAACATTACAAAGTTATATCGAGTACGAACGCTAATTTGCATTGCATGGTGCCCACAATGATATTTATTCCGCACTGTGAATTTGTATGTTTTTATACTATATACAAAGTTAGTCATAATAAAGAGAAACGAAGAGCATCTCTCTCTCCATCGCATACCCCCCTGTACGCCCCTTTCACGTATGCACACAAAACTATTTCCAAGTCCTCTAAAAGTAAGCCCCCAGAAAATTCACGCGTGTTTCATCTTTCTCTCGCGATATATGCAATGACGATCATTGTATTTGAAGCGAAAGCATGATACATACATTGGACTTTATAATCCACTCATTACGGTCACCCTTTACGTTTAGTGGTTATTATACAGTCACGGGCTCACTGTACAACTTTGTATTTACTCATGACATGACTATTTGACCAGTTAAACGCTCCACGTGGCACCTCTAGTGTTGCATCACATTATCTCACTACCATCGTGCCCACCTGTCGACTTGTATCTACTCTACATCTACACTCTTATAAAATACATAAAATACAGTCTTATAAAAAACAGAGTTGGTGATTGTCGGCGTTCTGGGAACGGGGGTACCCAGACTTGCCTGCCTGCGGCCTGCAGCGTGGCTCAAGGAGTGGCCCAGTATGGCCCATCTTCATCAACACATGCTCAAGACCCTCGCGAGGGGCCAAGCCTCGCGGGGCGGACGACAGGAGGCTTCCTCGGGCACAGCCTCGTCAGGCTGGCTCGCGAGGAGGCGGAGAGATCAAGGCGGGGTACCTCACGAGGTGCCCATGACGCAAGCCATGACGACCAAGGCCAGGCGGGCGCTAGGCGGGCGCCGGCCTACGCAGAGTCCTTGTTTCCTCTTTGGTGCAAAGGGGGCAAGCGCAGGCAAGAGTATCAAGCAAAGGCAACCATTTCGGTGCAACAAGACCAAGACCAGCAAGACGGCAAAATGGAGGTCATCGTGGAGCCCAAGCCGGTGTCATTGTCAGGGTCTTTGGCAGGCGAGGACCAACTTTAGTCAGGATAAGTGTACTAGATGTTCCCCTTCAAAATGGACAACTATTGTCGCCCTTCCCGCTCAATATTTGGGAAGAGGCCCAGGGCCTCCGCCTATAAATAGGACTAGCCACCCACAGGGTAGGGGCATCGAAAGAACAAGGATAGAAAGATAGAGAGAGAGAAGCGACTGAACTCCCCCTAGCAGTTCATCGCACAGCCAAGAACAGACCCTCGCGAGGCTGTTCTTCCTTGTACTATTCATCATCAGCCCCAGAGGCAATCCACACACCACACACTAGAGTAGGGTGTTACACCACAATGGTGGCCCAAACCAGTATAAACCTTGTGTCCTTTGTGTTGTTCTTCGTGTAGTTTAGATCCTTGTGAGGCGACGAGATACGGGTAGGCAGTAGGTGTGATCTCCGCGCGCACCCCAAAGTTCGAACCTTGAGGGTCTGCCGGAACCCGAAATCCGACATTTGGCGCGCCAGGTAGGGGTGCACCGGAATCTGCCTTCCGTCGCCTCATGTTTCGCCGCCCGTCGCATCATCGTCATCATGTCCGGTGACCCAACGGGCAATCCTGATCCCTGGGCGGCCTGGCCCGCCCACATAGAGCCGCTTGCCCAGGGCGACCTCAACCCAGTGCCCCAGGCAGCCCGCGATCTGCTAGGCGCTGCAGGCCGCGGGCGACGCGGTCAGACGACACTAGCTCTCACACCGCGGCAGGTGCGGTCGGCAGCGAGGGCCTCGAGCCATGCCGCGGCCACGGCGACGTACTCACGGCGGGAGTAGGCAAACTCAAGGGCCACGCTCACGGTAGCTCGAGAACTGCTACAATGCAGGCTGCTAGAGGGCGGCCGCGACGTGCTACTGGAGCGGGTGGCAGAGCTCCTGGGCTCCGCCGCCTCGGGGGCTCACCCCTTCTGCACCCAGCTGCCACCTCAGGCCCAAGGCAGACCGCACGGAGGCCCCACATGCGCCCGCACAGCTCCAAGCGGATTCGAGGGACACTCCAACGCCAACTTGGCCGTCAGCGCCTGGACACCAACGGTGCCGCCTCCGCCTCCGACCAGCAGAGGATCCACTGCAGCCCATGGTCCCGGTGAGCCGCCATGCTACCACTCCGAGGCACCACGAGAAGAACTGCGTGGCACATGCAGCACTACGGCAAGGCATTCGGGGAGGTGGCCCCAGAGGCGTATGTGCCCCACATGGTGGATCAAGGACACGCGCAGGAGGAAGTCCATGGCCAGTTCCTCAGCCCAGGCTGGGGAGAAGCAATACCCGAGGCTGAGCTCTTTCAGGAGCCCAGGGAAGGCCTCGTCGACCGCGCCGGAGGCAGCGACTATCAGGTACCGCTAATCCCTCAGGAACAAGCATACGCTAACCATGGATCACAGGAGGTACAGGTCGTCACAGCGGGTGGCTGCCCCAATCCAACAGCTCCCCACCCCTCAGGAGGAGGGCACCGGAGGCTGCAGGAGAGGGGCCGAGATCCGGCCTCGCCCACGCGGCGCTCGGAGCAAGGTGTCCTCAAGAGGTAGGCCCTCTGCCGGGGATGTGCCCCAGGGCCTACCCCCGGTAGAGGACCCGTGGTCGTCGGGGGAACCGTTGGCGACCGCTCTATCCCATCGGTGGCGTCCTCGGTCTCCGGCAGTCGTCGATGGCGATAGAGTGTGGCGCAAGGCGGGGCCCTCGTTTGGCGATATGAAGCAAGGCGGTAGCTGTGAAGAAGGCCCAGTGCCTGTGAAGCTAGCCGCCCCGTGACACTCTCACATAATAATGAGTGGGGCTGTACACGCCCCGGAGTCTCCGGAGAGCCGCCCTCGGGCCTCGGGGGCTCCTGCCCACGCCCAGTGGCAGCACTTAGCTCCGCGCTGGTGAGAAGACGTCGAAGACTAGACTATGTGCCGGACGCGGCTTTTTCTGCTTTTCTTGCTTTTCCCCTTGGTTGTCGCTTTTCCCTATTTGGATTTAAGTTGGATTTGAGCTTGAAACTTGCGTGTGTTCGGGGAAGGGGTGTTTAGTCTCGTTCGAGCAATCTCTTGCGTTCTGGTTACCGCTTTGCATCCATCCAGCTTCAGCTGCCTCCCCTCGCGAGCCCCTCGTGAGCCGGGCCAGGCCCAGCATGTACGCAGCCCAGACTGCCATCGGGTCACCCTCTCAGGAGGTTCTCATTACAGGTTCGATGGGCTCATCCAGGAGGCACTCGGGGCACCACGGCCCCAGCAGGCTCGCTCAGGGCCCACGCGGGTCGAAGGTAAACAAGCCAGTTGACTCATCACAAAACTAGTCGCTCGGTATGGGCATGCGGGCAACATCATGTCTACAAATACGCTAACTGCAAGTTTTCACACGAGGGGCTCCCCCTCCCAAAATGCTCTTACAACCCTCAGGGCCAAGCCCGAACTCTCTCTGCGTAGGCTAAGAAGCAGGAACAGCACGCGGTCAATCGGATAAATCCCCCAATGCATCCTCGGGGGCACCTCCGGAGTCGCCACTAGCGTCGCTGGCCTCGCCGTCGCCTTCTACGCCACCGCCATCAGCACCTGGGCCATTCACCACTCTGCCCTCACTAGCACCTGGGCCATTCACCACTCCGCCCTCATTAGTAGCTACGACCACACCGTCGTCATCAGCGGTGAAGTCCCTAACAAGGGCGTCCACATTGTCTTCCACCCAACACGCCAGATTGCCCCGGATTGCCAGGGGTACCGGTGCGATGGCGGCATCAAAGTCGAATTGGGGGTCCATGTTCTGAAGGTGACTGAAGACACGAGAAAAAGCACGCCCAAGTAGGGCACGGCTCCTCTCCTCCACCAACCTGTTGGCTCTGCCTGAACGAGTCTCCAGCTGTGTCACCACATCGGTGAAGAACTGAAGGTTACCAGCATAGTTAACCACACGAGGCTCCCCAATGGCTGCCTCGCAGATGATGCCCAAGGCCGTGTTAGCTCTTTCCCGGAGCTCGCGGAGCATGGGGCTGTGCATGTGCTCTAGGGTCTGCCGCTGGCGTATCTCGTCCTCGTTCCGCCGCACAACGGCCTCAGCTGCGTCCACCCTTTGATGGAGAAGAAGCACCTTGGCGCGGGAGGAAGCCAGTTCTGCCTGTGCCGCGCCACTTCATCCAGCTTGGCCTTCAGGGCGGCGGTCCTGCCCTCTGCTTCGACCTTGATCAACTCCAGCCTTTCCTCGAACTCACGCTCGAGGTTCGAGTGGGCCGCCACCACCCGGCGATCAACCTCTTTTGAGGCTCGGGCTTCCCTCGTGGCAACATCATCCTCCGCCTGCACCACCAGGTGCTCCCTCATCTCCAATCGCTCGAGGTCCAGGGTGCGCTCAGTGGCCTCCAGCATTAGTGCCTCCTCACGTTTCTGAAGCTCCACCAGATCGATCGAGCCCCCCTTCATCGAAGCAAGGGCCACCTCACGCAACTCCACCTGTTGCTCCAGGGAGCTACTCCAGGCCCGGAGCTCCCACACCCGCTCTTCTGCGGCCCTGCGCCGCTTGTTAGCCTCCTGAGCCTCCTCGACGGCCCGGGAGCAGGCCTCCCGAGAAGCTGCCAGCGACACCTAGGCCTTCTCATTGTCGAGGTCACGCTGGTGGCGCGCAAGGGCAATGGCCACCATCAGCTTGCGCCTCTTCTCAGCTAGGCGCAGGCCCTCGGCCTCAAGGCGTGTGTCCTCATCAGCGAGCTCTACACCAAGCTGGCTCACTGCGTCAGCCGCCCTCCGGAGGAACCCTTGGCGGAGGGCGCGGCGCTCCCAGGCATGCTCGAGCACGTCTTCCGCGTCATCCTCCGCCCCAAGCGCGCGCAGAGGACCACGGACCAGCACTCCCCCCTGGGCAGGGGGTTGGGGGCTGGCACCCTCGCAATGGCCGGACGCGCCTCGCTAGAAGCCTGGCCCAGAGCCAGTTCGTCCTCCAAGGAAGAACGCAAGGCCGACCTCAGCCAGTCGCCGTCCACAACCAATCGAAGAGCCCAAGGCAGGCTAGCTATGCCCCGGGAGGGCTCGCGAAGGATGGTCGCAAGGTGCGCAGAATCAGGACGCATCACAGGATGACCCACCTCTCCAACTGGCCTCACCACAAGGGCAGTGCTGGAGCTCGGGGCGCTTGGGGAAGGTGGAGAGGGCGAGGCCTAGAGGGATGGCTCCTCAGCCATCTCCGTGAACTCGGCAGGAAGGGCCCTGCAGGGCAATGATCAGCTAAAGCAGCAGGAAAGTAAGGAACTGAGAAAGGGAAAGGCTTACTTATCGGTGGCGAAGTACTTCCTGCACTTCAATAGGCGGCAAGGGTAATCATCACCCAAGGCCTCCCTTCTCTTTCGGAGCGCCTCGAAGTCCACACGGAAGCGGCCCAGGAGCTCGGCATAGGGGTCAGACTGCGATGAAGAAGAAGTGCCAAAGTGACCGGCGTCAGGGACATCGTCCTAGCGCACGCCGCCAGACGCCGCGCCAAGAAGGGTGACCGAGGCCTCAGGGGGCAAGCGCAGGCAAGAGTATCAAGCAAATGCAACCATTTTGGTGCAACAAGACCAAGACCAGCAGGACGACAGAATGGAGGTCATCGTGGAGCCCAAGCCGACGTCATCGTCAGGGTCTTTGGCAGGCGAGGACCAACTTTAGTCAGGATAACTGTACTAGATGTTCCCCTTCAAAACGGCCAACTGTTGGCGCCCTTCCCCCTCAATATTTGGGAAGAGGCCCAGGGCCTCCGCCTATAAATAGGACTAGCCACCCACAGGGTAGGGGCATCGAAAGAACGAGGATAGAAAGATAGAGAGAGAGAGAAGCGACTGAACTCCCCCTAGCAGTTCATCGCACCAGCCAAGAACAGACCCTCGCGAGGCTGTTCTTCCTTGTACTATTCATCATCAGCCCCAGAGGCAATCCACACACCACACACTGGAGTAGGGTGTTACACCACAATGGTGGCCCGAACCAGTATAAACCTTGTGTCCTTTGTGTTGTTCTTCGTGTATTTTAGATCCTTGCGAGGCGACGAGACACGAGTAGGCAGTAGGTGTGATCTCCGCGCGCACCCCAGAGTTCGAACCTTGAGGGTCTGTCGGAACCCGAAATCCGATGGTGATGATGGTGTGCCTGCCATCCTGTAATATAGGCCGTCCGATTTATATCTGACGGGTAGGAAAGAAACTATGGCAATTTTGCAAAAAGGTACCCACACACCTCTCCACATTTGCAAATAATGCCTTTCCTCATTCATCCTTTTCTCTCACAAGATAAACAAGTCATACAAATGCATCTTGATGTTATGTGCAACGCACGGGCATCTTGCTAGTAAGAATGAAAACAAACGACAAAAAAATATTTTGACGGTGGTTCGAAGTCATGACCGCGGGCACAGCGGACAAGGTGGCCTTGTATTGGTATGCTGAGCAGTCTGTTTTAACACACATGAGCTGGTGTGGTGATTATACACACACGCACGCATGCACACGAAATGCATCCACGCAACACTCACACAAACACATGCACCCACGCACGCACGCAACACTGACACATACACACGCAGCCACGCACGCACGCAACACTCACACACACACACACGCACGCATGCATGCACACACCAGTACACCACACGACCAACACACACTCTCACGCTCAAGTGCTCAACCTACACGTGCATGCACACACATCTGGATCTGACAGACACGTACACAACCAGGTGATTCCCGCGCACGGGTTGGAGCCTTGTGGCGCGTGCGTAAATTTGTGTTTATCTGACCTTTTCCCTATGCGAACTGATAGGTGGGACCCACAAGGAACGTGGTCAATTTAACTAGTCAACGTGGCACCACGCAGACTATTTGGCCGGTCAACAGAGTGCAATCCGATGCTGAACTGTGAGCAAGTGACCGGATAATCACCGCAAAACGTATATAGTGGCCGTAATCAGCTTATTCTGAAGTTCGGTGACCGTATTACGCTTTTCTCTCTGTAGGACCTCCAAAACTACATCTCTACACGTTCTCACATGTTACATCTAACAACTATGCAATACAACACTACTACTACACTCTAACACAATAAATCATATGTGTTTTTAGTTTTACTAGATATCATATTGTTACTTATAATTATTCAGTTGCATACATTAAAATTGCCTTTGAAATGTGTGGCCAGTATCATCTACCGCGCGGGAAAAATCCCGCCCTTTCCTGTTTAATCGGGTTTGTATCGATGGATCGTGTGAAACAGCAAAAATATAGTACTATACAGTACAAGTGACAGTTCACTGGGCCGTCGTGTCGTCTACTCCTCCGTCGTAAGAGTGGAGCGATCGCTTTCATAAATCTTCTAGTCCCTTTCGCCAACATGTGGGACATCAAGCTATCGGGTCCACGTGTCATACCGGAATATAGTGCAGAGCAGCCGGGGTGAAGGACCCTAGTCATGGCGCCAGCATGCAATGAGGCGTCAAATTACAAAGCTGCACCTTTCCCGCAGTTAAGTTGGAGGGACGAAGTAATAATGCTAAAAAGAAGTTGGAGGGACAAAGCAACCATCATTTCACTCGTTGCTGAATCCGCTTCTCCCTCATCTTCTTCAACTTAACCACGTGTTGCTTCTGCCGTTGTTATGCCTCATGTGGGACGCAGATCGGCTTGGTAAAGCACTGACATGTGGGACCGCATGTTAGCAAACCGCCAGGACAACGTCCTCCAAAAATAAGAAACCTCCCCTGCCATCCATGCGGCAAAATCACCTCCTTTTTACTAATCTTGATTCTATAATTTTTTAGATCAATATAACTGAGATCTGTATAGATAGCACACAGGAGCAAAACCAAGTGGTATGGTTAAGGGCATCCACAATGTTTAGCCAAATGTGAAAATAGCTTTTGGCATCGTGGGAACCATTGTGGACGGTGTTGCCAAAGCCAAAAAGATGGAACCGAAGCTTCCTGATTGATTGATTGAAGGAATAGAAAAATGCAATGTCTCTCCTCTTTCTCCCATGCTTGGACGCATGTAGTACAGTATAGAGCATAGAGTCTACTCCCCTGTCCCTTCTATCACAAATCACAAAGCAGTGAGGCGTCAAATCCCAAAGCACGGACGAAGCAACCATCATTTCACTCTTCGCTGACTCCGCTTCTCCATCGTCTTCTTCGAGAAACCATCTCACCGCACTAGTACTCCTAGTAGTAGTAATAGTAAAGGACTTCCTGGATGCAAATAAGGCGGTTGTCTCGGCTTGCAGGCGGCACTTGCGAACGACTTACCATGGTCTCCCTCAATGGTGTTCTCCGTCGAACGCACTTCGCCAAACCACAAAAAAAAATATCGTCGACGTCACCGCAATGGGGAAGGAAGTCAAATATAGTTACTACCTCCATTGTTTTGTACACAAGGGCAGTATATCAAAATTACAATTTGCAAAGGGTCACTAACACTAATTGAGGCAAAATTGATGGGGTTATCAACCAAGGACATTAATATCCCCTGCATGCATGCGGAAGTGAGAAGGTTGGTTTGCATGGCGCTGCATTAATCAAGCAATGATGAGTGAGATGGTTAGCTCTTTGGTCTTTCGAGAACAAAATACGCATCAATTGACATGTGAAACAAGGATTTGTATCGATTAAATCCCGCGAAGGAAAACCCCGCCTTTCTTTTTTAACACTAGTACTCCTAGTACATACGTACTTATCCTGTTTGGGTCTAGGCCTTGCATTGCCAAACTTCGCCACACATTTTTGCCAAGCTTGCCTAAAGTTTTCAAAATGAGAAGGAGGTACACTTGCGCACGGCTATCGCGGTCGCACCGCACCCTCACACGGTCGCTCCTGCACGCCGCGGTCGCACCGCACCCTCACACAGTCGCTCCTGCACGCCGCAAACCCAACCAAGGGAACGCACCCTCACTGACACGTGTTGTCGCATGTGAGCAAACCAAACTCTGCCATCCTATCGCTGACACATAATTTTCGTTCATAGAGTATGTTTATCCAACCGCATGTTGGGAGTATCCGTATGGCCCGTGCGGTTGTCTGTTGGGGAAGAAGAAGAGGTGAGGAAGAAGGAAAGAAGGGTTAGGAGACGTAGGATATTCATCCAACCGCCTGAAATTGTAGACTGACCCAAGTCAGGCGACTTGCATAAGAAATATAGTATGTTTTTACATAGCAAAAGATCCATAAAAACAACAACATAAAGAAAAACTATCACTGCTCGCGGAAAGGGACGACCTTGTCGTCTTTGGCTGCCGGCGCAAACTAGCCGTTGCTACCGACGTGTGTCTCCACACCGTGGTTGTCCTCGGCCTCCAGCTACTCGTTCAAGCGGAGCGTGCGGGCGCTCTGCACAGACGAGAGCACAGCCCGGTTCAAGTCGAGGACGTCCGGTTCCGCCTGTAGGAGGGCCTCGATGGCAGCGGCATCCGCGCGCTCCATGTCGAGTCGAGCCTCCACCGCCCGGTTCAAGTCCAGGACGTCCGGTTCTGCCTGCAGGAGGGCGTCGATGAGAGCGGCATCCGCGCGCTCTGCGTCGAGTCGAGCCTCTGCCGCCCGGTTCATATCTAGGACGTCCGGTTCTGCCCGCAGGAGGGCCTCGATGGCAGCGACATCCGCGCGCTCTGCCTCAAGTTGAGCCTCCGCCGCCCGGTTCACATCCACGACATCCGGTTCCGCCTGCAGGAGAGCCTCGATGGCAGCGGCATGCGCGCGCTCCGCGTCGAGTTGAGCCTCTGCCTCCCGGTCCTCCTTTAGTATCGCCATGTTGAACCGCTGGTCCGCCTGCACCATGGGGGACTCGGACGCCGACACGAAGTAGACGTCCATCGTCTCATACCCATCGGGGGCCTTATGCGCCGCGACCTCCGCAGTGAACATTGGATCGGCTTCCTCCTCCTCGTAGCTTGGCTCCAGAGAACTTGGGGATTGGCCCGCCGCAAAGCGAGCTTGGGAACGGAGGTCTGTGGCGCCGACCGCCGTCGCGATTTTTGCGCGGCGCTCCGGCGTCAGCATCTTGTAGTAAGTGATCTTGCGGCGCACCATGGCTTTCCGGCGAACTAGGGGACGCTTGATGCGGGCTAGGGGATCGAAAGGTGGGGGAATGGGCTGGAGATTTGGTGTGGTATTAGGGCAGTGGCTGGCGTAGGCCGAGCAGCGAATGTTCTGGTGTGAATAGTGGTTCCGGTGACGACCGGTCAATCAGTTTTTACTGTACATCGCTCTTGTCGTGTTCGCGTTAAAGCCCGACACGATGGACCCTCCACTTTGTTCACCGAATGGAACGCGCTTCGTCTTGCGTTTTTGCTCGCTTGTGGGACCGCAGTTGAGGGCAAACCGACGCCCCTCCCCCACCCCCGCCCGCGTCATTTATTATACCACCACTCCCTCCATTTTATGCGGAGTAAATAAAAACAGAGGGAGTATACTACGGATGAGGATTCCCTGACGTGGCCGAACCCATTGAGTAACTGACATGCAGGGCCTAGCAAGCATGGGGTCCGCCAGTAAGTGACCAAAAGGGAGGGTAAGGCAGGGATACCTACGTCAGAGGATCCACTTCCTCTGTACTACTTTGACCAAATGTTAGAGTAATAATATATGACATGCAACTTACGCAAATGTTAGAGTAATAATATATGACATGCAACTTACACAAAGCATACAGGGTCTAATGCGTTTTTCGAGGCTAACATTGACCAAATGTTAGAGTAATAATATATAACATGCAACTTACACAAAGCATACGGTCAATTTCGTATGTGAAAGGAGTTTCCAATGATATAATTTTCACATCCCTCCGTCTAGGTGTGTAAGTCATCTTATGAAAACCAAATAATCCCAAAACATGTAGGCGTGGTGCATTAACTTCTACCTCGTTTCTTGTTTCTTGACATATCAACCAATACGAGATGAGGGTGTGCATGCTTTTAATGACCCGAGACTATCAAACATGACATGAAGTGGTTAGTTCATTGCATGCAATACTATTAATTAGCAAATAAGTATTAATGTCTCTCGTTTTCCCCTACTCCTTGGTCACGGTGCACAGCCTAAGATGACTTACTCACCTAGACGGAGGGAGTACTATTAATCTTGTCAATAGTCAAATTGGAAACCATCTCGAGTACAAATCTAGGAGTACGTACGAATCTAACAATTTTGATTGGGCGTTGTTGAATGTTGATACCTTTTTGATCATAGTAGAGATACTTTGACTACACACAAAACTTATATGTAAAGTAGAAAGGATAGGAGGGAGTATATTGTACGTTTAAAAATGAAACGAACATTGAATACCCTTTATATACGATTTGAGGATGCTATGATCACCGGTTCAAAATTGTGAATCCGCCTTAGGTATCACGTGCCCCCTCTCGTTCCCTCTCGATTTGATCTCGGGGTCCGGAGATCTATTGAAAGAGGACTAGGGTAGGTACATGGGAATGATACTCGGCGGAATGTTCAAATGAGGCATGCGGGAGGATGGACTCGACTAGAGGGCGACATGATCAATGGAGAAGAGGGTTGGAGAGGAATGAGAAATAAGCAAATGCCACATGATTACACTTGAACGGCTCAAATAAACAATAAGTTGTCTCGCTTGGCCTACATAGTGAAAGGCCTAATGCGCAACGCGGAGCACTGACGCTCGAATATGGCCGGGAAAACAGGGAAACCGACATGTGGGGCACACCCGTCGGGAGACGCGCAGACTAGTCCAATGGAGGAGCTGGCCCACGACCTCCTCGCCACCGACAACTATTCATGTGGGTCGTTGGGGCCAACAACGGGGCGCAGCTCCAGCACTGCCTCTGGACACGGCGACCGCGGTGAGCGACCCGCTCATGTCGTCGCTAAACACGGTCGGTTTCAGTGTGCCGAGGGTGGCGTTAGTGTTGTGGCACGACCATTCGGTATGTTTGGTTTGTGCCCAAGGTTTCCCCATCAAAGCATTGGGTAGCCAAAATTTTGGTTGAGGTATTGGTTGCCCATGATTTGGCAGACATTGGCAAGAAAAATGAACTAGTGTTGGCTAGAGTTCATTGGCATGCCAAAGAAATGGCAACCATCCAAACAAAGACCAATCTTTGGGTCATGACCAAAATTTTGTTTGAGGTATAGGTTGCCCATGATTTGGCCGACATTGGCAAGAAAAATGAACTAGAGTTGGCTAGAGTTCATTGGTATGCCAAAAAAATGGCAACCATCCAAACAAAGACCAATCTTTGGGTCATGACCAAAATTTTGGTTGAGGTATTGGTTGCCCATGATTTGACCGACATTGGCAAGACAAATGAACTAGAGTTGGCTAGAGTTCATTGGCATGCCAAAAAATGGCAACCATCCAAACAAAGACCAATCTTTGGGTCATGACCAAAATTTTGGTAAGGTGCACTTTGGCCACAATCCAAACACACCCTAACACCCGACTCGTCGAGGATACATGAGGCGCCGCGACGCGTCCGTGGAGTGGTGTAGCACGGCCACCTGCATCCTCTGGACCTGAGACCATGCCGAGTCGTCTTGCTTTTTCATTGACATGCGGGGATCACATTTGAGCAAACGGCATCTCCAACGTTGCCACAACCGCAGCTGACTACCCTGGCACACCAAAGCCCTCGTCCCTCGCGTCGTCGCGCGGTGCGTTCCCAGCCGGCGCCAGCTGCCTGCATTCATGCTGTCCATTCGTATGTCATCGTTAAGAGGCTCGGTGCCCGAGTAACCAACTCCGACGACTTAGTGACGCACCCGGACGCTTGGCCTCACCAGAATGCGCTACTTAAAGCGGCAAAGCCCAGCAAACCTCCACACCATAGCGCATCGTCCTCCTACCTGGCACCACATCCACCATGACCGCAAGTGCGAACGCTCTGCAGGAGAGCTTGTCTTCCGGGATGAAGCTCGAGGTCGCCGCCCTCGCTCAAGTCGCCTCTCGCGACTCAATAGCGGGGTAGCCGGACGCGGACGCGACCACACAAGCGGTGGCCACGTTGGCGGCCGACGACGGGAGCACCGTCAGCCACGCGTCCTACTTGCCGCTGTCCAACGTCCGGCACTGCCGAGGTCAGGGACTCCTCCGGGGATGAGTAGGGCATGGGAGGCGGCAGGGCATGGTGTGCCAACTGGCCGGTCCGTATCACGTGTTCTACTCTTCCTCGCCGAAGACCGCACCTTCACTTCACAGGTCTTGAACCCCGCCCCCGTACATAGAGATCGCAGATGGAGGACGTCGGCCGCCACCGTAGAATAGGTTTAGGGTCGGGTTTATTTTTTTTTCTGTCCTATAAAAGTTCAAAATGTAATGAAAATCTGCCTTGTCTGCATTAATCTCGGCCGGTGTATATGAACTTTCACAATAATATACATATTGTAGGAGTACTAGCAAGATGCCTGTGCGTTGCATGGAAGATCAAGATCTTGTGGGAGAAAATGATGAACGAGGGAAAGCCTTATCTGCAAATGTGGACAGGAGTGTGGGTAAATTGTCATAGTTTCCTTCCTATCCATTAGATATAGATCGGACGGCCTATATTGCAGGATGACAGGCACACCATCATCAGCAACTCTGCTCTTTATTGAACCGAGACAAATCTAAAAAACCCAACTAATCCAACCTCCCAACATATCGCGCGGGAAAAGACCCGGCCGCGCCGTTTAGTCGGGATTACCGGATTACTAGTAGTAGTATCGATGGATCGCACGAAGCAACAATTTTTTTAGGGGGCGAAGCACCTAGTTTAAAAGGAAAAAAGGCGGTACACTCATAGCACTCCTGTCGCGGTCGCATTGCACCCCACACACGTTCGGTCCTGCACACGGCTCACACAAACGGAACGCGCTTCGGCTTGCCTCTTCACTAACACGTGGGACTGCACTTGGAGAAACCGACCATGCGCCAAGCTCCCCCCGCCCACCGCGCGAAAATCCTCCCCCCCCCACAAAAATTCCCCCCAAATCCGATTCAACCGCCCTTCGGCCAAATATTCCTCAAACCCCCTCCCCCATCCCCCCTCCACTCCATTCGCTCCGCCAAAGCTGCCCTCCCCGGCGCGCCGATACGTCGACGCCGCGGTTCATCGAGGGGACGCACGGCGATCCTCTCGCTCCCACAGTATGCTCTCATAGACTGCCGTCCTCTAGCCGCGCCGGCACCTCTGGCTACGTTCTTGTGGAGGAGAACAGCGGTCAGCGCCGCCACTGCTGGCGACGTTCGTGTGGAGACGCACGGCAGTCAGCTTCTCCCATGGTACGTGCATTCTAGACTGAGGCCCCATTCATGTCAGTGTAGCGTTGAATGTTAGCTGATAGACGCTGTTAATCTCACTGTTTGCTGAAGTAGTTTACTGTCAATATGCTCTGCTTAAGAAGCGTCCTTGCCCTGTTCTGCACTCAATCTGCTTAGCTGAGATGGCATGCCAAGGCCGATTAGTTGCTAAAATATCCTGCCATATATTTATTGTGACGTAGATTGCCATGGTCTAGTAGCCAATCTGTTAGGTGAAATAGCTCTACACCATTTTATACTCGATCTTTGTTGCTGCGATGGCCTTTGATAGTTCGATGGTTGTGTGCTCGGCCTCATTGACTGCTGAAACAGCCTGCCATAATTTAGCACTCAAATCTGTTTGCTGAATTAGCTTTACATATATTTCGTTACTTAGATCTGCTCGTCCAAATATCTTGCTATAGCTTTAGACATCGACCTAGGTATTTTTTCTGGACTTCATAAAAAAGCATATATGTTTTTCCTGTAATATCTAGTAGAAGAACTAATTTGCATGTCTAACAGATGGACAGGACTTGGATAACTTCTGCTCGAAGATTCTCCGCTGCATATGTCGAGGGGGTTGAAAACTTCATGAACTTTATCAGAGCTGAGTACGATGGTCCGAAATCAGATGTGCTCTGCCCGTGTAGCAGTTGTATGAATTTAGTTACAAGACCCCAGTCAACTGTGCAAAATCATCTACACTTGTATGGGATGTCGGTCACATATACTAGGTGGGTTCATCATGGAAAAGCTATGAACGTCAATGTTAATGACTACGTGGAAGCAGCTAATCACCATCTTGATCTGCCTGATGCTTAGGTGGAAGAGGAGGAGGAGGTGGTGGTGGCGGAGCCAGTGAGTTTGACCAACATTGAAACAATGCTACCAAATGCTCGTGCATCCGTGAACTTTCACCTGCAGAAGAAAAACGGTGGGCCCACATGTTGGAACAATGCAACGTTGCTGTCACCCTAGGAAATAAGCTGTCAGTATTCTCAGCTATGGTCACCTTTCTTCAGGTGAAGACATCTAAGCGGATGACCAACAAATCATTCGATGCAATGTTGGCTGCTTTCCGCAAATCTTTCCCAGATGCGTCTGAGCTGCCACACACCTATAGTAAAATGAAGAATTTCCTTCATGCAGTTGGAATTGGATATGATATGATCCTTGTTTGTAAGAATAATTGTGTTCTGTTCCGGAAGGATTATGCCAACTTAAGTGAATGCCCGAAATGCAAATCCTCAGGATGGAAAGATGGCGATGCTGTGAAGAGGGTTCCTCATAATGTTCTGAGACATTTTCCAATTACACCAAGATTGCAGAGGTTGTTTCATGATGCTGAAACAGAGAGGATGTACTGTGGCATTCTAGGAACCAGGAGTACAGAGATCAGAATGTAATGAGACATCCATCTCATGGTAGTGAGTGGAAAAGCTTCGATGATAAACACAAAGAGTTTGCTGCTGACCCGAGAAACATTAGACTTGGCTTAGCTTCAGATGGATTTAACCCATTTGGCCACCAGAGCGCCACATATAGCATGTGGCCAGTGCTTGTTATCCCTTACAACATGCCTCCAAATGTCTGCACCAAAGAATCAAAGTACATGATGGCCTTGCTCATCCCAGGTCCAAAAAGTCTTGGAAAGGATTTTGATTTGTTCATGGAGCCTCTTGTGGAGGAACTTCAATAGCTATGGAAGGGTGTTCTCACGCGAGACCTATATAGCATCCCACTAGCTGATTTCTTTTTGCGTGCTATTGTAATTTGGTGCATCCATGATTATCCGGCTTTGGGCACTATGTCAGGGCGAACGACACATGGTTACAATGCATGTGTTCACTATGACAGGAATCCGCTGTCATACGCAATACTTAGCAAGATCTGTTACATTGGACACTGCCGTTTCCTTGCTAAGGACAAGCCGCATCCTAGAAAATACCAAAGACATGTGTTCAATGCAAAGCATGAAAACCGTGATGCACCAAAGAGGATCACCACCAATGAGTTGCAAGTGGAATTAGAGAAGGTCAGGCATATTACACCAGGAAACCATCCTGGTAATGGTAGCGGGAAAAGGAAGCATGGCACAGTAGAAGAGAGATTATTGTTTACCCACAGGTCCACTTTGTGGGACTTGGAGTATTGAAAAGATTTGGATCTGCGGTATAATCTTGATGTGATGCACATCGAGAAAAATATATGTGACAGCATTATCGGCACACTTCTTAACATTGAAGGCAAGACGAAAGATACCTTAAAATCTAGGATTGATTTGACACATCTGGGTATCAGAAAGGATTTGCAGGTGCAAGATGAAGGTAAACCACGGGATATGGCACCAGCTGTGTACGTCTTGGACAAGGTAAAAAGAAAAGAATTCTGCGAGGTCCTGTCACATGTGAGATTCCCACCTGGATTTGCTTCCTTTTCTTTAAAGAAGAGTAAGTGCAGATGGAAACAAGGTACAAAGGTTGAAAACTCATGACTGCCACGTCCTACTTCAAAGGGTTTTACCTATTATCCTTAGAGGATTGGGCCGCCCTAACTTATACAGAGCAGTTGCAGAGTTGGGACAATTCTTCAGGGAACTCTGCAGTAGAAATATCAGGATAGATGCTTTGGAGCGTCTTAGAGACAAGATACCAACTATCCTATGCGACCTTGAGAAGATATATCCTCCAGCCTTCTTTGATGTGATGGTGCATTTGGCTGTTCATCTACCTGATGAGGCACTACTTAGAGGTCCAGTACAGTATGGCTAGATGTACCCTATTGAAAGGCGGCTAGGCACTTTCAAGGGCTATGTTAGGAACAGAGCTAGACCCAAGGGTTCCATTGCAGAGGCCTACATTGCTACAGAAGCGTTGACATTCTGCTCAAAATACATTGAAACAGATGATCAGCTTAGCAAAGAGGTGGGTGAAGACAATCCCGGGCTCAATGTTTTCGATTATTCTGTTCGAGTTATAGGGAAGAGTCGACAAGAGGACAAACCTAAAGATTTGGACAAAATGGTTTGGTATGTGTTGAATAACTGTCCTGAGATACTACCTTATATCAAGTAAGTGCAGTACTGCAGCTTATACATCATAATCTACTAAACTTGCAGCACATTCTTATACATTTAGATGTTTGACGCGATCACTATGTTGTGCCGCATCTACAAAGAGGAGTTACTGCCGCAAAATCCAAGAAACATTGACAAACTGGTTATGGCAGGATTTGCAAAATGGTTCAAGAACCATGTAAGCTTTTGAAGTGCACTATCAGTTTTTTTAATATATTGAGTACATAAGATGATTAGCTTGTCTATTTTCTAACCATAGGTTAAGAAGATGCGGGAGGATGGGCAGGCAGTTGATGATGCCCTTTACTCACTAGCAATGGGTCCTGATACTCGAGTAAGACATTATGAATCTTGCGTTGTTGGAGATGTGCGCTACAACACCCTTGCACGAGACAAAGGCAGGAAGACACAAAACAGTGCCATCATGAGCACGGATACGTATGACAAAGAGACAACTGAAATGTATGCTAACATAACAGACATTGTTCAGTTGCAGTATATCTCCAGTTTCGAGGATCATCGGTGTGTGGTTCTGTTGTGCTGTCGTTGGTATAACCTATTTTCTAGGATCGCAAAACCCAGAGCTGATGATTATTTCAAATCCATCAATGTCAAGGCGGCGTACTAGACCAACGAGCCTTTTATTTTGGCAAATCAAGCAACACAGATATTTTTCTTGGAAGACACATTTGCACATAGCGATGACTGGAGAGTATTGCAAAGGTTTGAGCAGAGGAATTTGTTTAATGAAGTTGCACAACAAGATGATGCTTACACTGCTCCTGATGTACAATATAACACAGATGTTCCTAATATCTTTGAGAACCATCACGTCAATGACGCTGGCGAAAAGATTGCCTGTTGTGCCGTGGACATACAAGAGTTGATCAAGAAGAAGCCAACGTTCGAGGACGTTGAGGACGAAGAAGAAGAAGATGACACCGTGGGGAATTACGATTCAGACTGATACACATGGCGAAGATGTTGACACTGCTGCTGCGGATGATGATTACATTGCTTTTGTCGTATTTGCCTGTCAGAAGTCATTTTTTATCTACTATGTGAAATTCTGTTTGCTATGACAACTGAAACCTGATGAACATGTTGTTTAGTATTTTGCTGTGAGAACATCACTTGTTATGTATGCTGATTTGTGTTTGGTGATTGTATGACAACTAAAACATGATGACATTGTTGTTTAGTTGTACTCATATTTGGCTGTGAAACTTGAATTTGATGACATAGTTTGCTGTTGGATTGCAATTTTCTCGACGTCTTCGAATGAGAACAAAGCTGACCCGACAGGGTCTCTGCTATTTATTTATTTATATGAGCAAAAGGGGATACCCCCTGATTTCCGTTAATAGAAATCATTAGATGTTCACAACACTACGCCCAGCCTGCTACACACGTTTCATTCATTACTAGTTTCAGCAAAGTGCTCATGTTGTAGCCACTGAATACATCACGAGTGCTACATACACTGCAAATAAAGAGACAATCATCCTACAGAGCACATCGATTTTGCCTATTATCTTCACAAGCTCTTTCATCTCCTCATTGCTGTCAAGGCCGTTCAGCAGCTGTTGCTTGGCCATGATCAGAGGAACCGCATCTTTAACCTTCTTCTCTGCATCTTCATCTTCTGCCGTTCCTTCAGTTACTTGTCCAACACCCCAACCTGCTGGTATTGGGATTCCTCGGCTAACCAAATAATCAGCATAGTTGCATTCCCCCACATCAGCAACTTCCCACAAATACAAATCACACGAATCTTCCCTTTTCTGCACGAATCAAATTGGAAGATCATCAACCAAACTATTAAAAAAATCAGCAACTGAAAGCAGCAGAACAACACTTAAACATATTATTACCCCATGATTCGGGCATTTGTAGAAGACTCGGCCAGCGTTGCAGATTGTGGTTGAGACACGACGGATGACTCTACATGATTTGCAGCAGTGGCACCACACCAACGGTAGCGGGTTGCAATGAGCAATTGGCTATGGTGCGTGTGCCGGCGGGGGTGTGATGAGACCCGCAGGCAATGGTACGGGTGGCGACTTGGCGCATATCTGGTTGTTGCCTGCTGAAGAGTAGGTGGACGAGAAGCCAATGGACATGGTTGTTGCTGCCAGAGCTTCTGATGCTAGGCAGAGTAAGTAGAGAAGAGGAGAAGCGAACGTTGGATATGTCAGTTTCATTACTTGCAGAGTAGCATAGCACCATATATAGTCATAGTCTAGGTTTGGATTTAAACCAGCTACAGGAGCACGTCTTTCTTTTTTATAAAACTCGGCAACGTCTCTTTACTGGTACACTAGCTTGTTCTGTACGCCTTCCCAAGTCTTTGATTTTCTTTCCCTTTTTTGCGAGGAAGGAAGGAGGACAAAATTGAGAGTTCCTGGGACTCGAACCCAAGACCTCTCGGTTGAAAACCAAGGGTGCTAGTCACTTATGTGGTGAACGTTCCCTGTGAGGAGGATGGCAGACGAATGCAATTTCCTTGCAGTTTTCTTCCTATATATAAAAAAGTATGCTACTTGGTGTCCGCTTAGTCAAAAAACGATTGTGCCAACCTTGACCATTGGATTGACATTCAACGTCTGTCGCGTTTCTTCAGTCTCTTCTTCCTCGAGCCGCCAAAGCCAAACCAGCACCGGCGGGACCGCCTGCTCCCGCCTCCCACGGCCGGCTCCTGTTCGTTCCCGTACGAGGCCTCACCATCGTCCTCCGCCTTGGTTCGCTCGCCGCGGCGCCGCCCTCCGGTGTTGTTAACATGGTCAACAACCGAGAGGAATAAGGAGATGACTGTACATGGTGAGGATGACAGTAGGGACCCAGCAGCGCGCGCAGTAATTTTGTTTTTTCGGGATGGAGAAGGGTATCAACTGGGTTGTGCGGGACCCGTGGCCCATCTAGCCCAGGCTTTTATTTCATATGTTTAGCACATGACCAGCCCAGATTGTTTTTTTCCTTTCTGAAAAATGGCTAGCCAGCTATTTTGTTTTTTGCAGAATAACCAACATAGGCCTACTTGCTTTTATACGCCCTGCTAGGCCGGAAATCTTTCAAGACGAGGAGGGATGCATTTTGCCCAGAAAATGGGCTATAAGTAATAAGAAATGGGCTATAAGTAATATTAAATGGGCTGTAAAATGAAAAAATACAGCAAACGGGCAATTAGTTCCCAAATACTGTTTTCTTTCGGATTTTGATATTTTAAATTTCATTGTTTTTGTGCGGGTAAAATTTCATTGAATTTAAATTAAGGTATATTTAGATTTAAAATTAATTTGAATCTGGCTAGAAATTTTGGGTTGTATGCTGTTTGGGACATATTTGGAGGCTGACTTGTGGGTCTACTAGGTTGGCGTGTGCTTTGGCTTTGTCAACTTAGTCCACAAACGATTCTAGCAGCAGTGACCGTTGGATGTTAATCCAACGCCCATGCTGCTTCTTCAATATCTGATCTTCTTGCTCCAGACGCCCAAACCAGCTCCGGTGGGACTGCCTGCTCCCGCCTCCCGTGGCCGACTGTGCTGCCGCACAGGCCGCACTGCCCCACCCTACTTCATTGCTGGCCAGGCCATTCCTCTACTCACCCACACCTCCTGTTATTTTCCAGCGACGGCAGCTGGACCAGTAAACCCTCATACTCCCCACCGCGTGGGCAACCATTGCCGAGTCTTCCCCGGCTCCGTATTGTTCCCTTCCTAGGCCACGCCGTCATCCACCGCCATGGTTCTCTCGGCGCGGCCTGGTCAACATGGTCAACAAACGACATCCATCAGCCATGGACTGTACGCGCAAAATAATGATTCCTCCACCTGACAGCTGGGACCCACCGGAAGGGCCTCTGTATTTCGTGAAAAAAAAATGTTCCCCCCGCTGACATGTCGGACCCACCAGCTATATCTTCGCACGCAAGGAAGTGCCTCCTTATTACGCACAAAAAATGAATACCCACCCTACTAGCTAGGACCCACCATAGTGGGAGGATGACTTGTGGGCCAACTAAGTTGACGGGGATGGAGGGCTTTGTCAACTAAGTCAATATGAACAATTCTAGCTCTAGTGACCGTACGATGTCCATCCAACGGCCGTAGTGCTTCTTCAACCTCTGGTCTTCTTGCTCCAGCCGCCCAAAGCAGCACCGGTCGTGCCGCATGCTCCTGCCTCCCGTGGCCGGCTGTGCTGCCGCAGAGGCCTCACCGCCCCTACTATTCCTACCGCTAGCCAGGCCCTGTGGCGACGGCAGCCTCACACCGCAGCCAAACCAGTGAACCCTCGTACTCCTCTCCGCGCGGGCTTCCATTGCCGCGTCTTTCCCAGCTCCGCGTCGTCCCCTTCCTAGGCCTCGCCGTCGTCCACCGCCGTGGTGCTCTCGGCACAGCCTGGTCAACGTGGTCAAGGAACGACTTCCATTGGACGTGGACTGTACGTGGAGAGGCTGACAGCTGGGTCCACAGCCGCAGCAAGGAAGTGCCTCCTTATTATGTGGAAAATAATGATTCCTCCACCTGACAGCTGGGACCCACCGGACGGGCCACTGTATTTCGTGGAAAAAACGTTTCCCCCTGACTGCTGGGACTCACCAGCTTCATCTTCGCACGCAAGGAAGTGTGTCCGAGCAAAAAAAACGATTTGCCCCCCTGACTGCTGGGACCCACCAGCTACACCTTTGCACGCAAGGAAGTGCGTCCGGGCAAAAAAACAAAACGATTCGCCCCCCTAACTGTTGGGACCCACAAGCTACATCTTCGCTTGCAAGGAAGTGCCTGACAGTCGGGACCCACCTGGTCGAAGCGTACGTAGCGTTGTCATTCTGGTCGCAAACGTGTACATACATATATACTGGTGGATGTAGAGGCGCGCACGTGTCATAGTGGAGGCGCACACGTAGCATGTACACATACGTACAACGGCCAGGGTGCAAGAAAGAAAATATGGCCACGTATGTGTACATACGGGCGGCGTCTCGAACGCCTACTTGCGCATACGTACGGCGAGGGCTCGTGTACATGGCTGGGTCGGAATGGAGAAACAACGTTGTCGTCATGTTCATGGGGAGGCAACGGAATGTGTCATGTTCATGGGGAGGCAACATAATGCATCGTATTCATCGAGAGGCAACGGAACGCGTGGGAGCCAACCGGCTGGGTCGGAACGGAATGCATTGTCGTGTTCATCGGGAGGGCTTGGACGAAAAAGGCGATGGAAACTAGGCCTGGCGTACCGCAGAACGGAGGAAACAGACCTCCTACATTTGGAACAGGGTCCTGTTGATCGGGAGGGGTGTGGCGTACTACAAAACGGAGGAAACAGACCTCCTACGGTCGAAATGGGGGTCCTGTTGATCGGGAGGGGTGTGGCGTGCCGCAAAACGGACGAAATGGACCTCCTACGGTCGAAACAGGGGTCCTGTTGATCGGGAGGGGTGTGGCGTACTGCAAAATGGACGAAACGGACTTGTGTTGGAGCGCTACGGTCGAAACGGGGGTCCTGTTCATCGGGAGGGGTGTGGCGTACCGCAAAACGGGACTCCACGGGATACTGTTCATCTCCACTGTCGACCTCCTCCAGCCTCGACGGGCTACTGTTCATCCAGCCTCCACCGCGGGCTACTCCACCGGCTACTATTCAACTACCCCTCCACAGGCACCCCTCCACTGTCTACTGTTCATCCAGCCCTCCACACCACGGGGTCCGGTTCAACCACCCCTCCACAATCTACTTTTCATCCAGCCCTCCACACCACGGGGTCCTGTTCATCCAGAGGCAATGCCACCGCTCACTGTTCATCCCAGAGGCAGCATCAATCGGCTTCAGTTAGCAGCAGTAGAGAAGGAATCGCTCGATCGGGTTCAGTTAACAGCCATCGATCGATCGCTTGGGTTCAGTAACGCGGTAGCCTGCAGTGCAATCGCTCGGGTTCAGTTAGAGCCCAATGCCTTTCTCGGGTTCAGTTAGAGCCAACGCCTCGCACACACGCGCGTACGTGTACGAGAGAAACGCGCATCGCTCGGCCCCTGACCTCCCACCGTAACCGGCAACTCCCCGAAATTTTCCTCCCCCTCGCTTCTACCATGGTTTTTTCCGTCATGGACGGCCCAAAGAATGTCATGCAGCTGCGTCTCCGGCCCGCCCAGGACGAAAAGCCCATTTTCTGTCATGATTTTTTGTCATAGAAGTAGGAACCCACCACATCTATGATGATATCGGGTTTTGTCACAATTATCATCATAGAAGTGTCATATGTATGACAGAAAAAAATTGTTCGGCCCAAAATGTCACGGATGTGTCTTTTTTTGGTAGTGAATATGACAATGATGGAGCGTGTCATAATAAACGGAATAGTGGAAAGTTGCATGGCAATATATCTCGGAATGGCTATGGAAATGCCATAATAGGTAGGTATGGTGGCTGTTTTGAGGAAGATATAAGGAGGTTTATGTGTGATAGAGCATATCATATCACGGGGTTTGGATGCACCAGTGAAGTTTGCACCAACTCTCAAGGTGAGAAAGGGCAATGCACGGTACTGTAGAGGCTAGCAATGATGGAAGGGTAAGAGTGCGTATAATCCATGGACTCACATTAGTCATAAAGAACTCATATAGTTATTGCAAAAGTTTATTAGCCCTCGAAGCAAAGTACTACTATGCATGCTCCTAGGGGAAGGGCTGGTAGGAGTTAACCATCGCGCAATCCCGACCTCCATTCATAAGGAAGGCAATCAAAGAACACCCCATGCTTCAAATTTGTCACACAACTTTTACCATACGTGCATGCTACAGGACTTGCCAACTTTAACACAAGTATTTCTCAATTTCATAATTACCCAACTAGCATGACTCTAACATTACCACCTTTATATCCCAAAACAAATACCAAGTATCAAACTTCTCATTGTATTCAATGCACTTTATGTGATAGTTCAGAGCAAATTACCATGCTGTTCTAAAAGACTCTCAAAATAATATAAGTGAATCATGAGAGTTCATCTATTTCTTCAAAATAAAACCACCACCATGCTCTAAAAAGATACAAGTGAAGCACTAGAGCAAATGACAAACTAGTCCGAAAGATATAAGTGAAGATCAATGAGTAGTTGAATAATTATGTAACTATGTGAAGACTCTCTAACATTTAAGAATTTAAGATCTTGGTATTTTATTCAAATAGGAAGCAAAACAAAACAAAATGAAATGACGCTCCAAGAAAAACACATATCATGTGGTGAATAAAAATAGAGCTCCAAGTAACGTTACCGATGGATGAAGACGAAAGAGGGGATGCCTTCCGGGGCATCCCCAAGCTTAGGCTCTTGTTGTCCTTGAATATTACCCTGGGGTGCCTTGTTCATCCCCAAGATTAGGCTCTTGCCACTCCTTATTCCATAGTCCATCGAATCTTTACCCAAAACTTGAAAACTTCACAACACAAAACTCAACAGAAAACTCGTAAGCTCTGTTAGTATAAGAAAATAAATCACCACTTAGGTACTGTTGTGAAATCATTCTAAATTAATATTGGTGTAATATCTATTGTATTCCAACTTTTCTATGGTTCATACCCTCCGATACTACTCATAGATTCGTCAAAATAAGCAAACAACACATAGAAAACAGAATTTGTCAAAAACAGAACAGTCTGTAGTAATCTGTATCAAACGTATACTTATGGAACTCCAAAAATCCTACAAAATTAGGAAAACCCTTAGAAATTTGTGTACCAATCTATAGCAAAAAGAATCAGATTAAACGCACGTTTCTGTGAATTATTAAAACTAATTTATTAGTTTCTGATTTTTAGCAGGATCAACACAACTATCACCGTAAGCTATCCTAAAGGTCTTACTTAGCACTTTATTGAAACAAAAGCTATAAAACACGATTACTACAGTAGAATAATCATGTGGACACACAAAAACAGTAAGTGTAAATATTGGGTTGTCTCCCAACAAACGCTTTTCTTTAATGCCTTTCTAGCTAGGCATGATGATTTCAATGATGCTCACATAAAAGATAAGAATTGAAACATAAAGAGAGCATCATGAAGAATATGACTAGCACATTTAAGTCTAACCCACTTCCTATGCATAGGGATTTTGTGAGCAAACAGTTTATGGGAACAATAATCAACTAGCATAGGAAGGCTAAACAGGCATAACTTCAAAACTTTAAGCACATAGAGAGGAAACTTGACATTATTGCAATTCCTACAAGCATATATTCCTCCCTCATAATAATTTTCAGTAGCATCATGAATGAATTCAACAATATAACCATCACATAAAGCATTCTTTTCATGATCTACAAGCATATAATTTTTATTACTCTCCACATAAGCAAAATTCTTCTCATTCAGAATAGTGGGAGTATCATAAGAGACTCGAATACTATAAATTGTTTCCATATTAAAAGAGTAATGTTGAGAAAAAGGGTAATCATAATCATGAAAAGTTTTATAAATATAATCATCACTAATTTTTATAGCATAAGTTTCATCGCAATAATCATCATAAGTAGCAACTTTGTTCTCATCATAATCAATTAAAACCTCTTCTAAAATAGTGGATTCATCACTAAGTAAAGTCATGACCTCTCCAAATCCACTTTCATAAATATTATAAGATTCAACACCCTCCAAAATAATGGGATCATTACTTCCTAAAGTTGACACTCTTCCAAACCCACCTTCATCAATATAACCATCATAAATAGGAGGCATGCTATCATCATAATAAGTTTGCACATCAAAACTTGGGAGGCTGAAAATATCATCTTCATTAAACATAGCATCCCCAAGTTTGGGACAAACATTAATTGCATCAAATATATTCTCAAACATGTCATTCTCATCAAACATAGCATCCCCAAGCTTGGGCCTTTTCCTATCATAAGCATAATCACTCTCATCATTAATAGTATGGATAGCACCAATAGTATAGCAATTATCATCATTGCAATGAGTAATAGGAGCAACATCATTTGGGAGGGATACCTTTTTACCTTTGCTTCTCCGTCTTTTCTTTTTCTTCTTCACATCATGTGTGGGTTTAACCCTCTTTTTTGAGCTCCTTATTAATGAGATTGGTTGAATAGAAAGCTCATCCTCGTTACCTGATTCATCATAAGAAATAATAGGAGGATATTGGGAAGTCTCTTCCCTTTCATTAGTATTCTCTTCACCTTCTATTTGCTTTCTTTTATTTATGTAATTGGCAATATAAGAATTTTCAATGCAATTCACCGCACAATACATATAAATTTCCTCTAGATCAATATCAAGGAATTTCTCAAGGTTATATTCTGGAATATGCTTAGTTATACGTTTCATTTCTTCATAACCCAAAAGCAAACTAAGTTCATTATGATGTGCAAGGGAAATCAAGTCATCACTATTTTTGGACACGATTCGATCATGAAACAATTTGCATTGGAGATTTAGATGACCATGTTCATTGCAAAGTTCACAATTATGGCAAAGAAATTTTAAATTTTCAGCACAAACATCTAGCCTTTCTTGCAACCATTTAGTTTCTAAATACTTATGCCTCTTGCAGAATCTATTTTCCCTATTTGGTGTGTACTTGCAAACTCTATGCACTCCACAAAAGTTGACATGCTTATAAGAGACATTTTCATCATGACTAGTGCAATCATCATTAGTACTATGGATATTCAAAGAGTTCATACTAACAACATTGCAATCATGTTCATCATTAAAAGATTTAGTGCCAAACATTTCATAGACTTCTTCTTCTAGCACTTGAGCACAATTTTCCTTTCCATCATTCTCACGAAAGGTATTAAAAAGATGAAGCGTATGAGGCAAACTCAATTCCATTTTTTTGTAGTTTTCTTTTATAGACTAAACTAGTGATAAAAGAAGAAACTAAAAGATTCGATTGCAAGATCTAAAGATATACCTTCAAGCACTCACCTCCCCGGCAACGGCGCCAGAAAAGAGCTTGATGTCTACTATGCAACCTTCTTCTTGTAGATGTTGTTGGGCCTCCAAGTGTAGAGGTTTGTAGGACAGTAGCAAATTTCCCTCAAGTGGATGACCTAAGGTTTATCAATCCATGGGAGGCGTAGGATGAAGATGGTCTCTCTCAAACAACCCTGCAACCAAATAACAAAGAGTCTCTTGTGTTCCCAACACACCCAATAGAATGGTAAATTGTATAGGTGAACTAGTTCGGCGAAGAGATGGTGATACAAGTGCAATATGAATGGTAGATATAGGTTTTTGTAATCTGAAATTATAAAAACAGCAAGGTAACTACTGATAAAAGTGAGCACAAACGGTATTGCAATGCTAGCAAACAAGGCATAAGGTTCATACTTTCACTAGTGCAAGTTCTCTCAACAATAATAACATAATTGGATCATATAACTATCCCTCAACATGCAACAAAGAGTCACTCCAAATTCACTAATAGAGGAGAACAAACGAAGAGATTATTGTAGGGTACAAACCACCTCAAAGTTATCCTTTCTCATCGATCTATTCAAGAGTCTATAGTAATATAACATGAAGCTATTCTTTCTGTTGGATCTATCATAGAGTTCGTACTAGAATAACACCTTAAGACACAAATCAACCAAAACCCTAATGTCGCCTAGATACTCCAATGTCACCTCAAGTATCCGTGGGCATGATTATATGATATGTATCACACAATCTCAGATTCATCTATTCAACCAACACAAAGTACTTCAAAGAGTGCCCCAAAGTTTCTACCTGAGAGTCAAGACGAAAACGCGTGCCAAACCCTATGCATAACTTCACAAGGTCACTGAACCCGCAAGTTGATCACCAAAACATACATCAAGTAGATCACGTGAATATCCCATTGTCACCACAGATAAGCACATGCAAGACATACACCAAGTGTTCTCAAATCCTTAAAGATTCAATCCGATAAGATAACTTCAAAGGAAAAACTCAATCCATCACAAGAGAGTAGAGGGGGAGAAACATCATAAGATCCAACTATAATACCAAAGCTCGTGATACATCAAGATCATACCACCTCAAGAACACGAGAGAGAGAGAGAGAGAGAGAGAGAGAGAGAGAGAGATCAAACACATAGCTACTGGTACATACCCTCAGCCCTGAGGGTGAACTACTCCCTCCTCGTCATGGAGAGCGCCGGGATGATGAAGAAGGCCACCGGTGATGGATTCCCCCTCTGGCAGGGTGCCGGAACGGGCTCCCGAGAGGTTTTTCGTGGCTACAGAGGCTTGCGGCGGTGAAACTCCTGATCTAGGTTTCTTTTCGGGGGTTTCTGTATTTATAGGAAATTTTTGGCATCGGGAACAAGTGGGGTCTCCGGGCTATCCACGAAGCAGGGGGGCGCTCCTAGGGGTGGGCACGTCCCCCACCCTCGTGGGCAGCTCGGGAGTCTTCTGGCCCAACTCTTTCACTCCAGAGGCTTCTTTTGGTCCATAAAAAAGCATCAAAAATTGGCACATCAATTGGACTCCGTTTGGTATTCCTTTTCTATAAAACTCAAAATCAAGGAAAAACAGAAACTAGCACTGGGCTCTAGGTTAATAGGTTAGTCCCAAAAATCATATAAAATAGCATATAAATGCATATAAAACATCCTATATGGATAATATAATAGCATGGAACAATAAAAAATTATAGATACGTTGGAGTTGTATCAGTCGCAAACCGGATTGAATGGTGGGGCAGTCAGCTGGTGCAGTTGCAAGCAAAGCGTTGTGGCGGGATTTACATGTGAAGAAGAGTACATAGCTGCTTCGGAAGCAGCACAAGGAGTCTGGATGAAGGAGTTTATCACCGACCTAGGAGTGATTCCCAATGCGTCGGGCCCGATAACTCTCTTCTGTGACAACACTGGAGCTATTGCCCTTGCCAAGGAGCCCAGGTTTCACAAGAAGACCAAACACATCAAGCGTGGCTTCAACTCCATTTGTGAATATGTTCAAGATGGAGACATAGATATTTGTAAAGTGCACACGGATCTGAATGTCGCAAATCCGTTGACTAAACCTCTTCCAGGAGCAAAACATGATCAGCACCAGAACTCTATGGGTGTTTGATTCATCACAATGTAACTATATTATTGACTCTAGTGCAAGTGGGAGACTGTTGGAAATATGGCCTAGAGGCAATAATAAAATACTTATTATTATATTTCCTTGTTCATGATAATTGTCTATTGTTCATTCTATAATTCTATTAACCAGAAACCGTAATACATGTGTGAATGCATAGACTACAACATGTCCCTAGTGAGCCTCTAGTTGACTAGCTCATTGATCAATAGATGGTTGTGGTTTCCTGACCATGGACATTGGATGTCGTTGATAACGGGATCACATCATTAGGAGAAGACCCAATCCTAAGCATAGCACAAGATCGCGTAGTTCGTTTGCTAGAGCTTTTCTAATGTCAAGTATCATTTCCTTAGACCATGAGATTGTGCAACTCCCAGATACCGTAGGAATGCTTTGGGTGTATCAAATGTCACAACGTAACTGGGTGGCTATAAAGGTGCACTACAGGTATGAGGTATCTCTGAAAGTGTCTGTTGGGTTGCACGAATCGAGACTGGGATTTGTCACTCCGTATGACGGAGAGGTATCTCCGGGCCCACTCGGTAATGCATCATCATAATGAGCTCATTGTGACTAATGAGTTAGCCACAGGATCATGCGTTACGAAACGAGTAAAGAGACTTGCCTGTAACGAGACTGAACAAGGTATAGGGATACCGACGATCGAATCTCGGGCAAGTAACATACCGATGGACAAAGGGAATTGTATACGGGATTGATTGAATCCCCGACATCGTGGTTCATCCAATGATATCATCGTGTAACATGTGGGAGCCAATATGGGTATCCAGATCCCGCTATTGGTTATTGGGTGGAGAGGCATCTCGGTCATGTCTACATGGTTCCCGAACCCGTAGGGTCCACACACTTAAGGTTCAGTGACGCTAGAGTTGTAATGGGAATTGTACGTGGTTACCAAAAGTTTTTCGGAGTCTCGGATGAGATCCTGGACGTCAAGAGGAGTGCCGGAATGGTCCAGAGGTAAAGATTTATATATGGGAAGTCCTATTTTGGCCACCAGAAAATGTTCGGAATTTTTCGGTATTGTACCGGAAAGGTTCTAGAAGGTTCCGGGGTGGGGCCCACCTGCATGGGGGGACCCACATGAACGTGGGTAGTGGGTGGAAGGCCCCACACCCCTGGTCACGGCGCACCAAGATCCCCCCTTAGAAGGAATAAGATCATATCCCGAAGGGATAAGATCAAGATCCCTAAAAAGGGGGGATAACAATCGGTGGGGAAGGGAAAGGATGGGATTTCTTTCCTCCCACCTTTGCCAACACTCCAATGGACTTGGAGGGCAAGAAACCAGCCCCCTCCACCCCTATATATAGTGGGGAGGCGCATGGGAGCTGCACCCTTTGCCCCTGGCGCAGCCCACCCCCTCCAACTCCTCCTCCTCCGTTGAGCGTAGCAAAGCTCTGCCAGAGAACCACGAGCTCCACCACCACGTCATCGTGCTGCTGGAGTTCTCCCTCAACTTCTCCCCTCCCCTTGCTGTATCAAGAAGGACGAGACATCCCCGGGCTGTACATGTGTTGGACGCAGAGGCGTCATCCGTTTGGCGCTTGGATCGGATCTTCCACGATGTGAATCGCCGCGAGTACGACTCCATCAACCGCGTTCTTGTAACGATTCCGCTTAGCGATCTTCAAGCGTATGAAGATACACTCCCTCTCTCTTGTTGCTAGCATCTCCTAGATTGATCTTGGTGACACATAGGAAAATTTTGAATTATTACTACATTCCCCAACAGCTTCTATGTTCGTATTTTGTTTTTATCGACACCTCTCTCTCAAAGCATGTGGACATATGTTTTTGATTTCGGTTTTTGCTTGAGGACAAGCAAGGTCTAAGCTTGGGAGAGTTGATACGTCCATTTTGCATCATGTTTTCCTACTGTTATTTATAATGTTTTTATGCATAATAATGCTTTTTGGAGTAATATGTATTTTCTCTCATAATATGCAAGGTTCACACAAAGAGGGAAAATACCGACACCTGGAATTCTGGACCTGAAGAAGCTACGTCAGGCCACTTATTCTGCACAACTCCAAATGAGCTGAAACTTCACGGGGATTTTTTATGGAATAAATAAGAATTATTGGAGCAAATAGTCACCAAAGGGGGCCCACCAGGTGGGCACAACCCACCTGGGTGCGCCAGGGAGCCCAGGTGCGCCCTGGTGGGTTGTGCCCTCCTCGGCCCACCTTCGGTGCCCATATTCTGGTATATAAGTCATTTTGACCTAGAAAAAATCAAGAGAGGACTTTCGGGACGAAGCGCCGCCGTCTCGAGGCGAAACTTGGGCAGGAGCACTTTACCCCTCCAGCGGAGCGATTTGTAACATCCCAAAATTCTAAATTTTGGAATGTTATAAACAAATAGATAGATTTGATTGATTGTTTGATTGTTGGGTGATTGATTGAGTGAAATTTGAAACTTTTTGAAAGGTAAATGAGAGGGAATAAAAGGACTTTCCCAAACTTTCATTTTCTTTTCTGATCTCCGCGAATTCAAATTCTTTTCACCACAAAACCCTGGAGAGAAGATGACATGACTTCTTCCATTTATTTAAATGACAAGGGGTGTTGAAAATATTTGCATTTCAATTGAAATTATTTCCAATTCATAAACTTCAAGCAACTCAATGATTTTCACAAGCAAAGTGAAATTATTTCCAATTCATAAACTTCAAGCAACTCAATGATTTTCACAAGCGAAGATATTATGACTTCTTCAAATCATATGAAATATGAGTTAGGAGTTTCAAAGAATTAAATTCAAAGTTCTTTTGAATTTATTTTTTCAATTTGGAGTTATTTGAGTTTTATTCAAATTATTTTTCTCCAAAAATAAAATATATGGAAAATAGGGTAACATGATTCCCTACATCAGAAAATTGGAGAGAAATAAATTTGAATTAATTTTGGTATTTTTAAAATGATTTTTACTGGATTTTACTAGGGCAGAAGCACTCTTTGCTTTATTTGAATTTGTGTGTATTTTATTTGACTCTAGAAAAATGTTCAGCTTGTAGGAAATCTTTTTCTAAAAAAATTGACATATTATATGCCTATAGTATTTTATTTATTTATTTTGGTTTTATTTTACTTTCTAAAAATTTGTTTTTTAAAAAAAACCTTCTTCCCCGACTGGGCCGGCCCAGCCAACCAGGCCAAGCCCAGCCCAGCGCGCCGCCCCTCTCCTTCCCCGAGCGGAAGTCCCGCTCGGGCACGCCGTCCACCGCCGCCGTGGCTGACCCGGCCACCTCCGCGCCGCCTTGCCCCCTCCTCCACGCAACCCCTTGCGCCCCCTCTATATAAGCTCGCGCCGCCGCCGCCTTTTTCCTCTCTGTCGCACCGCACCGCCGCCTTTGCGCCGCATCCCGCCACCGCCGGCGAGATCTGCGCCGTTGCCACGCGCTCCACCGCCGCCTACGCCCGACGCCGCCACCACCACCGGAGTCCCCTCGTCGCGCCGCGCCTCCCCGTGGGTTCGCCTGAGCCGGAGGACCTCCGGAGAAGCCGCCCCGACCACCACCAGATGCCCCGCCGCCGTTGTTCCTCGCCGCCGACAGCCACCACCGCCGCGGTACGCCTCGCCTCTTGCCCCCTCTGTCCAATCTAAAAATCGACAGCTAGGATTAGATCTGTTAGATTTTTTTTCTTTCGAACCGGTATGCACTAAGTAGCGGTCGTTCGCTCGATTAAGCCTCGCAGCGAATGGTTTTCACCCAACAGCTTTCTGACACGTGGCTAGGGACCTATTCGTGATAAATTTTCTTCACAGATTAGTCCCTGTACTTCAAACACTCACAACTTTTTACTCGCTTGTCCAAATCCAACGAAACCAACGCCCACTTCTTCGTTATGATCTCCTCTATCCAGTAAAACAACTTAAACATGTTTTTGAAAGTTTAAAATTTGGATTTCAAACAGTTTTGTATTCGAACTTGTTTCGTCTGTAACTCGAGTTTTATAACTCCGATTTGAGTGATTCTTTTTGCAAATCGAAGCTCTTGAACTAAACTTTCTGATAAGGCCAAATTCACATAATTTTGGTGCTGTTAGAAATTGTTTTATGTTGTAAGAGTTATTTGCTTGGTTTTGATGTTTTCCGAGTTGTTCTCTTCGTTCTTTCCGATCTTTTGAGTGATTGCTTATGTGTGGTTACAATTGCTTGCTCACGATAGATTGACCGGAGTGTGACGAGTAGAACTATCAAGAGTTTTGAGTGCGAATCATCTTCATAAACATTGCAGGCAAGTTCACACTTTGATCATATCCCTTTTCATACCCAGTTTTTATGCAATAGATCAATCCTCAAACATTGCATGACTAGGATCTAATTAAATTGTGGGATGGGAAGTAGATGAGGTAGTACCTATTACCTGTTTTATTATCAAACCCTTGGGAGTTACTCTACGTTTGCTTATTATGCCATGCTATGCTAGTAGACGTGGATTGGGTGAGTGTATCCATGAAAGATGTGAGATTGTTATTTAATGGTTTATTTAAGGTGGAAACTTTAACACACATCTGGGTGGATTGAGGCACCTGGTTACTCCAGGACTTGCCTGTCTAGGCACCTGGGTTTCCAGGACTTGCCTGTATTTCTTTGAACCGCCACCCGGGCTCAAAGGGATCATGAGATTATTCAAACTAGAAACTTACGTGTGCAGCCACAAGCCATTATGGGCTCTGGCATAGTTGATTAAGTCGTGCGAACTCTTACGGGTAGACTAGCAGATGTAGGGGAAAGTAGGTGTACCGGTCTACCCTATGTAAGGTGCTAGCGCTTCCGAAAGACTATGTCTCGGTCATCCGTTTCTCAAACATCATGTAGTGCGAGAAATCTAACGGAGGCGATCGAGTCTTGTGGGGAAAAGTGGGCAAACCTCTGCAGAGTGTATAAACTAATCATGGTTAGCCGTGTCCCCGATTATGGACGTTTTGAGTATCTAGTACTTGGATTATCCTGTTGATCTCATCATGTTACTTTAATTAATATTGTTGGTTTAATGAGTACTTTTAATTGGGATTGAGAATGTTGTCAACCATTCTCAATGTTTAACAACCACCATGATAGTTAAATAAATTTATTCCTTTGTAGTAGGGAAAAATTGGCTTTTCGCAAAAACATTATAACCATAGAGCCTCCACCTGCCAAATATGCATGTAGTGATAGCCTTTATTCATCATTGCTCTATGGTGTGAATTTGCCAGTACATTCAATGTACTGACCCTTTGTGGCTGCAACGTCTCATGTTGCAGGATCTTACGACGAGTAAGTGTTACATTAGGGTTACGATTTCCTATACTCAACTTTGCCGTTGGTGTTGATGGGAATCCACAACCTTGTTACTTCCGCTATTTGGATTGAGGTAATAGTATTTACGTTACTTTATACATGTGATTTACCTCTGGTATAAATCCTCGAGTACTGTGTGTGTCAGCATACCGATCCAGGGATGACACTTAAGCACAGAGACTTGATCCATTCGGATCGTGTCGCTACACGATTACACTTGGGGAACTTCCCTCCCGGAGGGGGAAATCATCGTCATCATCATCACCAAAAACTCACCCATCTTGCGTAGGGCAATCTTAATCAACATCTTCAACAACACCATCTCCTCTCAAACCCTAGTTCATCTCTTGTGTTCAATCTTTGTACCAGAACTATAGATTGGTGCTTGTGGGTGACTGCTACCTCTTGAGCATGCGTTGGTTTTCCCTTGAAGAGGAAAGGGTGATGCAACAAATTAGTGTAAGTATTTCCCTCAGTTTTTGAGAACCAAGATATCAATCCAGTAGGAGGCTACACTTAAATCCCTCGTACCTGCACAAACAAATAAGAACCTTGCAACCAACGCGATAAAGGGTTTGTCAATCCCTTCACGGCCACTTGCAAAAGAGAGATCTGATAGAGATAATAAGATAAATATTTTTGGTATTTTTATGATATAGATTGGAAAGTAAAGATTGCAAAATAAAATAGATCGGAAATTTATATGATGGAAAATAGACCCAGGGGCCATAGGTTTCACTAGTGGCTTCTCTCAAGATAGCATAAGTATTACGGTGGGTGAACAAATTACTATCGAGCAATTGATAGAAAAGTGCATAGTTATGATAATATCTAGGCATGATCATGTATATAGGCATCACGTTCGCGACAAGTAGATCGAAACGATTCGGCATCTACTACTATTACTCCACACATCGACCGCTATCCATCATGCATCTAGAGTATTAAGTTCATAAGAACAGAGTAACGCATTAGGCAAGATGACATGATGTAGAGGGATACACTCAAGCAATATGATATAAACCCAATCTTTTTATCCTCGACGGAAACAATAAAATACATGATTTTTTGCCCCTGCTGTCACTGGGAAAGGACACCGCAAGATTGAACCCAAGCTAAGCACTTCTCCCATTGCAAGAAAGATCAATCTAGTAGGCCAAACCAAACTGAGACTTGCAAAGATAACAAATCATACATAAAAGAATTCAGAGGAGATTCAAAATTGTTCATAGATAATCTTGATCATAACCCACAATTCATTGGATCTCGACAAACAAACTGCAAAAAGGATTACATCAAATAGATCTCCAAGAAGATCGAGGAGAACTTTGTATTGCGATCCAAAGAGAGAGAAGAAGCCATCTAGCTAATAACTGTGGACCCAAAGGTCTGTGGTAAACTACTCACACTTCATCGGAGAGGCTATGGTGTTGATGTAGAAGCCCTCCGTGATCGATTCCCCCTCCGGCAGAGCGCCGGAAAAGGCCCCAAGATGGGATCTCACGGGTACAGAAGGTTGCGGTGGTGGAAATAGGGTTTCGTGGTGCTCTGGATGTTTTCAGGGTATATGAGTATATATAGACAAAAGAAGTCGACCAGGGGAGCCACGAGGGGCCCACGAGGGTGGGGGCGCGCCCTCCTGCCTCATGGCCTCCTTGTTTCTTTCTTGACGTCCACTCCAAGTCTCCTGGATTGCGTTTGTTCCTAAAATAACTCTCCTGAAGGTTTCATTCCGTTTGGACTCCGTTTGATATTCCTTTTCTGCGAAACACTGAAATAGGCAAAAAACAGCAATTTGGACCAGGCCTCCGGTTAATTGGTTAGTCCCAAAAATAATATAAAAGTATATAATAAATCCTATTAAACATCCAAAACAAATAATATAATAGCATGGAACAATAAAAAATTATAGATACGTTGGAGACGTATCAGTGACTAGTAGTGTTGATTACATCTTGTAGTTGATTACTATATGGTTTATTTGGTGGAAGATTATATGTTCAAATCCAGTATGCTATTTAATACGCCTCTAATCATGAGCATGATTATCATTTGTGAGTAGTTACTTTTATTCTTGAGTCCATGGGAGAAATCTTGTTGCAAGTAATCATGTGAACTTGATATGTGTTCGATATTTTGATGGTATGTATGTTGTGATTTCCTTAGTGGTGTCATGTGAACATTCACTACATGACACTTCACCATACTTGGGCCTAAGGGAATGCATTGTGGAGTAGTTATTAGATAATGGGTTGCGACAGTGACAGAAGCTTAAACCCTAGTTTATGCGCTACTCCGTAAGGGGCTGATTTGGATCCAAAAGTTTAATGCTATGGTTAGATTTATTCTTAATACTTTTCTCGTAGTTGCGGATGCTTGCGAGGGGGTTAATCATAAGTAGGAGGTTTGTTCAAGTAAGAACAGCACATAAGCACCGGTCCACCCACATATCAAATTATCAAAGTAGCAAACACAAATCAAACCAACATGATGAAAGTGACTAGATGAAATTCTCGTGTACCCTCAAGAACACTTTGCTTATCATAAGAGACTGTTTTCGCCTGTCCTTGCCTCAAAAGGATTGAGCTACCTTGCTGCACTTTTGTTACCGTTACCGTTACTTACTCGTTACAAATTACCTTGTTATCAAACTACTCGTTACTTATAATTTAAGTGCATGCAGACATTACCTTGCTGAAAACTGCTTGCCATTTCCTTCTACTCCTCGTTGGGTTCGACACTCTTACTCGTTGAAAGGACTACGGTTGATCCCCTATACTTGTGGGTCATCAGCCTCCAAGCGCAGAGTTCTGTAGGACAATAGCAAAATTCCCTCAAGTGGATGACCTAAGGTTTATCAATCTGTGGGAGGCGTAGGATTAAGGTGGTATCTCTCAAACAACTCTACAACCAAACAACAAAGAGTCTCTTGTGTCCCCAACACACCCAATACAATGGCAAATTGTATATGTGCACTAGTTCGGCGAACAGATGGTGAAAAAAGTGTAATATGGATGGTAGAAATATATTTTTATAATCTGAATAAATAAAAATAGTAAGGTAACTAGTAACGAAAGTGAGCAAAAACGGTATTGCAATGCTTGAAAACAAGGCCTAGGGTTCATACTTTCACTAGTGCAAAATCTCTCAACAATGAAAACATAATTGGATCATATAACAATCCCTCAACATGCAACAAAGAATTACTCCAAAGTTTCTATCGCGGAGAACGTAGGACGAAAATATGCATCAACCCCTATGCATAGATTACCCCAATGTCACCTCAGGAATCCGCGAGTTGAATGCCAAAATATACATCAAGTGAATCAATATAATGCCCCATTGTTACCACGGGTATCCATATGCAAGACATACATCAAGTGTTCTCAAATCCAATACTCCATCCAACATAACGAAACATCAAAGAGGAAGACTCAATCATCACAAGAAAGGTAGAGAGGGAAGAACACCATAAGATCCAAATATATTAACAAAGCTCGCGGTACATCAAGATTGTGCCAAATCAAGAACACGAGAGAGAGATCAAACACATAGCTACTAGTACACACCCTCAGCCCCGAGGGTAAACCACTCCCTCCTCATCATGGTGGCCACCGAGATGATGAAGATGGCCTCAGGTGATGATTTCCCCCTCCGGCAGGGTGCCAGAATGGAGTCTCGATTGTTTTTTCGTGGCTACAGAGGCTTGCGGCGGCGGAACTTCTCATCTAGGGTTCTTTCTGGGGGTTTGGGTATTCATAGGATTTTTTCGTATCCGTCTCACGTCAAGGGGTCCATCAGGTAGTGACAAGCTTGGTCACCCCTCCCTGGGGGTAGGGCGCGCCTAGCGAGCTTGTGGCTTCCTCATGAGGCTTTTGGTCCTTCCTTGAAGCTTCGGGGGTCTCTTTTGGTCCATAAAAAATCACCATAAATTTTCAGCCCATTCCGAGAACTTGTATTTCTGCAAAAAAAATGACACCACGGTAGTTCTACTGAAAACAACATCGGCCCAGGTTAGTTCTAATCAAATCATACCAAAACCATATAAAATTCTTGTAAACATGGCATGAATACTTCATAAATTATAGATACGTTGGAGAGATATCAGCATCCCCAAGCTTAGTTCCTACTCGTCCTCGAGTGTGTAAATGATAATAGAAATAATTTATGAATTGTGAATGCTAGCAAGTGCACAAGTTTAATCAACGATAATTTCAATCAGTTTTTTTAGCGTCATTATGTATCATAAATAGTAGCTCATCTCATAAAACTTCTCATGATTAAGTAGAAAGCTATTCACATGTTAAAGTATAGACAATAAACTTTCTTGAAAACTAACAAACTATGTTCTCAGCCATCAAACAAGTGGAATTCATCTTATTTTCAGGAAGGATCTATGTAAGAGATTTGATTTAGCAAATTCCACATACTCAACTATCATATAGTCTTCCATGATAGCTAACACTCAAAGCATATTTTTAGAACAAATAACATCCATCAAACACAGATAAAGATAGGGGCTTAATGTTTCGCCTCCCAACTTATTTATCATATAGATAATTCTCAACAATAATAATTCATGATCAAATATTTGAATGGCCATATATGCTTGGATCTTTCCCCACCACATGATACTTGCCAACCAGAGAATAACTGAGGTTGAAAAGTGAAGGAATGATATTGACTCTTGCATAAAAGTAAATACATAAAGATAAAAGGTCATTCGCAGAGGGAAGCAGAGAATGTCATGTGCTTTTTTATTTTTTGGATGTGCAAGCCCTTAATGCAAAGGAATGTCATGTTATATTGCCCTTGTGATAGCAACCTTTATTATGTAGTCTGTCGCTTTTATTTCTTTACCATCACAAGTTCGTACAATGCTTATTTTCCCTTACAATAAAAGATCATACATATTTAGGAGCAATTTTTATTGCTTCTTGCACCAATGACAACTTACTTGAAGGATCTTATTCAATCCATAGCTAGACATGATGGACACTTATGGCAAGAAACTGAGTTTAAGGGTTTCTTGATGCACAAGTAGTATCTCTACTTAGTATGAATTTTTGTCTAGTAAAAGATCCTAAGCAAGCACCACATGTTGGATGATCCATAACAATATAACTTCTATACAAATATACCCAAACATAACTCATTACGTTGTCCTCCTTATCCAACTTCAACTAATTTGTTGAAGTTTGAAAATAATTAATGGGGCTCACAATCATAGAAGATCTCCAAAATAGTATATTTATATGTGAAATATCTTTTCCTTCAATATTCTTTCATGAATTGTTCAAGTGACGAATGGTATGTTTGCTAACTTTCAATAAATTTTATGACCTATACTTCTTATATGTGAAGTCATTACTCCCCATGGGATAAGCATCTGATACATATGTAATTTCAGATTTATGATATTCAATTCATTCAACCATTTACTGATAGGATATAAGTGAAGCACGAGTGTAAATGAGAAACTATTCCGAAAATATATAAGTAAAGATCAATGAGTAGTCAAATAATTAAGTAGCTATGTGAAGACTCTCTCACATAAATTTTTTAGATCTTAAGTATTTTATTCAAACATCAACAAAAGAATGAAATTCCTAGGTTAGCCCATATCATGTGAAGAAGCAAAATCTTAGGCTCAACCAAAAACTGGCTGATCATTGTTGAAGAAAAAAGGTGGGATGCCAACCGGGGCATACCCAATCTTAGATGCTTGAGACTTCTTAAAATATTAACTAGGGATGCCTTGGGTATCCCCAAGCTTGAGCTCTCGTGTCTCCTTAATTTCTCTCATATCACGGTTTCCCTAATTCTTAAAAAACTTCATCCACACAAAACTCAACAAGAACTCATGAGATATGTTGGCAACTCGGTAATTTCAAAAAAATACCTACAATCACGCAAGATCTATCTAGGTGATGCATAGCAATGAGAGGGGAGAGTGTGTCCACGTATCCTGGTAGACCGAAAGCGTAAGCGTTAAGTAACGCGGTTGATGTAGTTGAACGTCTTCGCGATCCAACTGATCAAGTACCGAATGCATGAAACCTTCGCGATCTGCACACGTTCAGCTCGGTGACGTCCCTCTAACTCTAGATCCAGCTGAGGCAGAGGGAGAGTTCCGTCAGCACGACGTTGTGGTGACGGTGATGATGAAGTTACCAGCGCAGGGCTTCGCATAAGCACTATGACGATATGACTGATGTGGAAAACTATGGAGGGGGCACCGCACATGGCTAACGATCAATTTGTGTGTCTCGGGGCGCCCCCTCCCCCGTATATAAAGGAGGAGAGGAGAGTGAGGGAGTCCTGGACTAGGGGGTGTCCGGAGCCGGACTATCATCATCGGCCGGACTCCAAGACTATGAAGATACAAGATTGAAGACTTCATCCCGTGTCCGGATGGGACTTTCCTTGGCGTGGAAGGAAAGCTTGGCAATACGGATATGTAGATCTCCTACCATTGTAACCGTCTCTATGTAACCCTAGCCCTCTCCGGTGTCTATATAAACCGGAGAGTTTTAGTCCGTAGGACGAACAACAATCATACCATAGGCTAGCTTCTAGGGTTTAGCCTCCTTGATCTCGTGGTAGATCCACTCTTGTACTACCCATATCATCAATATCAATCAAGCAGGAGTAGGGTTTTACCTCCATCGAGCGGGCCCGAACTTGGGTAAAAACATCGTGTCCCTTGTCTCCTGTTACCATCCGCCTAGACGCACAGTTCGGGACCCCCTACCCGAGATCCGCCGGTTTTGACACCGACATTGGTGCTTTCATTGAGAGTTCCTCTGTGTCGTCACCTATAGGCTCGATGGCTCCTTCGATCATCAACAACAACGCGGTCCAGGGTGAGAGTTTTCTCCCCGGACAGATCTTCGTATTCGGCAGCTTCGCACTACGGGCCAATTCACTTGGCCATCTGGAGCAGATCTAAAGCCACACCCCTGGCCATCAGGTCAGATTGGGAAGTTTGAACTTCACGGCTGACATCCACGGAGACTTGATCTTCGACGGATTCGAGCCACACCCGAGCGTGCCGCACTATCACGATGAGCATGATCTAGCTCTGCTGCCGGACAGTGCCCTGGAGGCCGCACGAGATCCTTAACTTGGAGCCGACTACGCCGGTCGAGGATGGGTGGCTAGACACCGCCTCGGGGGCTGCTACCTCTACAGCGATGGAGCCGAATACCGACCCTGTCCCTTGTGAAGCTCGTGACTCCGAGGTGCCGGATTCCTCGCCGGACTCCGAACCTCCCGCGCCCCTACCAATCGAATCCGATTGGGCGCCGATCATGGAGTTCACCGCTGCAGACATCTTTGAGCACTCGCCTTTTGGCGACATCCTGAATTCACTAAAGTATCTCTCGTTATCAGGAGAGCCCTGGCCGGACGGCGGTCAGGACGGTTGGGATGCGGACGACGAAGGAATTCAAAGCCCACCCACCACCCACTTTGTAGCCACTGTCGACGACCTAACCGACATGCTAGACTTCGACTCCGAAGACATCGACGGTATGGACGACGATGCCGGAGACGACCAAGAACCAGTGCCTACGGGGCACTGGAAAGCCACCTCGTCATACGACATATACATGGTGGACATCCCAAAGGATGGGAATGGCGAGGAAACAGCGGAGGAAGACCCCTCCAAGAAATAGCCTAAGCGTCGGCGTCAGCGGCGCCGCTCTAAATCCTGCCACAGCAAGAATAGAGATTCCGGCACCGGAGACAATAACACCCCGAACAGTGCCAAAGACAACCCCCTCCAGCAAGATTCAGCACAGGACGACGGAGAAGCCAGCCCTCGCGAGAGAGCGGCAGACGAAGAGGTAGAGGACGATAATTACATGCCTCCCTCCGGAGACGAGGCAAGCGTCGACGATGACAAATTCGTCGTGCCTGAGGATCCCGTCGAACAAGAGCGTTTCAAACGCAGGCTTATGGCCACGTCAAGTAGCCTCAAGAAAAAGCAGCAACAGCTTAGAGCTGATCAAGATCTGCGAGCCGACAGATGGACCGAAGTCCTCGCGGCCGAAGAGTATGAACTCGAACGCCCCTCCAAAAGCTACCCCAAACGCAAGCTGCTGCCCCGATTAGAGGAGGAAGCATATAAACCTACATCACCAGCGCACAATACGGCCGACCGGCCACCTCGTGGCCGCGACAGAGAGGCTTCTAGGCCCTCCACTAAAGCCGTACCCAACATCGCTCGAAGAGTACAAAGCCACGGGGGAATGCGCCGGACTTGCGAGACATATTGGAGGATAAGGCAAGACAATCAAGATCAATCTATGGATCGCGTGGGCGCCCCACGATACGTGACGACAACCGTCGCACCGGATACAGTAATTCCGGCCGGGCCGAACACAGTAGACAAAGCTCGCTTGAGCTACGTCGTGATATAGCCCAATATAGAGGCGCCGCACACCCACTATGCTTCACAGATGAAGTAATGGATCATCAAATCCCCGAAGGGTTTAAACCCGTGAACATTGAATCCTATGATGGCACAACAGACCCCGCGGTTTGGATCGAAGACTATCTCCTTCATATCCACATGGCCCATGGTGATGATCTTCACGCCATCAAATACCTCCCACTCAAGCTTAAAGGACCAGCTCGGCATTGGCTTAACAGCTTGCCAGCAGAATCAATTGGGTGTTGGGAGGACCTGGAAGCCGCATTCCTTGATAACTTCCAGGGCACATATGTGCGACCACCAGACGCTGACGACCTAAGCCACATAATTCAGCAGCCAGATGAATCGGCCAGGCAATTCTGGACACGGTTCTTAACCAAGAAAATTCAAATCGTCGATTGTCCGGATGCGGAGGCCCTCGCAGCCTTCAAACATAACATCCGCGACGAGTGGCTCGCCCGGCACCTGGAACAAGAAAAGCCGAAATCCATGGCAGCCCTCACATCACTCATGACCCGCTTCTGCGGGGGAGAGGACAGCTGGCTAGCCCGCAGTAACAACCTCAACAAAAATCCTGGCAGTCCGGATACCAAGGACCGCAATGGCAGGTCACGTCGCAACAAGCACAAACGCCGCATTAACAGCAATAATACTGAGGATACGACAGTCAACGCCGGATTCAGAGGCTCCAAGCCTGGTCAGCAGAAAAAGCCATTCAAAAGAACTACTCCAGGTCCGTCCAATTTGGACCAAATACTCGACCGCTCGTGCCAGATACACGGCACCCCCGAAAAGCCAGCTAATCACACCAACAGGGATTGTTGGGTATTCAAGCAGGTAGGCAAGCTAATTGCCGAAAACAATGACAAGGGGATGCATAGCGATGACGAAGAAGAGACCCAGCCGTCGAACAACATAAGGCAGAAGGGTTTCCCCTGTAGCGACACGACCTCAAACGGTCAAGTCTCTGTGCTTACGTGTCATCCCTGGATCGGTATGCTGACACACACAGTACTCGAGGATTTATAACAGAGGTAAATCACATGTATAAAGTAACGTAAATACTATTACCTCAATCCAAAATATAGCGGAAGCAACAAGGTTGTGGATTCCCATTAACACCAACGGCAAAGTTGAGTATAGGAAATCGTAACCCTAACGCATCTCTTACTCGTCGTAAGATCCTGCAACATGAGATGTTGCAGCCACAGAGGGTCAGTACATTGAATGTACTGGCAAATTCACACCATAGAGCAAATGATGAATAATGGCTATCTCTACATGCATATTTGGCTGGTGGAAAAGCTCTATGGTTACAGTTTTTGTGAAAAGCCATTTTTTCCCTATTGCAAAGGAATAAATTTATTTAACTATCATGGTGGTTGTTAAACATTGAGAATGGTTGACAGCATTCTCAATCCCAATTAAAAGTACTCTTTAAAAACCCAACAATATTAATTATAGTAACATGATGAGATTCACATGATATTCAAGTACTAGATACTCAAGATGTCCATAACCGGGGACACGGCTAATCATGATTAGTTTGTACACTCTGTAGAGGTTTGTGCACTTTTCCCCACAAGACTCGATCGCCTCCGTTTGGTTTCTCACACTACATGGTGTTTGAGAAACGGATGACCGAGACATAGTCTTTCAGAAGTGCTAGCACCTTACGATGGGTAGACCGGTACACCTACATCCCCTACATCTGCTAGTCTACCACTATAAGAGTTCGCACGACTTAGTCAACTATGCCAGAGCCCATAATGGCTTGTGGCTGCACACGGAAGTTACTAGCATGAATTATCTTATGATCCCTTTGAGCCTGGGTGGCGGTCCAAAAAAAACAGGCAAGTCCTGGAAACACCAGGTGCCTCAATCCACCCAGATGTGTATTTAAGTTGCCACCTTAGATAAACCATTAATTAACAATCTCACATCTGTCATGGATATTCACTCACCCAATCCACGTCTACTAGCATAGCATGGCATAACAAGCAAATGTAGCAGTAACTCCCAAAGGTTTCATAAGTAAAACATGTAATAGGTACTACCTCATCTACTTCCCATCCCACAATTTAGTTAGATCCTAATCATGCAATGTTTGAGGATTGATCTAATGCATAAAAACTGGGTAGTAGAAAAAGGTATGATCAAAGTGTTACTTGCCTGCAATGTTGATGAAGGTGATTCGCACTCAACTCCTGATAGTTCTACTCGTCACACTCCGGTCAATCTATCGTGAGCAAGCAATGGTAACCACACATAAGCAATCACTCAAAAGATCGGAAAGAACGAAGAAGACGATTCGGAAAACATCAAAACCAAGCAAAATGACACTTGCAGCATAAAACAATTTCTAACAGTACCAAAACTATGTGTATTTGGCCTTATCAGAAAGTTTAGGTCAAGAGCTTCGAGATGCAAAAAGAATCAACTCAAACGGAGTTATAAAACTCAAGTTATGATCAAACGAAGTTCAAATACAAATCTGTTTGAATTTAAATTTTAAAACTTCCAAAACATGTTTAAGTTGTTTATCTGGATAGAGGGGATCATAACGAAGAAGTGGGCGTTGGTTTCGTTGGATTTGGTTAAACGAGCAAAAAGTTGTGAAGATTTGAAATAGAGGGACTAATCTGTAAGAAAAACAATCACAGATAGGTTCTTGGGGCCAATCTAAAAGAAAAAGAAAAATCTAAATAGCGAACGTTCGTTACAGAATGCTAAAGAACGAAAATCGTTCGCTGAGTATACCTAACTAGTGAATGTTCGCAAAATAACTTAACCTAAGAAAAATATATATAATAACCGATCTAAACCAGAAAAACCGGGCGGGTTTACGGGTTTTACCGGTTCGGTGGTTTGCGAACCGACGAGATCCCGGCGGTGGCGGGGTCGACGGCGAAGCGAAGATCGACGGCGGCGACTACTCCGGTGGGCTCCGGCTACGCGGCGAGGGGCGAGGGCGCGGTGCGGACAGCAGCGGCAGTGGCGGCGCGGCAACCGCAGCAGCAGATGCGGCGGCAGGCGGCGGCGAGATGCAGCGGCGGCGCGGTGATGCGCGGCGGCGGCGGGATCTGCGGCGGCAGCGCGAGAGGAGAGGAGAGACGGGCCCGGGGCGCCGTATTTATAGGAGCGGGAGGCGAGGCCTCGGGAGGCGTGGAGGAGGGGGCAAGGTAGCGAGGCGGCGCCGGACTCCGGGGGGAGTCCCGGTCGGGGACGACGGGCGAGGCGGCGCGGTGCTGGGCCTTGGCCTGGCTGGAGCTGGGCCGGCCCAGTCGGGGAGGGAACATTTTTTTTAACATAAACAAAAAATTAAAACAAAATAGAAACAAAATATTATATAGGCATATAATATATCGAAATTTGCAGAAAAAGATTTCCTACAACGTGAACATTATTATAGCTTTATATAAAATCTACACAAATTCAAATAATTCAAACAGTGCTCCTGCTCTACTAAAATCCAATAAAAATTATTTTAAAAATACCAAAATTAATTCAAATGTATTTCTCTCCAATTTTATGATGTAGGGAATCATGTTACCCTAATTTCTGTATATTTTATTTTTGGAGATAAATAATTTGAATAAAACACAAATAACTCCAAATTGAAAAATAAATTCAAAAAACTTTGAATTTAATTATCTGAAACTCCCAACTCATATTTCTTATGTTTTGAAGAAGTCATTTTATCTTCGCTCATGAAAATCATTGAGTTGCGTGAAGTTTATGAATCGTAATATTTCCAAATGAAATTCAAATATTTTCAAATACCCTTTCATTTAATTAAATGGAAGAAGTCATATCATCTTCGCTCAAGGGTTTTGTATTTGAAAAGAATTTGAATTTATGAAGATCAGAAAAGAAAATGAAAGTTTGGGAAAGTCCTTTTATTCCCTCTCATTTAACTTTCAAAGTTTCGAATCACTCAGTTTCACACAAGCAATCAAACAATCAATCAAAACTATCTATTTATTATAACATTCCAAAATTTAGAATTTTGGGATGTTACAAACCTACCACCCTTAAAATGAATCTCGTCCTCGAGATTCGGAGAGGCTAGAAAGAAATAGGTTAGGGTAGGGGTCTTCTCAAAATCCATCGATCATCACTGGGGTCTCGGGTGCTACCACCCTTAGAAGCATGGTTACCACTCCATCAAAACTCATATACTCCATCCTTATTTCTGACAGTGTCGGTCTTCTTAGATCTCGGGAAAAATTCCCTCTCTGGGCTCTTCCAGTAGTGGCATACCTTTTTCCTTAATACTTCTGTCCTTTCATCTTGGTAAGGCTATTCCGAGACTTGGTCTTCTTAGCTGACGGGTCTGGCGCCAATACTAAACAACTATCGATATCTCATGGTGGTCAACAATTTATGGTTCCTCCTACAGGAAATGGGTCTGGGCTTCATTCTCACTGTATATCCTACGATTGGCAACAGCTGCCGTGTACAAGGGAAAAATACTTATACCATTCTAAGGTTTAAACAAGGTTTTGATCGTCGTCTCTGTACTATAGGTAAGTCACTCAGATTTACCATCCCACATAGCAAGGCGAATAATAAGAGTAAGTCGGTATGGTGATCAATCCATCCCGCACCCAAATCATTATCTTGTATATGGTTTAGCGAATCTCGCATGCTAACACTCGGTCATCCTCACAAGCATTGCAGAATTTTCTCTTGTTGACGAACCAAGTTCGGATAAATCCATTGATTCTGCAAGCCAAACAAACATCTATCGTTCCTTCTCAACTCTCAGGTTTTGCGTAAACTCCTATAAAATCGTCGGTTGATAAAGGCATATCCTCTTCTTCCAAGGTTTCTCCTTCAGCAAGAGTGTGCTTGCTTCTTAGCAGGTCCTGGGGCCTGTGGGTTATGGCCCATCTCATCACTTGTAAACCTTGAACTCATCATCGCGGGCAACTGATCGGTATTCCAACATTCAACTTCCATCTTCCTAGCATTCTTAAATCCATCCAATTGTAATGTCTTCCTTCCTTCTATTGGCACCAAAATAGGACATGATTACTCAGACTCATCATGGAATTTCCATTGATCCATATTTCCAACATCATACCTCCTTTATATACAATAGTAATACATCTCTTCATCCTCGTGGGATGTCCCACATATCCGTAACATCCCAAATTTTCAATTTGGAATGTTATACATTAGATCATCATGCATATCATATTTTTCTTGCATTTTGTTGATCCTAGAAATTTCACGCAACTCAAGGACCCTCGGAGAGAGTTGGAGATTTCGAAATTTTCATATTTGAGTTCTCTCAAAATTACGAAAAAAGCATCATTTGAATTTATTTATTTTATCTTCAAATATTTTTCCAATATCAAAAATAAGAGAGGGAATAATATGACTTTCCCAAAATTTAGGAAAAATGAGGATTTAATAAATAAATCCAATTTTGGATTTTTCTCGGAGTTTATTTGCCTTAGGGAAAAATGCGTATTTTCAAAAAATTGCATTTTAGGCCAGAGTAAAAGTTCATTTTGTTCGACTCATTTTTAGGAGTCGGGGAAAATTTACTTTATTAATTTTGGAGTTCATTTAGATTTTCTTTTCTGTATTTTTCCGCGCGCGAAACCGATTTAAAAAAAAAGAGCCGCAGCGCCTTGGGCCAAAGGCCCAAGCCGCCAAGCCACCGGCCGGCCAGGAGGCCAAGGCCATCGCTAGCGCGTGCGCCAGGGAGCCAGGGAGCCACCGCCCCGGTTTCCTATTTCTTATACAAATACTAGTAGGATTTGGACCCGTTTCGTTATTCCGTTTTTGTTCCTAGGATTCCTAATCCTAGTCTATTTCTTGCCCCCAACCCCAAGCAAAAACCTCCCCCTCCCCAATATAAATACCCAAGCACCCCTCCCATCCAACACATCAAACCAACACATCTCCTCTCCTCCGCAGCAGCAGCAGCGCAGCAACACCGCCGCCGCCGTCGCCCTACACCGCCGCCGCCGCCGCCCCTCACCAGCGCCGCCGCCGCCGCTTGCCACCGCCGCCGCCAAGTGCCGCCGCCGCCGCCCAACGCCGCCGCCGCCGGAGCCCCTTGCCTCTTCGAGGTACTAGCCCCGCGCCGCGTCACCTTTTCTTTTCCTCGGTTCGGTTTTCGTAAATCGTTCCGGTTTCTGTTCCGGTTTTCTAGATCTATTTTTCGTTTCGGTTTTCTTTCCGAAACCCTAGATCGGTTTTTCTCGCCGGTTTTTCTTTCTGGTTTTGTTTAGCGAGCGTTCGTGGGACCGTTCGTCTTAACGAACGTGACCACCGGTTTGCCTCGGTAGACGAACGTCCGTTCGTTTAACCGTTCATCGTATTCTTTCTCATCGGATTTATTCCGCTATTTTTCTGATAGCGATTTTAGATCCGATCTTCTTTCTAGTTTATCTTATCGCTCGTTTATCGGAATCAGGTGATTCAAGCGCCTGGAGTTTCGCCTCAAAACCGCCGTTCCGACTAATCAACTTGAACAAAGTTTTGCTACTGTAAAATTTGACCTAGTTTTCAACTTGCTAGAACCGAGTTGTTTTCTTTCGTCGTTTGACTTTCGTTGCTTTATTTGATTCGATTCTTTTTGCAACCAGGGTTCTTAAGTTGAACTTTCTGGTTAGATCTTTTATTCGAGATTTACCTATGCATTAGATGAGTACTTATTGTATGCTTGTTGTTTGTCTGCAATAGATCACCCGGAGTGCGCCACTTATTACTTCGAATCTCTAGGTTTCGCGGATCATCAGCAAGGCAAGTAACACTTGATCATACCTTTTTCTACTACCCAGTTTTTATGCATTAGATCAATCCTCACACATTGCATGATTAGGATCTAATTAAATTGTGGGATGGGAAGTAGATGAGGTAGTACCTATTACCTGTTTTACTTATGAAACCTTTGGGAGTTATTTCTACGTTTGCTTATTATGCCATGCTATGCTAGTAGACGTGGATTGGGTGAGTGATATCCATGACAGATGTGAGTTTATTAATTAATGGTTTATCTAAGGTGGCAACTTAAATACACATCTGGGTGGATTGAGGCACCTGGGGTTTCCAGGACTTGCCTGTTTTTCTTTTGGACCGCCACCCACGCTCAAAGGGATCATAAGATAATTCATACTAGTAACTTACGTGTGCAGCCACAAGCCATTATGGGCTCTGGCATAGTTGACTAAGTTGTGCGAACTCTTATACTGGTGGACTAGCAGATGTAGGGGATGTAGGTGTACCGGTCCACCCATCGTAAGGTGATAGCGCTTCTGAAAGACTATGTCTCGGTGATCCGTTTCTCAAACACCGTGTAGTACGAGAAACCAAACGGAGGCGATCGAGTCTTGTGGGGAAAAGTGCGCAAACCTCTGCAGAGTGTACAAACTAATCATGACTAGCCGTGTCCCCGGTTATGGACATCTTAAGTATCTAGTACTTGAACTATCATTTGTATCTCAACATGTTACTCTAATTTAATATTGATGGGTTTGTTAATGAGTACTTTTTAATTGGGATTGAGGATGCTGTCAACCATTCTCAATGTTTAACAACCACCATGATAGTTAAATAAATTTATTCCTTTGCAGTAGGGAAAAACTGGCTTTATGCAAAACTGTAACCATAGAGCTTTTCCACCAGCCATATATGCATGTAGTATAAGCTTATTGTTCATCATTCTCTATGTGTTACTTTGCCAGCACATTCCATGTGCTGACCCGTTTTCGGGCTGCAACTTTCATGTTGCAGACTTTTCAGACGATGAGTAAGGTGCTTTTAGGTCGTGGTTCTATACTCAGTGATGCCGTTGGAGTTGATGGACTCACTTATCTTCCAAGTCTTCCACTGTTATCGTTATTAGATGGCCTTAAGCCATGATTATTGTAATAAGTCCTCTTCTGGACAAACAATGTAATAAGTGTGTGATTGCTACTCTGTTATAAATCCTTCGAAGTACTGTGTGGTGTCAGCATTACTGATCCAGGGATGACACCGGAGCACAGATACTTGACCATCTGAGGTCGGGTCGCTACAGAGATGGTATCAGAGCACACGCTGACTGTAGGACACGACCACTAAGTTAAAGCCATAGATCACTATTCTCTTCTCATTTTCTAACTCCTCATCTTTTCTACTCTTTAGGATGACGGACGCCAAGATCAAGTACGCTCAACCCGATGAAGGCACACCTTTTGGATCCCACTTGAAGGAAGTCGCCAAGTACCTGAACATTGGACTACCAAGCTTCATCGGGACTTTCAACGGCACTCTGCCTGAAGAGGAGCGCTGGAAGATTCAAGCTCATGTTCCAGGAAGGACATTCGCGCCAATCACCAAGCCCATAGATAGTGTTTTCAGTGCACCAACCTGGAGTCTAGGAAAGAGCATGGCAGCTCATATCACCATGGGACGCATTGGAGAAGTTTATCAAGAAGACCTCAAGGACACTATCTACCAGATTTGCGGACACAGGAATGAAGATTGGGAGATAGTCAGCACCAAGAAGGATAGATCCATTGCAGCTTTCATCCAAGAGCTAAACCAGCACATTCGACGCCAGGAGAACCAGATGTGCAATGATATGATAGAGTTGAAGAATGCGAAGGGAAGGATCATCGAACTTGAAGGAGAATTGAAGTCTAAACGCAAGGAATACATGGACGATATTGTAGCCGTAGCAAGGCACAATAGAGATCTTAAGTATGAGATTGAAGAACTCAAGAAGAAATTGGAGCTCAAGAATGAAGACAAGTACGTCGACTGTCCGAGCAACTACATCATCATCGACGACACCGATTCGGATCCAAGTGAACCCGACTTTGAAGATGAAGCTGGAGCAGACATCATGGAGTCTTCCACCGGTTCAAATTAATAGATGACCGCCACATATTAGTAGTATTCCCTCCATGTAAACATTATAGTACACGCACTTTTGCGATAGTTAGACCGTTGTAAGCCCTTTGTTTGAAATGAATGAAGTGATTTTGTGTGCATTTGTCTCATGAGCATTTGGGTAGTGTTTTCTCCTTAGACCTCGCTCTATTCTTAATTTCTCGTCTTTTCTGAACCCCTCAGATGCCTCCAAGACGCGACCCTGAGTTTGTTTTCCCGCCAGACATCACCCAGTTGATTCAGCAGCAGAATACTTTGATTCAGACATTGGTGCAGAACCAAGGCAACAACAACAACAACCCACCACCACCACCACCCGCGGACCACTTGACTCATTTTCTTAGGCTGAATCCGCCGGTGTATTCCAGTAGCACCGAGCCGATTGTAGCAGATGATTGGCTCCGCAAGATAGGAAGGGAGTTGACCACTGTAGGATGCACAGATGGTGAGAAGGTGAAGTTTGCTGCACATCAGCTTGACGGACCCGCAGCAGCATGGTGGGAGAATTTCACAGCCACTTACCCTATAGACACTGTCACATGGGATCAGTTTCAGCAAGCTTTCCGCACTGCCCATGTTTCACCAGGAGCTATGGCCATGAAGAAGCGTGAGTTTTGCAACTTACGCCAAGGAGGAAGGACTGTTGGCCAGTATGTGGATGATTTTAGTAAGTTAGCACGTTATGCCCCAGATGACGTTGCTACAGATGCAGCTAAGCAGGAGAAGTTTCTGGAAGGACTGAATGATGAGTTAAGCATGCAGTTGATGGTAGCACGTTTCAATAACTACCAGGAGTTGGTAGACCGCGCCCTCATGATTGAAGGAAAATAGCAGCAGATTGAGAATCGTAAGAGGAAGTATGCACAGGGGAAGTATAACTCTGGAGCCCAGCAGAAGCCCCGTTATACCCCTAAGCAGGGAGTTCATTTTCAGCATACCCATGGAGGAGGTAGTTCGCACAACCATAATGGCCACAAGAATGGTAATGGGAATGGAGGAAGCAACAGCAAGAATAGGACCACACCATCAACCCCAGCCAAGAAAGACCTGAGCCATGTCACCTGTTACAAGTGTTCCAAGACCGGACATTATGCAAATGAGTGTCCCGAAGGCCAAGGTGGAAATGGAAGCTCTGGAAAGAAGCCAAACCCTTTCAATAGGGGACAGGTGAACCACATTGATGTGGAGGAGGTTGAAGCTCAGCCCGATGCAGTAACCGGTAAGTTTTTGGTTAAGTCATTTACTGCACTTGTTCTTTTCGATACTGGTGCATCGCATTCATACATATCAAGGGGATTTGTAGAAAAGTATAGTTTGCCTACTTAGATTCTTAAAACCCCTATGCTAGTAAGTTCACCAGGAGCAGAGTACACGACCAGACAAGGATGTTTTCAAGTGCCATTAAGTATAGGAAGGCATGTGTTTCCAACGGATTTGATCGTTCTGGAATCCCAAGGATTGGATGTGATTCTCGGAATGGATTGGCTGTCGATGTATGGAGGAAACATCGATTGCGCAAGTAGGACGATTTTGCTCACAACGCCAGAAGGAAGAAGGATTAAGTATGTATCACGGCATGAGCCGAGGAGAGCTCATGTAAATTGCCTATCAGGAGTTGTGCAGGAAGAGGTGCCAGTAGTGAAGGATTATCCTGACGTATTTCCTAAGGAATTGCCAGGAATGCCACCGGATAGAGACATTGAGTTTTTGATTGAGCTTTTTCCAGGAACAGGCCCAATATTGAAGCGACCATACAGAATGCCCGCACAGGATTTGGCGGAAATCAAGAAGCAGATTAAGGAGCAATTGGATAAAGGGTATATACGCCCAAGTTCTTCACCTTGGGGATCACCCGTACTTTTAGTGGAGAAGAAGGATGGATCGCTAAGGATGGTTGTTGATTACCGTGGATTGAATGCAGTAACCATCAAGAACAAGTACCCACTACCAATGATAAATGATCTGTTTGATCGTTTGCATGGAGCTAAAGTGTTTTCCAAGATCGATTTGCGATCAGGGTACCATCAGTTGAAGATTCGAGAGCAGGACATACCTAAGACAGCATTCACCACAAGATATGGATTATATGAGTATACCGTTATGTCATTTGGATTGACTAACGCACCTGCCTATTTCATGAACCTGATGAACAAAGTGTTTATGGAGTTTTTGGATAAGTTCGTCGTGGTATTCATTGATGATATTTTGGTTTACTCGAAGAATGAAGAGGAACATAAGGAACATTTGCGATTGGTTTTGGAGAAGCTGAGGGAACATCAGTTATATGCCAAGTTCAGCAAATGTGAGTTTTGGCTAAAGGAAGTTGGATTTCTTGGACATGTTATATCTGGAGAAGGTATAGTAGTTGACCCCACAAAGGTTGAGACCGTAACTAAATGGGAAGCACCAACGACAGTTGGAGAGATCCAGAGTTTTCTTGGACTTGCAGGATACTACCCGAGATTCATTGAGAATTTCTCAAAGATTGCAAAGCCTATGACGGAGTTGCTGAAAAAGGATACCAAGTTCATATGGACTGAGGATTGTGAGGCTAGTTTTCAGGAGTTGAAGAAAAGATTGGTTACCTCACCAGTGCTAATTTTGCCAGATCAGACCAAGGATTATGAGGTGTATTGCGACGCTTCACGTCAAGGACTTGGAGCTGTGCTTATGCAAGAAGGAAGAGTTGTTTCGTATGCTTCACGACAACTGAAACCTCATGAATTAAATTATGCCACACATGATTTGGAGTTAGCAGCCGTAGTGCATGCATTGAAGACATGGAGACATTTCCTCATCGGAAATCATTGTGAGGTGTACACGAATCACAAGAGTTTGAAGTACATTTTCACGCAGAAGGAGTTAAACCTTAGACAAAGGAGATGGTTGGAACTCATCAAGGATTATGATATGAGATTGCATTATCACCCCAGAAAGGCTAATGTAGTAGCTGGCGCATTGAGCCGCAAGAGCCATGTCAATACGCTGATGACGGGAGAGATACCAAAGGAGATAGCAGAAGACCTTCGTGAGCTATGTTTGGAAATAGTTCCAAGAGGCTATGTAGCAGCATTGGAGATTCAGTCTACCTTGATGGATAAAATCAGAGAAGCGCAGAAAAATGACAAAGAGATTGCGGATATAAAGGATAAAATGAGTGAAGGTAAAGCAAAGGGATTTCGTGAGGATGAGCACGATACCTTATGGTTTGGGGACCGTGTTTATGTGCCAAATGACCCGGAGATCAGGAAGTTGATTCTGCAAGAGGCACATGATTCGCCCTATTCGATTCACCCAGGAAATACCAAGATGTATTTGGATTTGAAGGAAACGTTCTGGTGGACCGGAATGAAGAAGGATATTGCGGAGTATGTAGCAGTTTGTGATGTATGTCAAAGAGTGAAGGCAGAACATCAGAAGCCAGCAGGATTGTTGCAGCCATTACCAATACCCGAATGGAAGTGGGATAAACTAGGCATGGATTTCATCACGGGTTTGCCAAAGAATCGTTCAGGTTATGACTCGATTTGGGTTATAGTCGACCGCTTGACGAAGGTAGCGCATTTCATTCCAGTTAAGACTACCTATAGCAGCGCTAAGTTGGCAAAGATATACATGACTAGAATTGTGTGTTTGCACGGAGTTCCGAGGAGTATCATATCAGATAGAGGAACCCAATTTACCTCAAAGTTTTGGAATCAGTTGCACGAAACATTGGGAACCAGGCTGGAATTCAGTACATCTTTTCACCCACAGACAGATCGACAGACTGAGAGAGTCAATCAGATTTTGGAGGATATGCTGAGAGCTTGTGCCCTAGATTATGGATCTAGTTGGGACGATAACTTGCCATATGCGGAGTTTTCTTATAACAACAGTTACCAAACCAGCTTGAAGATGGCACCTTTCGAAGCTTTATACGGAAGGAGGTGAAGGACACCGTTATCATGGGACGAAGTTGGAGACCGTTAGTTGTTTGGACCAGATTTGATTAAGGAGTCTGAACAGAAAGTTAAGTTGATTCGCGACAGGCTCAAGGTAGCCCAATCCAGACAGAAGAGCTATGCGGATTCAAAATGCAAGGCGATAGAATATGAAGTTGGAGACAGAGTTTATCTTAGAGTATCCCCACTTCGAGGAGTTAAGCGTTTTGGAGTTAAAGGAAAATTAGCACCACGTTTCGTTGGACCGTATAAGATTTTGCAACGCATGGGAGAAGTTGCTTATAAGTTGGAATTACCAGAAGGACTGTCAGGAGTTCATGACGTATTCCATGTTTCCCAGCTGAAGAGATGTCACGCCGAGATGGCAGAGGTACCGCTAAGAGATACAGTGCTACTAGAAGCAATTCAGTTGAAGGATGATTTAACGTATGAGGAGAAACCGGTCAGGATTCTCGAATATGCTAGCAGAGTTACTCGCAGCAAGGTTATCAAGTTTTGCAAGGTTCAGTGGAGCCACCACACGGAGGATGAAGCCACCTGGGAGAGAGAAGAAGATTTGCTCAAGGACCACCCTCACCTATTTTCTAGCCAACCCGAATCTCGAGGGCGAGATTCATCTTAAGGGGGGTAGGTTTGTAACATCCCAAATTTTCAATTTGGAATGTTATACATTAGATCATCATTCATATCATATTTTTCTTGCATTTTGTTGATCCTAGAAATTTCACGCAACTCAAGGACCCTCAGAGAGAGTTGGAGATTTCAAAATTTTCGTATTTGAGTTCTCTCAAAATTACGAAAAGAGGACCATTTGAATTTATTTATTTTATCTTCAAATATTTTTCCAATATCAAAAATAAGAGAGGGAATAATATGACTTTCCCAAAATTTAGGAAAAATGAGGATTTAATAAATAAATCCAATTTTGGATTTTTCTCGGAGTTTATTTGCCTTAGGGAAAAATGCGTATTTTCAAAAAATTGCATTTTAGGCCCGAGTAAAAGTTCATTTTGTTCGACTCATTTTTAGGAGTCGGGGAAAATTTACTTTATTAATTTTGGAGTTCGTTTAGATTTTCTTTTCTGTATTTTTCCGCGCGCGAAACCGATTTAAAAAAAAAAGAGCCGCAGCGCCTTGGGCCAAAGGCCCAAGCCGCCAAGCCACCGGCCGGCCAGGAGACCAAGGCCATCGCTAGCGCGCGCCCGCCAGGGAGCCAGGGAGCCACCGCCCTGGTTTCCTATTTCTTATACAAATCCTAGTAGGATTTGGACCCGTTTCGTTATTCCGTTTTTGTTCCTAGGATTCCTAATCCTAGTCTATTTCTTGCCCCCTACCCCAAGCAAAAACCTCCCCCTCCCCAATATAAATACCCAAGCACCCCCCCTCCAACACATCAAACCAACACCTCTCCTCTCCTCCGCAGCAGCAGCAGTGCAGCAACACCACCACCGCCGCCGCCCTACACCGCCGCCGCCGCTTCCCCTCACCAGCACCGCCGCCGCCGCTTGCCACCGCCGCCGCCAAGTGCCGCCGCCGCCGCCCAACGCCGCCGCCGCCGCCGGAGCCCCTTGCCTCTTTGAGGTACTAGCCCCGCACCACGTCACCTTTTCTTTTCCTCGGTTCGGTTTTCGTAAATCGTTCCGGTTTTCTAGATCGGTTTTTCGTTTCGGTTTTCTTTCCGAAACCCTAGATCGGTTTTTCTCGCCGGTTTTTCTTTCCGGTTTTGTTTAGCGAGCGTTCGCCGGACCGTTCGTCCTAACGAACGTGACCACCGGTTTGCCTCGGTAGACGAACGTCCGTTTGTTTAACCGTTCATCGTATTCTTTCTCATCGGATTTATTCCGCTATTTTTCTGATAGCGATTTTAGATCCGATCTTCTTTCTAGTTTATCTTCTCGCTCATTTATCGGAATCAGGTGATTCAAGTGCCTGGAGTTTCGTCTCGAAACCGCCGTTCCGACTAATCAACTTGAACAAAGTTTTGCTACTGTAAAATTTGACCTAGTTTTCAACTTGCTAGAACCGAGTTGTTTTCTTTCGTCGTTTGACTTTCGTTGCTTTATTTGATTCGATTCTTTTTGCAACCAGGGTTCTTAAGTTGAACTTTCTGGTTAGATCTTTTATTCAAGATTTACTTGTGCATTAGATGAGTACTTATTGTATGCTTGTTGTTTGTCTGCGATAGATCACCCGGAGTGCGCCGCTTGTTACTTCGAATCTCTAGGTTTCGTGGATCATCAGCAAGGCAACTAACACTTGATCATACCTTTTTCTACTACCCAGTTTTTATGCATTAGATCAATCCTCACACATTGCATGATTAGGATCTAATTAAATTGTGGGATGGGAAGTAGATGAGGTAGTACCTATTACCTGTTTTACTTATGAAACCTTTGGGAGTTATTTCTACGTTTGCTTATTATGCCATGCTATGCTAGTAGACGTGGATTGGGTGAGTGATATCCATGACAGATGTGAGTTTGTTAATTAATGGTTTATCTAAGGTGGCAACTTAAATACACATCTGGGTGGATTGAGGCACCTGGGGTTTCCAGGACTTGCCTGTTTTTCTTTTGGACCGCCACCCAGGCTCAAAGGGATCATAAGATAATTCATACTAGTAACTTACGTGTGCAACCACAAGCCATTATGGGCTCTGGCATAGTTGACTAAGTTGTGCGAACTCTTATAGTGGTGGACTAGCAGATGTAGGGGATGTAGGTGTACCGGTCCACCCATTGTAAGGTGCTAGCGCTTCTGAAAGACTATGTCTCGGTCATCCGTTTCTCAAACACCATGTAGTACGAGAAACCAAACGGAGGCGATCGAGTCTTGTGGGGAAAAGTGCGCAAACCTCTGCAGAGTGTACAAACTAATCATGATTAGCCGTGTCCCCGGTTATGGACATCTTGAGTATCTAGTACTTGAACTATCATTTGTATCTCAACATGTTACTCTAATTTAATACTGATGGGTTTGTTAATGAGTACTTTTTAATTGGGATTGAGGATGATGTCAACCATTCTCAATGTTTAACAACCACCATGATAGTTAAATAAATTTATTCCTTTGCAGTAGGGAAAAACTGGCTTTATGCAAAACTGTAACCATAGAGCTTTTCCACCAGCCATATATGCATGTAGTATAAGCTTATTGTTCATCATTCTCTATGTGTTACTTTGCCAGCATATTCCATGTGCTGACCCGTTTTCGGGCTGCAACTTTCATGTTGCAGACTTTTCAGACGACGAGTAAGGTGCTTTTAGGTCGTGGTTCTATACTCAGTGATGCCGTTGGAGTTGATGGACTCACTTATCTTCCAAGTCTTTCGCTGTTATCGTTATTAGATGGCCTTAAGCCATGATTATTGTAATAAGTCCTCTTCTGGACAAACGATGTAATAAGTGTGTGATTGCTACTCTGTTATAAATCCTTCGAAGTACTGTGTGGTGTCAGCATTACTGATCCAGGGATGACACCGGAGCACAGAGACTTGACCATCTGAGGTCGGGTTGCTACAATATCAAGATAAAACTTATACTTATGAAGTCCATACTCCACTTCGTGGAACATCATTATACTTTCCAGGGTCAAGCATCCTTACAGGGGAATATTGGCCATCTCTGCATGGCACTTCTTCCACTGGGAAACGTGAAACACATCATGAACTCCTGACAGTCCTTCGGGTGACTCCAACCTGTTGGCCACTTCTCCCATATGCTCCAAAACTCGGTAGGGTCCTACAAATCTCGGGGCTAACTTTCCCTTAACTACAAAACGTTTAACTCCTCGCAGAGGGGACATACGAAGACATGCTCTGTCTCCAATTTCATAGACTACCTCCTTGAGTTTTTGAGTCTGCAATACTCTTCTGCCTGGACTGAGCTACCTTCAGTCTATCTCGAAGCAACTTAACATTATCTTCTGACTCCTTGATCACATTTGGTCCAAACAACTGACGGTCTCCAACTTCATCCCACATCAACGGTGTCTGGCTCCTTCTCCCACACAAAGCTTAATAAGGGGCCATCTTCAAACTGGCTGGGTAACTGTTGTTGTATGAGAACTCTACATAAGGTAGGTTATCATCACTACTAGATCCATAATCTAGCGCACATGCTCTCAACATGTCCTCCAGAATCTGATTGACTTTCTCGATTTATCCATCTGTCTGCGGATGAAAGGCTGTACTGAACTCTAGCCTAGTACCCAAAGTGTGGTGCAGCTGATTCCAAAACTTTGAGGTAAACCGTGTTCCTCTATCGATGGTCCTCGGAACTCCATGCAGACATACATCCTGGTCAAATATATATTGGCCAACTTCGCACTTGTATAGGTGGTTTTCACTGGGATAAATTGAGCCACTTTGGTCAATCGAATCAACTAATACCCAGATAGAATCATATCCTATTCGGTTCTAGGAAATCCGGTAATGAAATCCATGCCAAGCTTATCCCCACTTCCATTCGGGTATCGGCATAGGCTGTAGTAATCCGGCTGGCTTCTGATGCTCTGCTTTTACTCTCTCTAGCATACATTACCTACGACTTCATACTCCGCAATATCCTTCTTCATACCTGTCCACCAGAAACACTCCTTCAAGTCCAAATACATCTTGGTGTTTCCAGGGCGAATCGAGTATGGTGATTCATGAGTCTCTCGAAGTATTTACTTCCCGATCTTTGCATTATTGGGAACATATACACAGTTCTCGAACCATAAGATGTCGTGTTCATCCTTACGAAAACCTTTGGCCTTTCCTTTGCTCATCCTCTCTTTTATCTCAGCAATCTCTTTGTCATACTTCTGAGCTTCACGGATCTTTCCCAACAATGTAGACTGAACTTCCATTGCTGCAACAAAACCTTTGGGAACAATCTCCAATCGAAGTTCCCTGAGATCCTCGGCTAACTCCTTTGGTAACCCCCCACTTATGAGGGTATTCATCCTTGTTTTCTTTATGGTTGTGTCCTATTTCTCCACAAAGCATGTATGCACAAGGTTTCTTCATATCACTTCCATAAGGCTTCAACTTCTGGGACACAAGACGAGATCTTTGCAGAGTCAACTTAAATTCTTTCCAAGTGGTTACTCCTTGCCATCCATTGATGGTTTGGTACATCTTCCACCAAGTAGTGGCACCTCTTTCAAAGCACTCAAGATCATGCTGGGTCATATCCTTTCCGGCTATAGGGTTATTCTCCATATGATCCTCCATGTTCTGAATCCATTGGTCCATCTCCAATTTTACTCATCGGTCCAGAAAATATAAGCTCATCTCCCTTCATCCTCTATTGGGTCCATGGGTTTGGGGTGGGATAAGAGAGATCGAGAGGGATGCTCACAATACAAACAAAAGTTTTGAAAAGACAGGTTTTATTGAGGCTGTCAGAAAAACAACAAGCAAATGACAGCTCACAATCATCGCATCTAACGTAAGTATATAACAGGGGTTGGGTCTTCTAATGGTCAACAAATCTCCAAAGTCGCAAAATCTTCAAGTCTTGTTCATGTCTCCGATGGCTTCTTCTGATCATGCTTGTCCTTCTCAAGTTCTTTCGCCAGATCATCTCTATTGACAAGAAGTCTCTCGTGACATCCTTTAATATTTCTGGGGTTGCATTCCAAACTTCTAGGTTTCAACATCCTTGGCATGAACCATGCCCTACTGTCCTCCAGCTCCTGACGAATCTCCTGTATCTCGAGGTTTTGCTCCTCCAGCTTGGCTACTTTCAGCTTCTGGTTCCTGAGTTCTTCACGAATTGCCTCCTTGTCACATACAGCTTCCTGAAGGTCCATCTTAAACTTCTTCATGTAATACTCCAGGTCCTGGAGATACGCCAGCTAAGGGTAAACTGCATCATTTGCTTGACAGATCCTCCATCAGCCTTCTACCATCCAATCCTTCCATGCATATGCATGCTTAACTCAGCCCGATGATAATAACATGAGCGATCGATAGCATCATGGATATCCATGTTTATGACTATGTCTCTGCCATGAGCTATCATTCCATAGTTGCTATCTCCTGCCTTAGGGTTTTCTTGACAAAACTTTGAGTTCTAATGCTCCATGTTTCGGTCTTTCTCCGATACACCTTGATCTCGGGTATTGACAACTTCCTTAGTCTGCCAAGTTCCATAAAGGTAGCCTTCCTTGGTCATACCAAATCTGGAATTTCTTCATATTCTCCTAGTCTTCAGAGTCTTCAACAGTTGTAGTTTCCAATTATAACAAATGCTCGGTAAAATACTCTTCATTCCAAATGGTCTTAGTTGTCCGATATCTAGTCCTCCTTGGAGTGTTCTCATCAGCCGAATCTTCGAGGGGTCAAAAGGGGAAAAGGGTATAGTCTCACTAAAAGGAATTTTTGAATAAGCTCAGAAGAGAAGAGAGGTAAAAGATTCTTTTGAAAAGAAAGTTGTAGAGAAAAATCTTTCCTATGGGCTTGCAAGTTTCTAGGGTCACATCCTACAGTCAACATGTGCTCTGATACCATCTTGTAGAGACGCGACCTCAGACGGTCAAGTCTCTGTGCTTACGTGTCATCCCTGGATCGATATGCTGACACACACAGTACTCGAGGATTTATAACAGAGGTAAATCACATGTATAAAGTAACGTAAATACTATTACCTCAATCCAAAATATAGCGGAAGCAACAAGGTTGTGGATTCCCATTAACACCAACGGCAAAGTTGAGTATAGGAAATCGTAACCCTAACGTATCTCTTACTCGTCGTAAGATCCTGCAACATGAGACGTTGCAGCCAGAGGGTCAGTACATTGAATGTACTGGCAAATTCACACCATAAAGCAAATGATGAATAATGGCTATCTCTACATGCATATTTGGCTGGTGGAAAAGCTCTATGGTTACAGTTTTTGCGAAAAGCCAATTTTTCCCTACTGCAAAGGAATAAATTTATTTAACTATCATGGTGGTTGTTAAACATTGAGAATGGTTGACAGCATTCTCAATCCCAATTAAAAGTACTCTTTAAAAACCCAACAATATTAATTATAGTAACATGATGAGATTCACATGATATTCAAGTACTAGATACTCAAGATGTCCATAACCGGGGACACGGCTAATCATGATTAGTTTGTACACTCTGCAGAGGTTTGCGCACTTTTCCCCACAAGACTCGATCGCCTCCGTTTGGTTTCTCGCACTACATGGTGTTTGAGAAACGGATGACCGAGACATAGTCTTTCAGAAGCGCTAGCACCTTACGATGGGTAGACCGGTACACCTACATCCCCTACATCTGCTAGTCTACCACTATAAGAGTTCGCACGACTTAGTCAACTATGCCAGAGCCCATAATGGCTTGTGGCTGCACACGGAAGTTACTAGCATGAATTATCTTATGATCCCTTTGAGCCTGGGTGGGGGTCCAAAAGAAAACCAGGTAAGTCCTGGAAACCCCAGGTGCCTCAATCCACCCAGATGTGTATTTAAGTTGCCACCTTAGATAAACCATTAATTAACAATCTCACATCTGTCATGGATATTTACTCACCCAATCCACGTCTACTAGCATAGCATGGCATAACAAGCAAACATAGCAGTAACTCCCAAAGGTTTCATAAGTAAAACAGGTAATAGGTACTACCTCATCTACTTCCCATCCCACAATTTAATTAGATCCTAATCATGCAATGTTCGAGGATTGATCTAATGCATAAAAACTAGGTAGTAGAAAAAGGTATGATCAAAGTGTTACTTGCCTGCAATGTTGATGAAGGTGATTCGCACTCAACTCCTGATAGTTCTACTCGTCACACTCCGGTCAATCTATCGTGAGCAAGCAATGGTAACCACACATAAGCAATCACTCAAAAGATCGGAAAGAACGAAGAAGACGATTCGGAAAACATCAAAACCAAGCAAAATGACTCTTGCAGCATAAAACAATTTCTAACAGTACCAAAACTATGTGTATTTGGCCTTATCAGAAAGTTTAGGTCAAGAGCTTCGAGATGCAAAAAAGAATCAACTCAAACGGAGTTATAAAACTCAAGTTATGATCAAACGAAGTTCAAATACAAATCTGTTTGAATTTAAATTTTAAAACTTTTAAACATATTTAAGTTGTTTATCTGGATAGAGGGGATCATAACTAAGAAGTGGGCGTTGGTTTCGTTGGATTTGGATAAACGAGCAAAAAGTTGTGAAGATTTGAAATAGAGGGACTAATCTGTAAGAAAAACAATCACAGATAGGTTCTTGGCCGAAATCTAAAAGAAAAAGAAAAATCTAAATAGCGAACATTCGTTACAGAACGCTAAAGAACGAAAATCGTTCGCTGAGTATACCTAACCAGTGAATGTTCGCAAAATAACTTAACCTAAGAAAAATATATATAATAACCGATCTAAACCAGAAAAACCGGGCGGGTTTACGGGTTTTACCGGTTCGGTGGTTTGCGAACCGACGAGATCCGGCGAGATCCCGGCGGTGGCGGGGTCGACGGCGAAGCGGAGATCGACGGCGGCGACTACTCCGGTGGGCTCCGGCTGCGCGGCGAGGGGCGAGGGCGCGGTGCGGACAGCAGCGGCGGCGGCGGCGCGGCAACCGCAGCAGAAGATGCGGCGGCAGGCGGCGGCGAGATGCGGCGGTGGCGCGGTGATGCGCGGCGGCGGCGGGATCTGCGGCGGCGGCGCGAGAGGAGAGGAGAGACGGGGCCGGGGCACCGTATTTATAGGAGCGGGAGGCGAGGCCTCGGGAGGCGTGGAGGAGGGGGCAAGGTAGCGAGGCGGCGCCGGACTCCGGGGGGAGTCCCGGTCGGGGACAACGGGCGAGGCGGCGCGGTGCTGGGCCTTGGCCTAGCTGGAGCTGGGCCGGCCCAGTCGGGGAGGGAACATTTTTTTTAACATAAACCAAAAATGAAAACAAAATAGAAACAAAATATTATATAGGCATATAATATATCAAAATTTGCAGAAAAAGATTTCCTACAACGTGAACATTATTATAGCTTTATATAAGATCTACAAAAATTCAAATAATTCAAACAGTGCTCCTGCTCTACTAAAATCCATTAAAAATCATTTTAAAAATACCAAAATTAATTCAAATGTATTTCTCTCCAATTTTATGATGTAGGGAATCATGTTACCCTAATTTCTGTATATTTTATTTTTAGAGATAAATAATTTGAATAAAACTCAAATAACTCCAAATTGAAAAATAAATTCAAAAGAACTTTGAATTTAATTATCTGAAACTCCCAACTCATATTTCTTATGTTTTGAAGAAGTCATTTTATCTTCGCTCGTGAAAATCATTGAGTTGCGTGAAGTTTATGAATCGAAATATTTCCAAATGAAATTCAAATATTTTCAAATACCCTTTCATTGAATTAAATGGAAGAAGTCATATCATCTTCGCTCAAGGGTTTTGTATTTGAAAAGAATTTGAATTTATGAAGATCAGAAAAGAAAATGAAAGTTTGGGAAAGTCCTTTTATTCCCTCTCATTTAACTTTCAAAGTTTCGAATCACTCAGTTTCACACAAGCAATCAAACAATCAATCAAAACTATCTATTTATTATAACATTCCAAAATTTAGAATTTTGGGATGTTACATCCCCCCTAAAGTGCGGACGGTGAACATGATATACGCAACCCACATACCCAAAAGGGAGCGGAAGCGTGCACTCAGGTACGTATACGCGATGGAGCCAGTCGCCCCAAAGTTCAACCCATGGTCCTCCTGCCCGATCACTTTTGATCGAAGGGACCACCCCACCAGCATCCGCCATGGCGGGTTTGCCGCATTGGTTCTAGACCCAATCGTCGATGGGTTTCACCTCACTAGAGTCCTGATGGACAGCGGCAGCAGCCTGAACCTGCTTTACCAGGATATAGTGCGCAAGATGGGCATAGACCCCTCAAGGATTAAACCCACAAAAACGACCTTCAAAGGCGTCATACCAGGTGTAGAGGCCAATTGTACAGGCTCAGTTACACTGGAAGTGGTCTTCGGATCCCCGGATAACTTCCGAAGCGAGGAGTTAATCTTCGAGATAGTTCCGTTCCGCAGCGGCTATCATGCACTGCTCGGACGAACCGCGTTTGCAAAGTTCAATGCGGTGCCGCACTACGCATACCTTAAGCTCAAGATGCCAGGCCCTCGAGGAGTCATCACAGTCAACAGAAACACTGAACGCTCCCTCCGAACGGAGGAGCATACAGCGGCTCTCGCGGCAGAAGTGCAGAGCAGCCTCTTAAGGCAATTCTCGAGTCCGGCCGTTAAGCGACCGGACACTGCTAAGCGCGCCCGGAGTAACCTACAACAAGACCACCTGGCACGTCCCGAGCATGCGTAGCAATGCGGCCCCAACCCCAGCCCTCGCAAAATTGCAAGACCAGTACTTCGCGTACATCATTACGCTCTGGAGGTACCATGGGCATAGGGGGAGGGGCACGACCACGGCAGGCCCAGAGTGCGGCTCAACCACACCAGGGGCTCCCAAGTGTGTCATCCTTTTTTTTCTTTCTTTTCTTATCCACAGGACTCCACTTACCAGAGGCCCTGTCCGGCAGTAGACCTGCCGAACTCACGATGCAACAGCCAAGGAAGGAGAAGAGCTGCGACGAGTATCCAGGTGGTCTCCGTTACGAGCATTATACCTGTTTTATATACACCATTCCGCAGCCTACCCCTGGAGGGGGACATGCTAAATAGTTCCACCCATTGCTTATCGCACTATTTGTATCGTTCTGCATTCATGGCAGTATTTTCTGAATAAACAATGCATCGCTTTTTGCCTATAATTGCATTCTCTTCTTATACATGTGTTCATTTATGACATGTTGCATCCGTACACTTTGGTACGGCTAAATACACCAGGGGCTTCAGTTCCCCACATCATGGTGTGATAAGTCCGAACACTTTCACAAGTGCGGCACCCCGAACTTATAGCATTATATGCATCGGCTCCGAATCATGTCTTGGGTCAATAGTTGGGTTTGACCGGCTCCCATGTTTTGGTACCTTACGTTCCGTTATATCGGCTAAGGTAGCGCTGGGAGAACCACTGCGATTGTGCCCCAGTTGAGCTGGGCGAGCACCTCAGTGGAGAAAGGTTAAACTGACCGTCATGATGGGGCGATAGCCGGTCGCTGTTTGAGAGGTTTTTTCGAGTCCCTAAAGACATGCCGCTTAGAGCGAGGAACCGGCTTTGTACGGCCCAGGCGTGGATAGCGCCCTGAATTCGGCCTTCCGAACACTAGGGCTTCACCGAAATTTAAAATTATAGAATTCTATGGCTAAGTGAGAGTGTTCAAACATTATAAGTCTGGATGCCTTGTTCGTCGTGTTGAGCGCCTCCCCAGATGGACCCAAAAATGGGAACAAGAGCGCTCAAGTTTATCCCTAACACCCCAGAACTCATGGCATGGGGGCTGAAGCCGACGACTTTCCATCTCTCAGATTTGAAAAACGGCCGCACAGAAGGTAATATTTTAAATTAACAAGCGTTGTTTAGCGCATATGAACAAAGTTTTCAGCGCACAAGATAACAAAATGCGAGTCTACTCAAATATTACATCTTTGGAGCACTCACCCGCAATAATGCGGGCACCCTTCATGACACCCTTATAATACATCTCGGGCGTGCGATACTCCTTGCCCGGCGGTGGCGCGTCCGTCACAAGCTTCTCAGCGTCCATCCTGCCCCAGTGCACTTTAGCACGGGCAAGGGCCCGATGGGCACCTTCAATGCAGGCGAAGTGCTTGATGACTTCAACCCAGGGACACGCATCCACCAGCCGCCGCACCAGGCCGAAGTAGCTCCCAGGCATGGCCTCTTTGGGCCATAGCCGAACTATAAGGCCCTTCATGGCCTGTTCGGCCACCTTGTGGAGCTCGACCAGCTGCTTCAGCTGGTCGCTAAGGGGCACCGGATGTCCGGCCTCAGCATACTGAGACCAGAACACCTTCTCCATCGAGCTCCCCTCCTCGGCTCTGTAGAAAGCGGCAGCATCAGACACGCTACGGGGCAGATCTGCGAACGCTCCTGGAGAGCTTCGAATTCGGGTAAGTAATAGGTAGTTCACTTTTACATGCTTGCTTTGCATGAAGAATGCCTTACCCGCCGCTATCTTCTTCAATGCCTCGATTTCCTGGAGGGCCTTGTGGGCTTCGGCCTTAGCGGCTTTGGCACTCTCAAGAGCCGACGCAAGCTCGGACTCTCGAGTCTTCGAGTCACGCTCCAAACTCTCGTGTTTTTCCACGAGAGCCTGGAGCTCTTGCTGTACCTCCGCCACCCGCGCCTCCTGCTTCTCTCACCCGGCGCGTTCCGCGGCCACATTGCGTTCAGCCGTGGACACCGCCTCCTTCAGGGTCGCCACCTCGTTCGTCGCCCCTGAAGTACCCACGTTATCCTTGTCATTCCTCTTGCAACCAAATCCTTTTCTGTAAGGTACAACTTTAATAAGGTGTTACTCACCTTCCTTGTCCTCAAGCTGCTTCTTGGCACGGCCGAGCTCGCTCTCGGACCGCTCGAGGCTATGCTTCAAGGCATTGACCTCCGCAGTCAGTGCGGCAGAGGTCAGCAGCGCAGCCTGCATTCCCATACTGACATATTTTTGTTAAGACTCCTGCATATATCTTTTTAGATCCTCAGTCCGGCTTTTCTTTCCGAACACCGAACCGAGCATCAGGGGCTACTGTCTATGCGGTACTATTTTACATATCTTAAAATTCTTACCTCAAAGCCTGTTAGAAGGCTGTTACAGGCTTCGGTCAGCCCACTTTTGGCGAGCTGAACCTTCTGAATCACCGCACTCATGACTGTGCGGTGCTCCTCATCGATGGAAGCACCGTTGAGCGCCTCCAGCAAGTTATCCGGCGCCTCCGGTTGGACGGAGGCCGCTGGCGTCACAGTCTTGCCCTTCTTACGAAGGGGCCACCCACCGGACTCCGGAACCACTGCAGGTTCCGGTGCGGAGTCCGGTCCAAAGTCTGGGAGGTTGCCTTGTGGCACTTCCGGAGCCTACTCCTCCTGGTGGGTCCCTTTCCGGGAACCCACCTCGGCGTCGTCGGCGTCATGGGGGGAGGAGGCGGCCAGAAGTGAAGTGCTATTCACATCCGACGTACCCAAGGACCCGCTCGACGAAGCGGGAAGATCGTCCTTGGGCGGACTACAGGGTTGTATGCGGCGTTAAAAGATGTTATGCGACAAAAAGAAAATTATGAGTTATTTAGGAGTTCGGATACTTACGATCTCGCCAGGGGCTTGTCCCTTGAGGGTCACTCCTCGTTGCCGTCATCTGCGTTGGTGGAACAGTCCGGGGGAAGGGTCCTTCCCTTCTTGGACCCTTCGGCCCCCCTTGTTGGGGAGGCCTTCCTCTTCTTCTCTTCCCCCGCTTGGGGAGAGGCCTCTTTCTTCTCCTCCTCGTCCTCGTGGGAGGAGTCTGCCTCAGAGTCATCGGACGATGAATCCGATAACACCTGGCGCCGTGAACTCCTCCGGGTTCCCGTGGCTTTCTTCTTGGCCTTCTTCTCCGGCACCATGTAAGGCGTCGGGACCAGCAGCCCTGTCAAACGGGCATCCGCTAGGTCTTCTGGAAGGGGAGCCGGACAGTTAACCTGTCCGGACGTCTCCTGCCAGGCCTGTTAAAGGTATTGGGAGTTTAGATCCCACATAGAGTCAAACTATGAAAAGCAAGTGTCCCATAAAGGATAACATGGCTTACCTCGCTAGCTGGACACTGCGAGCTGAATCCGCGATCTTCGGTAGCGGATGCGGGAGCCTCGGCGCCCTTGAACAGCACCCTCCAAGCCTCTTCGTACGTAGTATCGAAGAGCCCGCTCAAGGTCTGGTGTTGTGCTGAATCGAGCTCCCACAAGTTGAAGTCCCGCTGTTGGCAGGGGAGAATCTAGCGGATGAGCATGACCTGGATTACGTTGACAAGCTTGAGCTTCTTGTTCACCAGGGTTTGGAGACAGGATTGAAGTCCGGTCAGCTCTTCCGAATTACCCCACAGCAGGCCCTTCTCTTTCCAAGAAGTGAGCCGCATGGGGATGCCAGATCTGAATTCGGGGGCCGTTGCCCATTCAGGTCACGCGGATCGGTGATGTAGAACCACCCCGATTGCCACCCTTTGATGGTTTCCACAAAGGCGCCCTCGAGCCAAGTGACGTTGGGCATTTTGCCCACCATAGCGCCTCCGCACTCCGCTTGGCTACCCTTCACAACCTTCGGCTTGACATTGAAGGTATTTAGCCACAAGCCGAAGTGGGGCTCGATGCAGAGGAAGGCCTCGCACACGATGATAAATGCTGAGATGTTGAGGATGAAATTCGGGGCCAGATCATGGAAATCCAGGCCGTAGTAGAACATGAGCCCCCGGACAAAGGGGTGGAGTGGGAAGCCCAGTCCGCGGAGGAAATGGGGAAGGAATACCACCCTCTCATGGGGCCCGGGGGTGGGGATGAGCTGCCCCTCGTCGGGGAGCCGGTGCGCGATGTCGCTGGACAAATATCCGGCGTTGCGCAGCTTCTTGATGTGCCCCTCCGTAACGGAGGAGGCCATCCACTTGCCTCCTGCTCCGGACATGGTTGGAGAAGGTTGAGGTGAGATGTGCAGACTTGGGCGCTGGAGCTCGAGTGCGCGGGGATGGATAAGCAAAGGAGGAAGAAGGCATAGGTAAAAAGGTGGATCCTTATCCCCTTATATATGGGCGTACGAAACTATGCGTCCCCACCGGCCTGGTAAAACTCGCTTATCTCCCAAGCGCCACAATCAATGGCGCGGTTGGGTTACCCACGTCCGTATTGATGAGAATCCCGAAATAAGGGGACACGATCTCTGCTTCGACAAGACATGCCAAGCAAACCGCTTCGCTAAACGTGCTGAGGTGGAATAATAAAAACGATTCGAGTAAAGGCTTGGTTGTGGTGTGACGTCACGCCACAAAATGCGTCAGCAGATTGAACTTGTGTAAATATTATTCTCTCTATGGTGGTATGTGGAATTTATTTTGCAGAGCCGGACACTATCCTGGCGTTCACGATCTTCTATGAATTATTCGGAGGAGGAACCCGCCTTGCAATGCCGAAGACAATATGCGCGCCGGACTCGTCGTCATTGAAGCCTGGTTCAGGGGCTACTGAGGGAGTCCTGGACTAGGGGGTGTCCAGATAGCCGGACTATCATCATCGGCCGGACTCCAAGACTATGAAGATACAAGATTGAAGACTTCGTCCCGTGTCCGGATGGGACTTTCCTTGGCATGGAAGGCAAGCTTGGCAATACGGATATGTAGATCTCCTACCATTGTAACCAACTCTGTGTAACCCTAGCCCTCTCTGGTGTCTATATAAACCGGAGAGTTTTAGTCCGTAGGACGAACAACAATCATACCATAGGCTAGCTTCTAGGGTTTAGCCTCCTTGATCTCGTGGTAGATCCACTCTTGTACTACCCATATCATCAATATCTATCAAGCAGGAGTAGGGTTTTACCTCCATCGAGAGGGCCCGAACCTAGGTAAAAACATCGTGTCCCTTGTCTCCTATTACCATCCGCCTAGACGCACAGTTCGGGACCCCCTACCCGAGATCCGCCGGTTTTGACACCGACAGAGGGGGCTTGATGGCTACAAGGGGGGAATCCTACTCCAATTAGGAGTAGGTCCCCCCCCCCCCCCCCGCTTTCCTTGTCCAACTAGGAGGAGAAGGAAGGAGAGGGAGAGGGAGAGGGAAAGAGGGGTCGCGCCCCTTCCCCTTGTCCTATTCGTACTCCCCTTGGGGGGGCACCTCCTAGTGTGGCCCTCTCTCCCCCCTGTAGGCCCGCTAAGGCCCATTACTTCCCGGGGGGGTCCGGTAACCCTCCGGCACTCCGGTTTTATCCGAAACTATCCGAAACACTTCCATTGTCCGAATAACATGGTCCAATATATCAATTTTTATGTCTCGACCATTTCGAGACTCCTCATCATGTCCGTGATCTCATCCGGGACTACGAACAACCTTCGGTACATCAAATCACATAGACTCATAATACCAATCGCCATCGAATGTTAAGCGTGCGGATCCTACGGGTTCGAGAACTATGTAGACATGACCAAGACACATCTCCTGTCAATAACCAATAGCGGAACCTAGATTCTCATATTTATTCCTACATATTCTATGAAGATCTTTATCGATCAAACCGCATAACAATATACGTTGTTCCCTTTGTCATCGGTATGTTACTTGCCCAAGATTTGATCGTTCGTATCATCATACCTAGTTCAATATCGTTACCGGCAAGTCTCTTTACTCGTTCTGTAATACTTCATCCTGCAACTAACTCATTATTCATATTGCTTGCAAGGCTTATAGTGATGAGCACTACCGAGAGGGCCCAGAGATACCTCTCCGAAACACGGACTGACAAATCCTAATCTCAATCTATGCCAACCCAAAAAATACCTTCGGAGACACCTGTAGAGCATCTTTATAATCACCCATTTACCTTGTGACATTTGATAGCACACAAAGTGTTCCTCCAGTATTCGGGAATTGCATAATCTCATAGTCTGAGGAACATGTATAAGTCATGAAGAAAGCAGTAGCAATGAAACTGTAATGATCATAATACTAAGCTAATGGATGGGTCATGTCCATCACATCATTTTCCTAATGATGTGACCCCATTCATAAAATGACAACACATGTATATGGTTAGGAAACATAACCATCTTTGATTAACGAGCTAGTTAAGTAGAGGCATACTAGGGACACTATGTTTTGTCTATGTATTCACACATGTACTAAGTTTCCGGTTAATAAAATTCTAGCATGAATAATAAACATTTATCATGAAATAAGGAAATAAATAATAACTTTGTTATTGCCTCTAGGGCATATTTCTTTCAGTCTCCCACTTGCACTAGAGTCAATAATCTAGTTCACATCGCCATGTGATTTAACACCAATATTTCACATATGTATGTGATTAACACCCATAGTTCACATCGCCATGTGATCAACAACCAAAGGGTTTACTAGAGTCAATAATCTAGTTCACATTGCTATGTGATTAACACCCAAAGACTACTAAGGTGTGATCATGTTTTGCTCGTGAGAGAAGTTTAGTCAACGGGTCTGACACATTCACAATCGTATGCATTTTGCAAATATTCTATGTCTACAATGCTCTGCATGGAGCTACTCCAGCTAATTGCTCCCACTTTCAATATGTATCCAGATTGAGACTCAGAGTCATATGGATTGGTGTAAAAGCTTGCATCGACATAACTCTTTATGACGAACTCTTTATCACTTCCATAACCGGGAAATATTTCCTTAGTCCTCACTAAGGATAATTTTGACCGCTGCCTAGTGATCCACTCCTAGATCACTATTGTACCCCCTTGCCAAACTAATGGAAAGGTACACAATAGGTCTGGTACACATCATAGCATACTTTAATAGAACCTATGTCTGAGGCATAGGGAATGACTTTCATTCTCTTTCTATCTTCTGCCGTGGTCGGGCTTTGAGTCTTACTCAACTTTACACCTTGTAACACAGGCAAGAACCCTTTCTTTGACTGATCCATTTTGAACTTTTTCAAAAACTTTATCAAGGTATCTGCTTTGTGAAAGTCCAATTAAGTGTCTTGATCTATCTTTATAGATCTAGATGCCCAATATGTAAGCAGCTTCACCGAGGTCTTTCATTGAAAAAGTCTTATTCAAGTATCCCTTGATGCTATCCAAAAATTCTATATCATTTCCAATCAACAATATATCATCCACATATAGTATTAGAAATGCTACAGAGTTCCCACTCACTTTCTTGTAAATACAGGCTTCTCCAAAAGTCTGTATAAAACTATATGCTTTGAGCACACTATCAAAGCGTTCATTCCAACTGTGAGATGCTTGCACCAGTCCATAGATGGATCGCTAGAGGTTGCACACCTTGTTTGTACCTTTAGGATCGACAAAACCTTCGCGTTGCATCATATACAACTCTTCTTTAAGAAATATCCATTTAAGAAATGCAGTTTTGACATTCATTTGCCAGATTTCGTAAAATATGGCAATTACTAACATGATTCAGACAGATTTAAGCATCGCTACAGTTGAGAAAATCTCATTGTAGTCAACATCTTGAACTTGTCGAAAACCTTTTTGCGACAAGTCGAGAGCTTTGTAGATAGTAACACTACTATCAGCATCCGTCTTCCTCTTGAAGCTCCATTTATTTTCTATGGCTTGCCGATCATCGGGCAAGTCCACCAAAGTCCACACTTTGTTCTCATACATGGATCCCATCTCAGATTTCATGGCCTTAAGCCATTTCGCGGAATCGGGGCTCATCATCGCTTCCTCATAGTTCGTAGGTTCATCATGGTCTAGTAACAAGACTTCCAGAATAGGATTACCATACCACTCTGGTCCGGACCGTACGCTAGTTGACCTATGAGGTTTGGTACTAACTTGATCTGATGTTTCACTAATTGGTGTAGGAATCACTAGAACTGATTTCTGTGATGAACTACTTTCCAATTTGGGAGAAGGTACAATTACCTCATCAAGTTCTACTTTCCTCCCACTCACTTCTTTCGAGAGAAACTCCTTCTCTAGAAAGGATCCATTCTTAGCAACGAATATCTTGCCTTCGGATCTGTGATAGAAGGTGTACCCAAAAGCTTCCTTTGGGTATCCTATGAAGAGCACTTCTCCGATTTGGGTTCGAGCTTATCAGGTTAAAGTTTTTCACATAAGCATCACAGCCCCAAACTTTAAGAAACGACAACTTTGGTTTCCTGCCAAACCACGGTTCATAAGGCGTCGTCTCAACGGATTTTGATGGTGCCCTGTTTAAAGTGAATGCAACTGTCTCTAATGCATAACCCGAAAATGATACTGGTAAACCGGTAAGAGACATCATAGATCGCACCATATCCAACAAAGTACGGTTACGATGTTCGGACACACCATTACACTGTGGTGTTCCAGGTGGCGTGAGCTGTGAAACTATTCCACATTGTTTTAAATGAAGGCTAAACTCGTAACTCAAATATTCTCCTCCACGATCAGATCGTAGAAACTTTTATTATCTTGTTAAGATGATTCTCCACTTCACTCTGAAATTCTTTGAACTTTTCAAATATTTCAGACTTGTGTTTCATTAAGTAGATATACCCATATCTGCTTAAATCATCTGTGAAGGTCAGAAAATAACGATACCCGCCACGAGCATCAACACTCATTGGACTGCATACATCGGTATGTATTATTTCCAATAAGTCACTATCTTTGTTCCGGAGAACGGAGTTTTAGTCATCTTGCCCATAAGGCATGGTTCACAAGTATCAAATGATTCATAATCAAGTGATTCCAAAAAGTCCATCCTTATGGAGTTTCTTCATGCGCTTTACACCGATATGACCCAAACGGTAGTGCCACAAATAAGTTGCACTATCATTATCAACTTTGCATCTTTTGGCATCAATATTATGAATATGTGTATTACGACGATCGAGATTCAATAAACCATCAACATTGGGTGTATGACCATAGAAGGTTTTATTCATGTAAATAGAATAACAATTATTCTCTGTCTTAAATGAATAACCGTATTGCGATAAACATGATCTAATCATATTCATGCTCAATGCAAACACCAAATAACATTTATTTAGGTTCAACACTAATTCCGAAAGTATAGGGAGTGTGAGATGATGATCATATCAATCTTGGAACCACTTCCAACATACATCATCACTTCATCCTTAACTAGTCTCCATTTATTCTGTAACTCCTGTTTCGAGTTACTAATCTTAGCAACCGAACAAGCATCGAATACCCAGGGGTACTATGAACACTAGCAAGGTACACATCAATGATCTGTATATCAAATATACCTTTGTTCACTTTGTCATCTCTCTTTTCCACCAAATATTTGGGGTATATCCGCTTCCAGTGACCATTTCCTTTGCAGTAGAAGCACTCAGTTTCAGGCTTAGGACTAGCTTTGGGCTTATTCACGGGAGTGACAACTTGCCTTCCATTCTATTTGAAGTTCCCTTTCTTCCCCTTTGCCATTTTCTTGAAACTAGTGGTCTTGTAAATCATCAACACTTGATGCTTTTTCTTGATTTCCACCCTTGTCGATTTCAGCATCACGAAGAGCTCGGGAATCGCTTTCGTCATTGTAACATCCCAAATTTTCAATTTGGAATGTTATATATTAGATCATCATTGCATACCATATTTTATTGCATTTTGGCTTGATCCTAAAAATTCTACGCAACTCAAGGACCCACGAAGAGAGTTGGGGATTTTGTTATTTTCATATTTGGATCATTTGATTTTAATTATTTTTTCTTCGAGTATTTCTTTAAAAAAAATAAAAGAGAGGGGATAAAATGACTTTCCCAAAATAAATAAATATTAGAGATTTATTATTAAAATCAAATAAGAATTTTATTCGGAGTTTTATCGCTATTTTATTTGAATTAGGAAAAATATGAATTTTTCAAAATTACATTAGAGGCACAAATAAATGTTCACTTTGTCCGCTATATTTTTAGAGGACGGGGAAATTTATTTCTGGATTTTTGGAGTCTGTTTAGTATTTCTTCTATTTGATTTTTTGCTCGCGAAATTATTTAAAAAAACGCAACCGACTTACCGGGCCGTGTCCGACTTGGACCCTGTGCCCGAGCGGCTTTATAAGCCGAGGCCCGAGGCACGACAGCCCAAGTCGTCGCCGCCTGAAACCCTAGCGCCGCCGCCACCAGATCCACGTCGCCGCCGCCAGCCGCCGCCGCCGCTGCGCCGTCGCGCCGCCCCGCCGCCGGAGCCCCTCGCCACCGACCCCGCCTCCCGTCTAGCGCCGCCGCCCGTCCCACCCCGCCGGAGCCCGCCACCCCGCCTCGCCGGAGGTATAGCCGCCACCGGTTTTCTCAGAAAAACCAATCGTTTTTTTTCAAAACCCTAGATCTGTTTTTTTTTTCAGATCCGGTTCGGTTTTTTTGGTTTAGTTAATTAGAGAATGCCCGTTCGTTCGTTTTTTTTAACGAACAATTGTCACCCGTTAGCCGCAGACAGTGAACGTTCGTTCATTAGCCTGTTCGTTAGTTTTTTCTTTTTCCAGGGATTTTCCGCGATTATTTTCGATCGCGATTTCTGGCCTGATTTTCGTTTTAGTTTATCGTTTTGCTTGTTTATCGGAATCAGGTGATTCAAGCGCCTAGAGTTTTGTCTTGAAGCCCTCTTTCTGTTTAACCAAATTAAACAAGTTTTTGCTACTAAAATTTTTGACTTAAGTCCAGATTAGTAAACGAAGCTTGTTTCTTTCGCAGTTTGAGTTTCGTTGCTTCGTTTGATTTGATTCTTTTTGCAAACCGGAGTTCTTAAGTTGAACTTTCTGGTTATATCTCTTATTTGAGTTTTACCCGTGCTTCTAGTTGAGTTCTTATTGTATGCTTGTTTGTTTGCGATAGAGTACCCGGAGTGCGAAGCGTGCTACTACGAGTCTCTAGGTTTCACGGATCATCAGCAAGGCAAGTAACACTTCGATCATACCTCTTTATTACCCAGTTTTATTGCATTAGATCAATCCTCAAACAATTGCATGGTTAGGATCTGATTAATATGTGGGTTTGGGGAAGTAGATGAGGTAGTACCTATTGTCATGTTTATTATCAAACCTTTGGGAGTTACTTCTACGTTGCTTATATTGCTATGCTATGCTCGTAGACGTGGATTGGGTGAGTGTATCCATGATAGATGTGAGTATTGTTATTTAATGGTTAACTTAAGGTGGCTACTTTAATACACATATGGGTGGATTGAGCCGCCTGTTTTTTTGGAAATCCCGGGGTACCATGTGATTATCCTATGGACCACCACCCAGGCTTAAAGGGATCATAAGATTATTCATGCTAGAAACTTATGTGTGCATCCACAAGCTATTATGGGCTCTAGCATAGTTGAGTACGTTGCAAGACCTCTTTTAGTGGTGGGCTAGCAGATGTAGGGGAAAGTAGGTGTAATTGTCCACCCAGAGTGAAGAGTTATTGTTTCAGAAAGACTGTGTCTCGTTTCTCTGACCATGGATGTATTCGAGTCTTGTGGGGAAAAGTGCGCAAACCTCTGCAAAGTGTACAAACTAATCATGGTTAGCCGTGTCCCCAGTTATGGACATCTTGAGTATCTGGTTCTTGGATTATCATGTGGATCTCATCACTCTTAATATAATTTGATTGGGTTTGATGACGATGATTAATTGGGATTGAGTTGGGTGAACCTTCTCAATGTTTAACAACCACCATGATAGTTAAATAAAATTTATTCCTTTGTTGTAGGGAAAAATTGGCTTTATGCAAAACTGTAACCATAGAGCTTTCCACCAGCCATATATGCATGTAGTGATAGCATTATTCTGTTCATTACTCTATGTGTTACATTGCCAGCATATTCCATGTGTTGACCCGTTTCGGGCTGCAACGTTCATGTTGCAGACTTTTCAGATGACGAGTAAGGTGCCATAGGTCGTGATCTTTCACTCAGTAATGCCGTTGGAGTTGATGGACTCACTTTATCTTCCAAGCCTTCCGCTATTATCGATTTTAGATGGCCTTAAGCCATATTTATTGTAATAAGATCTCTTTTGAGACATTCGATGTAATAAGTGTGTGATTGAAACTCTGTTATAAATCCTCGAGTACTGTGCATTTCAGCATTACCGATCCAGGGACGACACTGATGCACAGATATCAGACTATTTGAGGTCTGGTCGCTAGAAGATGGTATCAGAGCACACCCTGAATGTAGGATACGACCACTAAGCTAAAGCCCTAGATCACTACTCTCTTCTCATTTCTGACTCCTCTCCCTTTTCTACTCTTTAGGATGGCAGATGTAAGGAACAAGGTTCACGCAACCGGATGAAGATACACCGTTTGGACGCCACTTGAAGGAAGTCACTAGATACCTGAACATCAGAATACCGAGTTTCACCGGGACCTATATCGCCACTTTACCAGAAGAGGAGCGTTGGATGATTCGAGTTCAAGTTCCAGGAAGGACATTCATGCCAGTCTCTGAGCCCATAGAGTTTTCCTTTGATGGACCAACCTGGAGTCTAGGAAAGAGCATGGCAGCCCACATCACCATGAGACGCATTGGAGAAGTTTACCACAAGGATCTCAATGATACTATCTACCAGATTTGTGGGCGCCGAGATGAGCAATGGGAGATGATCAGCACCAGGAAGGATAGATCAACTGCAGCTTTCATCCAGGAATTAAACCAGCACATTTGTCACCTCTGAAGAAGGCAATGACCAGGATCACGAAGCTGGAGGAAGAACTCAAGTCTACACGCGATGGATATGAGGAGGAAATGATGATACTCGTGGAGAAGAATGACGATCTGATCAAGAAGCTAGGAGTGTTCATGGGAGACCCCGCGCCAGGAGGAGAAGACGACGATTCCACTTGCCCGGAGAACTACATCATCATCGACGACACCGAATCGGATCCTGACGATAGTGATGATGACTTTGTTAATGAAGCTGGAGCAGATATCATGGAGTCTTCCACCGATCAATTTTTTCTGGTCGACCACCATAACAGTAGTAGTATTCCCCCATGTATATAGTATAGTCCAAGCACTTTTGTGACGATAGTTAGACCGTTGTATGCCCTTGTTGGAATTGATTGAAGTGATATGTTTGTGTTTGTCTCATGTGCATATGGGTAGTGTTTTCCCTCTAGATCTATTTCTATTCTATTTTCTCATCTTTTCTAAAACCCTCAGATGCCTCCGAGACACGACAATGGATTTACTTTCCCACCGGAGCTCACTCAATTGATCCAGCAGCAGAATGCATTGATGCAGATACTAGTCCAGAATCAGAATCAGGGGAACAACAACAACAACCCACCACCACCACCACCACTTGTCGATCACTTAACCCGTTTTCTAAGGCTGAATTCGTCGGTGTTCTCAAGTAGCACCGAGCTGATTATTGCAGATAATTGGCTCCGCAAGATTGGAAGGGAGTTGACCGGCAGGATGCACAGATGTAGAGAGAGTGCATTTTGCCGCACATCAGCTTGATGGACCCGCAGCATCATGGTGGGAGAATTTCACATTCACTTATCCCATCGACATTGTCACATGGGACCAGTTTCAGCAGGCTTTCCGTACTGCCCATGTTTCAGCAAGAGCTATGGTCATGAAGAAGCGTGAGTTTCGCAACTTGCGCCAAGGAGGACGTACAGTTGGCCAGTATGTGGATGATTTTAGTAAGTTAGCACGTTATGCCCCAGATGACGTTGCTACGAATGTAGCTAAGCAGGAGAAGTTTCTGGAAGGACTGAATGATGAGCTGAGTATGCAGTTGATGGTGGCAACCTTCAACAACTACCAGGAGTTGGTAGATAGAGCTCTCATGATTGAAGGGAAGCAGCAGCAGATTGACAATCGCAAGAGGAAGTATGGACAAGGGAAGTACAATTCTGGAGCTCAGCAGAGGCCTCGTTTTACCCCGAACTCGGGAGGACCCCTTCAACATAACCATGGAGGTCACAATCACAATGGAGGAAGTTCGCACAACCATAGTGGCCCCAAGATTGGGAATGGTAATGGAGGAAGCAATGGACAGAACCTTTCCAACCCAGCAACGCCCGCCAAGAAGGATCTAAGTCACATTACTTGCTACAAGTGCCAGAAGACTGGACATTATGCCAATGAATGTCCTGAAGCCAAGAATGGAAATGGCAATGGAAGCTCTGGGAACAAGCCTAACCCTATCAATAGGGGACAAGTGAACCACGTTAACATGGAGGAGGGTTGAAGCGCAACCAAATGCAGTAATAGGTAAGTTTTTGGTTAAGTCATTTACTGCAATCGTTCTTTTGATACTGGTGCATTGCATTCATACATATAAAGTGGATTTGTGGATAAGTATAAATTGCCCACCAAAGTTCTTAGAGCACCTATGTTAGTAAGCTCGCCAGGAGCGGAATATATGGCAAGCCAAGGATGTTTTCAGATGCCATTGACCATAGGTAGGCATGTATTCCCCTCAGACCTGATAATTTTGGAGTGTCAAGGTTTGGATGTGATTTTGGGTATGGATTGGCTATCGATGTATGGAGGAAACATCGATTGCGCTAGTAAGTCGATTATGCTCACCACCCCAGAAGGAAGAAGGATTAAGTATGTATCCTGGCATGTGCCGAAGAGGACTCAAGTGAATTCCTTATCAGGAGTTGTACAGGAGGAAGTACCAGTGGTAAAGGATTTCCCTGATGTATTTCCAGAAGAGTTGCCAGGCATGCCACCGGATAGAGACATTGAGTTTTTGATTGAGCTTTTGCCAGGCACAGGGCCAATATCTAAGAGGCCATACAGGATGCTCGTAAAGGATTTGGAGGAAATTAAGAAGCAGATTAAGGAGTTACTGGATAAAGGCTATATTCGCCCAAGTTCGTCACCTTAGGGATCACCAGTGCTTCTAGTGGAGAAGAAGGATGGATCGTTGAGGATGGTTATTGATTATCGAGGGTTGAATGAAGTGGCGATCAAGAACAAGTATCCACTACCGATGATCAATGATTTTTTTGACCAGTTGCAAGGAGCTAAAGTATTTTCCAAGATCGATCTGCGATCAGGATACCACCAGCTGAAGATTCGAGAGCAGGATATACCTCAGACAACTTTTACCACGAGGTACGGGTTATATGAGTATACCGTTATGTCATTTGGTCTGACTAACGCACCTGCCTATTTTATGAACATGATGAACAAGGTGTTTATGGAGTTTTTGGATAAGTTCGTCGTGGTGTTCATTGATGATATTCTGGTCTACTCGAAGAATGAAGAGGAGCATAAGGAGCATTTGCGTTTGGTACTTGGGAAGCTCAGAGAACATCAGTTATATGCCAAGTTCAGCAAGTGTGAGTTTTGGTTGAAGGAAGTTGGATTCCTCGGACATGTTATATCCGGAGAAGGAATAGCAGTAGACCCCACCAAAGTTGTCATTGTGACAAATTGGGAAGCACCCACGTCAGTTGGAGAGATCTGGAATTTTCTTGGACTCACAGGATACTAGCAGAGGTTCATTGAGAATTTCTCGAAGATTGCGAAGCCCATGACGGAGTTGTTGAAGAAGGACACCAAGTTCAAATCGACTGAGGAATGTGAGGCCAGTTTTCAGGAGTTGAAGAAACGCTTCGTTACAGCACCAATGTTAATTCTGCCAGATCGATGCAAGGATTACCAGGTGTATTGCGACGCTTCTCATCGAGGACTTGGAGCAGTACTTATGCAGTAGGGAAGAGTTGTTTCATATGCCTCACGACAGCTTAAACCCCATGAGTTGAATTATGCTACATATGATTTGGAGTTAGCAGCCGTAGTGCATGCATTGAAGACATGGAGACATTTTTGTTGGGGAACGTTGCAGAAAATTAAAAAATTTCCTACGGTTTCACCAAGATCCATCTATGAGTTCATCTAAGCAACGAGTCAAGGGAGTGAGTTTGCATCTACATACCACTTGTAGATCGCGTGCGGAAGCTTGCAAGGGGATGGTGATGATGGAGTCGTACTCGACGTGATTCGGATCACCGATGACCAAGTACCGAACGGACAGCACCTCCGCGTTCAACACACGTACGGGACGGGAGACGTCTCCTCCTTCTTGATCCAGCAAGGGGGCAGGAGAGGTTGAGGAAGATCGCTCCAACGGCAGCACGACGGTGTGGTGTAGTTGGTGCAGCAGTACTCCGACAGAGCTTCGCCAAGCACGTATGGAGGAGGAGAGATGTTGGGGAGGGGAGGGGCTGCGCCTTGACTTGTGTATTGCAGCCCTCCCCTCACCCCTCTATATATAGGGGAAGGGGGCAAGGGGGGCCGGCCCTCTAGGGAAAACCCTAGGGGGGGCGGCGACCAAAGGGAGAGGGGGAGAGGGTGGCTTGCCCCCCAAGCCAGGGGGGCGCCCCCTTTAGGGTTTCCCCTCCCCTTGCCCTACCCGCATGGGCCTAGGTGGGGAGGCACGCCCAGCCCACCAGGGGCTGGCTCCCTGCCCCACGCAGCCCATGTGGTCCCCCGGGAGGGGTGGCCCCACCCGGTGGACCTCCGGAACCCTTCCGGTGGCCCCGGTATGACCCCGAAACTTACCGATGTCCGTTTGACAACTTCCCATATATAAATCTTTACCTCCGGACCCTTCCGAAACTCCTCGTGACGTCCGGGATCTCATCCGGGACTCCGAACAACATTCGGTAGTCACATACTAGTCTTCCTGATAACCCTAGCGTCACCGAACCTTAGGTGTGTAGACCCTACGGGTTCGGGAGACATGCAGACATGACCGAGACGCTCTCAGGTCAATAACCAACAGCGGATGAACCACGATGTCGAGGATTCGATCAAACCCTGTATACAATTCCCTTTGTCAATCGGTACGTTACTTGCCCGAGACTCGATCTTCGGTATCCCAATACCTTGTTCAGTCTCGTTCCTGGCAAGTCACTTTACTCGTACCGTAATGCATGATCCCGTGACCAACACCTTGGTCACCTTGAGCTCATTATGATGATGCATTACCGAGTGGGCCCAGAGATACCTCTCCGTCATACGGAGTGACAAATCCCAGTCTCGATCCGTGTCAACCCCACAGATACTTTCGGAGATACCTGTAATGCACCTTTATAGTCACCCAGTTACGTTGTGACGTTTGATACACCCAAGGCACTCCTACGGTATCCGGGAGTTACACGATCTCATGGTCGAAGGAAGAGATACTTGACAATGGCAAAGCTCTAGCAAACGAACTACACGATCTTTGTGCTATGCTTAGGATTGGGTCTTGTCCATCACATCATTCTCCTAATGATGTGATCCCGTTATCAACGACATCCAATGTCCATAGCCAGGAAATCATGACTATCTGTTGATCACAACGAGCTAGTCAACTAGAGGCTCACTAGGGACATATTGAGGTCTATGTATTCACACGTGTATTACGATTTCCGGATAATACAGTTGTAGCATGAATAAAAGACAATTATCATGAACAATGAAATATATTAATACTTTTATTATTGCCTCTAGGGCATATTTCCAACAGTCTCCCACTTGCACTAGAGTCACCAATCTAGTTACATTGTGATGAATCGAACACCCATAGAGTTCTGGTGTTGATCATGCTTTGCTCGTGAGAGAGGTTTAGTCAACGGATTTGCGACATTCAGATCCGTATGTACTTTGCAAATCTCTATGTCTCTATCTTGAACATTTTCACGGATGGAGTTGAAACGACGCTTGATGTGCCTGGTCTTCTTGTGAAACCTGGGCTCCTTGGCAAGGGCAATAGCTCCAGTGTTGTCACAGAAGAGTTTGATTGGCCCCGACGCATTGGGTATGACTCCTAGGTCGGTGATGAACTCCTTCACCCAAATCTCTTCATGCGCTGCCTCCGAGGCTGCCATGTACTCCGCTTCACACGTAGATCCCACCAGGACGCTCTGCTTGCAGCTGCACCAGCTTACTGCTCCACCATTCAACATATACACGTATCCGGTTTGTGACTTAGAGTCATCCGGATCTGAGTCGAAGCTAGCGTCGACGTAACCCTTTACGACGAGCTCTTCGTCTCCTCCATAAACGAGAAACATGTCCTTTGTCCTTTTCAGGTACTTCAGGATAAACTTGACCGCTGTCCAGTGTTCCTTACCGGGATTACTTTGGTATCTTGCTACCAAACTTACGGCAAGGTTTATATCAGGTCTGGTACACAGCATGGCATACATAATAGATCCTATGGCTGAAGCATAGGGGATGACACTCATCTCTTCTTTATCTTTTGCCGTGGTCGGTGACTGAGCCGCGCTCAATCTCACACCTTGTAACATAGGCAAGAACCCTTTCTTGGACTGATCCATTTTGAACCTTTTCAAAATCTTATCAAGGTATGTGCTTTGTGAAAGACCTATGAGGCGTCTCGATCTATCTCTATAGATCTTGATGCCTAATATATAAGCAGCTTCTCCAAGGTCCTTCATTGAAAAACATTTTTCAAGTAGGCCTTAATGCTGTCCAGAAATTCTGTATTATTCCCCATCAAGAGTATGTCATCTACATATAATATGAGAAATGCTACAGAGCTCCCACTCACTTTCTTGTAAACGCAGGCTTCTCCATAAGTCTGTGTAAACCCAAACGCTTTGATCATCTCATCAAAGCAAATATTCCAACTCCGAGATGCTTGCACCAGCCCATAAATGGATCGCTGGAGCTTGCATACTTTGTTAGCGTTCTTAGGATCGACAAAACCTTCCGGCTGCATCATATACAGTTCTTCCTTAAGATGCCCGTTAAGGAATGCCGTTTTGACGTCCATCTGCCAAATCTCATAATCATAGTATGCGGCAATTGCTAACATGATTCGGACGGACTTTAGCTTCTCTACGGAAGAGAATGTCTCGTTGTAGTCAATCCCTTGAACCTGTCGATAACCCTTAGCGACAAGTTGAGCTTTATAGATGGTAACATTTCCATCCGCGTCCGTCTTCTTCTTAAAGATCCATTTGTTTTCTATCGCTCACCGATAGTCGGGCAAGTCTGTCAAAGACCATACTTTGTTTTCATACATGGATTCTATCTCGGATTTCATGGCTTCAAGCCATTTGTTGGAATCTGGGCCCGCCATCGCTTCTTCATAGTTCGAAGGTTCACCGTTGTCTAACAACATGATTTCCAGGACAGGGTTGTCGTACCACTCTGGTGCGGAACGTGTCCTTGTGGACCTACGAAGTTCAGTAGCAACTTGATCCGAAGTACCTTGATCATAATCATTGATTTCCTCTACAGTTGGTGTGGGCATCACAGGAACATTTTCCTGAGCTGCACCACTATCCCGTTCGAGAGGTAGTACTTCATCGAGTTCTACTTTCCTCCCACTTACTTCTTTCGAGAGAAACTCTTTTTCCAGAAAGCATCCATTCTTGGCAACAAAGATCTTGCCCTCGGATCTTAAGTAGAAGGTATACCCGACAGTTTCCTTAAGGTATCCTATGAAGACGCATTTTTCCGACTTGGGTTCAAGCTTTTCAGGTTGAAGTTTCTTGACATAAGCATCGCATCCCCAAACTTTTAGAAACGACAGCTTAGGTTTCTTCCCAAACCATAATTCATACGGTGTCATCTCAACGGATTTAGATGGTGCCCTATTTAAAGTGAATGTAGCTGTCTCTAGAGCGTATCCCCAAAATGATAGCGGTAAATCGGTAAGAGACATCATAGACCGCACCATATCTAATAGAGTGCGATTACGACGTTCGGACACACCGTTTCGCTCAGGTGTTCCAGGCGGCGTGAGTTGTGAAACGATTCCACATTTCTTTAAGTGTGTACCAAATTCGTGACTTAAGTATTCTCCTCCACGATCTGATCGTAGGAACTTTATCTTTCGGTCACGTTGATTCTCTACCTCATTCTGAAAATCCTTGAACTTTTTGAAGGTCTCAGACTTGTGTTTCATTAAGTAGACATACCCATATCTACTCAAATCATCAGTGAGAGTGAGAACATAACGATATCCTCCGCGAGCCTCAACGCTCATTGGACCGCACACATCGGTATGTATGATTTCCAACAAGTTGGTTGCTCGCTCCATTGTTCCGGAGAACGGAGTCCTGGTCATTTTGCCCATGAGGCATGGTTCGCATGTTTCAAACGATTCATAATCAAGAGACTCTAAAAGTCCATCAGCATGGAGCTTCTTCATGCGCTTGACACCAATGTGACCAAGGCGGCAGTGCCACAAGTATGTGGGACTATCGTTATCAACTTTACATCTTTTGGCATCCACACTATGAACATGTGTAACATTACGCTCGAGATTCATTAAGAATAAACCATTGGCCATCGGAGCATGACCATAAAACATATCTCTCATATAAATCGAACAACCATTATTCTCAGACTTAAATGAGTAGCCATCTCATATTAAACGAGATCCCGATACAATGTTCATGCTCAAACTTGGCACTAAATAACAATTATTAAGGTTCAAAACTAATCCCGTAGGTAATTGTAGATGCAGCGTGCCGACGGCGATCACGTCGACTCTGGAACCATTCCCGACGCGCATCATCACCTCATCCTTCGCCAGTCTCCGTTTATTCCGCAGCTCCTGCTGTGAGTTACAAATATGAGCAACGGCACCGGTATCAAATACCCAGGAGTTACTACGAGTACTGGTAAGGTACACATCAATTACATGTATATCAAATATACCTTTGGTGTTGCCGGCCTTCTTATCCGCTAAGTATTTGGGGCAGTTCCGCTTCCAGTGACCCTTCCCCTTGCAATAAAAGCACTCAGTCTCAGGCTTGGGTCCATTCTTTGACTTCTTCCCGGCAACTGGCTTACCGGGCGCGGCAACATCCTTGCCGTCTTTCTTGAAGTTCTTCTTGCCCTTGCCCTTCTTGAACTTAGTGGTCTTATTGACCATCAACACTTGATGTTCTTTCTTGATTTCAGCCTCTGCTGACTTCAGCATCGAGAACACTTCAGGAATGGTCTTTTCCATCCCCTGCATGTTATAGTTCATCACAAAGCTCTTGTAGCTTGGTGGGAGCGACTGGAGGATTCTGTCAATGACCGCCTCATCTGGGAGGTTAATGTTCAGCTGGGTCATACGGTTGTGCAACCCAGACATCTTCAGGATGTGCTCACTGACAGAACTGTTTTCCTCCATCTTACAACTATAGAACTTGTCGGAGACATCATATCTCTCGACCCGGGCATGAGCTTGGAAAACTAGTTTCAGCTCTTCGAACATCTCATATGCTCCGTGATGCTCAAAACGCTTTTGGAGCCCCGGTTCTAAGCTGTAAAGCATGCCGCACTGAACGAGGGAGTAATCATCAGCGCGAGTTTGCCAAGCATTCATAATGTCTTGGTTCTCTGGGACGGGAGCGTCACCTAGCGGTCCTTCTAGGACATATTGTTTCCTGGCAGCTATGAGGATGATCCTCAGGTTCCGGACCCAGTCCGTATAGTTGCTGCCGTCATCTTTCAGCTTGGTTTTCTCTAGGAACGCGTTGAAGTTCATGTTGACATGAGCGTTGGCCATTTGATCTACAAGACATATTTGCAAAGGTTTTAGACTAAGTTCATGATAATTAAGTTCTAATCAAATTATGAACTCCCACTCAGATTAGACATCCCTTTGGTCATCTAAGTGTTACACGATCCGAGTCGACTAGCCCGTGTCCGATCATCACGTGAGACGGACTAGTCATCATCAGTGAACATCTTCATGTTGATCGTATCTTCCATACGACTCGTGTTCGACCTTTCGGTCTCCGTGTTCTGAGGCCATGTCTGCACATGCTAGGCTCGTCAAGTTAACCCTAAGTGTTTTCACTGTGTAAAACTGTCTTACACCCGTTGTATGTGAACGTAAGAATCCATCACACCCGATCATCACGTGGTGCTTAGAAGCGACGAACTGTAGCAACGGTGCACAGTTAGGGGAGAACACTTCTTGAAATTTTGTAAGGGATCATCTTATTTACTACCGTCGTCCTAAGTAAACAAGATGCAGAAACATAATAAACATCACATGCAATTATATAGTTGTGACATGATATGGCCAATATCACATAGCTCCATTGATCTCCATCTTCGGGGCTCCATGATCATCTTGTCACCGGCTTGACACCATGATCTCCATCATCATGATCTCCATCATCATGTCTTCATGAAGTTGTCACGCCAATGACTACTTCTACTTCTATAGCTAACGCGTTTAGCAATAAAGTAAAGTAAGTTACATGGCGTTCTTCAATGACACGCAGGTCATACAAAAAATAAAGACAACTCCTATGGCTCCTGCCGGTTGTCATACTCATCGACATGCAAGTCGTGAATCCTATTACAAGAACATGATCTCATACATCACAATTCATCATTCATCACAACTTCTGGCCATATCACATCACATGATCAATTGCTGCAAAAACAAGTTAGGCGTCATCTAATTGTTGTTGCATCTTTTACGTGGCTGCAATTGGGTTCTAGCAAGAACATTTTCTTACCTACAAATAACCACAACGTGATTTTGTCAACTTCTATTTACCCTTCATAAGGGCCCTTTTCATCGAATCCGCTCCAACTAAAGTGGGAGAGACAGACACCCGCCAGCCACCTTATGCAACTAGTGCATGTCAATTGGTGGAACCGGTCTCACGTAAGCATACGTGTAAGGTTGGTCCGGGCCGCTTCATCCCACAATACCGTTGAAGCAAGAAAAGACTAGTAGAGGCAAGTAAGTTGACAAGATCCACGCCCACAACAAAATTGTGTTCTACTCGTGCAAAGAGAACTACGCATAGACCTAGCTCATGATGCCACTGTTGGGGAACGTTGCAGAAAATTAAAAATTTTCCTACGGTTTCACCAAGATCCATCTATGAGTTCATCTAAGCAACGAGTCAAGGGAGTGAGTTTGCATCTACATACCACTTGTAGATCGCGTGCGGAAGCTTGCAAGGGGATGGTGATGATGGAGTCGTACTCGACGTGATTCGGATCACCGATGACCAAGTACTGAACGGACAGCACCTCCGCGTTCAACACACGTACGGGACGGGAGACGTCTCCTCCTTCTTGATCCAGAAAGGGGGGAGGATAGGTTGAGGAAGATCTCTCCAATGGCAGCACGACGGCGTGGTGTAGTTCGTGCAGCAGTACTCCGACAGAGCTTCGCCAAGCACGTATGGAGGAGGAGAGATGTTGGGGAGGGGAGGGGCTGCGCCTTGACTTGTGTATTGCAGCCCTCCCCTCACCCCTCTATATATAGGGGAAGGGGGCAAGGGGGCCGGCCCTCTAGGGAAAACCCTAGGGGGGCGGCGGCCAAAGGGAGAGGGGGAGAGGGTGGCTTGCCCCCCAAGCCAGGGGGCGCCCCCTTTAGGGTTTCCCCTCCCCTTGCCCTAGCCGCATGGGCCTAGGTGGGGAGGCGCGCCCAGCCCACCAGGGGCTGGCTCCCTGCCCCACGCAGCCCATCTGGTCCCCCGGGAGGGGTGGCCCCACCCGGTGGACCTCCGGAACCCTTCCGGTGGCCCCGGTATGACCCCGAAACTTACCGATGTCCGTTTGACAACTTCCCATATATAAATATTTACCTCCGGACCCTTCCGGAACTCCTCGTGATGTCCGGGATCTCATCCGGGACTCCTAACAACATTCGGTAGTCACATACTAGTCTTCCTGATAACCCTAGCATCACCGAACCTTAAGTGTGTAGACCCTACGGGTTCGGGAGACATGCAGACATGACCGAGACGCTCTCAGGTCAATAACCAACAGCGGGATCTGGATACCCATGTTGGCTCCCACATGCTCCTCGATGTTGTCATCGGATGAACCACGATGTCGAGGATTCGATCAAACCCTGTATACAATTCCCTTTGTCAATCGGTACGTTACTTGCCCGAGACTCGATCGTCGGTATCCCAATACCTTGTTCAGTCTCGTTCCTGGCAAGTCACTTTATTCGTACCGTAATGCATGATCTCGTGACCAACACCTTGGTCACCTTGAGCTCATTATGATGATGCATTACCGAGTGGGCCCAGAGATACCTCTCCGTCCTACGGAGTGACAAATCCTAGTCTCGATCCGTGTCAACCCAACAGATACTTTCGGAGATACCTGTAATGCACCTTTATAGTCACCCAGTTACGTTGTGACGTTTGATACACCCAAGGCACTCCTACGGTATCCGGGAGTTACACGATCTCATGGTCGAAGGAAGAGATACTTGACAATGGCAAAGCTCTAGCAAACGAACTACACGATCTTTGTGCTATGCTTAGGATTGGGTCTTGTCCATCACATCATTCTCCTAATGATGTGATCCCGTTATCAACGACATCCAATCTCCATAGCCAGGAAACCATGACTATCTGTTGATCACAACGAGCTAGTCAACTAGAGGCTCACTAGGGACATATTGAGGTCTATGTATTCACACGTGTATTACGATTTCCGGATAATACAGTTGTAGCATGAATAAAAGACAATTATCATGAACAATGAAATATAATAATACTTTTATTATGGCCTCTAGGGCATATTTCCAACAATTTTCTCATTGGAAACCATTGTGAGGTGTACATGGATCACAAGAGTTTGAAGTATATCTTCACGCAGAAGGAGTTGAATCTCAAGCAAAGGATATGGTTGGAGCTCATCAAGGATTATGATATGAGGTTGCACTATCATCCCGGAAAGGCTAACGTAGTAGCCGATGCGTTGAGCTGCAAGAGTCATGTCATTACACTCATGACTGGAGAATTACCCTAGGAGTTAGCAGAGGATCTTCGTGAGCTATGTTTGGAGATAGTTCCGAGAGGCTATTTAGCAGCATTGGAGATTCAGTCTAGTTTGATGGATAAAATCAGAGAAGCCCAGAAGACGGACAAGGAGATTGCCGAGATCAAGGAAAGGATGAGCAAAGGGAAAGCTAAGGGATTTCATGAAGATGAGCACGATACCTTATGGTTTGAGGACCGCATATATGTGCCTAATGAGCTGGAGATCAGGAAGTTGATTCTGCAAGAGGCCCATGATTCGCCATACTCGATTCACCCAGGAAACACCAAGATGTATCTGGATTTGAAGGATAGTTTCTGGTGGACCGGAATGAAGAAGGATATTGCGGAGTATGTAGCAGTTTGTGATGTATGTCAAAGAGTAAAGGCAGAGCATCAGAAGCCAGCTGAATTGCTACAGCCATTGCCGATACCCGAATGGAAGTGGGATAAGCTAGGCATGGATTTTATCATGGGATTGCCCAGGAATCGTTCAGGCTATGACTCGATATGGGTTGTAGTCGATCGTTTGACGAAGGTAGCTCACTTCATCCTAGTGAAGACCACTTACACCAGTGCTAAGTTGGCAAAGATATACATGACCAGGATCATATGTCTACATGGAGTTCCGAGGACCATTGTATCAGATAGAGGAACCCAATTTACCTCAAAGCTCTGGAATCAGTTGCACGAAACTTTGGGTACCAGGCTAGAGTTTAGTACAGCCTTTCATCCACAGACAAATGGACAGACCGAGAGAGTCAATCAGATTCTGGAGGACATGTTGAGAGCTTGTGTGCTAGATTATGGATCTAGTTGGGACGACAATTTTCCTTATGCAGAGTTCTCATACAATAACAGTTATCAAGCCAGTTTGAAGATGGCCCCTTTCGAAGCTTTCTACGGAAGGAGGTGCAGGACACCATTGTTGTGGGATGAAGTTGGAGACCGTCAGTTGTTTGCACCATATTTGATTAAAGAATCTGAAGAGAAGGTTAAGTTGATTCGCGATAGACTCAAGGTAGCCCAGTCCAGGCAGAAGAGCTATGCAGATTCTAAACGCAAGGAGACAGTTTACGAAGTCGGAGACAGAGTTTATCTTTGTGTGTCCCCACTTCGAGGAGTTAAGCATTTTGGAGTTAAGGGAAAGTTTGCACCATGTTCCGTGGGACCATACAAAGTTTTGGAACGTATGGGAGAAGTTGCTTACAATTTGGAGTTGCCCGAAGCATTGTCAGGAGTTCACGATGTGTTCCACATTTCCCAGCTGAAGAAGTGCCACGTGGAGATGGCTGATATTCCTCTGAGAGATACAGTGCCACTGGAAGCGATTTAGTTGGATAGCGATTTGACCTACGAGGAGAAACCAGTGAAGATTCTCGAGTTTGCCAGCTAAGTCACACGCAGCAAGGTTATCAAGTTCTGCAAAGGTCAGTGGAGCCACCATACCGAGGACGAAGCCACCTGGGAACGAGAGGAAGACCTACGGAAGGATCACCCTCACCTATTTTCTAGCCAACCCGAATCTCGAGGGCGAGATTAATCTTAAGGGGGGGTAGGTTTGTAACATCCCAAATTTTTAATTTGGAATGTTATACATTAGATCATCATTGCATATCATATTTTATTGCATTTTGGCTTGATCCTAAAAATTCTACGAAACTCAAGGACCGACGGAGAGAGTTGGGGATTTCGTTATTTTCATATTTGAGTATTCTCAAATTTTGAAAAGAGGGTCATTTGATTTTAATTATTTTCTCTTCGAGTATTTCTTTTATAAAAATAAAAGAGAGGGGATAAAATGACTTTCCAAAAATAAAGAAATATTGGAGATTTAATATTAAAATCAAATAAGAATTTTATTCGTAGTGTTATCGCTATTTTATTTGAATTAGGCAAAATATGCGGTTTTCAAAATTGCATTAGAGGTCCAAATAAATGTTCACTTTGTCCGTTATATTTTTAGAGGACGGGCAAAATTTATTTCAGGATTTTTGGAGTCCGTTTAGTATTTCTTTTATTTGATTTTCTACTCGCGAAATTATTTAAAAAAAAATGCAACCGACTTACGGGGCCGTGTCCGACTTGGACACTGCGCCCGGTCGGCTTTATAAGCTGAGGCCCGAGGCCCGACAGCCCAAGCCGCCGCCGCCAGATCCACGCCGCTGCCGCCGGACTTCGCCGCCGCCGGAGCCCCTCGCCGCCGACCCCGCCTCCCGTCGCGCCGCCGCGGCCGCCGCCGCCCGTCCCGCCTCGCCGGACCACGCCGGAGGTATAGCCGCCTCCACCGGTTTTCTCGGAAAAACCAATCGGTTTTTTTCGAAACCCTAGATCAGTTTTTTAGATCCGGTTCAGTTTTTTTTAATTTAGTTAATTAGCGAACGCCCGTTTGTTCGTTCGTTTTAACAAAAGGTTTTCACCCGTTAGCCGCAGACAGCGAACGTTCGTTCGTTAGCCTGTTCGTTAGTTTTTCTTTTTCCAGGGATTTTCCGCGATTGTTGAGGCACCCCGGCTCAAAGAAAACAGGAACGCCCCGTATTCCAACCCAGAGATAGAGGAGAAGTCTTCTGGAATACGGCACTGCTTAGCATAGAACAAACCAGCTTTCTATTATTACACGAATATGAATACAAGGTTGCCGATATTACAATGAATAACATCGGTACGACGACACTACGCCATCCTCAGTTGCTCTATGCAAGCAGCAGAACAACTCGAAGCAGCGGAATAACTCTAGCAGCGGAACAACGGCGACGGTGGTGAACTCCACTCCGCAGGGACTCTAGCTGGAACGCTTATCCTAGTTCGCACGAACCAAAATGACGACAAGCAAGCAATCAAATCCGAAATGACCTTCAAGCTGGCATGACATGCCAGGTCAGTACATTGAATGTACTTGTAAGCTCACAATAATCCAGAAGCATTCAAGACAAACAACATCATGGCCATTACAGGTTAAACAGGAATTATCATGATATCATCAGAACAACATGGCATGACCAACATAAACATGATACAGCTAACACAACATGAACATATTAATCCGACAATACTATCATGCAACAAGATGACACCATATGCACCACCTATTCTGCTCGGTTACCTCGTAACCAACACATGCATCACTTACCAACCTCGGACATCACATGATCATCTCAGGATCAAATCAAGCTTGGCATAAACAATACCATAGCGATCATTAAATAACCACAAGGAGCATGACCTTTACCCACGATTCTCGTACAACATCACGAATATACAACAACTTGGTATCCTCGATACCATTGTGATCCTTACGGCGATCACAACCCGACCAACACTTAGTCTCAAACCGTCATCCTTATGGCGATCACAACCCGACCACTAAATGGCCCGTGATCCCTACGGCGATCACAGCCCGACCAACACTTGGCCCACTTATCTCACTGTTATTAAGCACATTATTCTTATTACTGTTGACTCATGGTGTGACCATCTCTCGACCAGGGCCCTTATCCGCGGACGCAGCTATCAATAGATTTAATGTACACTCTGTAGAGGTTAGTACACTGTACCCACACTACGAAACCCATGGCCTCGCACTCCCATTCGGGTGGACCAACGGCGTTCCGACAAAACCGATCTATTGTCATGACACTCTCCTGGCCATTCCGACTCACTCCTCACTGAGCTAAGTCATGGGTGGCCTCGTGCCTACCTCCAGACACAACGACCACCGTCGTGGCCCAACACATAAACGATCCCACACGGGGATCCGCCGGCTATAATAACTATGGGCACACAAGCTTATGCTTCGCCTACCTGATCAGGGTAGCACGCGCTCATAACCTTCCCTTGTTAGAGGCACCGGCGAGAGGCACAACATAGACCCATACCGGTAAGCGTGGTTGCACTGGTCAACATCGATTCAGCGGCACCATGACTCAGCCAACAGGTGTTCAAGTTCAATTTAATCCGGTTAAACTTGAATGTAAATATGTTGAGCCATGATAAAATAACATGATGCCAACAATAATACATGAACATGATATCAACATAATCATGAGGGTATCACATAACTATCCACCATATCAACAATAAATCATATCCACTGAGCATGGCATACCGACTAGCATGACAATCTCCAACATCAACATGTACTATTAACAGGCATAAACATATTAAAGGTAATACTAGCAGGTATAACATGGTCACAGAGTATAAGACAACATAGCACAAAAGTGAACATGCAAATCTAAACATCACCGGAACAACGATAACCATCTTTTCAACAAGCAAATATTTAATAAAGATTCAACTTGAAAACCATGGCTACTGCATGACTGTCATGCAAGTGGATATTGTGGCTTGCCTGGGGATGAAGAAGGCACCGTGGAGAAGTGCGGTGAAGCCGCGGAAAGATTCGCCAGAAAATGTTCTCTCTCAGAGGGGGCTGAATAAGGGCAAGGGCATAATGGTCATTTTCACAATGTCTAACCATAGTGAAAGTGTGACCAACAGAACAGGCTCGACGAAACAAAGAAGTGGGCTTTGGATTCACCTCAAACGGAGTTACGGATAAAAGGATATTGAGGTTTTACTGCTAGGGACCTATCTGTAAAACTTTATTTTAAAGACTGGGCCAAAACAGAAAAATGGAAACGTAATCTATGAAATACGCTTCCACTTACACTGACGTGGCGTGGACTAGTCAAAAGGGCAGAGGCGGGGCCGGCTCCTGTGTGGCTGACAGGTGGGTCCCACCTTATCCACTCTTCTCTCTCCTTTCTTCTCTTCTTCCTCTCTCCCTCTCCCGACGGCGCCTGTAGAGCAGAGGAGGCAGCAGCGAGGCCGGCGCTGTCCCAACGCCACCGACCACCTCCGGCGACGCTCCGGCCACCGGCGGGATCAGAACGGGATGCCGCACCCGACTGGCCACCGCACGAGAACCGAGGAGGGATGGAGGGACGGTGAAGGGTGGCCACCGAAGAAGACAGAGGCGGGCGGGGCTGTGGTGGTCCGGCCAGCTCCGGCCACCATTCGGAGCGCCCGAACCACCGGTGTGATAAGGGGTACGGGGTGGTCTCGTTAAGATAGGTCTCGGCCACCGGAGAACGCGGGAGAGGGCGGAGCTTTGCCGCGGCGGATGATGGCTTCGGGCGAACTTGGGCATGCGGCCACGGCGGCTCCGGCGGCAAAAGGAGGGGTGGGGGTGGCTTGAGGTGGAGCGGGGAGGTCTCTGGTGGTGCTAGAATGGAGGGAGTGGCTCGCCATCGCCGGAATCGTGGAGGACAGAGACGGCGGCCATGGCGGCCAAACGCGGAGAGGAGAGCTCCTGGAGCTTGGGCGAGAGGCTGGGAGGGATCCAGGGACTGGTGTGAGGCTGGTGGTGAGCTCGAAAGGCTCGGGGAAGGGCTATTTATAGCCGGGGCGAGGAGGGGAGGCCGTGGCACATCCGCGGCTACGTGTCCGTGCTCCGGCGACGGGCACGCGCGGCCAAGGGTCACGGAGAGGGGTGGGAAGGCGACGAGGGAGGACACAGACGATGCTCAGGGGTCACGGAGACGAGGCAGAGCTCAGGGACAAGGAAGGAAAAAACCACGGCACAAACAGAGACGGTCGGCTACAGATCTCTCGTGGGCGCTCGTCGGCGAGCGTCGGTGAGCTAGCTTACGCAGGGGGAAAGGGGTCCAGGAGAACCGCGATGACGCGGGGAACACGCTGGACATGATCACGAGCTCTAAGACGACGAGAGGAGGAGGGGGTCCAGCACAAACAGTGCTCTGGACGCGACCACTGCACACAGAGCGTGCCAACAGGCATGCCAGCTGCGTGGTCACCATGTGAGATGGCATATTAAATGATCTACAGCACCCAAAACGTTGTCTGGTGGTAAGTCCTTCGAAGGTTGGTTTCAACTTAGGTGGCAACAAGGCGAAAGAGGCTCTGGTTAAATAGTTAGTGACCTCTGAAGTTTACTGCAGTAAATTTCACCAGCTCAATGTGATCAACAGGGAGTTACTTGAAGCCAAAGAAGTTGTCTGGGGTGTTCAAGATACGAAGGACTACATTGTTGTTGGTTTGGAGGGTAAAAGGATCAAGATTTACTGCAGTTGCTTCACAACTACATACTTGGTCCAGAAATGAAGATCATGATGGTGCACTCACATGGAGTGTCCACTTGAGCTAAAATTGGGCGAAGATTAGTCATTTGGTCATATGATGATGCTGTAAAAAGCTCATGCGAAATGGACAAACCAAAATAGCACTTGGTTCACAAACATCTCTGCTGACCAGAAACTTGGAATAATTATGGTGGTCAAATGGGTCAATGAAATGATGCCAAAATGGGTTTAGAGATGTTTTACAGGCATAAGAATGATCTGGTAATTTATCAGGATTTTGGAAGCAATATAAAATATAGTTGCTTCACAACCTGAAAGTATTGCCAGAAACAAATATTTGCTGCTGTGCTCACATAGATGATTGGATGGGGCTGCAAATGGGTGGAAGGTGTTAATATGAGCACATTAAGGAGTGTGCAAAATTTCAACTCATTTGGGTACTCCTAGCTAGTACTTCCTTCACAAAGCCTTCTGTCTGACAGAAACTTTGAAAATTCACTGAGGAAGATTGGCTAGGAAAATAAATTTTAACTTGTGCATGAGGCAAATATTTGGACATATAAACATGATCAAAAATGTTGTGAGTCAATAGGAGAAGTATAAATGACACTTCCTTCACAAAGTGCCATTCAAGATAGAGTAGGAAATGAATTATTGGAGGATTATTTTGAACATGACAATGAAAAGTTTTGCCATATTTGATCAATATATGACCCAAAAAATTTATGAGAATTATTTGGGAATTTTTGGAGTGATGGAAATATAGGTTGCTTCACAACCTAGGGCAATTGGAGTTATTCCTTTAATAGAAAGGAATATTCCCAATAAAAGAATATTGGGATTTGGGCTAGGATGAAAATGACAGGGTCTAGGGAAGGATTTGGGAATGACAAGCCACTTTGGAAACAAAGAAGAGGACATCTTCTTCAGTTTCCAGACCACAAAGCCACGGAAAAAGAAAACTCACGCAAAAACCTCGGAAAAACAAAAGAAAAAGAAAGGACCAAAAATCAGGTTGTCACAAACCTTACCCCCTTAAAGAAATCTCGTCCTTGAGATTTGGTTGCTCAGGGAACAAGTATGAATATTCTGACTTCAGGAAACCATTTCCAACTCGGGTATCCTTTTTCCTAGTATTGTCGTTCCCGTTAAATTTTTATCTGACTGGCCCTGGGGTGGTTTGCTTCATTGTATCCACATTCTGACAGATCTTACATGTTTGTTCATGCTTATATAGGCTCCAATTTCTTTTTAGATCTGCTGACTAGCTGAGTCTGATTTAATTATCACGACTGAAATATATGTCCGTCTCACAAATCCAAAAGTGATTTCTGCTGGGTGTGTCACCCGGCACTGACAACCTTTCATGTAATGATGATCAGATTTTTCTGATGAAAACTCAAGCTCTGACTTATTGCATTGGGTTTCTCCACTAAATGCAGGTCCTTTGGGTTCCAAACAGTGAGTTAAAACATAACCGTTTCCTGACATATTCTGACTCATCGTAGAAGTTTCTAAATCATCTTAACTGGTTCCACTATCTTGAGTATCGGATCCATACCGAATATTTGATTGTCTCCTGTTGCGGCCAGCATAAAGGGTTTGCATGTATGATAATATCTGCAGACTTGACTGACGGTGGTTCTGACGAAATTTTATTGTTCATGACATGCTATCCATGATGATTCATATAAGTGAGGACTTAGGCTTCCAAACTGTTATTCCTCATGTTGATTATTCACGTTGTAGGCATATCCATGTGGATCAATACTGACTTAGACTGTCCGGGGATCTGCACCATGGGGGTCGTGTACAATTTTCATACCTACATCACTGGTCTTGCTCCTTCATTATTGTTTCCTTGGTCTGGATCTTTGGCTGAAAGAGCTGGGCCATATTGTTTCTTCGTATGACCATAGGTACTGTCGGTGCAATCTTTCGGCAATTGTAGCTTATCCTCATTTTTCTTGACAGGATAACCTATTAAATGACAGGTTCAACACCTCTCAAATTCTGATTGTTCGGAAATGATCATCTGAAACCCTTGCAAGAAATCGGCAAATAAATCAGTAGCCACCAGAACGGTCTTTACAACTCAGATCTGGGACATTACTGAAATAACTCAACCACAGCTCAGGACGGCTGAAAAACAGCTCAGAGCATGAGACCGGGTCGATAAGAAGAAGGTGGCAGCTCCCTAAAATAGCCAAAAAGCAGCTATAGGGCTACTGTCACAAAAGAAACTCAATAGTTGTACGATACGGCCGAAAAGTAGCTCAGACTCGTGATAGTCGTTGAAGAGAGAAACAAAAATAGGCATCCACCCCAGATAGCTAGAAATAGCTCAGATCACACGCGTGGTGCCATCATTGGAGAAAAGGGGACAAGAGCTCATCAGGATCATTTTCCAGGTTCACGGGTACTTGCATTGAGCTCATTGCTGTCGTCAATCCTCATGATCCATTGTCACACTGCGGTGTATACTGGCTTTCTTCTATTAATCATCCTCACGTGGTTATCAGATCCTCATCCGAGTGACTTATAAGATCTTGATGGTATGCTCATTGCATATATATGAGGACCTGAGACATACGTGTATTCTGACTGATTCTTGCTTCTGACCAAAATGTCGCGGATCTGATTCTTGGAATTCATTGCTATATGCTGTCAATTCACAGCGTACTACCTTGTACCAGTGTCTTACTGAGGAATATTGGCTGGCTTGTGCTCGAAACTTCCATTGGACAGCTTGCTGAAGAAGACTCGGTATTGTGCTTTAGAAGCTTACCCCCTTAAAGACTTTGCTGGGGAAAGACTCAGTACCTTATGCTGAAAGTCTTCACGGTTGCTTACTGAAGTAGGCAGAGTACCTTGCACGGGAAATCCTCCATGTATCGTACTGCGGAAGATAGATGATTCTTGCCTTGGAAGCTTCTCGGGTATCTTGCGAGGGAAAAGTGGGTTGCTTACACCAGAAGCTTCTTATTATGATATGCGGACCGATTTCCACATATATAACCATCTGAATATTTCTGATGTTGATTTCTTGTATGAAACAGGGTTTTGCAGGACTATCCTCCTTCCCGAGTATATACCATATTTTTGTTTGCTTCCAGGTACATCGAGTTCCAAAATCATCCTCAACGAAAAATTAAACTTGTATCTGAGCCATACCTTTGATAATATTCTGTCAACCTTGCACACAATTTATCTTCCTGCTGATTTAATCATTTTGTTGTGATGGGTGCACGCTAATGCAAACTTGATACTAACGGTCCATCCAGGATTTCTTCTGCATGAAGACAAGATATTCCCAATTTCACTGCTGTCTGCTGACAATTCCATTCTGTTTAGCTGAGTTTCCAAATATATGCATTTCTTGCTGACTCTTCGGGTTCGGTGTCGGCTGACGAGCAACTTTAATAGGGGAAAAATTTGTAACACCGAAGGCCTAAAGAAAGGAACAAAAGAAATGACTAAACAAAAGCACACAAGCATACTACTAATATAATTAATCAAGCAATCATCACATATTACTACTACTCACACAATATGCATGCCTACTTAAGCACACAAATTCCGCGGAATCTCCGGTACTACGATCTAATATGCTGTGACGATGTGCACGAGGACGAATAAATGTGTGGAAGAATTGGTGTAAACAGCGTTATACCAAGTGCTAGCTTAGCCAGGTGGCAACCTGAACTAGCTCGGAGACGAGGACGTACTCGGTAATCATGTAGTGGGACACGAAGGTCGCAACCACATTATTATCAAGCGGACGGAAAAAGATCCGTGCTCGTCCAAGAAATAGGATTGCGGGGAAAAGCTGAGGCTGCTGACATTGCCCTTTCTTGATAACTAAGATCATTAAGGGTTGCCAACACGACAAAAAGAACGATCTAGGATAGGAACATGTCCATCACCGAAACGATAGGCGGGACTGAAGGAAAGACATCGGTGCGATGCCTGAGCACCATTTTTGCAAACAGTGTCGGGATCACATGGCATCACTCTGCTGGGACAGAAATGACACCAAACACCGAAAGAAAAAGGGAACTGGAGAAATGCAAAGGTTGAGCTGTAGTGGATCCGAACCGATGCCAGCTACACTCACCAGATAAACCGTTAGCGGCTAAATCATAATCTATATGCATGCTATGCGACAAACAAATGCACCAATCAAGTGCAACAAACCAACTAGGGTTTATATTACCGCTTTCTAATGTTCGCGCGGTCTAGGGCATCCTACAGCTAGACCTGCTCTGATACCAAGCCTGAGGCACCCCGGCTCAGAGAAAACCGGAACGCCCCGTATTCCAGCCCAGAGATCGAGGAGAAGTCTTCTGGAATACGGCACTGCTTAGCTTAGAACAAACCAGCTTTATATTATTACACGAATATGAATACAAGGTTGCCGATATTACAATGAGTAACATCGGTATGGCGACACTACGCCATCCTCAGTTTCTCTATGCAAGCAGCAGAACAACTCAAAGCAGCGGAATAACTCTAGCAGCAGAACAACGGCGACGGTGGTTAACTCCACTCCGCAGGGACTCTGGCTGGAACGCTTATCCTAGTTCGCACGAACCGAAACCACGACAAGCAAGCAATCAAATCCAGAATGACCTGCAAGCTGGCATGACATGCCAGGTTAGTACATTGAATGTACTTGCAAGCTCACAATAATCCAGAAGCATTCAAGACAAACAACATCATGGCAATTACAGGTTAAACAGGAATTATCATGATATCATCAGAACAACATGGCATGACCAACATAAACATGATACAGCTAACACAACATGAACATATTAATCCGACAATACTATCATGCAACAAGATGACACCATATGCACCACTTATTCTGCTTGGTTACCTCGTAACCAACACATGCATCACTTACCAACCTCGGACATCACATGATCATCTCAGGATCAAATCAAGCTTGGCATAAACAATACCATAGCGATCATTAAATAACCACAAGGAGCTTGACCTTTACCCACGATTCTCGTACAACATCACGAATATACAACAACTTGGTATCCTCGATACCATTGTGATCCTTACGGCGATCACAACCCGACCAACACTTAGTCTCAAACTGTGATCCTTATGGCGATCACAACCCGACCACTAAATGGCCCGTGATCCTTACGGCGATCATAGCCCGACCAACACTTGGCCAACTTATCTCACTGTTATTAAGCACATTATTCTTATTACTGTTGGCTCATGGTGTGACCGTCTCTCGACCTGGGCCCTTATCCGCGGGTGCGGCTATCGATAGATTTAATATACACTCTGCAAAGGTTAGTACACTGTACCCACACTACGAAACCCATGGCCTCGCACTCCCATTCGGGTGGACCAACGGCGTTCCGACAAAACCGATCTACTGTCATGACACTCTCCCGGCCATTCCAACTCACTCCTCACTGAGCTAAGTCATGGGTGGCCCCGTGCCTCCCTCCAGACACAACGACCACCGTCGTGGCCCAACACATAAACGATCCCACACGGGGATCCGCCGGCTATAATAACTACGGGCACACAAGGTTACGCTCCGCCTACCTGATCAGGGTAGCACGCGCCCATAACCTTCCCTCATTGGAGGCACCGGCGAGAGGCACAACATAGACCCAGTTAGGACCGTCCCATACCGGTAAGCGTGGTTGCACTGGTCAGCATCGATTCAGTGACACCATGACTAAGCTAACAGGTGTTCAAGTTCAAGTTAATCCGGTTGAACTTGAATGTAAATATGCTGAGCCATGATAAAATAACATGATGCCAACAATAATACATGAACATGATATCAACATCATCATGAGTGTATCACATAACTATCCACCATATCAACAATAAATCATATCCACTGAGCATCGCATACCAACTAGCATGACCATCTCTAACATCAACATGTACTATTAACAAGAATAAACATATGAAAGGTAATACTAGCAGGTATAACATGATCATAGAGTATAAGACAACATAGCCCAAAAGTGAACATGCAAATCTAAACATCACCGGAACAACGATAACCATCTTTTCAACAAGCAAATATTTAATAAAGATTCAACTTGAAAACCATGGCTACTGTATTACTATCATGCAATTGGGTATTGTGGCTTGCCTGGGGATGAAGAAGGCACTGGGGAGAAGTCGGTGAAGCCGCGAAAAGATTCACCGGAAAACATTCTCTCTCGGACGGGGTTGAATAAGGGCAAGGGCATGATGGTCATTTTCACAATGTCAAACCATAGTGAAAGTGTGACCAACAGAACGGGCTTGACGAAACAAAGAAGTGGGCTTTGGATTCACCTCAAACGGAGTTACGGTTAAAAGGATATTGAGGTTTTACTGCTAGGGACCTATCTATAAAACTTTATTTTACAGACTGGGCCAAAACAGAAAAATGGAAAACGTAATCTGTGAAATACGCTTCCACTTACGCTGACGTGGCGTGGACTAGTCAAACGGGCAGAGGCGGGGCCGGCTCCTGTGTGGCTGACAGGTGGGTCCCACCTTATCCACTCTTCTCTCTCCTTTCTTTTCTTCTTCCTCTCTCCCTCTCCCGACGGCGCCCGTAGAGCAGAGGAGGCAGCAGCAAGGCCGACGCTGTCTCGACGCCACCGGCCACTTCCGGCGATGCTCCGGCCACCGGCGGGATCAGAACGGGATGCCGCACCCGGCTGGCCACCGCACGAGCACCGAGGAGGGATGGAGGGACGGTGAAGGGTGGCCACTAAAGAAGACAGAGGCAGGCGGGGATGTGGTGGTCCGGCCAGCTCCGGCCACCATTCTGAGCGCCCGAACCATCGGCGTGATCAGGGGAACGGGGTGGTCTCGTTAAGATAGGTCTCGGCCACCGAAGAACGTGGGAGAGGGCGGCGGATGATGGCTTCGGGTGAACTTGGGCACGCGGCCACGGCGGCTCTGGCGACAAAAGGAGGGGTGGGGGAGGCTTGAGGTGGAGCAGGGAGGTCTCTGGTGGTGCTAGAATGGAGGGAGTGGCTCGCCATCGCCGGAATCGTGGAGGACAGAGATGATGACCATGGTGGCCAAACGCGGAGAGGAGAGCTCCTGGAGCTTGGGCAGAGGCTGGGAGGGATCCAGGGAGTGGTGTGAGGCTGGTGGTGAGCTTGAAAGGCTCGGGGAAGGGCAATTTATAGCCGGGGCGAGGAGGGAAGGCCGTGGCACGTCCGCGGCTACATGTCCGTGCTCCGGCGACGGGCACGCGCGGCCAAGGGTCATGGAGAGGGGTGGCAAGGCGACGAGGGAGGACGCAGACGAGGATCAGGGGACACGGAGACGAGGCAGAGCTCGGGGACAAGCGAAGGAAGAAACCACGACGCGAATAGAGACGGTTGGCTACAGATCTCTCTTGGGCGCTCGTCGGCGAGCTTTGGTGAGCTAGCTTCTGGAGGGGGAGAGGGGTCCAGGAGAATGGCGACGACGCGGGGAACATGCTGGACATGATCACGGGCTCTAAGACGACGAGAGGAGGAGGGGGTCCAGCACAAACAGTGCTCTGGACCTGGCCACTGCACACAGAGCGCGCCAACAGGCATGCCAGCTGCATGATCGCCATGTGACATGGCACATTAAATGATCTACAACACCCAAAACGTTGTCTAGTGGTAAGTCCTTCGAAGGTTGGTTTCAACTGAGGTGGTAACAAGGTGAAAGAGGCTCTGGTTAAATAGTTAGTGAGCTCTGAAGTTTACTGCAGTAAACTTCACCAGCTCAATGTGATCAACAAGGAGTTATGTGAAGCCAAAGAAGTTGTCTGGGGTGTTTAGGATAGGAAGGACTACAGTCCTGGAGGTTTGGAGGGTAAAAGGATCAAGATTTACTGCAGTTGCTTCACAACTGCATACTTGGTCCAGAAATGAAGATCATGATGGTGCACTCACATGGAGTTTCCACTTGAGCTCAAATTGGGCAAAGCTTAGTAATTTGGTCATATGATGATGCTGTAAAAATCTCATGCCAAATGGACAAACCAAAATAGCACTTGCTTCACAAACATCTCTACTGACCAGAAACTTGGAATAATTATGGTGGTCAAATGGATCAATGAAATGATGCCAAAATGGGTGGAGAGATGTTTTATGGGCGTAAGAATGATCTGGTAACTTATCAGGATTTTTGAAGCAATATAAAATATACTTGCTTCACAACCTGAAAATATTGCCAGAAACAAAGATTTGCTCCTGTGCTCACATAGATGATTGTATGGGGCTGCAATTGGGTGGAAGGTGTTAATATGAGCACATTAAGGAGTGTGCAAAATTTCAACTCATTTGGGTACTCCTATCTAGTACTTCCTTCACAAAGCCTTCTGTCTGACAGAAACTTTGAAAATTCACTGAGGAAGATTGGCTAGGAAAATAAATTTGAACTTGTGCATGAGGCCAATATTTGGACATATAAACATGCCCAAAATGTTGGGAGTCAATAGGATAAATATAAATGACACTTCCTTCACAAAGTGCCATTCAGGGCAGAATAGGAAATGAATTATTGGAGGATTATTTTTTAACATGGCAATGAAAAGTTTTGCCATATTTGATCAAGATATGACCCAAGCAATTTATGAGAATTATTTGGGAATTTTTGGAGTGATGGAAATATAGGTTGCTTCACAACCTAGAGCAATTGGAGTTATTCCTTTAATAGAAAAGGAATATTCCCAATAAAAGAATATTGGGATTTGGGCTAGGATGAAAATGACAGGGTCTAGGGAAGGATTTGGGAACGACAAGCCACTCTGCAAACAAAGAAGAGGACATCTTCTTCAGTTTCCAGACCACAAAGCCACGAAAAAAGAAAACTCACGCAAAAACCTCGGAAAAACAAAAGAAAAAGAAAGGGCCAAAAATCAGGCTGTCACAATTATTTTCGATCACGATTTCTGCCCTGATTTTCGTTTTAGTTTATCTTTTCGCTCGTTTATCGGAATCAGGCGATTCAAGCGCCTAGAGTTTCGTCTCGAAGCCCTCTTTCTGTTTAAGCAACTTAAACAAGTTTTTGCTACTGAAAAATTTGACTTAAGTCCAGATTAGTAAATGAAGCTTGTTTCTTTCGTAGTTTGAGTTTTGTTGCTTCATTTGATTTGATACTTTTTGCAAACCATAGTTCTTCAGTTGAACTTTCTGGTTATATCTCTTATTTGAGTTTTACCCGTGCTTCTAGTTGAGTGCTTATTGTATGCTTGTTTGTTTGCGATAGAGTACCTGTAGTGCGAAGCGTGCTACTACAAGTCTCTAGGTTTCACGGATCATCAGCAAGGCAAGTAACACTTTGATCATACCTCTTTATTACCTAGTTTTATTGCATTAGATCAATCCTCAAACAATTGCATGGTTAGGATCTGATTAATATGTGGGTTTTGGGAAGTAGATGAGGTAGTACCTATTGTCCTATTTATTATCAAACCTTTTGGAGTTACTTCTACGTTGCTTATATTGCTATGCTATGCTCGTAGACGTGGATTGGGTGAGTGTATCCATGACAGATGTGAGTATTGTTATTTAATGTTTAACTTAAGGTGGCTACTTCAATACACATCTGGGTGGATTGGGGCACCTGGGGAACCCAGTGTTGCCTGTTTTTTTGGAAATCCCGGGGTACCGTGTGATTATCCTATGGACCGCCACCCAGGCTCAAAGGGATCATAAGATTATTCATGAAAGAAACTTTCATGTGCAGCCACAAGCTATTATGGGCTCTAGCATAGTTGAGTACATTGCAAGACCTCTTTCAGTGGTGAGCTAGCAGATGTAGGGGAAAGTAGGTGTAACTGTCCACCCAGAGTAAAGAGTTATTGTTTCAAAAAGACCGTGTCTCGTTTCTTCGACCATGGATGTATTCGAGTCTTGTGGGGAAAAGTGCGCAAATGTCTGCAGAGTGTACAAACTAATCATGGTTAGCCGTGTCCTCGGTTATGGACATATTGAATATCTGGTTCTTGGATTATCATATGGATCTCATCACTCTTAATATAATTTGATTGGGTTTAATGATGATGCTTAATTGGGATTGAGTTGGGTGAACCTTCTCAATGTTTAACAACCACCATGATAGTTAAATAAAATTTATTCCTTTGTTGTAGGGAAAAATTGGCTTTATGCAAAACTGTAACCATAGAGCTTTCCACCAGCCATATATGCATGTAGTGATAGCACTATTCTGTTCATTACCATATGTGTTACATTGCCAGCATATTCCATGTGCTGACCCGTTTCGGGCTGCAACGTTCATGTTGCAGACTTTTCAGACGACGAGTACGGTGCCATAGGTCGTGATCTTTCACTCAGTGACGCCGTTGGAGTTGATGGACTCACTTTATCTTCCAAGCCTTCCGCTGTTATCGGTTTTAGATGGCCTTAAGCCATATTTATTGTAATAAGATCTCTTTTGAGACATTCAATGTAATAAGTGTGTGATTGAAACTATGTTATAAATCCTCGAGTACTGTGTGTGTCAGCATTACCGATCCAGGGATGACACTGATGCACAGAGATCAGATTGTTTGAGCTCTGGTCGCTACAGTCATCCCTTGCATACTATAGTTCATCACGAAGTTCCAGTAACTTGGTGATGGTGACTAGAGAACTCTGTCAATCACTATCTTATCTGTAAGATTAAATCCCACTTGATTCAAGCAATTGTAGTACCCAGACATTATGAGTACATGCTCACTAGCTGAGCAATTCTCCTCCATCTTTTAGGCGAAGTACTTGTCAGAGACTTCATATCTCTCGACACGGGCACGAGTCTTAAATACCAATTTCAGCTCTTGGAACATCTTATATGCTCCATGGCATTCAAAACATTTTTGAAGTCACGATTCTAAGCCGTAAAGCATGGTGCACTAAACTATCAAGTAGTCATCATATTGAGCTAGCCAAACGTTCATAGCGTCTGCATCTGCCCCAGCAATAGGTCTGTCACCTAGCGGTGCATCATGGACATAATTCTTCTGTGCAGCAATGAGGATACACCTCAAATCACGGACCTAGTTCGCATCATTGCTACTATCATCTTTCAACTTAGTTTTCTCTAGGAACATATAAAAAACATAGGGAAGCTATAATGCGAGCTATTGATCTACAACATAATTTGCAAAATACTATCAAGACTAAGTTCATGATAAATTAAAGTTCAATTAAGCATATTACTTAAGTACTCCCACTTAGATAGACATCCCTCTAGTCATATAAATGATCACGTGATCCATATAAACTAAACCATGTCCGATCATCACGTGAGATGGAGTAGTTTTCAATGGTGAACATCTCTATGTTGATCATATCTACTATATGATTCACGCTCGACCTTTTGGTCTCCAGTGTTCCGAGGCCACATCTTCATATGCTAGGCTCATCAAGTTTAACCCGAGTATTCTGCGTGTGCAAAACTGGCTTGCACCCATTGTATGTGAACGTAGAGATTATCACACCCGATCATCACGTGGTGTCTCATCACAAAGAACTGTCGCAACGGTGCATACTCAGGGAGAACACTTATACCTTGAAATTTTAGCAAGGGATCATCTTATAATGCTACTCCCGTACTAAGAAAAATAAGATGCATAAAAGATAAACATCACATGCAATCAAAATATGTGACATGATATAGCCACCATCGTCTTGTGCTCATGATCTCCATCACCAAAGCATCGTCATGATCTCCATCATCACCGGAGCGACACCTTGATCTCCATCATAGCATCGTTGTCATCTCGCCAACTATTGTTACTACGACTATCGGAACCGCTTAGTGATAAAGTAAAACAATTACATGGCGATTGCATTGCATACAATAAAGGGACAACCATATGGCTCCTGCCAGTTGCCGATAACTTTGTTACAAAACATGATCATCTCATACAACAATTTATATTACATCATGCCTTAACCATATCACATCACAGCAAGCCCTGCAAAAACAAGTTAGACGTCCTCTACTTTGTTGTTGCAAGTTTTACGTGGCTGCTACGGGCTTCTATCAAGAACTGTTCTTACCTACGCATCAAAACCACAACGATTTTTCGTCAAGTGTGCTGTTTTAACCTTCAACAAGGACCGGACGTAGTCAAACTCAATTCAACTAAAGTTGGACAAACAGACACCCGCCAGCCACCTATGTGCATAAGCACGTCAGTAGAACCAGTCTCATGAACATGGTCATGTAATGTCGGTCTGGGCCGCTTCATCCAACAATACCGCCGAATCAAAGTAAGACGTTGGTGGTAAGCAGTATGACTATTATCGCCCATAATTCTTTGTGTTCTACTCGTGCATATAACATCTATGCATAGACCTTGCTCGGAAGCGACTGTTGGTGAACGCGGTAATTTCAAAAAAAAAATTCCTTTGATCACGCAAGATCTATCTAGGTGATGCATAGCAACGAGAGGGGAGAGTGTGTCCACGTACCCTCGTAGACCAAAAGCGGAAGCGTTAAGAAATGCGGTTGATGTAGTCAAACGTCTTCGTGATCCAACCAATCAAGTACAGAATGCACTGTACCTCTGCGATCTGCACACGTTCAGCTCGGTGACGTCCCTCGAACTCTAGATCCAGCTGAGGCCGAGGGAGAGTTCCATCAGCACGACGGTGTGGTGACGATGATGATGAAGTTACCAGCGCAGGGCTTCGCCTAAGCACTACGACGATATGACCGAGGTGGAAAATTGTGGAGGGGGCACCGCACACGGCTAAAGATCAACTTGTGTGTCTATGGGGTGCCCCCCTCCCCCGTGTATAAAGGAGGAGAGGAGGGGGCCGACCGTCCACAAGGGGCGTGCCCAAGGGGGGAATCCTACTCCAAGTAGGAGAAGGTTCCCCCCTTTCCTAGTCCAACTAGGAGGAGAAGGAAGGAGAGGGAGAGAGAGAAGGGAAGAGGGGCCGCGCCCCCTCCCCTTGTCCTATTCGGTCTCCCCTTGGGGGGGGCACCTCATGGTGCGGCCCTCTCTCTCTCCTATAGGCCCACTAAGGCCCATTACTTCTGGGGAGGGGGGTTCCGGTAACCCTCTAGCACTCCAGTTTTATCCGAAACTATCCGGAACACTTCCGTTGTCCGAACAACATGGTCCAATATATCAATCTTTATGTCTGGACCATTTCGAGACTCCTCGTCGTGTCTATGATCTCATCTGGGGCTCCGAACAACCTTCAGTACATCAAATCACATAAACTGGTCATACCAATCATCATCGAATGTTAAGCATGCGGACCCTACAGGTTCAGAACTATGTAGACATGACCGAGACACATCTCTGGTCAATAACCAATAGCGGAACCTGGATGCTCATATTGGTTCCTACATATTCCACAAAGATCTTTATTGGTCAAACCGCATAACAACATACGTTGTTCCCTTTGTCATCGGTATGTGATACGTCTCCGTCGTATCTACTTTTCCAAACACGTTTGCCATTGTTTTGGACTCTAATTTGCATGATTTGAATGAAACTAACCTGGACTGACGCTGTTTTCAGCAGAACTGCCATGGTGTTATTTTTGTGCAGAATACAGAAGTTCTCGGAATGACCTGAAAATCCATGGAGATTACTTTTGGAAAATATAAAAAATACTGGCGAAAGAATCAAGGCCAGGGGGGCCCACACCCTGTCCACGAGGGTGGGGGCGCGCCCCCTCCCCCTGGGCACGCCCCCTACCTCGTGGGCCCCCTGGATGTCCACCGACCTCACTCAACTCCATATATTCTCTTTCACGGAGAAAAAAATCAGAGAGAAAGTTTCATCGCGTTTTACGATACGGAGCCGCCGCCAAGCCCTAATCTCTCTCGGGAGGGCAGATCTGGAGTTCGTTCGGGGCTCCGGAGAGGGGGATTCATCGCCGTCGTCATCATCAACCATCCTCCATCACCAATTTCATGATGCTCACCGCCGTGCGTGAGTAATTCCATTGTAGGCTTGCTGGATGGTGATGGGTTGGATGAGATTTACCAAGTAATCAAGTTAGTTTTGTTAGGGTTTGATCCCTAGTATGCACTATGTTCTGAGATTGATGTTGCTAGGACTTTCCTATGCTTAATGCTTGTCACTAGGGCCCGAGTTCCATGATTTTAGATTTGAACCTATTATGTTTTCATGAATATATGCGAGTTCTTGATCCTGTCTTGCAAGTCTATAGTCACCAATTATGTGTTATGATCCGACAATCCCGAAGTGACAATAATCAAGATACTTCTCGGTGATGACCGTAGTTTGAGGAGTTCATGTATTCACTAAGTTCTAATTCTTTGGTCCGATACTCTATTAAAAGGAGGCCTTAATATCCCTTAGTTTCCATTAGGACGCTGCTGCCACGGGAGGGCAGGACAAAATATGTCATGCAAGTTCTTTTCCATAAGCACGTATGACTATATTCGGAATACATGCCTACATTACATTGATGAACTGGAGCTAGTTCTTTGTCATCCTGTGTTATAACTATTACATGAGGAATCGCATCTGACATAATTATCCATCACTGATCCAATGCCTACGAGCTTTTCACATATTGTGCTTTGCTTATTTACTTTACCGTTGCTACTGTTACAATTACTACAAAACTGTTGTAGTTACTTTTGCCACTGTTACCATTACTATCATACTACTTTGCTACTAAATACTTTGCTACAGATACTAAGTTATCCAAGTGTGGTTGAATTCACAACTCAACTGCTAATACTTGAGAATATTATTTGGCTCCCCTTGTGTCAAATCAATAAATTTGGGTTGAATACTCTACCCTCGAAGACTGTTGCGATCCCATATACTTGTGGGTTATCAAGACTATTTTCTGGCGCCGTTGCCGGGGAACATAGCTCTATTCTTTGAGTCACTTGGGATTTATATCTGCTGGTCACTATGAAGAACTTGAAAGACGAAAGAACTAAGATTTTTCCCTCAACTACGAGGGGAGGTAAGGAACTGCCATCTAGCTCTGCACTAGATTCCCCTTCTGTTTTAAGTAAGCTTGCGACACCTAAACCTGCTACTGCTTTGAATTATGATATGTCACATGTTATTGATGATGCCACTTCTACTATGCATGATACTTATGATGAAACTACTTCTATGCTTGATACTACTGTGCCATTAGGTGAATATCTTGATGAACAACTTGCTAGGGTTAGAGAGAATGAAATTATTGAAGATGAAATTATTGATGATAGTGATGATGAAGGTTCTCCCACTAAATATGAATTGCCTGTTGTTCCTGAGGGTTATGTTATGGATGAACAAGCTGCTAGAGCTATTCTTGCTTGCCATTATAGATATGATCTTAAGAAGTTATTAGCTAAATGGAAGCAACAATCTCTGAATGCTAGAATGAAATATGACCCTGCTTTTGCTACTTCACCTATCTTTGTTACTGATAAGGATTATGAATTATCTGTTGATCCTGAGATAATTACTTTGGTTGAATCTGATCCTTTTTATGGCTATGAATCTGAAACTGTTGTGACACATCTTACTAAATTGAATGATATAGCCACCCTGTTCACTAATGATGAGAAATCCCGCTATTATTATATCCTTAAGATATTTCCGTTCTCATTAAAGGGTGATGCTAAAACTTGGTTTAATTCTCTTGATCCTGGTTGTGTGCGTAGTCCCCAGGATATGATTTATTACTTCTCTGCTAAATATTTCCTTGCTCATAAGAAACAAGCTGCCTTATGGGAAATATATAATTTTGTGCAAATCGAAGAAGAGAGTCTCCCACAAGCTTGGGGGGGGCTTCTTCGATTACTTAATGCTTTGCCTGATCATCCTCTTAAGAAAAATGAAATACTTGATATCTTCTATAATGGACTAACCGATGCTTCCAAGGACCACTTGGATAGTTGTGCTGGTTGTGTTTTCAAGGAAAGAACAGTCGACCAAGCTGAATTGCTATTGAATAATATGTTGACTAATGAGAATAATTGGACTCTTCCTGAGCCAATTACTGAGCCAACTGAGCCACTCCTGAGCCTATTCCTAAACATACTCCAAAGAAGAGAGGTGTTCTATTTCTCAGTCCTGAAGATATGCAAGAGGCAAAGAAATCAATGAAAGAGAAAGGTATTAAAGCTGAACATGTTAAGAATTTACCACCTATTGAAGAAATACATGGTCTTAATATACTGCATGTCAAAGAAACATGTTGTCTTGATAACCCGACACAGGTAGTAAAGGTAAATTCTCTATATAGATATGATAAAGTTGAAATCCCGTCTACTAAATTTCCTAGCCAATGTTTAGATGAATTTGATGACTTTATGGCTAGACAAGAAAGTTTCAATGCTTATGTTGGTAGAGAATTAAAGAGCAATGCTTACATGATTGGACACTTGAGTGATTATATGGCTAGAGTTAAAGGTGAACTTAAACTCATTAGTAAATATGCTTCTATGGTTACCACTCAAGCCAAACAAGTACTTAAAGCTCAAAGTGATTTGCTCGATGAATTAAATAATAAACAAGGTTTTGCTGTTAGAGTGGCTACTACAACTGGTAGAATGACTCAGGAACCTTTGTATCCTGAAGGCCACCCTAAGAGCATTGAGCAAGATTCTTAGAGAAATAATTTAGATGCACCTAGTCCTTCTAAAAAGAAGAAAAAGAAGGATGATAGGACTTTGCATGCTTCTAGTGAACCTGTTGTAGACACACCTGAGAATCCCAATGATATTTCTATTTCCGATGCTAAAACACAATCTGGTGATGAACATGAACCTAGTGATAATGTTAATGATAATGTTCATGTTGATGCTCAACCTAGCAATAATAATGATGTAGAGATTGAACCTGTTGTTGATCTTGATAACCCACAATCAAAGAATCAACGTTATGATAAGAGAGACTTTGTTGCTAGGAAGCATGGAAAAGAAAGAGAACCATAGGTTCAGAAACCCATGCCTTTTCCTCCTAAGCCATCCAAGAAAAAGGATGATGAGGATTTTGAGCGCTTTGCTAAAATGATTAGACCTATCTTCTTACGTATGCGCTTAACTGATATGCTTAAAGTAAATCCTTATGTTAAATATATGAAGGATATTATTACAAATAAAAGAAAGATACCGGAAGCTGAAATTTCCACCATGCTTGCTAATTATACTTTTAAGGGTGGAATACCAAAGAAACTTGGAGATCCAGGAGTACCAACTATACCATGCTCCATTAAAAGAAACTATCTTAAAACTGCTTTATGTGATCTTGGAGCCGGTGTTAGTGTTATGCCTCTCTCTTTATATCGTAGACTTGAATTGAATAAGTTGACACCTACTGAAATATCTTTGCAAATGGCTGATAAATCAACTGCTATACATGTCGGTATTTGTGAGGATGTGCCTGTTGTGGTTGCAAATGTCACCATCTTAATGGAGTTTGTTATTCTTGATATTCCCGAGGACGATAGTATGTCGATTATCCTTGGTAGACCTTTTTTGAATACTGCGGGGGCTGTTATTGATTGCAACAAAGGCAATGTCACCTTTCATGTTAATGGTAATGAGCATACGGTACACTTTCCGAGGAAACAACCTCAACTTCATAGCATCAATTCTATTGGAAAAATTCCAACTATCATTATTGGAGGTTTTGAATTTCCTCTTCATACTGTCAAGAAAAAATATGATATTCTTATTATTGGGGATGTTCATATCCCCGTTGAGGTAATCTAGTGTTATTCAAAATTTCTCTGGTTCAATGTTGTTCGGAATGAGTTTGTTAACAAGACTTGATCAACATTGTTAGTGGATTCCTTTTGATGATCATGAGATGCATGAAACTAGAAGGCACAACCTTCTGTACCCTCTTTTTACTTTCTGTTATTTAGATTAAATAAAGCAAACATAGTATTATTTGTCTGTTTTCTGAATTATACATGCAATAAAAAATATCCCGAAAATAAAAGTTCTCCAAATGCCCTGCAAATTTAGTATGATTCTTTATGGAATATTTGAGTATTTTAGGCACTGAGAACATAGCAGGGGGGCAAGTACCTGGCCACGAGGGTCCAGGGCGCGCCCACTCTGACTGGGCGCGCCCCCTGCCTCGTGGGCCCACGGTGGCCTCCCTCCACTTATTCCTGCACCCACACACTTCATCTTCCTCCCAAAAAATCCCCATCCAGCTCAAGCACGAGTTCTAGCTCATTTTGCTGCGATTTTTGATCTCCTTGCTCAAAGCTCCATTCACAAAACTGCTTTGGGAGATTGTTCCTTGGTATGTGACTCCTCCAATGGTCCAATTAGTTTTGTTCTAGTGCTTTATTCATTGCAAAAAATTTCTGCCTAGGTTACCCTGTTCTTGAGCTTGCATGTCAAATTTATGAGGTCCCAAGTAATTCTAAAGCATGATATAGGCTCTAGGCACTTGTGGGAGTAGTTGCTATCAATCTTGTTTAGTTTGATTCACTTTTATTTTGAGTAACTAAAAATTTCAGAAATTTTTCAGAGGAAGAAATATGTTTAGGAAAATGTACCAAGGTGGTTCTTCAACAAAGAAAGGACCCAGGCGTGCAATGTGTGAGCAAGACGATGAACCACCGAGGGAAGCTGATGTGCGGCCTTGTGAATGGTCGTTAGAAGAATTTATGGTTAGTGCAGGCATCAAGGATGAATTTGATGCATATGTGTGTAATGCCGATCTTGAGGACTTCATGCAAGATAAGTGTCATCAGTACTAATACTTGACTGATTCATTCGTGAGAAGGTTTAAATTTACATCTTCGCATAATTCTCAAAATGTCATGTTTGATATTTATGATCAATCATATACCATGGACCTAGAAGATTCTACTACTGCTTGCAAACTCCCACAGTGGGGTAATGTTAATGAACCCCGTAAATCTAAATATAAAGACTTTCTTGCTAGTATTACTGTGGGACAATCTAGAGATATAGAACAAGCTACCAAAGGGAGCATTCACTTTCCTGCTATACATTATTTTGCTCTCTTCATTGGTAGATGCATTAATGGTAAAGATGAAGCATGTCACATGTGTGTCCCTGATCTTTGTGTTCTTAAGAGTGCTGTATTAGGTAATAAATATTACAACTTGGGGGCGATTGTTGCACGTAGATTGCATAATAATGGTTTAGTTGGAGATTTATTTGGAGGGATTTATGCGACCCGTGTTGCTAATTATCTTGGTATACCTCCATGTGAGGGTGATAGGGAGTTGCTTCCCGCTTATTTAGATTATGACGCTATGGTCAGTCATCATTTTCTTGTGAGGAATGAACAATTCCTCTAGTATCGACTAATCTTTGACAGACGTCGCATTGTCCATGTTACTCTCCCTGCTCCTTCCCTTTTTGATTACCAGGCAAAACGAAGATATGTTGTCACCAGGGAGGAGGCAAACAAACACGAGAGGAGAGCGGAGGCAGCTCGTCACCATGCCACAGCTTAGGAGGCAATGGCTGCTGCATCTCAGTACGACCCCAGTTACAACTTCGGATATCAGCAAGGCTATCCTTGGCAATAGACCATCTTAGGTCAAAAGCCTAAGCTTGGGGGAGTACGTATTTCTCATCGATATTACATTCATGTTCACACACTTATTCTAGTCGTCGGTGCTCATACTTTTTTATTGTATTATCCATGCTAGTTTAATTTTCTTTATCTAGCTTTCTTCTTGTGTGTCTGATAAACCTCAAGAAAAAACAAAAGAAATTAGTTAGTTTAATTTCCATGCTTGTAGTAGTAATTAAAAGAAAACCCAAAAAAAGTTTCTCATTCTTCTTTTACTTGTTGGGAGCTTTCCCGTGTAAATAGTTTTATTTCTTTTCTTTTCTTTTGGGGTCGATAGGAGAACATCATAATAAAAATGCTTAGTGGCTCTCATATGCATGATTGTTGATTTGACTTAGAGCCCATATTACTTTGTCTTCTCCCTTGAATTGAATGCTTGCAGATTCCAGCTTAGTCCAATGCACGTGCACTATTATTATTATACACATCGTTCGGTCATGCAAGTGAAAGGCAATAATGACGATATATGATGGACCGATTGATATGAGAGAAGCTGGTATGAACTCGACCTCTCTTGTTTTTATAAATATGATTAGTTCATCGTTCCTGATTCAGCCTATTATGAATAAACATGTTTGCAATGACAATTAGAGATCATAGTTGCTTATGCCATGCTTAATTAGCTAGGAGCTTATAATGGTTTACCTTGTGTGCCAACATGCTATTAAAATGGTTGTGATTGGTATGATAGGGTGGTATCCTCCTTTGAATGATTCGAGTGACTTGACTTGGCACATGTTCACACATGTAGTTGAAAACAAATCAACATAGCCTTCACGATAATTATGTTCATGGTGGATTATATCCTACTCATGCTTGCACTCAGTGTTGATTAATTTTAATGCATGTTCATGACTGTTGTCGCTTTCTTAGTTGGTCGCTTCCCAGTCTTTTGCTAGCCTTCACCTGTACTAAGCGGGAATACTGCTTGTGCATCCAAACTCCATAAACCCCAAAGTTATTCCATATGAGTCCACCATACCTTCCTATATGCGGTATTTACCTGCCGTTCCAAGTAAATTTGTATGTGCCAAACTCCAAACCTTCAAATAAAATAATGTTTTGTATGCTCGAGCAGCTCATGTTTCAACTAGGGCTGTTTGTATCTTCCATGCTAGGTGGGTTATTCTCAAGGGGAGTGGACTCCGCTCCTCATTCACGAGAAAATGGCTGGTAACCGGGATGCCCAGTCCCATGATCAAAAAGATCAAAGCAAATCGAAATAATTAAACAAAACTCCCCCAGGGCTGTTGCTAGTTGGAGGCACTCGTTGTTTCGAGCAAGCCATGGATTGATGCTTGTTGGTGGTGGGGGAGTATAAATTTACCATTCTGTTTGGGAACCGCCTATAATGTGTGTAGCATGGAAGATATCGAGATCTCATAGTTGTTGTGTTGACAGTGAAAGTATACCGTTCAAAATGTTATTCATCTCTATTTTAAAATCAAGCTCTGGCACCTCTACAAATCCCTGCTTTCCTCTGCGAAGGGTCTATCTATTTACTTTCATGTTGAGTCATCACCCTCTTATTAAAAAGCACCTGCTGGAGAGCACCTCTATCATTTGCATGCATTACTATTAGTTTATATTGGGTATGACTTGACTAGATCTCTTTTACCATGAATTACAATGTTTAGTCCGTCCTTGATCTTTAAAGGTGCTCTGCATTTATGTTTTGCGGTCTCAGAAAGGGCTAGCGAGATACCATCTTGTTATATCATATTATGATTGTTTTGAGAAAGTGTTGTCATCCGAGTTTTATTATTATTGCTCGCTAGTTGATTATGCCATTGATATGAGTAAACATGAGACCTAAGTGTTATTGTGAATATGGTTAGTTCATAATCTTTGCTGAAAACTTGAATGCTGGCTTTACATATTTGCAACAACAAGAGGAAACAGAGTTTGTAAAAGTTTTTCTTTATCACTTTCAGTTTGTCAACTGAATTGCTTGAGGACAAGCAAAGGTTTAAGCTTGGGGGAGTTGATACGACTCCATCATATCTACTTTTCCAAACACTTCTGCCCTTGTTTTGGACTCTAATTTGCATGATTTGGATGAAACTAACCCGGACTGACGCAGTTTTCAGCAGAACTGCCATGGTGTTATTTTTGTGCAGAAAACAAAAGTTCTCGGAATGACCTGAAAATCCACGAAGATTACTTTTGGAAAATATAAAAAATACTGGCAAAAGAATCAAGGCCAGGGGGGCCCACACCCTGTCCACGAGGGTGGGGGGCGCGCCCCTCCCCCTGGGCGCGCCCCTTCCTCGTGGGCCCCCTGGATGTCCATCGACCTCAACTCCAACTCCATATATTCTCTTTCGCGGAGAAAAAAATCGTAGAGAAAGTTTCATCGCGTTTTACGATACGGAGCCGCCGCCAAGCCCTAATCTCTCTCAGGAGGGCTGATCTGGAGTCCGTTCGGGACTCCGGAGAGGGGGATTCGTCGCCGTCGTCATCATCAACCATCCTCCATCACCAATTTCATGATGCTCACCGCCGTGCGTGAGTAATTCCATCGTAGGCTTGCTAGACGGTGATGGGTTGGATGAGATTTACCGTGTAATCAAGTTAGTTTTGTTAGGGTTTGATCCCTAGTATCCACTATGTTCTGAGATTGATGTTGCTATGACTTTGCTATGCTTAATGCTTGTCACTACGGCCCGAGTTCCATGATTTCAGATCTGAACCTATTATGTTTTCAGGAATATATGTGAGTTCTTGATCCTATCTTGCAAGTCTATAGTCACCTATTATGTGTTATGATCCGACAACCCCGAAGTGACAATAATCGGGATACTTCTCGGTGATGACCGTAGTTTGAGGAGTACATGTATTCACTAAGTGCTAATGCTTTGGTCCGATACTCTATTAAAAGGAGGCCTTAATATCCCTTAGTTTCCATTAGGACCCCGCTGCCACGGGAGGGCAGGACAAAAGATGTCATGCAAGTTCTTTTCCATAAGCACGTATGACTATATTCGGAATACATGCCTACATTACATTGATGAACTGGAGCTAGTTCTGTGTCACCCTGTGTTATAACTATTACATGAGGAATCGCATCCGACATAATTATCCATCACTGATCCAATGCCTACAAGCTTTTCACATATTGTGCTTTGCTTATTTACTTTACCGTTGCTACTGTTACAATTACTACAAAACTGCTATCGTTACTTTTGCCACTGTTACCATTACTATCATACTACTTTGCTACTAAATACTTTGCTGCAGATACTAAGTTATCCAGGTGTGGTTGAATTGACAACTCAACTGCTAATACTTGAGAATATTTTTTGGCTCCCCTTGTGTCGAATCAATAAATTTGGGTTGAATACTCTACCCTCAAAAATTGTTGCGATACCCTATACTTGTGGGTTATCAGTATGTTACTTGCCCGAGATTCGATCATCGGTATCATCATACCTAGTTCAATCTCATTACCGGCAAGTCTGTTTACTCGTTCCGTAATACTTCGTCCCGCAACTAACTCATTAGTCACATTGCTTGCAAGGCTTATAGTGATGAGCATTACCAAGAGGGCCCAGAGATACCTCTCCGAAACACGGAGTGACAAATCCTAATCTCGATCTATGCCAACCCAATAAATACCTTCAGAGACACTTATGGAGCATCTTTATAATCACCTTACGTTGTGACGTTTGATAGCACACAAAGTGTACCTCCGGTATTCGGGAGTTGCATAATCTCATAGTCCGAGGAACATGTATAAGTCACGAAGAAAGAAGTAGCAATGAAATTGTAATGATCATAATGCTAAGCTAATAGATGGGTCATGTCCATCACATCATTCTCCTAATGATGTGACCCCGTTCATCAAGTGACAACACATGTCTATGGTTAGGAAACATAACCATCTTTGATTAATGAGCTAGTCAAGTAGAGGTATACTAGGGACACTATGTTTTGTCTATGTATTCACACATGTACTAAGTTTCCGGTTAATACAATTCTAGCATGAATAATAAACATTTATCATGAAATAAGGAAATAAATAATAACTTTGTTATTGCCTCTAGGGCATATTTCCTTCAAGATAAGTTAGTATAAATCAATGTAATAACCTTATCATTCTCCACTGTAGCAATTGACTAAAAATTTTATTTAACATTGCATACTAAATGCCCTCTTCATGTTTAATACTCATTTCCTCAAATAAAATCATTAAACAAGCAAACATATGCAAACATAAACGCAATCTATCTAAGTAGGACAATCTGTAAAGAATAGAAGAAGATTCATACTTCTCTCACTCCAAAAATTCTGAAAAATTACGACACTGTATAAAATTTGTCATAGCTTATTGTGTAAAAATTTCAAGATTTTATCACATTCTGACTTTCCATAAGAATTCAGATAATGACAGAGAACTTTCTGTTTTAAAACAGCAACACATAGACTTGCAAAATAAGCATGGTAAAGGCTATACTTGACAGCAATATTCTAAATAATAGCAAGCAAATACAACTTAAATAAAATGATGCTCCAAGCAAAACTCATATCATGTGATGAATAAAAATATAGCTCCAAGTAAGGTTACTGATAATGTTGAACACAAAAGAGGGGATGCCTTCCGGGGCAGCCCCAAGCTTAGTTGCTTGGATCTTCCTTGAATATTACCTTGGGGTGCCTTGGGCATCCCCAAGCTTAGTGTCTTTCCAGTACTTATTCTCCTCATATCGATATCTCACACAAAACTTGAAAACTTCAATCACACAAAACTTAACGGAACTTCGTGAGATGCGTTAATCTAATAAAGCAAATCATTCGCTTGAGTACTATCAAATACAAGATTCATAATTGTTCTCACACAATTCCTACTATACCTTATCATTTCCATGGTTTATATCACTTAATATAAGTTATGGAAACACTAAAACAAGCAAACTATGCACTAAAAACAGAATCTGTCAAAAAATAGAACAGTCTGTCAAGATCTGGACAATGACCATACTTCTGTAAATTCAAACACTAAAAATTAGGAAAATATAGGCAATTTGTATACCAATCATGTGTAAAAAATTCAAAATTTTATCACGTTCGAGAGAATTTAGAAAATTATGTTACTGGAAGCAAAAGATTCTATTTTTGCACAGAATCAAGTCAACTATCATCCACACTACCCCAAAGGCTTTACTTGGCACTTTATTGAAACAAAAAACTATAAAACATGATTACTATAGTAGCCTAATCATGCGAACACAGAAAAATAGTAGGGGTAAAGATATTGGGTTGTCTTCCAACAAGCGCTTTTCTTTAATGCCTTTTTAGCTGGGCATGATGATTTTAATGGTGCTCACACAAAATCAAAGAATTGAAACATAGAGAGAGCATCATGAATCACATGGCAAACACATTTAAGTCTAACCCACTTCTTATGCAAAGGGGTTTTGTGAGAAAACAATTTATGGGAACAAGAATTAAGTAGCATAGGAAGGCAAAACAAGCATAATTTCAAAACGTTCAACACATAGAGAGGAAGCTTGATATTATTGCAATATGTAAAAGCATAAGTTCTTCTCTCTTAATAATTCTCAGTAGCATCATGAATGAATTTAACAATATAGCTATCACATAAAGCATTCTTTCCATGATCCACATGCATAGAAAATTTATTACTCTCCACATAAGCAAATGTATTCTCATCCATAATAGTGGGAGCAAACTCAACAAAATAAGCATCATGTGATTATTGATTGGCATAATCCAATTGAAAATTAAAATCATGATGACAAGTTTCATGGTTATCATTATTCTTTATAGCATACATGTCATCACCATAATCATCATACATAGCAACTTCGTTGTTAAAATCAATTGAAACCTCTTCCAAGATAGAGGAATCATCATTAAATAAAGTCGTGTCCTCTCCAAATTCACTTCCATCAATATAATCATCATAAATAGGAGGTATGCTATCATTATAATAAATTTTCTCATCAAAACTTGGGGGACTAAAAATATCATCTTCGTCAAACATAGCATCCCCAAGCTTATGGCTTTGCATATCATTAAAATCATGGATATTCAAAGAATTCATAATAACAACATTGCAATCGTGCTCATCATTCAAAGATTTTATGCCAAAAAATTTATTAACTTCTTCTTCTAACACTTTGGCACAATCTTTCAGTCCATCGTTTTCAAGAAAGACATTATAAAGATGAATAATATGAGGCAACCTCAATTCCATTTTTTGTAGCTTTTTTTACAAACCAAAGTAGTGATAAAACAAGAAACTAAAAGATTCAATTGCAAGATCTAATGATATATCTTCAAGCACTCACCTCCCCGGCAACAGCGCCAGAAAAGAGCTTGATTTCTAATAAGCAACCTTTCTTTTTGTAGACTCGTGTTGCGCCTCCAAGCGCAGAGTTCTGTAGGACAGTGGAAAAATTCCCACAAGTGGATGACCAAAGGTTTATAAATTCGTGGGAGGTGTAGCGTGAAGGTGGTCTCTCTCAAACAACCCTACAACCAAATAACAAAGAGTCTCTTGCGTCCCCAACACACCCAATACAATGGCAAATTGTAAAGGCGCACTAGTTCGGTGAAGAGATGGTGATAAAAGTGTAGTACGAATGGTAGAAATATATTTTTATAATCTGAATAAATAAAAATAGCAAGGTAACTAGTAATGAAAGTGAGCAAAAACGGTATTGCAATGCTTGAAAACAAGGCCTGGGGTTTATACTTGTTGGGAAACGTAGCATGCAATTTCAAAAAAAATCCTACGCTCACCCAAGATCTATCTAGGAGATGCATAGCAACTAGAGGGGGAGAGTGTGTCCATGTACCCTCATAGACCGAAAGTGGAAGCGTTAACTTAACGCGATTGATTTAGTCGAACCTCTTCTCGAATCAACTGATCAAGTACCGAATGTATGTCACCTCTGAGTTCAGCACACGTTCAGCTCGATGACGTCCCTCGAACTCTTGATCCAGCAGAGTGTCGATGGAGTCAATGAGTTCCGTTAGCACGAGGGCGTGATGATGGTATTGGTGATGTGATCCGTGCAGGGCTTCGCCTAAGCACTACGATGATACTATCAAAGGAGTAAACGGTGGAGGGGGGCACCACACACGGCTAAGAGAATAACTATTGTGCCTATGGAGTGCCCCCTGCCACCGTATATAAAGGAGGGGAGAGGAGGCCAGCCACCAGGGGTGCGTGCCATGGGGGGAGTCCTAATAGGACTCCACTCCTAGTAGGATTCAGCCCCCCTTTTTCCTTTCTTTCCAAGGGGAAAAGGAGAAGGGAGAGGGAACCGGAGAAGGAAAGGTGGGCGTTCCCCCTCCCCTAGTCCAATTCGGAGTCCCTACGGGAGGGGGGCCACGACCACCCCTTGTGGGGTAGCTCTCCTCTCTCCTATGGCCCATGTTGGCCCATTATTTCCCTGAGGGGTTCCGGTAACCTCCACTACAAAAAGACACATCCGTGACATTTTGGGCCGAACGAATTTTTTTTCTGTCATACTTATGACACTTCTATGACGATAATTGTGACAAAACCCGGTATCATCATAGATGTGGTAGGCTCCTACTTCTATGACAAAAAATCATGACAGAAAATGGGCTTTTCATCCTGGGCGGGCCGGAGACGCAGCTGCATGACATTCTTTGGGCCGTCCATGACGAAAAAAACCGTGGTAGAAGCGAGGGCGAGGAAAATTTCGGCGAGTTCCCGGTTACGGTGGGTGGTCGGGGGCCGAGCGATGCATGTTTCTCTCGTACACGTATGCACGTGTGTGCGAGGCGTTGTCTCTAACTGAACCCGAGCGATTGCACTGTAGGCTACATGTTACTGAACCCGAGCGATCGATCGATGGCTGTTAACTGAACCCGATCGAGCGATTCCTTCACTACTACTGCTAACAGAAGCCGATCGATGTTGCCTCTGGATGAACAGTGAGCGCTGCGGGGGGTTTGGATGAACAGTGAGTGGTGGGGGTGGATGAACAGGACCCCGTGGCGTTGCCTCTGGATGAACAGGACCCCGACCGATCGAGCCGGTTGGGGCTGGATGAACAGGACCCCGTGGAGGGCTGGATGAACAGGACGACCCCGTGGAGGGCTGGATGAACAGTAGACGGTGGAGGGGTGGATGAACAGTAGCCCGTGGAGGGGTGGTTGAACATGAGCCCGTGGAGAGGGGTGGTTGAATAGTAGCCGGTGGAGTAGCGCACGGTGGAGGCTGGATGAACAGGAGCCCGTGGATGAACAGTCACAGGTGGAGGCTGGAGGAGGTCGATGGTGGACGAATAGTACCACGTGAAGGCTGGAGGAGGTCGACGGTGGAGATGAACAGTATCCCATGGAGTCCCGTTTTGCGGTACGCCACACCCCCCGATGAGTAGGACCCCCGTTTCGACCGTAGCACTCCAACATAAGTCCGTTTCATCCGTTTTGCGTACGCCACACCCCTCCCGATCAACAGGACCCCGTTTCGACCATAGGAGGTCCAACACAAGTCCATTTCCTCTGTTTTGCGGTATGCCAGACCCCTCCCGATAAACAGGATCCCGTTTCGAACGTAGTCGGTCGAACACAAGGCCGTTTCCTCCCTTCTGCAGTACGCCAGGCCTCGTTTCCATCACCTGTTCCGTCCAAGCCTTCCCGATGAACATGACGATGCATTCCGTTTTGACCCAGCCGGTTGGCTCCCCATGAACACGACGACGACGCTGTTTCTCCGTTCCGACCCAGCCATGTACACGAGCCCTGGCCGTACGTATGCCCGTATGTACGTACATGGCCGTATTATCTTTCTTGCACACTGGCCGCTGTACGTACGTGTACATGCTACGTGCGCACCTCTACTACGACACGTGCGCACCTCTACATCCACCAGTATGTACGTACACGTTCGCGACAAGAATGACAATGCTACGTACAATTCGACCAGGTGGGTCTCGACTGTCAGGCACTTCCTTGCGTGCGAAGATGTAGCTGGTGGGTCCTAGCAGTCAGGGGGGTGAATCATTTTTTTTGCCCGGACGCACTTCCTTGAGTGCGAAGATGTAGCTGGTGGGTCCCAGCAGTCAGGGGGGAAACGTTTTTTTCACGAAATACGGTGGCCCGTCCGGTGGGTCCCTGCTGTCAGATGGAGGAATCATTATTTTCCGTGTAATAAGGAGGCACTTCCTTGCTGCGGCCGTGGACCCAGCTGTCAGCCTCTCCACGTACAGTCCACGTCCGATGGAAGTCATTCCTTGACCATGTTGACCACGCCGCGTCGTTAGCACCAGGGCGGTGGACGACGGAAAGGCCTAGGAAGGGGACGACGCGGAGCTGGGGAAGACGTGGTAGTGGATGCCCACGCCTAGGAGTATGAGGGTTCACTGGTTCGGCTGCGGTGTGAGGGTGCCCTCGCCATAGAATAACAGGGGGTGTGGGAGAGTAGAGGGATGGCCGGGCCAGCGGTGGGAGTAGTAGGGGGCGGTGAGGCCTCCGCGGCATCACAGCCGGCCACGGGAGGCAGGAGCATGCGGCATGACCGGCGCTGCTTTGGGCGGCTGGAGCAAGAAGACCAGAGGTTGAAGAAGCACTACGGCCGTTGGATGGACATCGTACGGTCACTCGATCTAGAAACGTTCATATTGACTAAAGTTGACAAAGGCCTCCATCCCAGTCAACTTAGTAGGCCCACAAGTCAGCCTCCCACCAAGGTGGGTCCCAGCTAGCAGGGGGTATTCATTTTTTTGTGCATAATAAGGAGGCACTTCCGGTGGGTCCGAGCTGACAGTGGGGGGAACGTTTTTTCGTGAAATAGGGTGGCCCGTCCGATGGGTCCCAGGAGTCAGGGGGAAAAGTTTTTTTCACGAAATACTGGTGACCCGTCCGGTGGGTCCCTGCTGTCAGGTGAAGGAATAATTATTTTCCACGTAATAAGGAGGCACTTCCTTGCGGCTGTCGTGGACCCAGCTGTCAGCCTCTCCACGTACAGTACTCTTTCGATGGAAGTCGGTCGTTGACCACATTGACCATGCCGTGCCGAGAGCACCACGGCGGTGGACGACGGCGAGGCCTAGGAAGGGGACGACGCGGAGCCGGGGAAGACGCGACAATGGAAGCCCGTGCGGAGAGGAGTACGAGGGTTCACTGGTTCGGCTGCAGTGTGAGGCTGTCGTTGCTGCATAATAACAGGGGGTGTGGGAGTAGAGGGATGCCCTGGCCAGCGGTGGGAGTATTAGGGGGCGCTGAGGCCTGCGCGGCAGCACAGCCGGCCACGGGAGGCGGGAGCAGGCGGTCCCGCCGGCGCTGCTTTGGCGGCTGGAGCAAGAAGATCAGATATTGAAGAAACACGACGGCCGTTGGATTGACATCCAATTGTTACGTCTACTAGAATCGTTTGTTGACATATATAATAACTAAAAAAATCTTGCATACGCGTCAACTTAATAGGCCCACAAGTCATACCACTCCCTCTTTTTTTAATAATTTATATATAGCTCATTGCGACTTCTTATGCAATTTATTGCAGTTGTTTTTTTGGTTGGCCAGGGCCAATTTCGCATATTTCTGTGGGTTCCAAACTATTTTTAATATTGAAATGTCGAGCCAGATTTAAAGTAGTTTGAAGATATATTTAAATTAGGTTAATGCCCAGTGAAATAGGAATCTGAAAATGTGAAAAAATTCAGAAATTATAAAGTTATTGCCAATTTGTCATCTGTTTTTATATTTACAACCCATTTCATATTACTTTCAAGATTTGCATGCGTCTTGAAAGAGTTGCAACCCATCAGGGCGTAGAAAAATAAGTAGGCCTGGATTGGGTATTCTTCAAAAAAAAAACTGGGCTCATTTTCACAAAGAAAAAATAGCTGGGCTGGTCACATGGTGAACATAAAATATAAGCCTGGGCTTGACGGGCCACAGCCCAATTCAAACCCTGCTCCGTCTCAACAATAACAAAAAATACTGCTCGAGCAGCTACGTCCCAGGTGTCAGCCGATCTTGTGCTGTTCTCTTGTCTATTGACTATATACGCTCACAATGTCGTGGGTCCCAGATGTCAGGAAAACTAGGAGGAAGCATTTTTATTTTCCATACGCTGACATGGTGGGCCCCTACTGTCATCCTCTCCACATACTTCTACCGATTCCTGTTGTTTGTTGACCATGTTGACAACACGAGAGGTCAGCGCCGCGGCGAGCGCACCAAAGCGCGCGTAGGACACCGGTGTTAACAATTTAGGAGACGGTGGGGCGGCGATGCGTGCGCTGAGGCGCAGCCAGCCGTGGGAGGCGGAAGCAGGCAGCCCCGCCGACGCTGGTTTGGTTTTGGCGGCTGGAGGAAGACAGGACTGAAGAAACACGACAGATTGTAAAAGCAGCAGGAGTACTTAACAACCTTAACTGAAACTAGTAGGGGCACTTAACAACCAAAGCTGGAAGCAGTATGAGTACTTATACAGGTTCAACCGTACAAACCACGCCTCGAACAGTGCTACTTTGCGTACAATTAACCAAGGGTGAGGCCGCCAAGGCCCAGGCGCCACCCCGCGCATCCACAACCTTCTGAAAGCGGCTTCATCTTGCAATGTGGTCAATAAACATGATATTCCCTTTAGAGCCATGGAAAAGCATGAACATAATCTTCTGTCCTATTCTCCAAGATGGACGGGCCTTCATTATTTGAGACCACCCATGAATAAGTATCTTTTCACCTCCAAGGGGAATGGAGTAGGTCGACATAAACATCATGTTGTGACCAATCGCAAGTCTGACCCGACCATGGTCAGGCATCTGTATAGGAACAATAGAACTAGGCAGTTTCTGTTTCAAGAAGATCACAGCTGTAAAACTGTGTATATAAGCAATAGTTTATGAACAACCTATATAACAGAAAATAGCTCGTACCATAAGTTTCTCGACACGGCTGGACCTGTTCAACGAGTGCAGCAGTGGCACACATATCCCACATGGCCTTCCACCATTGAAATGCCCCACAAGGACCTCAAGACGATCAATAAAGTGTAGGAACTTGTGGATGTCGTCCCAGTCAACTCCAGTGCCATCAGTAACAGCGGAGTTATTACAGAATAACAAATGAGCAGCCTGCTTAACTCTAAAAAAACCTACACGTGCCACCAATTATAAGAAAATATTAGTTAGAAGTAGAATCTTCGTGAGAGATTCGTTGCTACTTCTAAAGTTAAATTGTGATTAGTTAGACAGAATAGGTGGATTAAGAAGTAATTGAGGCAACAAGCAAGAACCAGATACAAAACTAACTAACATGGATGAACAATTGGAACGACGTCGGGGTGGAAGATCGCAGTGAAGATGAGACCAGGTTCTGCTATTTCCATCAACATTCGTGCGCCAACTTTCAGTTCGTAACACTTGAGAAAGTTTATCCAAGTTCGGCCATAAAAAAACAGCGATCTTCTTGGTTCATGAACCCAACTCGGAACTTATATCCATGGCTTGTCTTCACTGTGACCATTAAACTAGTGTATTCAGTTATGGCAAGGCCGAGCATCTTGAGTACATGTGTTCTGGCTGAGCAAATAATGCACTGCAGGAAAAATAATATTAGAACACAATGTATTCCCTATCCAAATCTAGAAATAACTTCCTCCTTCGTGTCAGTGTTGACCACGTACTAGTAGTACCTTTTATCCAAATATAGCAATCCAAATTTCCAAATTAGTCGACAGCATGTTCAAAAAAACCCACCCTCCCGGATAGAAAAGAAGATTCTAGGAACATACTGTGCGCGTTTTAAAATCCTGTGTTAGGATGAGAAGGAACAAGTGTGGCGTCTCGCCGAGGGCGCAGAAACCTGTAGGGTCCTCGCACTTTGGGCACTGCAAATGAAACACACTAGATTCGGTAGGAAGAAAAATGCATCAACGGCTGCCATCCTAGGATTACCTGCGACCAAGGACTTGGATTTATCGGGGATGGATGAAGAATTCGTACCTGGTTCTCCATGAGAAAACCCTATGCAATCGCCGAGAGGGGGTTTTCTCAGAACAAGCAGAGGAGGGAGAAGGGGATTCAGGCCCAGTGACATATTGCCGCTTCATCCGTCCAGCTTACTGCTAAAGCTGGAAAAGGGGGGTTTGTGATTTGACGGCTCATTGGGCATTACTGCGGCGCTACGACCGGGGTGTGTCTACCATGCAGTTGTGCACTCTAATTTGTGCATATGGCATGTGGACCCTGTTGCCGGTTGCCCCATATAAGAGCGAAAGGAAGTAGAAAGACAGGAGTAACTAGTTACACATAAATATATTTTTGACAGAGAGATACTCCCTTTGTAAAGAAATATAAAAATCTTTTATATCACAACTTTATACATAAGAAAAATCAAGGGGAATATATATAACATATATAATTATAAAAAACAGAGTTGTTTTTAACACAGTATAGACGAGTTGGTGATGATGGTGTGCCTGCCATCCTGCAATATGGGTCGTCTGATTTATATCTGACGGATAGGAAGGAAACAATGGCATTTTGCAAAAAGGTACCCACACACCTCTCCACATTTGCAAATAAGGCCTTCCCTCGTTCATCCTTTTCTCTCACAAGATAAAATACTCATACAAATGCGTCTTGATGTTACGTGCAACGCACGGGCATTATGGGGGTTCAACTTTTTTATGGGGGTTCAGCTGAGAATATAATACTCAGACAGGCTCACGGTTCTAGACTTTGGGCCGCAGGCCCACCCTGCATGTTTGGGGGCCCATGTGTTCTTCCTCAGCGCTTTTCATATTGCAAGCGATCGGTATGGCGCTGGTTTTAGATGCTGTCGCAAGGTGAATACACAAAATTGAATAAAGCACGACAGTTGTTGGAATGAAATCAAACGACAGTTCCTAACCAGCAATGAGAGTTGCAACTCTATCAATGATATACCATGTGATAAATAATACTGTCGTACTGTTTATACACAAAGGACACTTGTTTCACCATGCCAGATTATTACATCAAAATCTGTCGGAGGATAGATCAGTTCGGCAGTTGCGTGCTGCTACTGAAGAATTTCAAAGTTGATTTGGACCAGCTCTCCTTGCCGGGAAAGTTTGATTTTGACATCATCCCCTACCGCAAGATATGATTTAGATTTGAACCTTGACCATCCTTTAGCATCAATCATCATGCGACCATCCTTTGCACTTACAGTATATTGAGTAGGTTCATTCACACCAAGGCTGCGCATGGTAAGAGAAACTTGGCCGCGGTCGCCCGGATTGTTGAACGACTCCCTCGTTGCTCTAGGAATTCTCTGTTTGCAAACAAGAAGACATACCCAAACAGTTAGATCAACACAGTGAATCATGTGAAACAACATGGAACTAAAAAAGAACGAAGCACTTGGGAAGCCAATGCTTACCAAGAAGGTGGACATGTCAGTTTTTGTAAGGACTTTGGTATATGAAGTGCGAACTTCATCCCAGTATGTTGCCGGTGCAACTACTCGTTCAGTTACCGCTGCACGGGCCGAAGCAGATGCAAGTGCAAGTGTTGGTGCAGGTGTCGAAGCCGCTGCCGCTGCTGGAGATGGTGCTCCTTGTAGAGCTGGTGCCGGTGTCGGAGCAGGTGCCGGTGTCGATGCCCGATCCTCCGGTATATCATACTGATCCGCTGACGCGGTTGGTGCCCAATCCTCAACTGGATCAGACTAAGCTGCTGCCGCTGTCAGTGCTAGAGCAACTGTCGGTGCTCGATTCATTGCTGAAGGTGGTATCGATGTGCGAGACAGCAGCGATCGTGTCTGGTCTGCTATGATCAGCTTTCTAACTTGACTAGGATCCGTGACCGTGATCCAGTTTTTTTCTTCATTTCTTTTAAACGCGAGAAGGACTAATTGTGGTGTTTTTCTTAAACCAAACTGCAGTTCATCACAGGGATTCAGCTTGTACTCAGGCAATAGACTGATCCAATGTTTTCCAGTAATATAAGTGATGGACAGTTCCTTCGTTACTGACACGACATAAGAAGTGAAACCTGCAAAAATAGCCATCGTAGAGCAAACCAAATGGTTTATTCTGTGATGAATGTCATATGGCAAAACCTGCATCGTAAAATTGGAGGAAAAGAAAGAAAGCATGACATTAAATCAATAAGATTTAGACAGTAAATCAATAAGATTTACTTGATGTGACATGAGTGAATCCTTACCAGGAAATCACTATGTTGAAGTACTAAACAGAAGATTGATCGTCCAACTACGGGTGGCATGCAGGGGCCCCGCCTACTCCCACAAGCAGGACAGTCCAAAGGTCGTGACAAATGTATGGACTGAACATCCATGGGACTGGAAATCCTAGTGGGTGCGATAAACCCTGCAATGCATGCAGTATTGGAGTGTAACCATAATTGATAAACCATCCTCACAAAAAAGATGATCTGGATACTTCAAAATATATAGACTGGATTGAGTGGACAGACATTAACATACACCATTCTCAGGACCGACCACACACCAAAAGCGGCAGTACTAATAAACAATACAGGGTTCACAAACACAAATCAAGTACTAAACAATTGTACTTACTACAGACAAGCAAAGTTGTACTAATTAAACTCTACAAACTATTTCTTGTCACCGACCCAGAGGATGAACCCTGCATAACTGACTAGGCCATGGACTTCGTGAGAGATGTCTACATGCACCATCACCATCTCGTCAATGTTGGAGAACCTAACAGAGTGGTCTTTCCACTCATAAACATGATGATGAAGATAGGCCGCATCAGATTTGTTGGGAAGTTTTACAAGAACCACGCCCTTCATAATCGAAGGCACAGCCAGGAAATTGTTGTGGTCAAGTATAGCCTCGAGAACACGCCTCACAAAAATGCTATAGGAAAACACTAGTTCAGGACACGTGGCGACAAGGACACAGCAGCTGGATAGTTTAGCAGTAGAACTCATCCCTAGGTCTTCCAGTTCACACGACATGACTTTGAGAACTTCATCTCCACCACGGACCAGGTTCTAATTCAAACAGAAACCATATTTTATTACCACCTCTGTTCAGAAATATAAAATGATTTTCGATATATACTCCATATATGACTACATATACGCACAGAAATGAGTGAACAAAGACACTAGAACATGTCTTCAAAGGCATGAGAGCAGAGGGATTACTTGCAATATCCATAACACAAGTTACTGAGGCAAATATACCCTCTTCAAAGGTAGCATTGATGTTCATAAAGTACTCCCTCCGTCCCAAAATTCTTGTCTTAGATTTGTCTAGATACGGATGTATCAAGTCACATTTTAGTATTATATACATCCGTACTTGATACATCCGTATCTAGACAAATCTAAGACAAGAAATTTGGGACAGAGGGAGTAGTTGAAAGTAATTTATAAGAAATCAGTGTCAACCTCTCGCATGTTTTGGTCAAAAGAGGAATTTAGAACCGTCATTTGGCACACTAAAATCACATGCAAGATCACCCAGAAAGTTGAGTACTAGTATTGCGTGTTAGATGAAAAAACACGATCGAGATCGAGAAAAAGATCGTCAACAAGAGACATTACCTGGACTTGCTTAATGAGGGATCCCGGAGAGGGGGGCTTGGGCAGGGCAATGGCTTTGAGCTTGTCTGTGGTAGTCTCGACGGGGTGCTTGTGCTTCTTCGTACCATGAGCCTCGACGGTTTTGGCCAGAGCCATAGACATCACGTCGGCCGGTGCTCCAGCGTCCATCAAAGAGAGGAAGCTGAGAGAGAAGACTGAAAGGAGGAACGTGATGAGGGAGAAGCAAAGCGAGTGGGGGTTTTCTTCAAGAGAGGAAGCTGAGAGAGAAGAGTGAAATGATGGTTGCTTCATCCGTCCAACTTACTATTGGAAAGGAGGGGGTTTTGTGATTTGATGGCTCATTGGGCATTACTGCAGCCCTTCGATCGGGGTAGTCTACCGTCACTCTACTACGGAGTGATTTAGTGCATGGCTGGTGGACCCAGGTGCTGGTTGTCCCACACATTGGCGAAAGTGAGTAATTTAGTGCATGGCTGGAGGAGGATCCGCACGGTAGATCATGTCCACTGTTTTTCTAAAGAAAAATATGATTACAGCAAGCGTTTCGACTCTTACGACGGAGGAGTGCGAAACACGGCAGCCACTTGAACATACACAATGCTCCTACTACTAGGCATGTGAAGTGGTTCATACGTCAGTACTACATAATCTTGTTGCTAGCGTAGTAAGATATGACGATAACAAATGATGTTGTGCGCATGTCAACTATATCTATATGTAACATAGTACCGCTTTTTCGACTGTTCGGTCGAGAATGAACGGTGAGATCAATGTTAACAGAACTAGGTCTACAGCGCACGAAGAGTACGGTGCTATAGTACTCCATGAAACATGAACCATATGAAGCACGCATAGTGTTAGGGAAGGTGTATGAAGGGTGCACGGGATGGGAGCAAAAGTTCCCTTATCGACCCACTTTTGGGTGTTTGGCAGAGTGCATGAAGGATGCATAAGTCCACACTAGTAGGTTAACAAAAATACACAAAGAAGAAACAACTATATTGAGATGAGAATGCAACCAAACACACCCACACGCTTTGTGCTACAGTGACTGATCTGCATCGTTTGAGTTTGATCCAACGGTCATGTTGCGCCGAGACATGGACATGCCCATGCAGAGGGTGCCTAAACACCACCGTAGTCCCTCTTCTTCTCGAGGCGCACGACGTTGGTGATGCAGGGTGCAACCGCCCGTAGAGCCCGCTCCCAGTTGATGGGAGCCAGCTCGTCAAAGACGGCGTCCAATGGCACGAATGGATTCTAGTGACGGAGCCCTGAAAGGATTCGCTCGGCAACAGTGATGGCAGCCCGCAACCCCTCCTTGTCCAGCTCAGCCCCCACCATCACGCGGAGAAGGCTCAGCTCCTCGGAGATATAGGTGAAGAAGGAGACCAGGTCAGGAAGCCGCAACTCATTGAAGTCGACCGGGTGGTCGAACGGGTTGAGCCCAATGGCCGGCATCGTCGCGCTGGCACGACGGTAGGCATCACACAGCCGCAACACATGCGTGGCAACTTGGTTCACCAAGTGGCTGAGGCGATCCTGGACCTCGTCACGATCGGCCCGCTCGCGCTCCAGCCGGCTCCCCTGACGGCCTATCGTATCTCCCGCTTTCTGCAGCAACGCCACCGACGCCTTGAGCATCTTTGTGGTGGACGCCTGCCACTTTCGATGCTCCGTGAACTCCCGCACATAACGGAGGAGCATGGCACTCCTATCCTCCTTGAGCTCACGGAGCTCCACGTCCTTGGCCCTGAGCTCCGCATCCTTGGCATGGAGCTCCTGTGTCAGGCGCCTCACCTCGGACTCAGTGATCTGCTGCGCCGCCATGGCACCAGGTAGAAGCAATGGGGAGAGGAAGCAAAGGGGGCAAAACGGCTGAAAGGCAATGCAATCTATGGGAAGGAGGAGGGAGCCAGCCAAGGAGCAGGGAATCTTTTGGTTTTCACCACGGAAAAACACCAGTCGACGACTTCTCACATCAGGAAGCAGTGGGTTTTACACGCGGAGTCATTGTGACTAATTGCTGCCGCGCCTGCTCCCGTCAATCAAAAAAATAAAAATCCTGCCACGCCTACTCCCGTCAATCAAAAAATTGAAAATCCTGCAGCACCCAAACACCAGAGCAATGCCACGATGGATATTGGCAAGTAGATAAAAAAGGGGTGAAAAAATAAATGTGGCGGCGGCCTAGCTAATCGGTCGAACTAGCCCAACTAGCTAGCCACCGTGCTTCACTAATGTACTCGGCGGGAAAGGTAGTCTTTCGTGATTTGATGACTCATTTACTTGCTTCGGTGCTACGACCGAGGAGGACCCAGAAAACGCGCGGTAGGGCGTCCCACATCAAGAAGAAAATATGCGTGCACCACCCAGGAGGACCCCGAAACTGCACGGTAGGGTGTGCCACGTCTTAGCACGGAGGAAAAATGTGCGTGTAAAAATATACTGTATCAGATGTAGTACCTATGGTTCGACCTCGGGACCCAGCCAGTCGGTCGAAAACACCCCACTAGCCACACACCTTCATCATGCAAACATGGCACGGAGGATAGAAGTGGTTAGCTCAGTCTCAACCAGCCAGAACTTCTCTTGTTTTAGGCGGTTTTTCTATTTTCTATGCTTTTTTTAGTTGTAATAACACCACAGCAAGCTAGCACCGCTCTTCGTTTGTGCTCGTGCAAAGGTTAGACAATGGAGAAGAGAGAGATTGAGATCACAGACCTGGGACCCACCAGTAAGTGAGTCAACGGTCATGCACGTGTTGACGAGGCACTCCCTCTACTCTACTCAATGTAATACTGTATAAAATCAAGTTATGGGACAAAGCCAACAACCGTTGTTGTTTCAGGCTATTGACTTGCGCTTTGTAGTGGAGGTTGCCAGTTCGAATCTCGTCTTTCAGATTTGTTAGTTTTAGGTCCAAATTTGATTAATGACAAGTGGGACCCCTGTGTGGTGTTCCGATATTTCAGTGTAGGATGGTTTTTTTGAACAAACACTTTGCGCGGTTAGACAAGTAACGACACGAGTTACACGTATTTTGCAAGTTTACGAACAAAAATGACAGCAGCATAGAATATCACATCCACCCCGCAGCTTAGATGCTATAGTGATACGAGTTTTTACACCGTTGGAAGTGAGATCCAATGGCTTGGGAGTAGTCTTTGTAATTATGCGCAATTTCCAAACTCTCCAAAGGTTTTTTTTGCAAATAAAACATTCAGGCCCCGTGTGTGCCGCTGCATCTTCGATCCAACGGCTTCCCGTTGCTTATATTAGGTGCCCCCCGTAGCTTCATTACCCGCTATGGTGATATGAGCATCTAGGTCGTATGGTCAGTCATCAGATGGCACATGCATAGTACTTGTACTTTCTGCGCATTTCCCAAACTCTCTCAGCCGTATATTGCAAAAACATTCAAACCTCCTACTGTGCGCCGTTAGATCTCAGTCAACTCGTATCACCATAGAATCTACGGTGCGGGAGCACCTCTGTAGGACCTTGAAGTATGTCTAGAGGGGGGGTGATTAGACTACTTGACCAATAAAAACTTAACCTTTTCCCAATTTTAGAGTTTGGCAGATTTTAGCTATTTTAGGACAAGTCAAACAATCATCACACAATTCAAGCAAGCATGCAAACAATATATAGGCAGCGGAAATTAAAGCATGCAACTTGCAAGAGAGTAAAGGGAAGGGTTTGGAGGATTCAAACGCAATTGGAGACACGGATGTTTTTGGCGTGGTTCCGATAGGTGGTGCTATCGTACATCCATGTTGATGGAGACTTCAACCCACGAAGGGTAACGGTTGCGCGAGTCCACGGAGGGCTCCACCCACGAAGGGTCCACGAAGAAGCAACCTTGTCTATCCCACCATGGCCGTCACCCACGAAGGACTTGCCTCACTAGCGGTAGATCTTCACGAAGTAGGCGATCTCCTTGCCCTTACAAACTCCTTGGTTCAACTCCACAATCTTGTCGGAGGCTCCCAAGTGACACCTAGCCAATCTAGGAGACACCACTCTCCAAGAAGTAACAAATGGTGCGTTGATGATGAACTCCTTGCTCTTGTGCTTCAAATGATAGTCTCCCCAACACTCAACTCTCTCTCATAGGATTTGGATCTGGTGGAAAGAAGATTTGAGTGGAAAGCAGCTTGGGGAAGGCTAGAGATCATGATTCATATGGTAGGAATGGAATATCTTGGTCTCAACACATGAGTAGGTGGTTCTCTCTCAGAAATGGTAAGTTGGAAGTGTAGGTTCTTTCTGATGGCTCTCTCCACGAATGAAGAGGAGGTGGAGGGGTATATATAGCCTCCACACAAAAACTAACTGTTACACTCAATTTACCAAACTCGGTGGGACCGATTCAACAGACTCGGTCGGACCGATTTAGTAAACCTAGTGATCATTAGGATTTTCGGTGGGACTGACATGCAACTCGGTGAGACCGATTTGGTTAGGGTTAGGGCATAACGTAATCTCGGTAAGACCGATTACACAAACTCGGTGAGACCGATTTGGTAATAAGCTTTCCAGAGAGTTGGTCAGGTAAACTCGGTGGGACCAATTTGCTCTTTTCGGTGAGATCAAAATGTTACAAAAAGGAAACAAAGAGTTTACATTGCAATCTCGGTGGGACCGATCGCTCACTTCGGTTAGACCGAAACGTTACGAAGGGAAACAGAGAGATTACAACCCCATCTCGGTGAGACCGAGATCCCTATCGGTAAGACTGATTTGCTTAGGGTTTGTGGCAGTGGCTATGACTTTTGGAATCGGTGGCGCCGGATAGGAAGAATCGGTGTGACCGATTTTGGCTTTGGGTTTAGGTCATTTGTGGATGTGGGAAAGTAATTGAGGGTTTTGGAGCATATCACTAAGCACATGAAGCAAGAGGCTCATTAAGCAACACCTCATCCCTCCTTGATAGTATTGGCTTTTCCTATAGACTCAATGTGATCTTGGATCACTAAAATGTAAAATGAAGAGTCTTGAGCTTTTGAGCTTGAGCCAATCCTTTGTCCTTAGTATTTTGAGGGATCCACTTTCATCCTCCATGACATGCCATTCATTGAGCTTTCCTGAAATAATAGTCTTGGAATAGCATTAGCTCAATGAGCTATATGTTGTTATGAATTACCAAAACCACCTAGGGATAGTTGCACTTTCAATCTCCCCCTTTTTGGTAATTGATGACAACATATAGATCAAAGCTTCGACAAATGATAATAAGATTTAATAACATCGTCGCTTTGAGAAGTATGTGATAAGCAAGAGCTCCCCCTAAATTTGTGCATGGGTTAAGATTTGCTTTGGACTGCAAATGCACAATGAATTAGGCTCATGGGTTACTCTTCCATGTCACATACATCTTGGTGGAGCGCTCAAAATAATAAACAATGAATACATGAACTCATAACCAAGCATAGTGAGTGATCACATAAGATAAATAGGATAATATTCAAGCATGCATAAGTGTAGCTTATGACCAAACACATGATCATCAATGTCTCACAAGCATAGTATCTCAACCAAAAGCAAACAAAGTTTAAAGACCACCAAATAAAGCAAGAGAGAACAAAAGCAACACTCTCTCTCTCTCTCTCGAAGCCTATGATCTATACATTTTTCTCCCCCTTTGGCAACAAGTTACCAAAAAGTTCATAGAAAATGCATAGTGCTAGATCGACTCTCAGGCTTGATCTTCTGGTGGTGGTGTCCTGATGACTCCAAGGACGAAGGCTTCAGTTGAAGTAGATGGTGCTGAAGTGGATGCTGGAGCTGGTTGCACTGGAACTATAGGGGCAGTAGCTGGTGCTGAAGTTGTTGCTCTAGTGTCTGTCACTGGCACTGCAACTGACCTCTGGGCTCTGGGCACTTTGGCAAACACATTTGTGGTAGTCTTGCCCTGCTTCTCCTGCATGTCCTCCTGCAGCTGCTCTACAACTGACTGAATCTCAGTTACTTTAACATCAAGGTCATGGAATTTGAGTTCCATGATTCTCTCAAGGCTCTCCTGATTCTGAGTGAGGGTGGCCAGTCCTTTCTCAATCCTCAGTGTAGATGCTATCAAGTAACCAAGCTGCTCCTGTTTGGTTTTCAAGAAGTATTCAGATGCCTCCTCTTGAGTTGGCATCTTGGCAGCCTTCTCCTTCTTTGCCTTCTCCTTCTTCACCTGAGCTTGAACTGATTGTGGATCATCTTCATTCATGACAACCTCATTGTCCTCAAAGTCTGGATAAAGTGGAAAATGTTCCTTATCCAACTGATATTTCCCTGTGCCCATCTTTGAGTTGATTAATTCCTGAATCTGAGGTGCATATCCACAGCTCCTCTTCTGATCTGCTGCAGTCCTCTTGATTGTTTCAATTATTAGGCTCATGACTTTGAACTTCTGTGGCACATCAAACACATGCAACATGTTGATGGCATGCCCTCTGATCATGTTATGGTCACCAGACTTGGGCAACAAAGTGTGCCTCAGAATCCAATTGATGGTTGGCAACCCTGACAGCAGAAAGTGAACTGATCCAAACTTGTGAGTCTCAACTGCCTTGTCTGGAATTTCCTTGTACATGTGAGCCATTGAATTGTGACCCAACTTCTTATTTGCTTAAATGTCCAGGTCATCCTCATTTTCCTTGGGGGCATTTATCAAACTTGCCCATTTTTCAACAGTGGATTGGCACCTTGTACCTTCAGACATCCAAACAATTCTACCATCTAGGTAAAAATGTGTTGTGGAGTAGAACTGCATGACAAGCTCATCATTCCAGTTGGTGAACTTCTGTCCAACAAAATCAGCAACTCCACAAGCAACAAAGCTTTCTTGCACTCCAGGATAGTCCTGCTCATTGTCCTTGATGTAGGTCCAGTCGACCCACCTCATGTCACAGACTATAGGCTTCTTGTCCAATAGAATTGTTTCATAGAAGTCCTGCTGTTCCTTTGTATGGAACCTGTAGTCAACAACGGTTCTTCTTCTTGAAGCATATGGATCTTCCATCCTCCATAGTCTCAGCCCTGAATCCTTCCTGATTCTCATGTCCTCAGCCACAGGATGGGCATCATTGTGGTCTGGTATCTTGGGCTTGAGCTTTCTTAGGACCTGTCCTTCTTCATCTTCATCTTCAGCAACATTTGGCACTGGGGCCTTGTTCTTCTCAACAGCTGGAATACTCCTAGTATTCCTCTTTGGAACTTGCTTGGCCTTGGAGGCAGCTTTGGGTGCTTCCTTGGGCTTGGATGTTGCAGCCCCTGATCTGATTTCATCACCCATAAACTTAGGTGCCTTAGGTGCTGGTGCAGCATCCTCTTCCTCTTCATCAGAATCTCTTCTCATAGAGGGCTTTCCAAGGACCTTGGCAGTTGTGGTTCTTGCTCTCTTCTTTTTCTTGTCTTGATCACCATCATCCTCTGATTCAATTGTGAACTTCATGGTTGCACCAGTGGGGACTTTCTGAGGTTTGGAAGAGGTATCTTTCCTTGCAGGTGCCTCTTTGGGTTGAGCCTGAGCTGGCACTTGAGTGGACTTTCTGGCCTTTGGCATTGGTGTCCTCTTGGCAGGAACTTTCTTTTTCAGACCTGGTTTTGTGCTTTGTGCAGAGCCACATTCTTTCTTGAGCACCACTCTCTTGGAAGTGGCCTCATCTTCCTCAGCTTTGTAATCTTCATCCTCTGAATCTGAAGTTCTTTTACTCCTTTGCCTAGTTGCAGCCTTAGGCAAATTGCAAGGAGTACTTCTGCTCCCTTCATCTGTAGTTGAGGGACTAGTGCCCTCACTCAAGTCCATCTGCTCTACTGACCTGTTCTGGCTGTCACTCTGATCTGACATACTGCAAAAGCTGACTACTGACCCTGTGAAGAGTTGTAGATGAGATAGAATAGATGAGCATCACAAAATGCAGAGATTTTTGCAAAAGAATGATTAAAAAGTTCAGTTTTAGTTTTCCACAGAAAGCATTTCGGATCAACCGATTTTCAAACTCGGTGATACCAAAGTAGTTTTGGAACCTAAACTGATGATCTCGGTTGGACCGAGTCACAGTTCGGTGGCACCGAGACTGCTAGGGTTTCATAGAATCCTCAAATCGGTCGCACCGATTAGTAATTCTCGGTCAGACCGAGAGTCACTAGTGCAATGGCATAAGACAAATTGGTGAGACCGATTTTTTCAACTCGGTGGGTCCGAGATGGTTTCGGCGAAAACCTAACCCTAAAAATTTGAATCTCATCTAATCTATGGACTACTTTGGCTGGATAGAAGAGTTTCAATCGTGGCAAGATTCAATAAAAATACAATGTGCTTGGAATAAGACATGGATAGCAGAATGATCAAGTCCATAACCTAACTTGGCGGTGGACTTGCTACGGCGGCAACGGTGGGGACGAAATCCGTTGACGGCGGCGGAGACCAGCGACAAGAGGCTGCTGGCAACAAGGAGACGATCCGGAGACCTCCGATGGCAGAGCGAGCTATTGCATGGGCGAAGGGTTTCGGAGAAATTTCCAAAATTTTGCTCGTGGCTATATATAGCCCGACCCTGTCGGTGTGACCGAGTGGAACAACTCGGTAGCACCGAGATGCATAACTGTGTTTAGTTACAGCAAATCGGTGAGACCGAAAAGTTCAAATCGGTTGCACCGAGATTGAAAACTCAGATCAACTTGATGATCTCGGTAGGACCGAAATGGAGGAATCGGTCTGACCGAGAATCACAAAGAGGTTTTGGAAGTTTAAGTCTATGATGAATCGGGGACTCCGAGTGCTCCTCACACAAAGTGGTTCGAATCTGACTTGATCAAATTTTGTGATGTAGCATGAATAGAGTTTGAGATGAGAAAAGCATAGATAGCTAAAGAAGGTTCTTAGGCATTCTTGTCCATCCACTTGGCAAAAAGAAAAGAAACCCAACAATCAAAACAACAAGTGGATGTCCTTGAATGAGTAAAATATGCACCAACATGCTCACACAATAAGATGGCAAATGAAATATGTGGCAAAGCATACACAACCAATTCTAGCATCTATCAAACTATTGGCGATGACTAGGTCATCTATATATGAGTATATTGACTTAGGAGTCAAATGAGAACATTTGATCATAGGTCATACTCATCGTTTAAGCTCAAGTGGGGTTACCACTTTTACATAATGCATTGATGTGTTCACACCATTAGAGTTGCTTTGACTCAATTCTTAGAGTTAAGCTCCCCCTAGATGTGAGATCTCCCCTTAGAGGGATGAACTAACCTTGGGTTTTGTCGATGATGACTTCATGTAGGTGTTGAAGATGTAGATGCTCAATGTTGATGTAGATCATTTGGAGCAATCCTTTGGAGTGAGTTGCACTTTCAACTTACCTACATGGGTTAGTCCCATAAGGAACAAACAAGAATATCCATAGACATAGAGTGATGCACACACAAGATGATGTCCATGAAATCATTAGGTTACCTTGTCCCTTGCCTTACCAACATGAGGGTTTGTGACTCCTTGAACTAGTGTAAGATGTGGAAGTTGATTGCACTTGTTCTTGCCAAAATGATATGAGTGAAGAATGTTGGCGGAGTCACCCTCAAGAACTCTCTAGTTCTTCTTCTTCGGGATCCACATCATATTGATGGAAATCCTTGGAGTTGTAGTTGTACTTGATGAAGTAGAACTTGATGTAGTCTTGGGGACCCACTTGAACGAGGCTTTAGGTGCTTCTTCAGATGCACCAATCTCTTCTTGAAGCTTGTCCTTGCCTTTGTTCTTGTGGTCTTGTGGTGGAAGATCATCTTGAGCTTGTGTTCCCTTGAAGGAAGTAGGATCATACTTCTCTTGTTGAGGAACAAACTTCGTCTTGGGGTATTGATCTTCTTCCCACTCAACTCCATTGGCATTGAACTTTCGTTCAAAACCAACACCTTGATTCTTTCGGTGCCTTCCTTGCTTGCGTACAATTTCCTCGAATTGCTTACTCCCGGCAAGGCTCTTGTAAACACCTTTCTCTATAATTACCTTCAATAAGCTATTTTCTTGCTCAAGTGTAACTTGGCTAAGAGAATCATTAGTGGAATCAAGAGAACTACTAGAATCAACAATATTGGATTTGACATTATTATTGTTACTACTAGAGGAAGTATCTTTCTTGTACTTATTACTAGACTTAACTTGAGGCATGTAAGTAGATAAAAGTAAATGCTTGGTAATGTAAGAAGAACTTTTCTTGCGAAGATCATCATTGATTGCTTTTTAGAACTCAAGATCTTGCTCAAGATTGAGCTTTTCAAAGCGTAACTTCTCATGAGCCCTTAAATGTTCTCGATGATCTTCGTAGATAGTTTCATGAGCTAACGTAAGAGAGTTTAGTTCTTTATTTAGAAGCTCAATCTTATCCTTATAATTGTCATTCATTTTATCTTGATTAGCATGATTAATTGACGTTTCATCATAGTATTCATCACTAGAGTTGTCAACAAGTAAATCATCATCCACAAGCAAGTCATCTTCATCACTATTGAAATAAACATACTCGGGATGTGTTACCTTTGGACCTTTGGCCATGAAGCATCTTCCAACACCTTCATTTGGTGAGTCAAATATGTCGTAGGAGTTGGTTGACACAAGTGCTAGACCGGCAACACCTTCATCTTGAGTATATTCAGAGTCGGAGTGATAGCTTCTCTTGGAGTGATTGTCGGAGTCGGAGCCGGATACCCATTCACCAACATGAGCTTGATGTCTTCGTTTTGTGTAGCTCCTTGTTGACTTGTCCTTCCTTTCCGAATCCTTGCTTCTCCGTGAGGGTCTTCGTTCATAACGATCATCTCTACTCCTCCTCTCTCTTGGTGGTGATTCTTCTCTTTTGCTCCTTCTTCTTGGAGAATCTTCTCTTCTTTTGTAGGGTGCCATACACTCATTTGAGTAGTGTCCGGGTCTCCCACAATTGTAGCAATTGCGCTCTCGACTAGAAGATCTTTTGTCATTGTAAGACCTTGACTTGGAGCTTCTTTCTTTGCTTCTACTCTTGTAGAATTTGTTGAAGTTCTTCACCATTAAGCTCAATTCTTCATTGAAGATTGGTTTCTCACTTGATGATGTGGGGGCTTCACTTGAGGCTTTATAAGCACCACTTGACTTGTTGTGAAGTTCCTCCTTATCCTTGAGTGACATCTCATGAGCAACAATTCTTCCAATGACTTCCGTTGGCTTGAGATCTTTGTAGTTTGGCATCATTTGAATCAATGTGCACATGGTATCATACTTTCCATCCAATGCTCTTAGAATCTTCTTGATGATGAATTTGTCGGTCATCTCTTCACTGCCTAAGCCGGCAATCTCATTTGTGATAAGAGCAAGCCTAGAGTACATTTCAACGACACCTTCACCATCCTTCATTTTGAACTTGTCAAGCTGACTCTGGAGCACATCCAACTTGGATTCCTTGACGGACTTAGTACATTCATGCATATCAATCAAAGTATCCCAAATTTCCTTTGCATTCTCAAGACGGCTGATTTTGTTGAATTCTTCGAGGCACAATCCGTTGAAGATGATATCGCATGCTTGAGCATTGTATTGCAGCATCTTCAATTCTTCCGCATTAGCTTCACGGTTCGGTTCTCTCCCATCGAAAAATTCACCTTGCAAGCCAATACAAATAATTGCCCAAACGGCAGGGTTATGTCCGAGAATATGAATTTTCATCTTATGCTTCCAGCTAGCAAAATTAGTACCATCAAAGTAAGGACCTCTACGGTGATAATTTCCCTCGCTAGACGCCATACTCTCCTAGGTTGTGAAACCAAGGCTATGACCACCAAAAGCTATGGAAATCAAAGCAAATGGAGACCAAAGCTCTGATACCACTTGTAGGACCTTGAAGTATGTCTAGAGGGGGGTGATTAGACTACTTGACCAATAAAAACTTAACCTTTTCCCAATTTTAGAGTTTGGCAGATTTTAGCTATTTTAGGACAAGTCAAGCAATCATCACACAATTCAAGCAAGCATGCAAAGAGTATATAGCCAGCGGAAATTAAAGCATGCAACTTGCAAGAAAGTAAAGGGAAGGGTTTGGAGGATTCAAACGCAATTGGAGACACGGATGTTTTTGGCGTGGTTCCGATAGGTGGTGCTATCGTACATCCACGTTGATGGAGACTTCAACCCACGAAGGGTAACGGTTGCGTGAGTCCACGGAGGGCTCAACCCACGAAGGGTCCACGAAGAAGCAACCTTGTCTATCCCACCTTGGCCGTCGCCCACGAAGGATTTGCCTCACTAGCGGTATATCTTCACGAAGTAGGCGATCTCCTTGCCCTTACAAACTCCTTGGTTCAACTCCACAATCTTGTCAGAGGCTCCCAAGTGACACCTAGCCAATCTAGGAGACACCGCTCTCCAAGAAGTAACAAATGGTGCGTTGATGATGAACTCCTTGCTCTTGTGCTTCAAATGATAGTCTCCCCAACACTCAACTCTCTCTCATAGGTTTTGGATCTGGTGGAAAGAATATTTGAGTGGAAAGCAACTTGGGGAAGGCTAGAGATCAAGATTCATATGGTAGGAATGGAATATCTTGGCCTCAACACATGAGTAGGTGGTTCTCTCTCAGAAATGGTAAGTTGGAAGTGTAGGTTCGTTCTGATGGCTCTCTCCATGAATGAAGAGGGGGTGGAGGGGTATATATAGCCTCCACACAAAATCTAACCGTTACACACAATTTACCAAACTCGGTGGGACCGAATCGTTAAACTCGGTCGGACCGATTTAGTAAACCTAGTGACCGTTACTGATTTTCGGTGGGACTGACATGCATCTCGGTGAGACCGATTCGGTTAGGGTTAGGGCATAACGTAATCTCGGTAAGACCGATTACACAAACTCGGTGAGACCGATTTGGTAATAAGCTTTCCAGAGAGTTGGTCAGGTAAACTCAGTGGGACCAATTTGCTCTTTTCAGTGGGACCGAAATGTTACAAAAAGGAAACAGAGAGTTTACATTGCAATCTGGGTGGGACCGATCGCTCACTTCTGTTAGACCGAAACGTTACAAAGGGAAACAGAGAGATTACAACCCCATCTCGGTGAGACCGAGAGCCCTATCGGTAAGACCGATTTTCTTAGGGTTTGTGGCAGTGGCTATGACTTCCGGAATGGGTGGCGCTGGATAGGAAGAATCGGTGTGACCGATTTTGGCTTTGGGTTTAGGTCATTTGTGGATGTGGGAAAGTAATTGAGGGTTTTGGAGCATATCACTAAGCACATGAAGCAAGAGGCTCATTAAGCAACACCTCATCCCTCCTTGATAGTCCTATAGACTCAATGTGATCTTGGATCACTAAAATGTAAAATGAAGAGTCTTGAGCTTTTGATCTTGAGCCAATCCTTTGTCCTTAGTATTTTGAGGGATCCACTTTCATCATCCATGCCATGCCATTCATTGAGCTTTCCTGAAATAATAGTCTTGGAATAGCATTAGCTCAATGAGCTATATGTTGTTATGAATTACCAAAACCACCTAGGGATAGTTGCACTTTCAACCTCATATTCTCCCATGCGAGAAAACATAAGGTGCTATCGCAGCTTGGATGCTACGGTGATACGAGCTTTGAGGTCATTTGATCTGAGATCCAATGGCATCTGAGCAGTCTTTGTGCTTGTAAGCAGTGGCTGAACTCTTTTCGGGTTTTTTTGCAAAAAAAACCATTCAAACCACTGAGGAGGTGTTGGGTCACAAATCCAACGGCTTCGAAGAGCTTTTATCACCAAAGCATCTAAGGTGTGGTAGCACATGATATTCTTACATACAGGAGAATATGATGTCCTCCTTCATCTTACATGCTACGGTGCTACGAGCTTTTAGGCCGTTGGATATAGGATCCAAGGGCATCTGAGTAGTTTTTGTACAAATTGTGTGCAATTCTCAAACTCATCAAGGTTTCCTCTAAAAATATTAAGACACATCATGTGAGCTGCTATATCTTAGATCTACAAGCTCCAAGCAACTCGTATCGGCATATAGCATCTAAGGTATGGGGCACGTGATATTCTCCCGGGGAGGAGGGGTGGGGGGTGCACAACCAATCGGTGGTTGGGAGGGTGGGGACAAATATAATCTAAACAACCCTAAACAGAGCTCCACAATTTTATCTAACGTCGAGGGGTTGATCCCCGATAATCATAGCTCCGCCTAAACACAACATTTGTATGTACTATAGTACTAGACTTAATATTCATGTTTCATTTTCATGTTCATTTTAAATATTGAACTGAGGACCATGCATGTCTTACATTTTACTCCCTTCATTCCTAAATATTAGTCTTTTTAGAGATTTCAAATGGACTGGCACATACAGATGTATATAGACATATTTTAGAGTCTAGATTCACTCATTTTGCTCCGTATGTAGTCACTTGTTGAACTCTCTAAAAGACTAATATTTAGGAATAGAAGGAGTATTTTTGAATTCGTGTCATACATGCATGGTTTGGAAAAATAGATGCACTATACTTATTGGATTGTTGTTGTGTTCGTGCGTGTGTGTCTCTATGTGTGTGTGTGGCCATATGCTTGATACATACAAAGTTTTCTCACCTCCATATTGTTCATCTTTTAAATTTGCATTTGCATTGGAAAACTTACTAGGGATACTGAGGGAGTCCTGGACTAGGGGGTGTTCGGACAGCCGGACTGTCAGCATCAGCCGGACTATCATCGTCCGCCGGACTCCAAGACCATGAAGATACAAGATTGAAGACTTCGTCCCGTGTCCGGATGGGACTTCCCTTGGCGTGGAAGGCAAGCTTGGCGATACGGATATGAAGATCTCCTACCATTGTAACCGACTCTGTGTAACCCTAGCCCTCTCCGGTGTCTATATAAATTGGAGGGCTTTAGTCCGTAGGACACAACAACCATTACAACAATAATACCATAGGCTAGCTTCTAGGGTTTAGCCTCCTTGATCTCGTGGTAGATCCACTCTTGTACTACCCATATCATCAATATCAATCAAGCAGGAGTAGGGTTTTACCTCCATCGGGAGGGCCCGAACCTAGGTAAAAACATCGTGTCCCTTGTCTCCTGTTACCATCCGCCTAGACGCACAGTTCGGGACCCCCTACCCGAGATCCGCCGGTTTTGACACCGACATTGGTGCTTTCATTGAGAGTTCCTCTGTGTCGTCACTGATAGGCTCGATGGCTTCTTCAATCAACAACAACACCGTCCAGGGTGAGACTTTTCTCCTCGGACAGATCTTCGTATTCGGCGGCTTCGCACTGCGGGCCAATTCACTTGGCCATCTCGAGCAGATCGAAAGCTACGCCCCTGGCCGTCAGGTCAGATTTGGAAGCCTAAACTTCGCGGCGAATATCCGCGGAGAGTTGATCTTCGATGGATCCGAGCCGCAGCCGAGCGTGCCGCACTGTCACGATGGGCATGATCTAACTCTGCCGCCGGACAGTACCTTGGAGGCCTTACACGAATCCGCTCTGGCCCATTGTCCGGAGCCGATTGCGCAGATCGAGGACGGGTGGCTGGACACCACCTCGGGGGCTGCAACTTCCACGGCGATGGAGCCGAACACTGACCTTGTCCCTTATAAAGCTCGTGACTCCGAGGTGCCGGACTCTCTGCCGGACTCTGAACCTCCTGCACCCCTGCCAATCGAATCCGATTGGGCGCCGATCATGGAGTTCACCGCCGCGGACATCTTTCAGCACTCACCCTTTGGCGACATCCTAAATTCGCTAAAGCATCTCTCGCTATCCGGAGAGCCCTGGCCGGACTATGGCCAGGATGGTTGGGATGCGGACGATGAAGAAATTCAAAACCCACCCACCACCCACTTTGTAGCCACTGTCGACGATCTAACCGACATACTAGACTACGACTCCGAGGACATCGACGGTATTGACGACGATGCCGGAGACGATCAAGAACCAGCGCCTACAGGGCACTGGAAGACCACCCCAACACATGACGTATATATGGTGGATACCCCAAAAGGAAGCGATAATGAGGAACAACGGGGCGCGGCAAAGGATAATCCCGCCGATAAACAACCAAAACGGCGACGCAAGCGCCGCCCTAAGCCCCGCCTCGACAAAAAACAGCATTCCTAATGACCCAGCAATAGAGCAGGGCAAAGCAGTGGACGACGAACACGCAACCAAGCAACCGTCCGAACAAGACGAATCGGATAATAAATCCATTCCCGGCAAAATCAACAGTCCGGACGACCTAACACCGGACACACCACCGGAGCATAAGAACCTTCACAAAAGACTCGTCGCCACCGCAAGAAGCTTGAAGAAGGAAAAACGGAAGCTCAAAACAGCGGAAGACATACTCAGAATGAGGTGGAACAAAGTACTCAATACCGCAGACAAATATGGCAATGGCCATCAATCAAAGAGCTACCCGAAGTGCAAGCTGCTGCCAGAATTTGACGAGGAAGCCATAGAGCCACCACAGTCAAAAATTAAAGAAGCCGCCTGGCCGGATAGACGACCAGATGACAGGCCAAAAGCGACAAGCGGTGCCGCACTCAAGCCGACTCATCACCCTAGGAGACCAGATGGCCCAGCCTGGTCCGTTTACGGGCCAAAAAAGAGGGCCCCAGGAAGCAACACAACACGCCAAGTGTTCGAAGACAGCGGCACACCCAAATACAGGGGCGCCGCACACCCACTATGTTTCACCGATGAGGTGCTGGATCATGAATTCCCAGCAGGATTCAAACCCATAAACATAGAGGCATACGGCGGAACAACAGACCCTGGAGTCTGGATAGAAGATTACATACTACACATACACATGGCTAGAGGAGATGATCTCCACGCCATAAAATATCTACCCCTCAAGCTCAAAGGGCCAGCTCGGCATTGGCTCAAAAGCCTCCCAAAAAACACTATTGGAAGTTGGGAAGAGCTCGAGGACGCGTTTAGAGCTAATTTTCAAGGGACTTATGTCCCCCCTCCGGATGCAGATGATCTAAGTCATATAACTCAACAGCCCGGAGAGTCAGCACGCAAATTCTAGAACAGGTTCCTTACCAAAAAGAACCAAATAGTCGACTGTCCGGACATGGAAGCCTTAGCAGCTTTTAAACACAACGTCCGTGACAAATGGCTCGCCAGACACCTCGGCCAAGAGAAGCCGAGGACAATGGCCGCGCTGACAAGACTCATGACCCGCTTTTGCAAGACACAGCACCAGCGACCCGAGTACATCCGAGATCAGAGATGGAAACGGAAAATCATGGCGCAGAAAGGATCAACACCGGAATAAAGAAAAAAGCCCAAAAAATACGGCGGTCAACACCGGATTCAAAAGCTCGCGGCCAAACAATAAAACACTGCCTCTTAAGGACAACAGTGATGAGCTATCCAACTTAAACAAAATTTTGGATCGGATATGTCAAATCCACAGTACCTCCGGAAGGCCTGCGAACCACACCCACCGAGATTGTTGGGTTTTTAAACAGTCCGGCAGACTCAATGCCGAATACAAGGACTATCATCGTCCGCCGGACTCCAAGACTACGAAGATACAAGATTGAAGACTCCGTCCCGTGTCCGGATGGGACTTTCCTTGGCGTGGAAGGCAAGCTTGGTGATACGGATATGTAGATATCCTACCATTGTAACCGACTCTGTGTAACCCTAGCCTTCTCCGATGTCTATATAAACCGGAGGGCTTTAGTCCGTAGGACACAACATACATTACAACAATCATACCATAGGCTAGCTTTAGGGTTTAGCCTCCTTGATCTCATGGTAGATCCACTCTTGTACTACCCATATCATCAATATTAATCAAGCAGGACGTAGGGTTTTACCTCCATCAAGAGGGCCCGAACCTGGGTAAAACATCGTGTCCCTTGTCTCCTGTTACCATCCGCCTAGACGCACAGTTCGGGACCCCCTACCCGAGATCCGCCGGTTTTGACACCGACATTGGTGCTTTCATTGAGAGTTCCTCTGTGTCGTCACCGACAGGAAGGATGCCTCCACCCGTCTTCAAGGACGGTGTTTTCGCCAAAGGGGCCTTGGCCGCCGGCCAAACTATCCGGCTAGGTGGTTTTCTTATGACCGCCTGTCCGGCCACTGCTTCGACAATGACTTCTCAAGTCGTCAAAAGCAATCTCCATGTCAGCTCGGAATTCGGCGAGCGGCTGGATCCGATAGAGCTCTTGTCTGTCAACGAACTCTTGGATCGCATCGCCGCCCTGGGAGTCACTACGGACTACAATCAGATTGGGCTTAAAACCGATCTGAGAGAGATTAACTCTCCCCAGGTCACCCACCACGTCGCAGTGGTAGAGGAACAATGCGGCGACTTTTCTCCTGTATTAAAAACTAGACATGTCCGGGCTCCCGAACCCTCCACGCCGGATTCCCGCGGAGCAACGGAATTCGATCGAGCACTGAACTTAAAGTCAGGCATCGGGCCGGACTCGTTGGACAACGTCCAGCAATCCAAGCTTCCAAAATTGGAAACTTCACGGCCTTTAAGCCCTGAGATGGGTAGGGATCCAGAATTTATTCCACCCACCCGCCCAGACATATGCGATCTATCCCTAATACGGCAAAAGCCCGCTGAAACAGTACATCACTACTGGGCCCAATTCCTCCTGGTCATGGACAGGATAAAGGACTGCCGAGAGGAAAACACAATTTCAATCTTTTGCAATAATTGCACGGACAAGGGAATATTGAACGCCATCGGCCGTCGTAAAATCACACGCTTCACCGATCTGGCGTCCGTAGTACGAAAATACTATGCGATGGAGAGTTTCCGGAAAACCGAAAATCAGTTTTGGGACAATCCGGCTCCGAATACAACCCTAGTCCGCAACAAAAGGGTGCATCATACTCAGGCCCCAGATACAAAAACCAAAAAGCAAAAACCCCATAAAGGGCACGGAACCGTACTGGAGGGATGGCTCAGCGGACCTTGTAAGCTTCATAGTACAGAGGGCGCCGTCCCAACACATAGCCTTCGAGCATGTTGGATATTACGGCAGGTAGCCATTAGTGGCGAGGAGCTTCTAGCCCTGGAAAACCACTCCAACAATACCGGTACGGTATCAACTGTCTTCGAGACCTTCACATCAAATAATATGCGAAAACGAACAATCCGCGGCCTCGCCGAAGTCTACCAAGTAGCAACAGCAAATCCATGGAGCGACACAGCCATCACCTTCAACGCCAGCGACGAACCTAAATTCCGAATAGCCCGAGCACCAGCCGCACTGGTGCTTAGTCCCATAGTGGACGGCTTTCGACTTACAAAGGTCCTCATGGATGGCGGCAGCGGACTAAACCTCATCTACGAGGAAACTCTTCAAAAAATGGAAATAGACTAGAGCCGTATTGAGCGAAGCAGCACAACCTTCAGAGGAATAATCCCTAGCCGGGAAGCGCGCTGCACCAGAAAAATCACACTCGATGTGGTGTTCGGCTCGCCGGACAATTACAGATCCGAAGAAGTCACGTTCCAAGTGGCCCCGTTCAACAGCGGATATCACGCTATATTAGGACGAGAGGCATTCACAATTTTTCAAGCCGTACCCCATTACGGGTACATGAAGCTCAAAATGCCTGGGCCCGGCGGAATAATCACTCTCGCTAGTGATCTGGACATAGCACTCCGCGCCGAAAACAAGACAGCCGCACTAGCCCTGGAGGCACTATCCGAAGCCCTAGCGGCAGAAGAACTCACCGCGCTGCGCTCTACGGTGAACAGGGACGATGTGATACTCGATAAAAGATCCAAGTCCACCTCCTTCAAACCAGCAAATGAAATAGTAAAATTCCAGGTCCATCCAACGGACCCAACAAAGACGGCCTCCATTGGGGCACAATTGAACCCCGAAGTAGACACCACACTGCGCGAATTCCTTCGGGAAAATTGGGACATTTTCGCCTGGCATCCTTCAGATATGCCCGAAATCCCACGCAGGTTGGCAGAACACAGCCTAAACATCCTAAAAGGATTCAAGCCAGTCAAACAGGCTCTTCGACGATTTTCCAAACCCAAAAGACAGGCAATGGGAGAAGAGCTAGTCAAACTATTGGAAGCCGGATCCATCAGAGATATCAAACATCCGGATTGGCTAGCAAATCTGGTAATGGTACCAAAGAAGGACAAATCCTGGCGCCTATGCGTCGATTTTAAAGACCTCAATAAGGCTTGCCCAAAGGATCCCTTCCCCCTCCCCCGCATCGACCAAATTATCGATGCTACCGCAGGGCACGATTCGTTGTGCTTCCTCGACGCATACTCCGGCTACCATCAAATCAAGATGGCGGAAGCAGATCAAGCCGCAATGGCATTCATCACTCCATACGGACCATTCTGCTTCAACACGATGCCCTTCGGACTTAAAAATGCCGGCGCAACATATCAGCGCATGATTCAAACATGTCTGGCTACCCAGATCGGCAAAACAGTCGAGGCATACATAGACAACGTAGTCGTCAAAACCAAACATGTCGAAACTCTAGTAGACGACTTGAGGCTCACATTCGACAACCTAAGAGCATATGACATCAAGCTGAATCCGGAAAAATGCGTTTTCGGCGTACCAGCCGGAAAGCTGCTGGGCTTCATTGTATCCGGTAGAGGAATTGAAGCAAACCCGGCCAAGATCCGAGCTCTGTCACAGTTGGATATTCCAAAAGACCTCAAGCAGATACAAAAATTGACCGGATGCGTGGCAGCTCTAAGCCGTTTTATCTCCCGCTTGGGAGAAAAGGCACTGCCCCTTTATCGCCTCCTTAGGCGCACCGAACACTTCGAGTGGACGGATGCTGCCACTGCCGGACTCGAAAAAATAAAGGCCATATTGGCAACAAATCCGGTCCTAGCCGCGCCAAACCTAGGCGAACCCATGTTGTTATACATCGCAGCAACACATCAAGTTGTAAGCGCGGTACTCGTCGTTGAACGAGAGACAGAAGGGCATAAATTCCCTCTTCAAAAACCAGTGTACTACGTAACCACTGTGTTAACCCCCTGCAAGTCCCGTTACCCGCACTATCAAAAGATAGCCTATGCGGTGTTCATGGCATCCCGGAAGCTCTGACACTACTTTCAAGAGTGTTCGATAACAGTGGCCTCTGAAGTACCACTCAATGACATTATAAACAACCGCGACGCAACGGGCAGGATTGCAAAATGGGCCATTGAGCTCCTACCATTCGACATAACCTACAAGCCTCGGCGAGCTATAAAGTCACAAGTTTTGGCTGACTTTGTCGCTGAATGGACCGAAACCGAACTCCCTAAAGAGTACGACGCATACTCCAATTGGACTATGCACTTCGACGGCTCCAAAATGTTGGCCGGACTGGGGGCTGGCGTCGTCCTGACGTCCCCAACCGGGGACACAGTCCAATATGTACTTCAAATAATGTACACGGACTCCAACAACGCAGCCGAATACAAGGCCCTCCTACATGGTCTCCGGATGGCAATCTCCATGGGCATTCAGCGCCTAGAGGTGCGCGGGGATTCAAACCTTGCAATATCCCAAATAAATAGAGACTTTGACGCCAAGGATCCGAAAATGGCAGCATATCGCAATGCTGTCCTAAAAATGTCAGCTCGGTTTGAAGGACTTGAATTCCATCACGTAGCCCGAGATAATAACCAAGCAGCCGACGTACTGGCACGCATCGGTGCAAAACGTGACGCTGTCCCTCCAAATATCTTCCTGGAATGGCTCTTCAAGCCGTCCGTACTATGGGAAGGGGAGACCAGAAATGACAAACCGGAAGCAACCACGCCAACCGGCGATTCAGCCGATGACATAACACCTTCAGCCCACAACATAATGGCAGTAATCGCCCCGTGGACAGAACCATTCCTAGCCTACTTGCTTAGGCAGGAACTCCCCGAAGACCAAAATGAGGCCCGCTGCATAGTCCGGCGATCGAAAGCCTACAAGGTCCATGAGGGAGAACTTTATAAGAAAAGTACAACCGGAGTCCTTCAAAGGTGTATCTCCGAAGAGGAAGGGCGAAACCTCCTGGCTGAAATTCATGCCAGACTAGGCGGACACCACGCAGCAGCCCGGGCCCTTCTAGGAAAGGCATTCCGTACATGATTTTATTGGCCGACGGCCCGGGCAGATGCCCAGGACTTAGTCCAGAGATGCGTCGGTTGTCAGCTCTTTGCTAATCAGAGCCATATGCCACCCACTGCCCTCAAAACTATACCCATTACCTGGCTGTTCGCGGTCTGGGGGATTGATATGGTTGGACCCCTTAAAGGGGAACCCACAAGCAAAGGTACCTATTGGTCATGGTGGATAAATTCACCAAATGGATAGAGGCCAAACCGGTCAAAACGGCAGAGTCCGGACCAGTGATAGACTTTATATCCGGGGTCGTACACCGTTACGGTGTCCCCCACAGCATCATCACCGACAACGGCACGAACTTCACGGCCAACGAGGTTTAAGTCATGGTGCAAAAATATGTGCATTAAGCTCGACTACGCTTCAGTCTATCACCCTCAAACCAATGGTCAAGTGGAACGAGCAAATGGTCTAATAATGAGCGGCATTAAACCCGGACTGGTGCGGTCACTTACAAAATCCGACACACAATGGGTAGAGGAGCTCGACTCCATACTCTGGGGGCTGCGGACAACGCCTAACCGTACTACCGGATTCACACCATTTTTTATGGTATACGGCGCAGAGACGGTCTTGCCCTGCGACATCATTCATGACTCACCTCGAGTGCGCATGTACGAAGAACGAGAAGCCGAGCTGGATTGGCAGGACAGCTTGGACGCATTGGAGGAGGAACGCGACGTCGCCAAGGCTTGTTTCGCATTTTATCAGCAGCAGGCTCGAAGATATCAAAGCAGAGAAGTACGGGCCAAGACTTATAACGTTGGCGAACTAGTTCTATGCCTGCCGGACAAGAAAAAATACAAGCTCAAGCCCAAATGGGAGGGCCCCTTCATCATCGACCAGGTCCTGACCGGCGGGGCGTACCGTCTGCGAAATGCATCGGACAATCGACTCGAGCCGAACCCATGGAACGCAGCCCGCCTCCGAAGATTCTACGCCTAGCGCCGGACTAAGAGTTCGTCCCCTTCCCCCGTCCAAATCTTTTACACTCCAGCTGTACCTCGTTTCTCTTTCTTCTCTTAACCTTTCTTCATAAAAAGCCCTTAAGGGCCCACTTGCGCATTGTTCGCACACACTTGATGTGCCATCCGCACTCATTATACCTGGGGGCTTCTTTTCAAGAAGCTCAATTGCAAGGGCTTCATGCCTAGCACATGTGTCAAGCTTCCACATGTACCTTTTACTCACCATTATATGCATCGATATGACTTAAGTTTTGGCCAAGCTGGGTTGCCTAGCTCCTGTGCTTACCCCTACGTTCCCGATTGTTCGGCTAGGAGGTAAAGGGGGCACCTCTGTGATTGTTACTGCCGGGTCAGCCAGATGTGTACCTCAGACTGGGTGAAGCCGAAAGCTAGCGTTCTTAAGGGAATATTCGGTCGGTGACTTGAAAGATGATTTTTTACCTATCTGTTTATCTGCCCCCAGATGTTTTTCTGCTTTTTTCGCAGTCCGGACATGCACTTTAGGGCATGCCTCCCAGGGAAAGGAACCCTTAACGGAACTATTCTCCCTGGAAGATGTTTCTTACTAACCATGTAATATAACATACCTAGTTGGGCACTTGTTTGATAAAGCACTAATGACCCCTACGCCTGGTCTCCATGCATACCCCGGTTGTTTCTTAACCAAAAAGGTAATCGGACACACTCCGGACTCTAGGGTCCCGAGGTCGAAGCGAAAAGGTCGGCAAAGACAAATGATCTACAATCCGGCTAGAAGGCATTTCACATGTCATTTTAAAATACATTGTCAAATTTACTGATTGTATTCCTCCTCAATCCCGTCTAACAGGCTGTCTAACTTACAGTCCCGTTGGGAAAATTTAGCAGCCAACTCTACTTGGCTGTATACTAAACTCACAGGGATCTCCTTCCCATCGGGCCCCACCGGTCCAACTTCGGCCATGTGGTTGGGATCCGCCCTCTTGTACCGCGTCTTCACCATGGCCCAAGCCTCCCTGGCACCCTGGCGGCAGGCCGAAATCTTCCATAAACAGAAGCGCTGCAGCACTCCCTGGAGTTTCTCCGCAAGCTCCCCAAGTCCCTCGGGTAGGGAGACGACTGGCCATAATGCCTGGACGACGCCGCTCATTGCCTGCCGAACTCGTTCGAGCAGTTGCAACAGCTCGGGAAGTTGATCACCCGTCAATACGGGCATCTCCTCCGCAGGGCGACCTGTGAGTATACCTACAAGACATATTCTGTCAATTTACTTCCTCGCCGAATTCTTCTTTTCAAAGGAGTTCGCTCAAGCACTTACTATAGATGCCGCGACGAAGCCGCTGATTCTCCTTAATTGAGCCGGACAGCTCGACACGAACGCCTTTCAGCTCTTCTCCAAGCTGGGCGTGGGCATCTTGAAGCTTGTTCCTTTCCTGCTGTACCCTATTCAGCACCCTCTCGCCGGCCTTCAGCTGGCGCAGCAGTTCCTGCCTGTCCGGATCTTGTCCGGCAGCACTTGCAATGTCATTATTAGACTTGCGCGCACGCTGCACAGCGCTTATATTTAACAAAAAAATGTGTTACCAGGAAGGGCCTCTGTGTTTCCTCCTGCGGCAGCAAGTGCGGCCTCAAGTTGGGCCTTATATTCTTGCAGCTCCTGAGACAGCTGGGCATTCTTCTCGGTAAGAGCCTGCGTTTCAAATGATCCTTAAATCAGTTAACATAACTACTTTAAGTCTCGGGGGCTACTGGCATATATAACCATTAAATTCCCTTACCCGTATGTCTTTTACATACTGCTCCGTGGCTCTGGTAAAACCATCTTGAGCAGCACGGAGGTGCGCGTCCCCCGCGTTAAAGGCGTTTAGCGCCTCAGGGGAAAAGCACGCGTCACGAAATACTGTCCGGCGGCGCCTATGGTTCATGGCGCTCTCCACCTTAGACTTGGTGGTGGACAATTTGTTGGCATCCTCCGTTGGAGGAGTGTCCGGCCCGCGCCTTGCGCTTGTCTCCCCCTCCAGACCAGGCGCTGGAGCCTGGCCGATATAGGTCAGATCGGCAACCTCTACGCCCGCAGTCCGGCGAGCGCTTTTTCTCCTACAAAGATCACGAGCACTCAGACGCTCCCTAGGAACGTTGCTCTGAATATTTAAATACGAACTATACCCTTGTGGCGATGTTCCAGTCCGCGCCGCGCTCCTTTTCCGCCTGCTGGTCCGGACTGGCCTTTGTTGGTCAGCCGCCGCGGGCTCGGCTTCCCGCCTTGAAGGTGTTTCCTGTAAAGCGCCATCATTCGCGAAGGTCAGAAATGGGCAAGGAAGAGATAATGGTGTCCGGACCTCGGTCACAATCACCTGGGAAGCCGGATATAATCCGGGGTAGTCCGCCGTAATGGCGACTAAAGCGTTATCCATGCTGAGCTGGTGGAACACCCCGTCGATCAGCTCCACCTTGATATCCGGATCCTCTTCGGAGGCCGGATCCTGGGATCTCTCTGGATCCTCGGGTTGCGGAGCTGGACTTACCATGTCCTCCACAATCCGGCGCAGTTCCTGCGCCGAAGATATAATGTAAAAAGCTTAGACTTTGAAAGCATGGGTTGAGCCCTTAAAGGTTTTCGCTTACCCAGCCCCGAGGGTTACTCATGGAAAACCCATTCAAGGGGTTCGTTCGAAGGAAGTCCTCCTTCTCCCCCTTGTACAGGCCGGACAGGATCTGCACCAGATCCTCGGTCGAATCTGGCCCTTTGCGGCCATGGCGGGTGGCATCATCTTCCCCGTTGAAATCCCACATGGGGTGGCCCCTGTATTGCAATGGCTGTACCCCCCGCATGATGCATGTTGCCATGACTCCAATCATGGTCAACCCGGAATGGGCTAGTAATTTTATTCAGCCCATTAGGTAATGGACGCTCTTGTCTTCCTCCAATTGGGGGCTCCGCGGGTGCCAGCTAAGGCGTTTCTTCAGAGGAGCAGCACTAAACTCCGGGAGGCCGACCCGGATTGGGTCCCGCAGCGGAGCGTCTTCTATGTAAAACCATTCCGAAGGCCAGTCTTCGGACGCCTTCTTCGGGGTACCGGATGGATATCCGGTCCCGGCAATGCGCCATACTTCGGTGCCGCCCACTTGATATATAGATCCCTCGTGAGAACGGGGTACGAGGCAGAACAACCTCTTCCACAGTGCAAAATGGGGCTCGATGCCCAGGAATAGCTCGCAAAGAGCTATGTAACCCGCGATGTGCAGGACAGAGGCGGGTGTAAGGTGATGGAGCTGGTGTCCGTAGAACTCCAGGAGCCCGCGGAGAAACGGATGTATCGGAAATCCGAGTCCCCTTATCAGATAAGGGACGAAGCATACCCGCTCCCCTTTGTTGGGACTTGGGGTAGCCTCTGCTTGCTTCCCACCTTGGTAGGTGGCCAGCCCGGCTCGAACCGGGACCATGAAGGCCGGAGGGAGATATCCCCCCGCTTGGAGCTTCACTAGCTCGTTGTGTGGAACAGAGCACCTCCTCCAATCTCCTGGCGGTGGGCTGGGAGCGCGAGAAGAGGAGCCGCATCGACGGTCCATGATGGAATGGATTTTTGGGTCAAAGGCGCTCCGATGAGTATTCGCGGAAGGAAGATGGTGTGATATCTGGATTTTTGCCTCTTTTGTAGGCGGATGACTTGCACGACTAAGGGGTGAAACATAAAAGACACCCTGGCTTTTCGCATTCGTGCGACGCGTGGAAGAAGGCCATTATTGGGCATAGAAGCCAAGAAGCACAGCATTTATGAGGAAGCCGAACACTGTTCGGCAGGTACATGGAACTTGAAGGGAGAACCCGCCTTGGAACACCGAAGACTATATACGCGCTGGACTTATCGTCATTGAAGCCTGGTTCGGGGGCTACTGAGGGAGTCCTGCACTAGGGGGTGTCCGGACAGCCAGACTATCATCGTCCGCCGGACTCCAAGACTACGAAGATACAAGATTGAAGACTCCGTCCCGTGTCCGGATGGGACTTTCCTTGGCGTGGAAGGCAAGCTTGGCGATACGGATATGTAGATCTCCTACCATTGTAACCGACTCTGTGTAACCCTAGCCTTCTCCGGTGTCTATATAAACCGGAGGGCTTTAGTCCGTAGGACACAACATACATTACAACAATCATACCATAGGCTAGCTTTAGGGTTTAGCCTCCTTGATCTCGTGGTAGATCCACTCTTGTACTACCCATATCATCAATATTAATCAAGCAGGACGTAGGGTTTTACCTCCATCAAGAGGGCCCGAACCTCGGTAAAACATCGTGTCCCTTGTCTCCTGTTACCATCCACCTAGACGCACAGTTCGGGACCCCCTACCCGAGATCCGCCGGTTTTGACACCGACAACGACCTATTCAGCTCAGCCCATTCGGCCAACCGATCGCTCAGCGGAAGTGAACGATCCGGACTATGGAATTGAGACCAAAACAGCTCTTCCGTCTTGTGATCCTTCTGGCTCCGGAAGTGCACAACGGCATCCGCCGCACTTGCCGCTAAATCCATATAAGGATCCTCCGGACCCCACAGCTGGCCAAGTTGGGCATACTTGGGATCCGTAAAACTTCGGCGCAGTAGAAAGGGCTTGCCAGCCACAATGTCTCCGGCTTGGCGCAGCTCCTCCTTTATAGCCCGCATTGCAGATCAGGCGTCCTTGGCTTCGGTGGTGGCCTTCCCCAGGTCTTCTCGCTCCGATAGGCGCTCCTTTTCAAGAGCCTCAGTTCGGTCGGTAGCATCTTTTAACTTCACTGCCATTTTGGCCATCTCTTCCCTGCTTCGGCAGTGCTCAGCCCTTTCGGCTTCTAACTCCTCGGCCACCCTCAAGGCCACCGCATTACTCCTTCTGGCTTGCTCCTTGGCTTGAGCAAGTTCGGCCCAAAGGCTCTCCACAGCAGCAGCACCATCTGCGTCAAGCACAAATATTATAAGAGATGGGCTTCGGCTCCCTTACTAGGTGACTGCGGAGAAAAAACTTACCTTGCGATTCGTCAAGTCGCCTGCTGATTAGCGCGATGTTCGCATCCGCAATGTCGAGTTGCCGCCTTAGTTCGGCAACTCCATCAGTCCGGCTGGCCCCCGGACGATCCGCCACCTGCATAGGAATGGCAAAGATTGAAACCTGCGATTTTGATCCTCGGCACGCTGTCGCTTTCGACAACCTACCGAGTCTCAGGGGCTACTATCTATACAGGGCGCACTTCCATGTGCAAAACTGTCAAAAGGTGTGTCATTTTTACGTACCTCAAACCCCGCCAGCAAACTCCTGACGGCATTATGCAATCCTCTTTCGGCGAACGAAATCCTTCCAATCAACATATTCATCAATGCATGGTGATCTTCTGAAATGGACGCCTTCTCAAGCAGATCGTTCAGCTCCCCCGGCCGAACACCAATCGGCGCCGAATTCTTCGGCTCTGCCGGGCTCGGGGATACCCTCCGTGATGACACTTCAGGCTCGTCCGCCCTATCAGACGGCAGACGGAGGCGTCTCGCTCTCCACCATCTCCGGACAAAGGTCCCCCGAAGACGAGCTCATCTGAGAAGGTCGGAGATCCGAACTACAAGGTAAAAGGTTCGGTTATCCTCAGAAGCACAAATAGGAATGTCTCTTATTACTAAACTCCCTTTTTTCTACTTACGGCCCGCTGGAGGGCTGATCCTTTAGGGGAGACTGTGCGGCTGGGACCTCCCCGGACGCGGGACCCTCTGGCGAAGATTTCTTCCCCCGCTTAGGGGCTTTGGCCTCCGGATCTTCGGAGGCGGTCCTCTTCTCCCCCTGGAGGGAGGGATTCTCGATCCCCCCTTCCTCAAGAGCCTACTTGGTGAGGCGGTAGCTCCCCTATTTTCCCCTTCGCCTTCTTCTGAAGGCGCAACCTCCAACATCCTGACCAGCATGGGATCCGGCACGGTCTCTGGGAGGGGGGCCGGACACCGTATCAGTTTTGCTTGCGCTATCCACTCCTGTTTAGAAGAACGTCGGTCAAAAGGCAAATCATGGAAAGGCAAACAAACGGTATGTCCGGACTCGGAGCTACTTACTTGTGTATCCGGGCGATTGCAGCTCAGGCCGGCGTCCTCGGTCAATTCCGGACACGCCACTTGTGGTCCGAAGAATAATTTGTACATCTCCACGGGTGTCATACCCATGAAGTGTTGAAGAATCCGTGGTCCCTCCATATTAAATTCCCATAGCCGGAGAGGGCGGCGTTTGCAGGGCAAGAGACGCCTAATCAGCATGACCTGCATTACCACAACCAGATCGATCTCCCTCGCTTGGAGGTCTCGAATCCGGCCCTGCAGAAGGGGCACGTCCTTTGGTGACCCCCAATTGAGCCCTTGGTTGACCGACGACATCAACCGTCGTGGAGGTCCCGAGCGGAATAAGGGCGGCGGCTTCTGCCTGCTGCCCTTCGGAGCGGTGATATAGAACCACTCCCGCTGTCACAAGCCGAGCTCCTCTTGGAAGCATCAGCCCTCTTGCTTACGGCCGCCCCGCCGCACACTGCTTGACGCCCCCCGATCATCTTCGGCTCCACATTGAAGGTCTTCAGCCACAGGCCGAAGTGGGGGGTGACGCGGAGGAAGGCTTCGCAGACGACAATAAATGCGGAAATATGGAGGATGGACTCCGGGGCCAAGTCATGGAATTCCAACCCATAGTAGAACATGAGCCCTCTCACAAAACGATCCGTCGGGAAGCCTAAACCCCGACGAAGGTGGGATACAAAGACGACATACTCGCCGGGCTCGGGGGTGGGGATGGCCTGCCCTTCGGCGGGCAGCCTGTGCGAAATCTCGTAAGACAGGTACTTGGCCTCTCGCAGCTTTAGCATGTCCTCCTCCGTGACGGAGGAGGGCATCCACTGGCCCTGAAGGTCGGAGCCGGACATTGTTGAAGGTCCAAAGCGCTCGAATCTGGGGCTCTGGGTGTTGGAACTTGGAGCAAGGAGAGGATTCGATGGAAGATTGAAGAAAAGAAACGAGCCTTGGTCCTATTTAAAAGAGGGAGAATACCAAGAGCCGTCTCCGTGACCGTTTGGGACTCGCCTTCAATAGAGGAGGCGTGGCGACGGGCGCGGTTGGGTTACCCACGTCCGTATTGATGAGAATCCCGGAATAAGGGGAACACGATCTCTGCTTCGACAAGACATGCCAAGGAAACTGCTTCGCTAAACGCGCTGAGGTGGTCTAATAAAAAACGATTCAAGTAAAGGCTTGGTAGTGGTGTGACGTCATACCACAGGATACGTCAGCAGATTGAACTTGTGTACATTTTATTCTCTCTACGGTGGAATGTGGAATTTATTTTGCAGAGCCGGACGCTATCCTGGTGTTCACAATCTTCTATGGATTATTTGGAGGAGGAACCTGCCTTGCAATGCCGAACATTATGCGCGCCGGACTCATCGTCACTGAAGCCAGGTTCAGGGGCTACTGAGGGAGTCCTGGACTTGGGGGTGTCTGGACAGCCGGACTGTCAGCATCAGCCGGACTATCATCGTCCGCCGGACTCCAAGACCATGAAGATACAAGATTGAAGACTTCGTCCCGTGTCCGGATGGGACTTTCCTTGGCGTGGAAGGCAAGCTTGGCGATACAGATATGAAGATCTCCTACCATTGTAACCGACTCTGTGTAACCCTAGCCCTCTCCCGTGTTAAACCGGAGGGCTTTAGTCCGTAGGACACAACAACCATTACAACAATCATACCATAGGCTAGCTTCTAGGGTTTAGCCTCCTTGATCTCGTGGTAGATCCACTCTTGTACTACCCATATCATCAATATCAATCAAGCAGGAGTAGGGTTTTACCTCCATCGAGAGGGCCCGAACCTGGGTAAAAACATCGTGTCCCTTGTCTCCTGTTACCATCCGCCTAGACGCACAGTTCGGGACCCCCTACCTGAGATCCGCCGGTTTTGACACCGACAGATACCATGAAATGTGAAATCCACGTTGAGATCACTATATCACAAACTCACTCTAATTCAACAACGCGTCATAAATCAATTACCACGTTGAGATTAGTATTTGCAAGGAAAATACGGGCATTGTAATACACATAGATTCATTCGGCAATTTAAAAGGTTCCTTTCATATTCTCTAATGGTAGGACCCAACGGCGTACCAGCCAGACCTTGGCTCGTGTTGATCCTAAAAAAATAAAAAAAAACCGGGCTTGTGTCCTTCGGTGGCGTGCGTGGTAGGCACATTAGGCAACCCCAACCAGTCGAGCCTCAGCGTTTCAAGTTGAAATATCTGGTGACCAGAATTCCAGCCCTAGGAAATTCCCCTCATGTCCCCGGTCCATAATGACTACCGATGAACAATGGAGTGATGCTTTAGTAACTAGACAATGTTACCTACCGTGCCGAGCACGATTCAATTCCCTCGGTCGCCGCTCGTCAAGGTCACCCATCAACTGCATTGCCTAGTACTACTACTACTACACCAGGATGAGCACAGAATTGAGCTCGTTTGTTCGTGCCTAGTACTTGAGTTAATATATCAGACAATGCACTGGTACGGAGGGATTATCCTTTTATTCTGCATATATAACTTGTCTGAAGTCTAACTAAGCAAAATGTTTGACCAATTCCTTTCTTAGGAAATACAACAGGTTAGATGTACGGCTTGAAAATTTATTGCATGATGCAGATTATGATATTGTTTCGAATCCTGGATCTTAAATTGCAGAAAATCCAAAAGTGAGCACAAATTCTTGAAATTGAGCATGGTCACGTGATATGGCACAAATATTACATTGTAAGTTTTTTCTTCAATTTGAGACAAGCTGCTTATGACAAGTTGCACAAATGAAGAGACAAGGTATTTTGGGACAAAGACCTGTCATGTTAAGGTGAACGCTTTCACTATTGAAACCGTGGGCGTTTACGTGCCGCCACGAGTCCCCGCTTCTCATCGGCAGGTGCCGTCCGAGCAAGCGTGTGAGTCGACGGGAGGCGTGCGAGCAGACCGCTGTGCAGGCTCACAGGGAAGCATTGAGTAGACTGCTGTGCAGGCTCACCGGGAGGCGAGCCTGAAAGTGCAACTATCCCTAGGTGGTTTTGGTAATTCATAACAACATATAGCTCATTGAGCTAATGCTATTCCAAGACTATTATTTCAGAAAAGCTCAATGAATGGCATGGCATGGATGATGAAAGTGGATCCCTCAAAATACTAATGACAAAGGATTGGCTCAAGCTCAAAAGCTCAAGACTCTTCATTTTACATTTTAGTGATCCAAGATCACATTGAGTCTATCGGAAAAGCCAATACTATCAAGGAGGGATGAGGTGTTGCTTAATGAGCCTCTTGCTTCATGTGCTTAGTGATATGCTCCAAAACCCTCAGCTACTTTCTCACATCCACAAATGACCTAAACCTAAAGCCAAAATCGGTCACACCGATTCTTTCTATCCGGCGCCACCGAGTTTGAATGTCATAGCCACTGCCAGAAACCCTAGGCAAATCGGTCCTACCGATAGGGATCTCGGTCTCACCGAGATGGGATTGTAATCTCTCTGTTTCCCTTCGTAACATTTCGGTCTAACCGAAGTGAGCGATCCCTCCCACCGAGATTGCAATGTAAATTCTCTGTTTCCCTTTTGTAACATTTCGGTCTCACCGAAAAGACCAAATCGGTCCCACCGAGTTTACCTGACCAACTCTCTGGAAAGCTTATTACCAAAATCGGTCTCACCGAGTTTGTGTAATCGGTCTTACCAAGATTACGTTATGCCCTCACCCTAACCAAATCGTTCTCACCGAGTTGCATGTCAGTCCCACCGAAAATCCTAACGGTCACTAGGTTTACTAAATCGGTCTGACCGAGTCTGTTGAATCAGTCCCACCGAGTTTGGTAAATTGAGTGTAACGGTTAGTTTTTGTGTGGAGGCTATATATACCCCTCCACCTCCTCTTCATTCGTGGAGAGAGCCATCAGAAAGGACCTACACTTCCAACTTACCATTTCTGAGAGAGAACCACCTACTCATGTGTTGAGACCAAGATATTCCATTCCTACCATATGAATCTTGATCTCTAGCCTTCCCCAAGTTGCTTTCCACTCAAATCTTCTTTCCACCAGATCCAAATCCTATGAGAGAGAGTTGAGTGTTGGGGAGACCATCATTTGAAGCACAAGAGCAAGGAGTTCATCATCAATGCACCATTTGTTACTTCTTGGAGAGTGGTGTCTCCTAGATTGGCTAGGTGTCACTTGGGAGCCTCCGACAAGATTGTGGAGTTGATGTCACATCCCTAGTTCTGACAATGCCTAGTGCATGCATTAGAGTGTTGCATCATGTTTAAATTTCATTTAAACCTGAAGTGGGGATTGACTAAGCCCTAGCACCAAATGAATTCAACTAGTGTCAAAATAAAAAGTTTTTCATTGAACTCAAAATGTCCTCTAAAAATGTTCAACATTTCTGGTTTGAGGTGGAAGCATCTACCAAAAATGGTTTATATTTTTGCAGGACATATTTGGTCACTGAATTAAATCATATAGTATTTGCATTTGGGCATTTAAATGCTATTAAATATTTCAAATGCTCAAATAATCCCAAACTAAAATGTTCCATGTTGGATATATTCTATGCAGTGGGCATGTGCAGTTTGGTGATTTTTGAAAGTGCTTAGCTATTTTTAATAAAGCCCAGAACAAAATAACAGAATAGAAAACAGAAACAGAAATAAGAGAGAGAGAGAGAGAAAACCTTACCTGGCGCCTGCAACCCGGCCCACCTGCCGGCCCAGCCCAGCGCCGCGCCAGCGAGCTGCTTGCCCGGCCAGGCAGGCAGGCAAGGTGCTCGACGGCGAGCACCGCATGGGTGCCACGCACCTGGTCGCCGCCTCGCCGCTCCCCTCATCGAGCCGCGACGTGGATCGCTTCCCCTCTCTCCCCCGAACCCCTCGGACATCTCCTCTCCTCCCTAGCTTCCCCCCCCTCGCGCTTCCCAGCCATGGCCGACGCCACCGTCACCGCCCCATCGCCGTAGCCGCGCTCCCCGCCGTCCGTGCTCCGTCTCGTTGTGTCCAGGAGCTCCGCCGCCGTCCACTTCATCGAGCTAACCAAGCCCCGTGTGCTCGCGAGACCCGAGTCCACCGCACCGACCTCGCCCGAGTCCGCCGTCGCCGGAGATCCTCTTCAACGCCGTCGCCGCCTCAGCTCGTCCCCGACCCCGCCGGTGGCCTCTACGAGTGCTCTGTGAGCATAGCTACCCCTCCTACCCTTCCTCTCTCGCCCCCGAGCCGTGTAGCCACCGCACGAAGATCAACCGCATGCACCGCCACGGATCTCATCGCCGACGTGCTCCCGGCCATCCTCCGGCCACCTCACGGTGTCCAACGCACTCACCACGCTGCGTTGAGTCCAACCGTGCACTCCCCGCACCTCACTGCACCCCCTAGCCCGAGTTCGTCTTCAACCGAACTCCGGTGGCCGCCTAGATCATCGTCGGCGCCAATTCCGGCCACCTCGACCCCAACGGACTCCACCAAGAGCCGCGGCTCGTCCTCAGCTCCACCCCGATGCCCTCCACGACCCTTTTGGTGGCCGGAACGGCCAAAACCACTTCCGCCGCCGCGTCGGGCTCGCCGGCGGCTAAACGCCGGTGCAGCCGACTTTGGCTTTGACCACGGGTGGGCCCTGGTTGACTCTGTTGAGTCAATGACAGGTGGGGCCCAGCCCTGTTAACTAAACTGGTTTAGTTTTAATTAATTTTTAGCTAAACTAATTACACTGACACCCTGGACCCACACGTCAGAGTTGACCCTGCTGACGTGGCCGTTGACCTGGCCCACCTGTCAGCGAGCTAAACAGCCCTGGGTCACTGACCAGTGGACCCCACTGGTCAGGTTTGACCTGGAGGCGCCCAGTTGACCTACTGACGTCATGATGATGTCAGGCTGACGCAGTAACCTATTTTCTGGATTTATTTTATATAGGAAATTCCAGAAAATAACCAAAACTTCTAAAATTCATAGAAATTCAATCGTAACTCCAAATGAAATAAATTATATATGAAAAATGATCAGAAAAATCCAATCTATCCATCTGCACAATTTTCATGCATGTTAGAACAACTTACAGCTGCTGTTTAGCAAAAATCATATTAATGGCATTTAAACCTTCACATATGGAGTTTGAATTTGAATCTTGGATTCAAACCAACTTCATTTAACTTTGTTGCTAGCTGCATTAGCTCAAAACACCAGCATGTTGCCATGTCATAGCATGCATCATATTGCGCACTGCATTGATCGTGTTTCTTCTGTGTTTGCCGGTGTTGTTCCCCCTCGGTAGACGCTGTACCGATGATGTGATCGTTGACACTGATGAAGACTCAATGTTATCTTCAGAAGTGCCAGGCAAGCAAAACCCCCTTGTTCATTCCGATACAATCCCACTCTCTCGCTCCTGCTCTATTTTACTGCATTAGGACAACAACGATTCATCTGTTACTTGCTGCGGTAGCTGAACCCCTTTATCCTTTGCATGACCTGTCATTCCACAGTAAAATAGATGAAACCCACTAGCATGAGTAGGAGTTGTTTGAGCCCTATTGTGCCTACTCATTCATGCTTGTTTGTCATGCCTGCTACTGCTTAGAGTTGAGTCAGGTCTGATTCATCGAGGATGAATCAGAGGTGCGTGAACATGTCCTACTGTGTGTGAGCTAAGTGTGTGAACACGATTTGGTAAAGGTAGCGGTGAGAGGCCATGTAGGAGTACATGGTGGGTTGTCTCATTGCAGCCGTCCTCAGGAACTGAGTTCTGTGTTTGTGATCCATGATTCAGCTACTACCACGCATTGGGCCCGAAACCAATGGACCCTCTCGGCTTCTTAATCACCCTTGTCCTCTGTCCAGGAGTTGCAAGTAGTTTCTGGTGTTTGTAGTATGCTGGAGGCCGTGCGCAGCGCTGACCGTAGGGGTGGGCTGTGATGCGGTAGGCACGTGGCCGGGTAAACCGGGCGCCCGTTTGGTGTCACGGAACCCTGTTCACATCGTTTGGGGCTGTGAGCGAAACTTCGGCCGGATCTCCTCATGGATGGAACCCGAATAGGCGATAAACCTGGACTAGGGACTTGAGTGTTTAGGTAGGTCGTGGCCGACACCCTCGTTGGGCTTCCGCTTGAAGGTTGTCGAGTACATGTCGTGTAAACGGCGGTAAGTGGTGAGAGCGTGTGTGAAGAAGTACACCCCTGCAGGGTTAACATCATCTATTTGAATAGCGGTGTCCGCGGTAAAGGACTTCTGGGTTGCCTATATCAGTTCATAGACAAGTGAAAGTGGATACTTTAAAATGCGCAAGATAAGCGTGAGTGCTATGGATGGCGTTCTCGTAGGGAGACGGGAGCGGATCCATAGTGGTGTATTGATATGGTGAATATGTGGACTCGTGTGCGCCACCACAAAAGAGTTACTTGCAGTCGTAGTTCAGGATAGCCACCGAGTCAAAGCTGGCTTGCTGCAGTTAAACCCCACCATCCCCTTTATTGATAATGATGCATATGTAGTTAGTTCTGATGTAAGTCTTGCTGGGTACATTTGTACTCACGTTTGCCTATTTTATGTTTTGCAGAGAGACTTCAGTCTCGCTAGTAGTTCCACGTGGACTTCGATGTTTAGCTTGTTACCTCAGCTACGATCTTGTGCCCTCGGCAGGATCTGGTAGATAGTCAGGCTTCCAAGCCTTTTTCATTTGTAGATGTCTGTACTCAGACATGTTAGCTTCCGCTTGTGATTTGACTTGTATGCTCTGAATGTTGGGTCGTGAGACCCCTGCTTGTATATCTCGCTCCTCGGAGCCTATTGAATACATACTTGAGTCGTAGAGTCATGTTGTGATGCCATGTTGTATTTGCACATATCGAGCATATTGTGTGTATGCTATTGAAATGCTTGATATGTGTGGGATCTGACTATCTAGTTGTTTATCTTTAGTAGCCTCTCTTACCGGGAAATGTCTCCTAGTGTTTCCACCGAGCCATGGTAGCTTGCTACTGCTCCGGAACACTTAGGCTGGCCGGCATGTGTCCTTCTTCGTTCCTGTGTCTGTCCCTTCAAGGAAATGTCACGCGATGAATACCGGAGTTCTGTTAGCTCGCTAGAGCCCGGTTCACCGGAGTCCTGTTAGCCCAGTGCTACAGCCTGGATTCACTCGCTGATGACCGACACGTTCGATGCTGGGTCATGGATGCCTGTCCCTGTAAGTCTGTGCCACTTTGGGTTTACGACTAGCCATGTCAGCCCGGGCTTCTTATCATATGGATGCTAGCGACACTATCATATACGTGTGCCAAAAGGCGCAAACGGTCCCGGGCATAGGTAAAGCGACACCCGTGGGAATACCATGCGTGAGGCCGCAAAGTGATATGAAGTGTTACAGGCTAGATCGATGTGACATTGAGTCGGGGTCCTGACAGCTTTGGTATCAAAGCCTGACTGCCTATAGGATTACCAAGCCAAACTGGTCGAAGTTGTGTCTAGAAATGCTTTAGTTATGTAAGGGAATTGATTGTGGGATGGGAACGTAAGGCTCTTTTTACTTCTTATACCTCATGGCCTTCTGATCGGAGTCAACCTCTTCTCTTCTACGGGGATTAAGAACTAGGCCTTCTCATCTATCTATCAGGATGACGTGTTACTAATCCATAGACTTATAGAATTGATAGTTTCAAATCTCAGTTCAATTTTTACTACTTCCGTATGTTCATAGCTGGCCTCAGAACTTTGGTATTGGGATGTTGAGTGGTCATGACACAATTTTGCAGGATGTCTCAAATCTTTTTGAGCATTTACAGCCGTTATGCTGTCTGAGTCATCCCAGGTCTCTAAATAGTCTGATGCATTTGCAAAATCCCTTCCTCCCGTTCCGATGTCCCTTTGGGCCAGATTAACCACACTAATCGGTGAGTTGAGGTACTCTGTTGCCTTAACATATATGTCAGAGTTATTATTATGACCCTAGGTGTCTAGAGTATCATCTAGTAATCTAGCCACGTTTTGTGTCCCATTGTGAGGATTCTGGCCTTTATTCTCGAAAGCATCCCGTGATGCCATTTAGTTAGTAGGTAATCTACTTCTGGGTTTTGAACCCGAGATTCACCCCACTTACCTCATGTTGATAGTGTTTGCTAGTTCCTTTAGGAAATTAGTAACCTTTGCATTAGTCCTCGAGGTCCGTGGTATTTCCTTCTTCCAAATACTATGAACCACTTATGGCAGAAGTTTGTTGAACCAAAAGATCACAACAAGAGTGCTCTCGAAGAGTTCTCCATGTTATATTGTGACTCTGCCAGTTCTACCTTTTTGCATGGGTTATCTGGAGGAAACATGTTGAACTTGGTTCGACATACTAATCTATGCATCCACAACTCAGAAAATCATATGTTCCTTTGAGTTGTCCCCCTTTAGTTGTATACTGACCTTCATCTATCGATTGATAGTCAGGAGTAGTCGTGCATTCGTGTTCATCGATGCCTTTTACTTCTGTGGTCCGTCAAGCCATTCTATTCCGGAATGACTTGGAGAAACAAACTCCAGTACCTTGTCCATTTCTAGGATTGGGTCAAAGCAGTGGTACTCCACAGATCAAATACTAATCCAGCTTTTGTTCTGTTCTACCTTGGAGTAATACCATCTTTATATCAAGAATGTCATGGGAATTGCACACCATCCTATGAATTCTTGATGTAGTAATACTTCTTGCCATCATTGTTCATTCCTCGGTTTCCGTGTTATTGTAACCGGAATGCCGACAAGTGAATCGTGGTGTGTGAAATCAATACTGCTAGCAACTCCGTTGCTTGGTAGTTAAATGGACGATAACCTCATTCTTAGTGTGTTGATTATTGAATCGTCACCCTAAGACTAATTGTGCTACCTAGTCTCTATTTCTGGTGCACTTTTTGATCAATGAGTTAGGATTTTGTCAAACCCTTGCTCTATTGATCATATCGTCTTGCCCTGAAAAGCAAGATTGTTCTCGAGCTTAGTAACATATCGGTGGTTCGTGATTTTCCGAATATCTTCTTGGAGGTATCACCAGGTTGTCACCTGACCGCTATGTTGAGTTCGTGATCAAGTTGGTTTCATATAAATCACCCCTTCTCCAAGAATCTGTGTTGCATACCCCTGAGCTAGTTGGTTAAGCTAAACAACAACTTGGAGAGTTGGAAGATAAAAGCTTGTCCGACTTAGCTCATGTTAAGGGATATCTTTTTGTGTGCGTGTGATGAAGAAAGATGATATCTTCATCAATTGATCCTCGAAACCAGTTGTTGGAGCTATCGTCTTGCGAAAACTTTGATTTGAGTGTGGGCTATTCTCAAATCAAATCAGAACCAACGATGTTCGTAATGTTGTCTTACTCGTGGATTTTCCTCGAGCATACACCATTATATCTTTTAGGCCTGACCAATGCTATCACTTGTTCACATAATTATGGAATTCCATCTTCATGGGAATCTTGATGAATTGTTGTTGAGCCCATCGACAACATCCTTGTCTTCTCCATAATTTTGTTGAACATTAAGATAGTGTTGGAAACTTTTTAAAGCATTTGTTCATGCTAGCTCATGAAGCATATGTTCGGATGTAAGAAGTGACTTCCTCTAGTTCATGTGCATTTGATGCAAGTTGCCGCCGTGGATTCGAGAAAGTCAATGTTGCTTCCTTTGGAATCATCCCAAATCAGTCATGCATACGTGCGAAGTATTCTGTGGTTCGAAGACTTGCAACCTTCATTCTATATGTATTCCTAGCACACCAAGCCATTGATTGATTTGTTCAAGGAGAAGAAGTTCCTTCTTAAGAATCATGACTTATGTTAGGACTTCGCTATCCTCAATGATGATTCCCAACCAGAACTCGGTAGTGTTTTGTTGTAAGACTACTATGTGGTAATGCTTGTCTGGGACAACGTGTTCACATGTTTGTAGCAGAACCGGCTCATATTTTGGAGCTTACTACCATAGTCCATTTCCCGAGAATCTCACAACGTCTTCTCGTCGACTTGTGTTGCAAACTTTCATTTTACTTTCTAGACTTGATGAGTCTGGAATACTCTGACGCCAACCAGATCTGAATCTCAGGCAGATATGATGGATGGAACATCTCCCAAGAACTATAATATTGGTCTCTCGATAACCGGTAAAGAGGATGTCATGGCCAACACACCCAGCTGGAAGACCTATTATTGTAGTATCTTGATTGAGGAAGTTGGCCACCTCCCCATAAGGACTTCGTAGGATTTACTCCCTAGTTGTCCCCTATGGATTTTTGTGCTCCCGAAGTCCGACCTTTACTTGATGTTCTAGATACCAAACCATATCTATGAATGGGACACGCTAGTACATCAAGGAGAACATTAGAAGCGGAGTGCTAAATGTCTCTCGGTCGATCTTCCAGATTTTGTTCCCTTGGCCCCGCTAAGGTGAAATCTGAGAAGGTTATCTTCCTTTGCATCTGCATCGTCCATCGCAATTCGTCATGGTAGTACGTTGTGTTGCCAGGACCCTTGACACGTATGTTGGCAAAACCTTGATGATTATGGAGATGCTCAAGTTCTTGAAAGCACGAACAAGCATTAGGTGCTATCCTAGTTACTAACTGGGATTGTTCTCAGTTTCCCCGGTTATGCTATAACCATTCCAATAGTGGAATCACCCTCTGCAATTGAGTTTCTCCCCAGTTACTAGAATCATTCCCAGCACTTGTATTTTGTTCCTAACTTGCACTGTCATTGTGCCGTCCTATCTTGGGTCCCATCCATTTCCGATGATAAGCAAAATCATCCCTTGTGTTGTCTTCAACAAGGTAATCCACATCATCCATTCTGGCCCGAGAATGTCATTCTTTCGGACTCCTTCAAATGATCGATGGTGAATTGCCTTAGGCTGGTATAAAGAATTTCAATGATCTCTGAATCAAAGGTAATTCTTTTTGCCACTTAAGGGGATATATCTACGAATTGCCTTCCTCTAAGATGTCTCGCTGTGGTATCATGGCAACTCAAACTCTCGCTACGTTGACAACCGTTCACCACCTTCTTAGGTGTGGAACTGTTGTCTACCTAGTGAACCCTCGTCATCCGCTCCACTTCATTCCTCTAGACGTGTGCTTTGTATCTCAGCTTGAGAGATGTTTTTATGACTCACCCCATGAGCTGATCCTAAGTTGTTTGATCTTCAAGAAGATTGATCCTTTTAGAGATGTTCCATTCCTCTCATTGTCATTTTAGTTGGAGTTCTCAGAGCAAGACTTCGAGACAATGATGGTGATCAAAACAACGTTCATTTGAAGTGCAACTTGGATCGTGAAGATTATTTTAGTTTGTGTTTCCCTTTTATCTTACCCTACGCTTGAATCTCGGGTCGAGATTCTTGTTTAGTGGGGGTGAGTTGTCACATCCCTAGTTCTGACAATGCCTAGTGCATGCATTAGAGTGTTGCATCATGTTTAAATTTCATTTAAACCTGAAGTGGGGATTGACTAAGCCCTAGCACCAAATGAATTCAACTAGGGTCAAAATAAAACCTTTTTCATTGAACTCAAAATGTCCTCTAAAATTTTTCAACATTTCTGGTTTGAGGTGGAAGCATCTACCAAAAATGGTTTATATTTTTGCAGGACATATTTGGTCACTGAATTAAATCATATAGTATTTGCATTTGGGCATTTAAATGCTATTAAATATTTCAAATGCTCAAATAATCCCAAACTAAAATATTCCATGTTGGATATATTCTATACAGTGGGCATGTGCAGTTTGGTGATTTTTGAAAGTGCTTAGCTATTTTTAATAAAGCCCAGAACAAAATAACAGAATAGAAAACAGAAACAGAAATAAGAGAGAGGGAGAAAACCTTACCTGGCGCCTGCAACCCGGCCCACCTGCCGGCCCAGCCCAGCGCCGCGCCAGCGAGCTGCTTGCCCGGCCAGGCAGGCAGGCAAGGTGCTCGACGGCGAGCACCGCATGGGTGCCACACACCTGGTCGCCGCCTCGCCGCTCCCCTCATCGAGCCGCGACGTGGATCGCTTCCCCTCTCTCCCCCGAACCCCTCGGACATCTCCTCTCCTCCCTAGCTTCCCCCCCCTCGCGCTTCCCAGCCATGGCCGACGCCACAGTCGCCGCCCCATCGCCGTAGCCGCGCTCCCCGCCGTCCGTGCTCCGTCTCGTTGTGTCCAGGAGCTCCGCCGCCGTCCACTTCATCGAGCTAACCAAGCCCCGTGTGCTTGCGAGACCCGAGTCCACCGCACCGACCTCGCCCGAGTCCACCGTCGCCGGAGATCCCCTTCAACGCCGTCGCCGCCTCAGCTCGTCCCCGACCCTGCCGGTGGCCTCTACGAGTGCTCTGTGAGCATAGCTACCCCTCCTACCCTTCCTCTCTCGCCCCCGAGCCGTGTAGCCACCGAACGAAGATCAACCGCATGCACCGCCACGGATCTCGTCGCCGACGTGCTCCCGGCCATCCTCCGGCCACCTCACGGTGTCCAACGCACTCACCACGCTGCGTTGAGTCCAACCATGCACTCCCCGCACCTCACTGCACCCCCTAGCCCGAGTTCGTCTTCAACCGAACTCCGGTGGCCGCCTAGATCATCGCCGGCGCCAACTCCGGCCACCCCGACCCCAACGGACTCCACCAAGAGCCGTGGCTCGTCCTCAGCTCCATCCTGATGCCCTCCGCGACCCTTTTGGTGGCCGGAACGGCCAAAACCACTTCCGCCGCTGCGTCGGGCTCGCCGGCGGCTAAACGCCAGTGCAGCCGACTTTGGCTTTGACCACGGGTGGGCCCTGGTTGACTCTGTTGAGTCAATGACAGGTGGGGCCCAGCCCTGTTAACTAAACTGGTTTAGTTTTAATTAATTTTTAGCTAAACTAATTACACTGACACCCTGGACCCACACGTCAGAGTTAACCTTGCTGACGTGGCCGTTGACCTGGCCACCTGTCAGCGAGCTAAACAGCCCTGGGTCACTGACCAGTGGACCCCACTGGTCAGGTTTGACCTGGAGGCGCCCAGTTGACCTGCTGACGTCATGATGATGTCAGGCTGACGCAGTAACCTATTTTCTGGATTTATTTTATATAGGAAATTCCAGAAAATAACCAAAACTTCTAAAATTCATAGAAATTCAACCGTAACTCCAAATGAAATAAATTATATATGAAAAATGATCAGAAAAATCCAATCTATCCATCTGTAAAATTTTCATGCATGTTAGAACAACTTACAGCTGCTGTTTAGCACAAATCATATTAATGGCATTTAAACCTTCACATATGGAGTTTGAATTTGAATCTTGGATTCAAACCAACTTCATTTAACTTTGTTGCTAGCTGCATTAGCTCAAAACACCAGCATGTTGCCATGTCATAGCATGCATCATATTGCGCACTGCATTGATCGTGTTTCTTCTGTGTTTGCCGGTGTTGTTCCCCCTCGGTAGACGCTGTACCGATGATGTGATCGTTGACACTGATGAAGACTCAATGTTATCTTCAGAAGTGCCAGGCAAGCAAAACCCCCTTGTTCATTCCGATACAATCCCACTCTCTTGCTCCTGCTCTATTTTACTGCATTAGGACAACAACGATTCATCTGTTACTTGCTGCGGTAGCTGAACCCCTTTATCCTTTGCATGACCTGTCATTCCACAGTAAATAGATGAAACCCACTAGCATGAGTAGGAGTTGTTTGAGCCCTGTTGTGCCTACTCATTCGTGCTTGTTTGTCATGCCTGCTACTGCTTAGAGTTGAGTCGGGTCTGATTCATCGAGGATGAATCAGAGGTGCGTGAACATGTCCTACTGTGTGTGAGCTAAGTGTGTGAACACGATTTGGTAAAGGTAGCGGTGAGAGGCCATGTAGGAGTACATGGTGGGTTGTCTCATTGCAGCCGTCCTCAGGAACTGAGTTCTGTGTTTGTGATCCATGATTCAGCTACTACCACGCATTGGGCCCGAAACCAATGGACCCTCTCGGCTTCTTAATCACCCTTGTCCTCTGTCCAGGAGTTGCAAGTAGTTTCTGGTGTTTGTAGTATGCTGGAGGCCATGCGCAGCGCTGACCGTAGGGGTGGGCTGTGATGCGGTAGGCACGTGGCCGGGTAAACCGGGCGCCCGTTTGGTGTCACGGAACCCTGTTCACATCGTTTGGGGCTGTGAGCGAAACTTCGGCCGGATCTCCTCATGGATGGAACCCGAATAGGCGATAAACCTGGACTAGGGACTTGAGTGTTTAGGTAGGTCGTGGCCGACACCCTCGTTGGGCTTCCGCTTGAAGGTTGTCGAGTACATGTCGTGTAAACGGCGGTAAGTGGTGAGAGCGTGTGTGAAGAAGTACACCCCTGCAGGGTTAACATCATCTATTCGAATAGCGGTGTCCGCGGTAAAGGACTTCTGGGTTGCCTATATCAGTTCATAGACAAGTGAAAGTGGATACTTTAAAATGCGCAAGATAAGCGTGAGTGCTATGGATGGCGTTCACGTAGGGAGACGGGAGCGGATCCATAGTGGTGTATTGATATGGTGAATATGTGGACTCGTGTGCGCCACCACAATAGAGTTACTTGCAGTCGTAGTTCAGGATAGCCACTGAGTCAAAGGTGGCTTGCTGCAGTTAAACCCCACCATCCCCTTTATTGATAATGATGCATATGTAGTTAGTTCTGATGTAAGTCTTGCTGGGTACATTTGTACTCACGTTTGCCTATTTTATGTTTTGCAGAGAGACTTCAGTCTCGCTAGTAGTTCCACGTGGACTTAGACGTTTAGCTTGTTACCTCAGCTACGATCTTGTGCCCTCGGCAGGATCTGGTAGATAGTCAGGCTTCCAAGCCTTTTTCATTTGTAGATGTCTATACTCAGACATGTTAGCTTCCGCTTGTGCTTTGACTTGTATGCTCTGAATGTTGGGTCGTGAGACCCCTGTTTGTATATCTCGCTCCTCGGAGCCTATTGAATACATACTTGAGTCGTAGAGTCATGTTGTGATGCCATGTTGTATTTGCACATATCGAGCATATTGTGTGTATGCTATTGAAATGCTTGATATGTGTGGGATCTGACAATCTAGTTGTTTATCTTTAGTAGCCTCTCTTACCGGGAAATGTCTCCTAGTGTTTCCACCGAGCCATGGTAGCTTGCTACTGCTTCGGAACACTTAGGCTGGCCGGCATGTGTCCTTCTTCGTTCCTGTGTCTGTCCCTTCGAGGAAATGTCACGCGATGAATACCGGAGTCCTGTTAGCTCGCTACAGCCCGGTTCACCGGAGTCCTGTTAGCCCAGTGCTACAGCCTGGATTCACTCGCTGATGACCGACACGTTCGATGCTGGGTCATGGATGCCTGTCCCTGTAAGTATGTGCCACTTTGGGTTTACGACTAGCCATGTCATCCCGGGCTTCTTATCATATGGATGCTAGCGACACTATCATATACGTGTGCCAAAAGGCGCAAACGGTCCCGGGCATAGGTAAGGCGACACCCGTGGGAATACCGTGCGTGAGGCCGCAAAGTGATATGAAGTGTTACAGGCTAGATCGATGTGACATTGAGTCGGGGTCCTGACAGTTGAACCAAGGAGTTTGTAAGGGCAAAGAGATCGCCTACTTCGTGAAGATCTACCGCTAGTGAGGCAAGTCCTTCGTGGGTGACGGCCATGGTGGGATAGACAAGGTTGCTTCTTCGTGGACCCTTCGTGGGTGGAGCCCTCCGTGGACTCGTGCAACTGTTACCCTTCGTGGGTTGAAATCTCCATCAACATGGATGTACGATAGCACCACCTATCGGAACCACGCCAAAAACATCTGTGTCTCCAATTGCGTTTGAATCCTCCAAACCCTTCCCTTTACTTTCTTGCAAGTTGCATGCTTTAATTTCCGCTGCCTATATACTCTTTGCATGCTTGCTTGAATTGTGTGATGATTGCTTGACTTGTCCTAAGATAGCTAAAATCTGCCAAACTCTAAAATTGGGAAAAGGTTAAGTTTTTAATTGGTCAAGTAGTCTAATCACTGTCGTGGTTCTAAGTCTGACAGTAGAGTGGGGGGTAGGTATGGAGAGGCAAGGTCCTAGCTATGGAGAGGTTGTAAACACAAGCGATGTACGCGTTCAGGCCCTTCTCGGAGGAAGTAAAAGCCCTACGTCTCGGAGCCCTGAGGCGGTCGAGTGGATTATGTGTATAGGTGTTACAAGAGTGCGAACCCTTCTGCCTGTGGAGGGGGGTGGCTTATATAGAGTACGCCAGGACCCCTGCCAGCCCATGTAATGGAGGGTTTAAAGTATATTAAGTCTGGGGCGTTACTGGTAACGCCCCACATAAAGTGCCTTAACTATCATTAAGTCTATTCAATTATGGGCCGTTGCAGTGCAGAGTGCCTTCTGACCTTCTGGTGGTCGAGTGTATCTTCATGGTCGAATGAATCTCCATGGTCGAGTCCTTCTGGTCAGTCGAGTGAGTTCTTCGTTGGTCGACTGGAAGGTGATCTCTTCTAAGGCTGCCTCTGGGTAGGACATTCAGGTTAGGCCTATGACCCTACCCTAGGTACATGAATCCATCATTAGCCCCCGAATGGATTGAGGCTTGAATGACGAAGGAGTTGATGCTGTTTCCGATTGACTTTTGCATACTGGCTATGCGTCTTTCTGGATTAAGATCTTCTTTGTTGATAACGAGCAACTTTTCTTCAGTCGACTCGATCCATTCTTGTCTTTCGTCGAGTGATCTTTTAGACTTTGCTGGTTCCCGAGCGACGGATCGCAGGAAATCTCGCGTCTGACAGACCGATCTGCCGTTCGCGGATTACACGGGATACGAAATTTGGGGGAGCGCGCGAAGCGGAACGAACCGTGGCGCTCGGACGGGACGGGACATAGACGCCTCGATCTCCGCGCCACTTTTTCCGCCACGTATCGTGTCAATGCAACTGTTTCGGGATATGATTAGGTTGCCTGGGTCCACATGTCATCCACTCGGAAGTGATGTTATAAATGCAACCAGCGAGGGTTTTCTGAACAGTGCCCCATTCTTTCTCTTATGCTCTCCTCGTCTCCGCCCAACGCGCTCGCTTTCGTCCCCGCAAAGCTCTTCCTCGCGCACCTCGCCGGCAGCCATGGTCAAGGAGAAGACGGCGGCGCTGGAGCGCGCAAAGAAGGCGTCGGTGACGGAGAAGGCGTCGGCGGCGGAGAATGCGAAGGGGAGATCCACCAGCCGCAGTGGGTCTTCGTCGAGATCCCGCCTGCCGAAGGGCTGGGTCCACGGAGATTGGATCCAGTCGACCATCAGGGAGAAGGATCTCCTCGACATGGCCGACGACAGGCTGATCCCCCATGGCGCCGCAAGACTTCCAGGAAAAGAGTGGCAACCTCAGCCGGAAGAGGGTGAGTGTGTGCTCCTGGCCACTCATATTGATCGAGGATTTTCTTTGCCACCGAGCATTTTCTTTCGTGGTTTTTTGAACTTCTTTGGAGCCCAACTCCACCACTTTACTCCGAACTCCATCGCGTATCTTGCTGCGTCCGTATCCATGTGCGAGAGTTTCCTGGGCTGTCGACCGCACTGGGGCTTGTTCAAGCACATCTTCACGTGTCGTTCTCAGACCGTGAAGAAGGCGAGTCCAGGCGATGAGAAGACCCAAGTTGTCCAAACGTGCGGGGGTCTGGGAATTCAAGTGAGGAACAAGAGCACCTTCCTAGCTATGACGTTTCCCGAGTCGGTCAGGGGCTGGCAGTCCACTTGGTTCTACTGCCAGAACGAGCTGACGCCGGGGCAGTCGAGTGGACTCCCCCCATTCACCATGAGTCGAGTGAACAAGCCCTCCTCTCTGAAGGTGGTTCCGGAGGAGAGGGCTGATGTGAAGATGTTGATGGATCGCGTGGTGCAGTTGGTTCGGGACGGCGTGACTGGCATGGACCTTCTGGAGGTTTTCCTTCGGCGGCGGATCCAGCCTCTTCAGTTCCGGAGCCATGGCATGTGGTTGTACTGCGGGACTGAAGACGAGACTCGAGTCCACCCGGAAGCAGTCGATGACGCCACGGTGGAAAGATGGATGGCCGCGGTCACTGGGAACAAGGATAATCCCCGTGGATCCAGGAGGATTCCCCCACTCGACCATCACACCATTCCAGATAAGGTATATTTGCTCTGCCTTCCATTGTGTATTTGTCAAATTTGTTTCTGTATGTTCTGCGACTTGGTCGACTGATCTCTGTCTTGACATCTTCCAGGCCCTCACCGACCTGTATTTAATGCCCAATGGAGCTCAGGCTCCGACTGAGGAGGGAGAAGCCAGCGGGGGCGAGAGCCAGGAGGAGTGGGATTCATACGCTGCCGAAGATGACGATGACGACGACGACGATGATGAGGACGAAGAGGAGGAGGAGGAAGAGGTTGCACCACCGCGCTCGGAAAGGCGGTCGAAGCTTGTCCATGACCCTGCGACTGAATGCGGTAAGGGGGTGGCGACTGCCTCGCAGTCGACCAAACGCCCTCGGACCGCTTCTCCGGTGCCGAGTGAAAGGGCTCCGAAGCAGTCGAAGGTGGCTCCGCCGAAACCCACCAAGCTCCTGCCGAAGATGAAGGTGTCCATCCCCACCATATCCGGGTAAACATGTTACTTGAGTTCTCTTGTTTTGTATAAGCTTCATCTCTGGTTGATACTTGAGTTGGTCGACTGATTCTTTGGAACTTCAGTGCTGCAACTTCTGAGACCTCAGGCAAGGCTGACAACCATGAGATGGAGGACACAGCAACCTCAAATCCTGGTACTGTACTCTCAATTCTGTCCTTAGTCGACTGACTCATAATTTCTAACTTTGATTCCTTTTCTGAAGCTCCACCCCATGACATTATCACCCTTCCTGAGGATGATGATGATGAGGATGAAGAACCATTGAGGCACAGGATGAGCAGGAAGGCGTCTACTGGTACGGCAACCCCGGATGCGACGGCGCCCGAGACTGTGGTCACGGAGGGGGAGAACCCCACTCGACACACCGTGTCTTTCGCGGTGCCGTTGACGAGCGCTCATCCCACTTCGTCGAGTGCTGCCCAACCCTCGCTCTTCACAACACATCACGTCCCAGAAGACCAGGCCAGTGCTGCTAAGGAGGCGATACGCCAAGCGGGGATTATGATGGAGCAGGTGAAGATCGTCCGGGATGCAAGCCAAGCAGCTTATGACGCTAGCTCCGCCCTTCATAGCAATGTTCAGGTCAGTCGACCACCGCCTGTTCTGTTAGGATATGCTATCAAAACTTTTTCTTTCTGAAATCCATAGTAATCACCCACTGGGTGTGTCGAGAAAAAACTCCGTGTTAGCGGGGGCACGCTGAGTGCACCCGCTGGGTGTAGTCCCCAAGGCTAAGGTCGACTGCTGGCAGTCGGCTTTAGGCTTTATAAGTAAAGGATGTTCATCATTTGACTTGATCGAATGGTTTCCGACTGGTCGACTGGTCGACTCTGTCTTGAACAGAACTAGTGGGGGCACGCTGAGTGCACCCACTGGGTGTAGTCCCCGAGACTGTGGTCGACTGCTTGCAGTCGACTACAGTCTGAAGAGCACGTCTCTTTTTTTTTGGGTCGACTGGTCGACTCTGTCTTGAATAGAACTAGTGGGGGCACGCTGAGTGCACCCACTGGGTGTAGTCCCCGAGACTACGGTTGAATGCTTGCATTCGACTGTAGTCTTAGAAACGTATGATTTTTCCCTATCCACTCGGAAGTGAACCATCTTTGATATTTTGTCGATTGGTTCTTTGTAGAAATCCTGTGACCTTGCGGCTCGCTATACGGAACTGGAGCAGAAGCACATTCAGCTCGAGCTGGATCTGAAGCTGGTGCAGGAGAATCTGACGAAGGCGAAGGAGGAGGCCAAAGGTATGTTCGATGAGACCTCGACGACTCCTTTTTCCTTCCATTTGTTTCAAAATCTGACTTTGCTGTAACTTGCAGGCAAGGTGAGGGAGGCCTAGAAGAAGAAGGACCTTGAGCTAGCTGAGAAGACCAAGCTTGCTGACGAGAAGTTAGCTTCAGTCACCAAGCTTGAACAGGAAAATACCAATCTGAGAGCTGCTCTGGCGATTGCCTCCAAGGATGTTGACCGACTGAAAGCTGACAAGACTACCCTGACCGAGAAGATCAACCAATTGACTAGGAAGAAGAATGACCTGGAAGGCTTCCTGGGTGGTCTTGCCAAGAAATTGTTCCTTATGCTCGAAGGTAATCTTTTTCACTCGACCAACATTTTCAACTGTGATGCTTCCATTCGACCATTGTCTTGATTCGGCGTTTTGTCCTTGCAGAATTCTGTCGGAACTTTGAAGAAGAGACTAGCCAGTTGGAGCCGAACCTTGACCCTGTCAATTCTCCGGTGACTGATGAAGTTGCTATGAATGTCTTCCGACTGGAGTCCCGCGTTGCAGCTGTTGTGGACTATCTTGCAAGGCTGAAGGCCGCCACTTCTCGCATCGACTCGACGCTTTGGCCCGGGGCAACACTTCAGAATGACCTCGAGTCGTTGATGGCTCGACTAAACGCGGTCCCCGACCGTGTGCAAGAGTGGAAGAAGTCCTCGGCTCGGTGCGGCGCAGATGTTGCCCTGTGTCTAGCCCGAGTCCACTGCAAGGACACGCGAGAAGAGAAGCTGGCGGCCCTCCGAGTGGCCAACACCAAGAAACAGGACTTCAGGTCCTTCATGGAAACTTTCATCGCTGCTGCTACCCGGATCGCAGACGGGATCGACCTCGACGAGTTCGTTGCTCCTTCCAGCCCTCCACAGGAGGGGTAAAAAACTTTCTTTAAGCCCGACACTTTAAATTTGCCTCGGTATGCCGAGTGGAATTGTACCCGGTAAACCTTAACAGGCTTAGTGCCTGAGCACTCTCGGTTCCTTTAGGTATCGACCTAAACTTGGATTTGATATTTGGATATGATTGCTCTTGGTTCGAATTGTCCTTTGTAGGTTCACAGCAAGATGCCCACTGCAGTCGACTTATTCCTTAGGCGAGCGCTGGGCTGCAGCTAAGCCCCCGAGTGAGAGGTTTGCTCTTCACTCGGTAGGATTTTTTATAACTTAGGCGAGCGCTGGGCTGCAGCTAAGCCCCCGAGTGAGAGGTTTGCTCTTCACTCGGTAGGATTTTTTATAACTTAGGCGAGCGCTGGGCTGTAGCTAAGCCTCCGAGTGAGAGGTTTGCTCTTCACTCAATAGGATTTTTTATAACTTAGGCGAGCGCTGGGCTGCAGCTAAGCCCCCGAGTGAGAGGTTTGCTCTTCACTCGGTAGGATTTTTTATAACTTAGGCGAGCGCTGGGCTGCAACTAAGCCCCCGAGTGAGAGGTTTGCTCTTCACTCGGTAGGATTTTTTATAACTTAGGCGAGCGCTGGGCTGCAGCTAAGCCCCCGAGTGAGAGGTTTGCTCTTCACTCGGTAGGATTTTTTATAACTTAGGCGAGCGCCAGGCTGCAGCTAAGCCCCCGAGTGAGAGGTTTGCTCTTCACTCGGTAGGATTTTTTATAACTTAGGCGAGCGCTGGGCTGCAGCTAAGCCTCCGAGTGAGAGGTTTGCTCTTCACTCGGTAGGATTTTTTATAACTTAGGCGAGCGCTGGGCTGCAGCTAAGCCTCCGAGTGAGAGGTTTGCTCTTCACTCGGTAGGATTTTTTATAACTTAGGCGAGTACTTGGACTGCAGCTAAGCCCCCGAGTGGAAGTCTGGCTTACCACTCGGTAGGATTTTTTATAACTTAGGCAAAACGGATTCGCGGCTAAGCCTCCGAGTGGAAGTCTGGCTTACCACTCGGTAGGATTTGTACAAACTTAGGCGAGTACTTGGACTGTAGCTAAGCCCCCGAGTGGAAGTCTGGCTTACCACTCGGTAGGATTTTTTATAACTTAGGCGAAACGGATTCGCGGCTAAGCCTCTGAGTGGAAGTCTGGCTTACCACTCGGTAGGATTTGTACAAACTTAGGCGAAACGGATTCGCGGCTAAGCCACCCACTGCGGGAAAAAGTGACAAAAATTATGAAGGAATTATGGCACTATTATTTCGAGACCCATGAACTACAGAAGTATTTTATTACAACTCATCCGAGTGGAAAACTTTCAAGTGTAGAACGGGCGGAGCAGATCCGCATTCCAAGCTCGGGGCTCTTCGATGTTGTGTTCGACGTTGTAGAGATGGTATGCCCCGTTGTGGAGAACTTTGGTGACGATGAAGGGTCCTTCCCAAGAAGGAGCGAGCTTATGCTGTTTCTGCTGATCCACTCGGAGAACTAGATCTCCTTCTTGGAAGGCTCGACCCCTCACATTCCTGGTGTGAAAGCGACGCAAGTCTTGTTGATAGATGGTCGATCTAATCAGAGCCATCTCCCTTTCTTCCTCTAGAAGGTCGACTGCGTCCTGACGCGCTTGCTCAGCTTCTGCTTCGTTGTAGAGTTCAACTCGAGGAGCATTGTGAAGAAGATCACTCGGCAAGACTGCTTCAGCTCCATAGACCAAAAAGAATGGAGTTCTTCCGGTCGACCGATTGGGTGTGGTCCGCAAACCCCAAAGCACCGAAGGAAGTTCGTCAACCCATGCTCCAGCCGCGTGCTTGAGATCACGCATCAGTCGGGGTTTTAAACCCTTGAGGATTAAGCCATTGGCTCGCTCTGCTTGTCCATTCGACTGCGGATGAGCGACCGAAGCATAGTCGACTCGTGTGCCTTGAGCGTTGCAGAAATCCTTGAATTCTTCCGAGTCAAAGTTCGACCCATTATCCATAATGATGCTGTGCGGGACTCCATATCTGAACGTCAGCTCCCTGATGAAGGTAACCGCAGTACCGGCGTCAAGATTCTTGATTGGTTTAGCCTCAATCCACTTCGTGAACTTGTCGACTGCGACCAGTACGTGCGTGAAACCACTTCGACCTGTTCTCAAGGGACCGACCATGTCCAACCCCCATACTGCGAACGGCCAAACGAGTGGAATGGTCTTCAGAGCTGACGCGGGCTTGTGTGACATATTGGAGTAGAACTGACATCCTTCGCACTTGTCCACTATTTCCTTTGCCATCTCATTCGCCCTTGGCCAGTAAAATCCAGCTCGGTATGCTTTGGCTACAATGGTCCGAGAGGACGCATGGTGACCACAGCTCCCCGAGTGGATATCATTAAGAATGATTCGACCTTCTTCTGGCGTTATGCATTTTTGACCCACCCCAGTCGGGCTTTCTCTATGCAGCTGTCCTTTGATAACGGTAAAGGCTTTGGATCAACGGACAATCTGCCGAGCCAGTTCCTCATCCTCTGGGAGCTCTTTTCTCAGGATATATGCGATATATGGAATTGTCCAGTCGGGAGTGACCACTAAAACCTCCATGACCAAGTCGACCACTACTGGGACCTCAACCTCAGTCGGATCTGTGGCACTCTTGGGCTATGGAGCATCCTCTGTGAAGGGATCTTCTTTAACTGACGGAGTGTGTATATGCTCCAAAAACACACCACTCGGAATGGCTTCTCTTTTGGAACCTATCTTTGCCAGATCATCTGGTGCTTGATTTTTCAGTCGGGGGATGTGATGGAGCTCCAACCCCTCGAACTTCTTTTCCAGCTTCCTCACTACATTGCAGTATCCAGTCATGGCTGGGCTTCTCACGTCCCACTCCTTCATCACCTGGTTGACCACTAAATCTGAATCGCCATAAACCATCAGGCGACGGACGCCGAGCGAGATGGCCATGCGCAATCCATATAAAAGGGCCTCATACTCTGCCTCATTGTTGGAGGAATCGAAGTGAATCTGGAGCACATATCTAAGCTTATCTCCTCTGGGGGAAACCAGAACAACCCTAGCACCAGAACCATTCAGCATCTTAGAGCCATCGAAGAACATGGTCCAATGCTCCGAGTGAACTTCAGTCGGCTGCTGTTGTTCAATCCACTCGGCGAGGAAATCTGCTATTGCCTGGGACTTAATGGCTTTCTTTGCCTCAAACTTGATATCAAGGGGAAGAAGTTCGATCGCCCATTTCGCCACTCGACTAGTTGCATCTCTGTTGTGCAGAATCTCTGATAGTGGGGCGTCGCTGACGACTGTGATAGAATGATCAGAGAAATAATGAGCAACTTTCTTCGTGGTCATGTATATTCCATACACAAGCTTCTGATAATGAGGATATCTCTGCTTGGATGGAGTCAAGACTTCAGACAAATAATACACCGGGCGCTGAACTTTGAAGGCTTTTCCTTCTTCTTCCCGCTCGACTGTAAGTACTGTACTGACGACTTGTCCTGTGGCTGCAATATAAAGCAACAAAGGCTCTTTGCTGATTGGAGCAGCAAGCACCGGCTGGGTGGAGAGCAGAGCTTTTAGCTCGGCAAACGCTGCATCAGCTTCTGGAGTCCACTCGAACTTGTTTGCCTTCTTCATCAGTCGGTAAAGAGGCAATGCCTTTTCACCGAGTCGTGAGATGAATCGACTTAATGCGGCCAAGCATCCAGTAAGCTTCTGGACATCGTGCACTCGCACAGGGCGTTTCATTCGGAGAATAGTGCCGATCTTCTCTGGATTAGCGTCGATCCCTCGCTCGGAAACGAGAAAACCGAATAACTTTCCTCCAGGAACTCCGAATGTGCACTTCGATGGATTGAGCTTGATATCGTACCTTCTGAGGTTGGCAAATGTTTCGGCGAGGTCAGCAAGCAGGTCGGAACCTTTTCGCGACTTAACGACGATATCATCCATATACACTTCCACATTCCGACTGATTTGAGTGAGAAGACACTTCTGAATCATACGCATAAATGTGGCTCCGGCATTCTTGAGGCCGAATGGCATGGTGATATAGCAGAAGCACCCGAATGGAGTGATGAAAGCTGTTTTTACTTCGTCGGGTCCATACAGACGGATCTGATGATACCCCGGATCTGATGATACCCGGAATATGCATCTAGAAAAGACAATCTCTCACATCCCGCGGTCGAGTCAACAATTTGATCTATGCGAGGGAGAGGGAAATGATCTTTCGGGCAGGCCCGATTGATGTGCTTGAAGTCAATGCACATGCGGAGTGATTTGTCCTTCTTGGGAACCATGACGACATTAGCGAGCCACTCGGAGTGGTATATCTCTCGGATAAATCCTGCCGCCAACAGTCGAGCCACTTCCTCACCAATAGCTTTTCTCTTCTGGACGGCGGACCGCCGAAGATGCTCTTTGACTGGTTTTGCTGATTTTTCGACTCTGAGGCGATGCTCAGCCAGTCCCCTGGGAACACCTGGCATGTCAGCTGGCTTCCATGCAAAAATGTCCCAGTTCTCACGGAGGAACTGGATGAGCGCTTCTTCCTATTTCGGGTCAAGTGTCATGGAGATGTGGGTCGGGGCTGCATTGGGGTCGGTTGGGTGAATGTGAACAGGCTTTGTCTCACCAGACGACTGAAATGCAGACTCTGTGGCTGGTTTCTTGGATCGCAACAAATCACTCGGATCTGCGTTTTGCTAGTATTCTTCGAACTCGACCGCTGTCACCTTGGAATCGGCAATCTTCGAGCCCTTCTGAAAGCACTGTTCTTCCTTTTTCTGATCACCAGTGACAGTGATCACCCCTTTGGGACCTGGCATTTTCAATTTGAGGTACACGTAACATGGTCGAGCCATGAACTGTGCGTAGGCGGGCCTCCCCAAAATGGCATGGTACGCGCTCTGAAAATCCACAACCTCAAAGGTCAACTTTTCCTAGCGAAAATGTTTTGAGTCGCCAAAAACCACGTCCAGGGCTATTTGGCCGAGTGAGTTGGCTTTCTTCCCTGGTATGACTCCGTGGAAACTCATGTTGCTGGTGCTCAGTCGGGACATCGGGATGCCCATTCCTTTTAGTGTGTCTGCATACAACAAGTTCAGCCCACTACCACCGTCCATCAGCACTTTCGTCAGTCGAGTGCCTTCGACAACTGGATCGACCACCAAAGCTTGCCTCCCAGGGGTGGCAATATGAGTCGGGTGATCAGATTGGTCGAATGTGATGGGTGTTTGGGACCATCTCAAATAACTTGGTTTTGCTGGGGCAACCATATTCACCTCGCGGTTAATGACTTTCAGTCGACTCTTGCTTTCCACATCCGCGAAGATCATCAGAGTGGAGTTGATATGCGGATATTCTTCCTCACTGTCCTCTTTGTCTCCGGCCTTATCTGACTCTTTCTCCTTGTCCTTGGACTGTTTTCCCTGAAACTGCTGAATCAGGAGTCGACACTGGCGAGTGGTGTGCTTTGGGTAAATAATGTTGCCCTCTTCATCTTTCTTCGTGTGGATGTGGCATGGCATATCCATCACGTTGTTTCCTTCTTTAACCTTTACTTTCTTAGGATTCCAGGATCCTTTTGGTTTCCCTTTGAACTTTCCCTGAGTCACGGCCAGGGCCTCTCCAGGAGCTGCTGGCTCGGCTTTCCGCTTCTGTTTCCGACTGGAATTTCCCTTCTCCGACTGACTTGGCTTATACTTGCCGCTTCGGAGTCGGTCCTCTTCCTCGCCATTGGCGTACTTGGTAGCAATCTCCATCATCTGACTCAGGGTCATGTCCCCGGTTCGACCAAACTTCAGACTCAATTCCCTGTTCTTGACGCCATCTTTGAAGGCGCAGACTGCTTGATGATTAGACACATTTTCCACAGTATGGTGCAGAGTGATCCACCTCTGAATGTACTCTCTGAGAGTCTCATTGGTCTTCTGCACACAAACTTGCAGCTCTGTCAAACCAGCTGGTCGCTTGCAGGTTCCTTCAAAAGTTCTGACGAACACTCGGAACAAATCTTCCCAAGTGTAAATACTGCTAGGAGGTAACTGATTCAACCACGCTCTGGCTGAACCTTCCAGCATGAGGGGCAAATGCTTCATGGCCACCTCGTCATTCCCACCACCAATCTGAACAGCCACTCGGTAGTCCTCAAGCCAAGTTTCAGGCTTGGACTCCCCAGTGAATTTGCTGACTCCTGTCGCCAACCTGAAATTGGGGGGAATCACCGCGGCTCTGATAGCCCTGCTAAAACACTCTGGACCGGAAACATGCACTCGACTGCTCGTGGGTACATCTCTCTCGGGTCCACCTCGATGGGCTCTGTTCCAGTCGACCAAGCCTTGCACGATAATGGATCGCGCGTCGAAGCCTGGTTCCCTGGGGTCGACTGGAACTCTTCGTCCTACACTGAACTGACGCCTGTCATCCTGTCGCCGAGGAGCGTAAGACCCTTCCCTCGGAGGGGAAACGGGCACTCGACGCCTGTCATCTCGGTCGTGTCGGTCTCCATACTGATCACGCTGGTTGTCGCGCCCTTCTCGCCGCGGAGGCGATCTAGGACTGTGAGCCGACTGAACCGTATTCGCAGCGACGGATCGACTGTGAATTCTGTTGCGCGACTGCGACACGGCTGAGTTCTGGTCCCCTGCTGCTCGGAGCAAATCTCTGATCTGCATCAAGCCTCTCCCAGCTTCCGACTGTAAAGGCTGGATGGACTCTGCTATACGGGTTGCAGCTGCTAAATTCTGAATTGGCGTGCGGTATACCTGAGTCGGCGGGAAGAGTCGACGTCGACTGGCTTCGGGGACTCGTTGCCGCGCGCGCTCGTCGAGTGCTCGCTGAAGGTTCTCCAGACGAGCGCGTTCAGCCACATTGGCCAAACGTGCCTCCTCCAAGGCGCGAGCCTCGGGGGTTTCTCCCACAATGGGAGTGTGCAGGGCATCCATGTTCCTGCGGCGAAGATCTTCTCTCTGCAGAGAGTCGAGTGTCTCGGGCTGGTACTCCTTGTGGTCCTGAGCGGGGCCACCTCCACCGCCCGCTCCGCCACCATGGACGAAGCCAGGAGGACTGCGGGGTCCGTCGACCATGAGAATTTCCGCCGCTGGATCACTGCTATCGCATTCGGATGCAGTCTCTACGGAGCCAGTCGACAGATCGAACAGGCCGTAGAGAGATTCGTCGGGCTCGATTGCCGCAACTTGTGCGATGGCCGCCTGGCGAGCCACCGCGTGCTTCACCCACCGCTGAAGCCTCGACCGACCAGAGCGCTTGCGCTGGTGGGAGACCGGACGAGCGTCCGATAAAGGAGCCGACCGATAGGGGGCCGATGGTTGCCGCAGCAGAACGCCGCGGACACATGCGCGAAAATGCGTCGCATCGCGGACGGGGAGCGCATCAACGTCGAGTGGAGCCTCCTGGAGCCACGCGGAGTCGTTGGCGACAAAGGTGAGAGAGCCAAGACGGATCTCGCGCCCCTCGACCAAAACTCCAGCAGTCATCATGATGAAAGTACTCGGAAATACTACAACTTCTCCACAAAATCGCTAAAACACCTGCCCCACGGTGGGCGCCAACTGTCGTGGTTCTAAGTCTGACAGTAGAGTGGGGGGTAGGTATGGAGAGGCAAGGTCCTAGCTATGGAGAGGTTGTAAACACAAGCGATGTACGAGTTCAGGCCCTTCTCGGAGGAAGTAAAAGCCCTACGTCTCGGAGCCCTGAGGCGGTCGAGTGGATTATGTGTATAGGTGTTACAAGAGTGCGAACCCTTCTGCCTGTGGAGGGGGGTGGCTTATATAGAGTACGCCAGGACCCCTGCCAGCCCACGTAATGGAGGGTTTAAAGTATATTAAGTCTGGGGCGTTACTGGTAACGCCCCACATAAAGTGCCTTAACTATCATTAAGTCTATTCAATTACGGGCCGTTGCAGTGCAGAGTGCCTTCTGACCTTCTGGTGGTCGAGTGTATCTTCATGGTCGAGTGAATCTGCATGGTCGAGTCCTTCTGGTCAGTCGAGTGGGTTCTTCGTTGGTCGACTGGAAGGTGATCTCTTCTAAGGCTGCCTCTGGGTAGGACATTCAGGTCAGGCCTATGACCCTACCCTAGGTACATGAATCCATCAATCACCCCCCCCCCTTCTAGACATACTTCAAGGTCCTACAAGTGGTATCAAAGCTTTGGTCTCCATTTGCTTTGATTTCCATAGCTTTTGGTGGTCATAACCTTGGTTTCACAACCTAGGAGAGTATGGTGTCTAGTGAGGGAAATTATCTCCGTAGAGGTCCTTACTTTGATGGTACTAATTTTGCTAGTTGGAAGCATAAGATGAAAATGCATATTCTCGGACATAACCCCGCCGTTTGGGCAATTATTTGTATTGGCTTGCAAGGTGAATTCTTTGATGGGAGAGAGCCGAACCGTGAAGCTAATGCGGAAGAATTGAAGATGCTGCAATACAATGCTCAAGCTTGTGATATCATCTTCAACGGATTGTGCCCCGAAGAATTCAACAAAATCAGCCATCTTGAGAATGCAAAGGAAATTCGGGATACTTTGATTGATATGCATGAAGGTACCGACTCCGTCAAGGAATCCAAGTTGGATGTGCTCCAAAGTTAGCTTGACAAGTTCAAAATGAAGGATGGTGAAGGTGTCGCTGAAATGTACTCTAGGCTTGCACTTATCACAAATGAGATTGCCGGCTTAGGGAGTGAAGAGATGACCGACAGATTCATCATCAAGAAGATACTAAGAGCATTGGGTGGAAAGTATGATACCGTGTGCACATTGATCCAAATGATGCCAAACTATAAAGATCTCAAGCCGACGGAAGTCATTGGAAGAATTGTTGCTCATGAGATGTCACTCAAGGATAAGGAGGAACTTCACAACAAGTCAAGTGGTGCTTACAAAGCCTCAAGTGAAGCCCCCACATCATCAAGTGAGAAACAAACCTTCAATGAAGAATTGAGCTTAATGGTGAAGAACTTCAACAAATTCTACAAGAGTAGAAGCAAAGAAAGAAGATCCAAGTCAAGGTCTTACAATGACAAGAGATCTTCTAGCCGAGAGCGAAATTGCTATAATTGTGGGAGACCCGGACACTTCCAATGAGTGTACGGCACCCTACAAAAGAAGAGAAGATTCTCCAAAAAGAAGTAGCAAAAGAGAAAAATCACCGTCGAGAGAGAGGAGGAGTAGAGATGATGGTTATGAACGAAGACCCTCACGGAGAAGCAAGGGTTCAGAAAGGAAGGACAAGTCATCAAGGAGCTACACAAAACGAAGACATCAAGCTCATGTTGGTGAATGGGTATCCGGCTCCGACTCCGACAATCACTCCGAGAGAAGCTATCACTCCGACTCTTAATATACTCAAGATGAAGGTGTTGCCGGTCTAGCACTTGTGTCAACCAACTCCTACGACATATTTGATTCACCAAATGAAGGAATTGGAAGATGCTTCATGGCCAAAGGTCCAAAGGTAACACATCCTGAGTATGTTGATTTCGATAGTGATGAAGATGACTTGCCTGTGGATGATGATTTACTTGTTGACAACTCTAGTGATGGATACTATGATGAAACGTCAATTAATCATGCTAATCAAGATAAAACGAATGACAATGATAAGGAGAAGATTGAGCTTCTAACTAAAGAACTAAACACTCTTAAGTTAGCTCATGAAACTATCTTCGAAGATCATCGAGAACTTTTAAGGGCTCATGAGAAGTTACGCTTTGAAAAGCTCAATCTTGAGCAAGAGCATGAGTTCTTAAAGGCAATCAATGATGATCTCTGTAAGAAAAGTTCTTCTTACATTGCCAAGCGTTTACTCTTATCTACTTACATGCCTCAAGTCAAGTCTAGTAACAAGTACAAGAAAGTTCCTTCCTCTAGTAGTAACGATAACAATGTCAAATCCAATATTGTTGCTTCTAGTAGTTCTCTTGATTCCACTAATGATTCTCTTAGCCAAGTTACACTTGAGCAAGAAAATAGCTTATTGAAGGGAATTATAGAGAAAGGTGTTTACAAGAGCCTTGCCGGGAGTAAGCAATTCGAGGAAATTGTACGCAAGCAAGGAAGGCACCGGAAGAATCAAGGTGTTGGTTTTGAACGAAAGTTCAATGCCAATGGAGTTGAGTGGGAAGAAGATCAATACCCCAAGACGAAGTTTGTTCCTCAACAAGAGAAGTATGATCCTACTTCCTTCAAAGGAACACAAGCACAAGATGGTCTTCCACCAAAAGACTACAAGAACAAAGGCAAGGACAAGCTTTAAGAAGAGATTGATGCATTTGAAGAAGCACCTAAGGCCTCGGTCAAGTGGGTTCCCAAGACTACGTCAAGTTCTACTTCATCAAGTACAACTACAACTCCAAGGATTCCCATCAAGATGATGTGGATCCCGAAGAAGAAGAACTAGAGAGTTCTTGAGGGTGACTCCGCCAACAATCTTCACTCATATCATTATGGCAAGAACAAGTGCAATCAACTTCCACATCTTGCACTAGTTCAAAGAGTCACAAACCCTCATGTTGGTAAGGCAAGGCACAAGGTAACCTAATGATTTCATGGACATCATCTTGTGTGTGCATCACTCTATGTCTATGGATATTCTTGTTTGTTCCTTGTGGTACTAACCCATGTAGGTAAGTTGGAAGTGCAACTCACTCCAAAGGATTGCTCCAAATGGTCTACATCAACATTGAGCATCCACATCTTCAACACCTACATGAAGTCATCATCGACAAAACCCAAGGTTAGTTCATCCCTCTAAAAGGGGACCTCACATCTAGGGGGAGCTTAACTCTAAGAATTGAGTCAAAGCAACTCTAATGGTGTGAACACAACAATGCATTATGTAAAAGTGGTAACCCCACTTGAGCTTAAATGATGAGTATGACCTATGATCAAATATTTTCATTTGACTCCTAAGTCAATATACTCATATATAGATGACATAGTCATCGCCAATTGTTTGATAGATGCTAGAATTGGTTGTGCATGCTTTGCCACATATTTCATTTGCCACTTTATTGTGTGAGCATGTTGGTTGCATATTTTACTCATTCAAGGACATCCACTTGTTGTTTTGATTGATTGGCTTCTTTTCTTTTTGCCAAGTGGATGGACAAGAATGCCTAAGAACCTTCTCTAGCTATCTATGCTTTTCTCGTCTCAAACTCTATTCATGCTACATCACAAAATTTGATCAAGTCAGATTCGAACCACTCTGTGTGAGGAGCACTCGGAGTCCCCGATTCGTCATAGACTTAAACTACCAAAACTTCTTTGTGATTCTCGGTCTGACCGATTCCTCCATTTCGGTCCTACCGAGATCACTAAGTCGATCTAGGTTTTCAATCTCGGTGCAACCGATTTGAACTTTTCGGTCACACCGAGTTGCTATAACTGTACACAGTTATGCATCTCGGTGCCACCGAGTTGTTCCACTCGGTCACACCGACAGGGTCGGGCTAACGGGCAAAAATTTGGAAATTTCTCCGAACCTCTTCGCCCGCATAATAGCTCGCTCTGCCTCCAGGGTCTCCGGATCGTCTCCTCGTCGCCAGCCGCCTCCTGTCGCTGGTCTTCGCCGCTGTCAACGGATTTCACCCCCACTGTTGCCGCCATAGCGAGTTCATCGCCAAGCTAGGGTATGGACTCGATCACTGTGCTATCCTCGTCCGATTCCTAGCACATTGTGTTCTTATTGATTCTTGCCACGATTGAAACACTCCTATCCAGTCAGTGTAATCCTTAGATTAGATGAGATTCGAAAATTTAGGGTTAGGTATCCGCCGAAACCATCTCGGACCCACCGAGTTGAAAAACTCGGTCCCACCGATTTGGCTAACGCCATTGCACTAGTAACTCTCGGTCTGACCGAGAATTGCTAATCGGTGAGACTGATTTTAGGACTTTGTGAAACCCTAGCAGTCTCGGTGCCACCGAACTGTGACTCGGTCCAACCGAGTTCATCAGTTTAGGTTCCAAAACTGCTTCGGTATCACCGAGTTTGAAAATTGGTTGATCCGAAATGCTTTCTGTGGAAAACTAAAACTGAATTTTTGAATCATTCTTTTGCAAAACTCTCTGCATTTTGTGATGCTCATCCACTCTATCGCATCTATAACTCTTCACAGGGTCAGCAGTCAGTGTTTGCATCATGTCAGACCAAAGTGACAGCCAGAACAGGGAAGAGGAGTAGGTTCAGATGAGTGAGGGCACTAGTCCCTCAAGTTCTTCAGATGATGGCAGCAGAAGCACTCCTAGCAATCTGCCTAAAGCTGCCACCAGGACAAGGAAGAAGAGAACCTCAGATTCTGAAGATGAGGATTATAGAGCAGAAGAGGATGAGGCTACCTCCAAGAAGGTAGTGCTCAAAAAGGAGTATGGCTCAGCAAAGAACACAAAGCCTGGACTCAATAGGAAGGTTCCTGCCAAGAGGACACCTATGCTGAAAGTCAGAAGATCTACTCAAGTGCCTGAACCCAAAGAGGCACCTGCAAAGAGAGTCACAACTTCCAAACCCAAGAAAGTTCCCACTGGAGAAACTATGAAGTTTGCCATTGAGTCAGAAGATGAAGCTGCTCAGGATAAGAAGAAGAGAGTCAGAACCACCACTGCTCAGGTTCTTGGAAATCCCTCAATGAGAAGAGACTCTAAAGAGGAAGAAGAGGTTGCTGCACCAGCACCCAAGGCACCAAAGCTTATGGGTGATGCTATTAGATCAGGGGCTGCAACATCAAAGCCCAAGGAAGCACCCAAAGCTGCCCCCAAGCCCAAGCTTGCACCAAAGAGGAATACCAGGAGTATTCCAGCTGCTGAGAAGAACAAGGCCCAGTGCCTGATGTTGCTGATGAGGAAGATGAAGAAGGACAAGTTCTGAGGAAGCTCAAGCCCAAGATACTAGACCACAATGATGCCCATCCTGTGGCTGAGGACATGAGGATCAGAAAAGACTCAGGGTTGAGGCTATGGAGGATGACAGATCCATATGCCACAAGGAGAAGGACTGCTGTTGATTACAGGTTCCATACAAAGGAACAGCAGGACTTCTATGAGACAATCTTGTTGGACAAGAAGCCCATAGTATGTGATATGAGGTGGGTCGACTGGACCTACATGAAAGATAATGAAGAACACTATCCTGGAGTGCAAGGCAGTTTTTTTTCTTGTGGAGTTGCAGATTTTGTTGGGCAAAAGCTCACCAACTGGAATGATGAACTTATCATGCAATTCTACTCCACAGCACACTTCTATCCAGATGGAAGGATAGTTTGGATGTCTGAAGGTACAATGTACCAGTCAACTATTGAGGAGTGGGCAACACTGATCAATGCCCCAAAGGAAAATGAAGATGACTTGGATATCTATGCCAAGAAGAAAATGGACCACAATTCCATGGCAAACATGTACAAGGAGATCCCAGACAAAGGTGTTGAGAAACATAAGTTTGGGTCAGTCCACTTCCTTCTGTCAGGGCTGCCAACTATCAACTGGATCCTAAGGCACACTCTGTTGCCTAAGTCTGGTGACCATAACATGATTAGAGGGCATGCAATCAACATGTTGCATTTGTTTGATGTGCCACAGAAATTTAAGGTCATGAGCCTTATGGTAGAGACCATTAAGAGCACTGAAGCAGACCAGAAGAGGATTTGTGGATATCCCCCTCAGATTCAGGAGTTGATTAACTCAAAGATGGGCACAAGCAAATATCTATTGGATAAAGAACATTTTCCTCTCTATCCAGACTTTGAGGACAATCAGGTTGTCATGAATGAGAATGATCCATCATCAGTACAATCTCAAGAGAAGAAGGAGAAGGCAAGGAAAGAGAAGGCTGCCAAGATGCCAACTCAAGAGGAGGCATCTGAGTATTTCTTGAAGAACAAGCAGGAGCAGCTTGGTTACTTGATAGCATCAACTCTGAGGATTGAGAAGGGATTGGCCACCCTCACTCGAAATCAGGAGAGCTTGGAAAGAATCATGGAACTAAAATTCCATGATCTAGATGTCAAGGTAACTGAGATTCAGTCAGTTGTGGAGCAGCTACAGGATGACATGCAGGAGAGGCAGGGAAAGACTACCACTAATGTATTTGCCAGAGTGCCTAGAGCCTAGAGGTCAGTTGCAGTGCCTGTGACAAACACCAGAGCCACATCATCTGCACCAGCTACAGCCCCTACAACTCCAGTGCAACCAGCTCCAGCATCAACTCCTCCAGCTCCATCCACTTCAACTGAAGCCTTCGTCCTTGGAGTTATCCGGACACCACCACCTGAAGATCAAGCCTGAGAGTCGATCTAGCACTATGCATTTTCTATGAACTTTTTGGTAACTTGTTGCCAAAGGGGGAGAAAAATGTATATATCATAGGCTTCGAGAGAGAGAGAGAGTGTTACTTTTGTTCTCTCTTGCTTTGCTTTGGTGGTTAAACTTGTTTGCTTTTGATTGCTTGAGATACTATGCTGTGTTTGTGAGACATTGATGATCATGTGTTTGATCATAAGCTACACTTATGCATGTTTGATGATATTATCTTACCTATCCATATGTGATCATTCACTTTGCTTGGTGATGAGTGCATGTATTCAATCTTTATCATTTTGAGCGCTCCACCAAGATGTATGTGACATGGAAGAGTAACCCATGAGCCTAATTCATTGTGCATTTGCAGTCCAAAGCAAATCTTAAACTATGCACAAATTTAGGGGGAGCTGTTGCTTATCACATACTTCTCAAAGTGATGATGTTTTTCAATCTTATTATCATTTGTCGAAGCTTTGATCTATATGTTGCCATCAGTTACCAAAAAGGGGGAGATTGAAAGTGCAACTATCCCTAGGTGGTTTTGGTAATTCATAACAACATATAGCTCATTGAGCTAATGCTATTCCAAGACTATTATTTCGGGAAAGCTCAATGAATGGCATGGCCTGGATGATGAAAGTGGATCCCTCAAAATACTAATGACAAAGGATTGGCTCAAGCTCAAAAGCTCAAGACTCTTCATTTTACATTTTAGTGATCCAAGATCACATTGAGTCTATAGGACTATCAAGGAGGGATGAGGTGTTGCTTAATGAGCCTCTTGCTTCATGTGCTTAGTGATATGCTCCAAAACCCTCAGCTACTTTCTCACATCCACAAATGACCTAAACCTAAAGCCAAAATCGGTCACACCGATTCTTTCTATCTGGCGCCACCGAGTTTGAATGTCATAGCCACTGCCACAAACCCTAGGCAAATCGGTCCTACCGATAGGGATCTCGGTCTCACCGAGATGGGATTGTAATCTCTCTGTTTCCCTTCGTAACATTTCGGTCTAACCGAAGTGAGCGATCGGTCCCACCGAGATTGCAATGTAAATTCTCTGTTTCCCTTTTGTAACATTTTGGTCTCACCGAAAAGAGCAAATCGGTCCCACCGAGTTTACCTGACCAACTCTCTGGAAAGCTTATTACCAAAATCGGTCTCACCGAGTTTGTGTAATCGGTCTTACCGAGATTATGTTATGCCCTAACCCTAACCAAATCGGTCCCACCGAGTTGCATGTCAGTCCCACCGAAAATCCTAATGATCACTAGGTTTACTAAATCGGTCCGACCGAGTCTGTTGAATCGGTCCCACCGAGTTTGGTAAATTGAGTGTAACAGTTAGTTTTTGTGTGGAGGCTATATATACCCCTCCACCTCCTCTTCATTCGTGGAGAGAGCCATCAGAAAGAACCTACACTTCCAACTTACCATTTCTGAGAGAGAACCACCTACTCATGTGTTGAGACCAAGATATTCCATTCCTACCATATGAATCATGATCTCTAGCCTTCCCCAAGCTGCTTTCCACTCAAATCTTCTTTCCACCAGATCCAAATCCTATGAGAGAGAGTTGAGTGTTGGGGAGACTATCATTTGAAGCACAAGAGCAAGGAGTTCATCATCAACGCACCATTTGTTACTTCTTGGAGAGTGGTGTCTCCTAGATTGGCTAGGTGTCACTTGGGAGCCTCCGACAAGATTGTGGAGTTGAACCAAGGAGTTTGTAAGGGCAAGGAGATCGCCTACTTCGTGAAGATCTACCGCTAGTGAGGCAAGTCCTTCGTGGGTGACGGCCATGGTGGGATAGACAAGGTTGCTTCTTCGTGGACCCTTCGTGGGTGGAGCCCTCCGTGGACTCGCGCAACCGTTACCCTTCGTGGGTTGAAGTCTCCATCAACGTGGATGTACGATAGCACCACCTATCGGAACCACGCCAAAAACATCCGTGTCTCCAATTGCGTTTGAATCCTCCAAACCCTTCCCTTTACTTTCTTGCAAGTTGCATGCTTTAATTTCCTCTGCCTATATACTCTTTGCATGCTTGCTTGAATTGTGTGATGATTGCTTGACTTGTCCTAAGATAGCTAAAATCTGCCAAACTCTAAAATTGGGAAAAGGTTAAGTTTTTAATTGGTCAAGTAGTCTAATCACCCCCCCCCCTCTAGACATACTTCAAGGTCCTACAGAGCCCTTTGACTAGGCTCCGCCGCCCACCTTCATCCCAACTGCTCCCACTTTTAATGTCGTCGGTGCCGCAGTTTAAAATCAACCCCGCACTACCTGGTATCGCTACAATCTTCTCTCTTACTCTCCGATTCTCCTGTTGTCTACCTCCAACTAGCCTGACCTAAACGTACGCCATGCCACATCATGATGGTCTGCCCTTAGTCTTCCAGTTTCCTGAGGAAGACACCCAACCGGAGTCTCAAGAACATAAGGCGCTTTGGGATGAGCTTGAACTAGCCTTGCGGGAAGACGTCGCGCCTGTCCTCGCTCCCGTTCCGGCTCCCGTCGCCCCGACTACGCCAACGCCCATCCCCGTGGCATTGATGGGTTGGGAGCCGCACATTGTCGCCAAGATTGATCCCACGGGGTTCCATGAGGTCCCCGCCGACTTTCACGCGCCCGTGCACCTGCCAGCGCATGCGCCTGCGCGTGCACTAACGCGCACGCCCGTGCCCGTGCACCTGCCAATGCATGCGCCTGCATGTGCACTAACATGCGCGCCCGTGCCGGTGCCCGTGCACACGAATGTCTCCGCCGTGCCGTTGACAGCGCATGTCCCCGCACGGGTGCCAGTGCCCCCCTTAGCGGCATGGATGGCCACCGTTGACCGCTTCCTTGTACCAACACCAGTCGCCTCCTCCCGCCAGTTGACTCGCTCCAAAGTCCAGAACAGTTTGGCCTTCCTTGAAGCTAGGCTAACGTCCAGGAGTATGCCAACAACGGCGCAAGACGCCGTCGTCGCCGTCGGTCAGTGGCCCGACGACACACAGAGCACGGCAGAGGAGCCGCTTCCCACCGCAAGACGCCCCCGCCGCCGCCGTGTAATCTAAATTTGCCATGAAAAACATTCGCATTGCCATGCTTAAAATCCTCGGACTAGGGGGTGTCCGGACAGCCGGACTATCATCGTCCGCCGGACTCCAAGACTACAAAGATACAAGATTGAAGACTCTGTCCCGTGTCCGGATGGGACTTTCCTTGGCGTGGAAGGCAAGCTTGGCGATACGGATATGTAGATCTCCTACCATTGTAACCGACTCTGTGTAACCCTAGCCTTCTCCAGTGTCTATATAAACCGGAGGGCTTTAGTCCGTAGGACAACATACATTACAATAATCATACCATAGGCTAGCTTTAGGGTTTAGCCTCCTTCATCTCGTGGTAGATCCACTCTTGTACTACCCATATCATCAATATTAATCAAGCAGGACGTAGGGTTTTACCTCCATCAAGAGGGCCCGAACCTGGGTAAAACATCGTGTCCCTTGTCTCCTGTTACCATCCGCCTAGACGCACAGTTCGGGACCCCCTACCCGAGATCCGCCGGTTTTGACACCGACGTTGGTGCTTTCATTGAGAGTTCCTCTGTGTCGTCACCGATAGGCTCGATGGCATCTTCAACCAACAACGCTGTCTAGGGTGAGACTTTTCTCCCCGGACAGATCTTCGTATTCGGCGGCTTCGCACTGCGGGCTAATTTACTTGGCCATCTGGAGTAGATCGAAAGCTACGCCCCTGGCCATCAGGTCAGATTCGGAAGTCCAAACTTCACGGCCGACGTCCGCGGAGACTTGATCTTCGACGGGTTCGAGCCACAGCCAAGCGCGCCGCACTGTTACAATGGGCACGATCTAGCTCTGCCGCCGAACAGTGCCTTGGTGGCCGCACAAGAATCCGTTCCGGCCCTTAGACCGGAGCCGATCGCCCAGATCGAGGACCGGTGGTTGGACACCGCCTCGGGGGCTCCAACTTCCACGACGATGGAGCCGAACACTACCCTTGTCCCTCGCGAAGCTCATGACTCCGAGGTGCAGGACTCCTTGCCGGACTCCGGACCTCCCGCGCCCCTGCCAATCGAATCTAATTGGGCACCGGTTATGGAATTCACCGCCACGGACATCTTCCAACACTCGCCCTTTGGCGACATCCTAAATTCGCTAAAGCATCTCTCGCTATCCGGAGAGTCCTGGACGGATTATGGCCAGGATGGTTGGGATACGGACGACGAAGAAATTCAGAGCCCACCCACCACCCACTTTGTAACCACTGTCGACGATCTAACCGACATGCTAGACTACGACTCCGAAGACATCGACGCTATGGACGACGATGCCGGAGACGAACAGGAACCAGCGCCTACAGGGCACTGGAAGACCACCTTGTCATACGACATATACATGGTGGACACCCCAAAAGACGGGGACGGCGAAGAAGCAGCGAAGGCAGATTCCTTAAAGAAACAGCCCAAGCGCCAGCGTCAGCGGCGCCGCTCTAAATCCCGCCATAGCAAGAATGGAGATTCCGGCACAGGAGATAATAACACCCCAGAGAGTGCCGATGACAATCCCCTCCAGCAATACTCAGCGCAGGAGGATGCAGAAGCAAGCCCTCGCGAGAGGGCGGCAGACGAAGAGGTCGAGGACTATAATTATACACCTCCCTCCGAAGACGAGGCAAGCCTCAATGACGACGAATTCGTCGTGCCCGAGGATCTCGTCGAACAAGAGCGTTTCAAACGCAGGCTTATCGCCACGGCAAATAGCCTAAAGAAAAAGCAGCAGCAGCTTCAAGCTGATCAGGACCTGCTGGCCGATCGATGGACCGAGGTCCTCACGGCCGAAGAGTATAAACTCGAACGCCCCTCCAAAAGCTACCCAAGACACAAGTTGCTCCCCCGACTAGAGGAGGAAGCATACATACCTTCATCACCAGCGCACGATACGGCAGACCGACCACCACGTGGTCGCGACAGAGAGGCATCCAGGCCCTCAACCAAGACCGTACCCCGACATCGCTCCAAAAGTACGAAGCCAAAAGCGAACGCGCCGGACTTGCGAGACGTATTGGAGGACAGAGCAAGGCAATCCAGATCCATCTACGGATCACGAGGGCGCCCCATGACCCGCGACGAATACCGTCGCGCCGGATACAATAACCCCGGCCGGGCCGAACACAGCAGAGAACGCTCTCTCGAGCTGCGTTGTGATATTGCTCAATACAGAGGCGCCGCACACCCGCTATGCTTCACTGACGAAGTAATGGATCATCAAATCCCTGAAGGGCTTAAACCCGTAAACATCGAATCCTACGATGGCACAACAGACCCCGCGGTTTGGATCGAAGATTATCTTCTTCACATCCATATGGCCCGCGGCGACGATCTCCATGCCATCAAGTATCTCCCACTCAAGCTTAAAGGACCAGCTCGGCATTGGCTCAACAGCTTGCTCGCAGAGTCAATTGGGTGTTGGGAAGACCTGGAAGCCGCATTCCTCGACAACTTCTAGGGCACCTATGTGCGACCACCAGATGCCGATGACCTCAGCCACATAATTCAGTAGCCAGACAAATCGGCCAGACAATTCTGGACACGGTTTTGACAAAGAAAAACCAAATCGTCGACTGTCCGGATGCAGAGGCCCTTGCAGCCTTCAAACATAACATCCGCGACGAGTGGCTAGCCCGGCACCTGGGACAGGAAAAGCCGAAATCCATGGCAGTCCTCACATCATTAGTGACCCGCTTTTGCGCGAGAGAAGATAGCTGGCTAGCTCGCAGCAACAACCTCAGTAAAAATCCTGGCAGTCCGGATACTAAGGACAACAATGGCAGGTCACGTCGAAGCAAAAATAAATGCCGCATTAACAGCGACGACAAGGAGGATACGGCAGTCAACGCCGGATTCCGAGGCTCTAAACCCGGTCAACAGAAGAAGCCATTCAAAAGAACCACCCCGGGTCCGTCCAATTTGGACCGAATACTCGACCGCTTATGCCAGATACATGGCACCCCTGAAAAGCCAGCTAATCACACCAACAGAGATTGCTGGGTGTTCAAGCAGGCAGGCAAGTTAATTGCCAAAAACAATGACAAGGGGCTAAACAGCGATGACGAGGAAGAGACCCGACCGCCGAACAACAGAGGACAGAAGCGTTTCCCCCCACAAGTGCGGACGGTGAACATGATTTACGCAACCCATATACCCAAGAGGGAGTGGAAGCGTGCACTAAGGGACGTCTATGCGATGGAGCCAGTCGCCCCAAAGTTCAATCCATGGTCCTCTTGTCCGATCACTTTCGATCGAAGAGACCATCCGACCAGCATACGCCATGGCAGATTTGCCGCATTGGTTTTAGACCCAATCGTCGATAGATTTCACCTCACAAGAGTCCTGATGGACGGTGGCAGTAGCCTGAACCTGCTTTATCAGGATACAGTGCGCAAGATGGGCATAGACCCCTCAAGGATTAAACCTACAAAGACAACCTTTAAAGGTGTCATACCAGGTGTGGAATCCAATTGTACAGGCTCAGTCACACTGGAAGTGGTCTTCGGATCCCCGGACAATTTCTGGAGCGAGGAGTTAATCTTTGACATAGTCCCGTTCCGCAGCGGCTATCACGCTCTGCTCGGACGAACCGCGTTTGTAAAGTTCAACGCGGTGCCGCATTATGCATACCTCAAGCTCAAGATGCCGGGACCTCATGGAGTCATCACGGTCAACGGAAATACGGAACGCTCCCTCCGAACGGAGGAACATACAGCAGCTCTCGCGGCGGAAGTACAGAGCAGCCTTTTAAGGCAATTTTCGAGTCCGGCCGTTAAACGGCCGGATATAGCAAAACGCGCCCAAAGCAATACCAACCAAGACCACCTGGCACGATCAGAGCACGCGTAGCAATGCGGCCCTAACCCCCGCCCTCGCATGATTGCAAGAACAACCCTCCGCGTACATCATTACGCTTTGGAGATACCATGGGCGTAGGGGAAGGGGCACGATCACAATGGACCCAGAGTGCGGCTCGACCACACCAGGGGCTCGCAAGTGTGCCACTCCTTTTTTTATTATTTTCCTTCTTTATATACACAGGACCCCGTTAACCAGAGGCCCTGTCCGGCGGTGAACCTGCCGAACTCACGATGCAACAGCCAGGGAAAAAAGAAGGCTGTGACGAACACTCAGGTGGTCTTAATTACGAGCATTAAATTTGATTATATACACCAAGTCCGCAGCTCATCCCTGGAGGGGTACATGTTTAATTAGTCCAAATCCCTTGCTTACCGCACTATTTGTATCAGTCTGCACTCATAGCAGACTTCCTTTAATAAATAACGCAGCACTTTTCGACTGCAATTACATTACTTTATATATATATATATGTTCATTACATGACATCTTGCACCCGTATATTTTGGTACGGCCTAATACACCAGGGGCTTATGTTCCCCACATTATGGTGTGATAAGTCCGAACACTTTCATAAGTGCGGCACCCCGAACTTGTAGCATTATATGAATCGGCTCCGAATCATGTCTTGGGTCAATAGTTGGGTTTGCCCGGCTCCCACGTTTTGGTGCCTTACGTTCTATTCTGTCGGCTAAGGTGGCACTGGGAGAACCACTGCGATTGCGCCCCGGTTGAGCCGGGCGAGCGCCTCAGCGGAGAAAGCTAAAACTGACCGGCATGATAAGGCGAGAGACTGGTCGCTATTCGAGAGGTCTTTTCGGGTCCTTAAAGACTCACTCCGCTTCGAGCGAAGTTCCGGATAATGTCCGACGAAGGCGTGGATAGCGCCCCGGATTCGGTCTTCCGAATACCAGGGGCTTCGCCGAAATTTAAAATTATAGAATTCTATGGCTAAGTGAGAGTGTTCAAGCATTATAAGTCTGGTTGCCTTGTTCATTGTGTTGAGCGCCTCCTTAGATGGACCCAAAAATGGGAACAAGAGTGCTCAAGTTTATCCCGAACACCCCAGCACTCGCGGCTCGGGGGCTGAATCCAACGACTTGCCATCTCTCAGATTTTATAAACGGCCGCACAGAAGGTAATATTTTAAATTAAACAAGCGTTGCTTAAGGCGCATATGAACAAAGTTTTCAGCGCACAGGATAATACATAGCGAGTTTACTCAAAAATTACATCTCTAGGGCATTCATCCGCAATATCGCGGGCTCCCTTCAAGACAGTTTTATAATACATTTCGGGCGTGCGATACTCCTTGCCCGGTGGCGGTGGGTTAGTGAGAAGCTTCTCCGCATCCAGCCTGCCCCAATGCACCTTTGTGCGGGCAAGGGCCCGACGAGCACCTTCAATACAGGCGGAGCGCTTGACGACCTCCACCCAGGGGCACGCATCCACCAGCCGCCGCACGAGGCCGAAGTAGCTCCCAGGCATGGCCTGTCCAGGCCACAGCCGGACTATAAGGCCCTTCATGGCCTCCTCAGCTACCTTGTGGAGTTCGACCAGCTGCTTCAACTGGTCACTTGGGGGCACCAGATGGCTGGCCTCAGCGTACTGAGACCAGAAGACCTTCTCCATTGAGCTCCCCTCCTCGCCACGGTAGAATGCGGCGGCATCGGACACACTGCACGGTAGATCTACAAACGCCCCTGGAGAGCTCCGAATGCGGGTAAGTGTCAGGTAGTTTACATTAACATGCTTGCTTTGCATGAAAAATGCCTTACCCGCCGCTATCTTCTTTACATCTTCAACCTCCTGAAGGGCCTTACGGGCCTCGGCCTTGGCGGACTTGGCACTTTCGAGAGCCGAGGCAAGCTCGGACTCTCGAGTCTTGGAGTCACGCTCCAAGCTCTCATGCTTCTCCATGAGAGCCTGGAGCTCTTGCCGTGCTTCCGCCACCTGTGCCTCCTGCTTTTCTCGCTCTGCCCGTTCCGCGGCCGCACCGCGTTCGGCCGCAGACACAGCCTCCTTCAGGGATGCCATCTCATTCGTGGCCCCTGCAATACCCATATTATCCTTGTTAATTTTTATTGCAACCAAAATCCTTTTCTGTAAGGTAACTATTCAAAGTGGTGTTACTCACCTTCTTTGTCCTCGAGCTGCTTCTTGGCATGGCCGAGCTCTTGCTCGGACCGCTCAAGATCCTGCTTCAACGCACCGACCTCCGCAGTCAGTGCGGCAGAGGTCAGCAGCGCAGCCTGCAAACCCATATTGACATATTTAAAGCAACCCTGTGTATATCTTCTTAGATCCTCAGTCCGGCTTTTCTTTCCGAACACCGAACTGAGCATCAGGGGCTACTGTCTATGCGGTATTACATTACATAACTATAACTCCTTACCTCAAAGCCTATTAGAAGGCTGCTGCAGGCTTCGGTCAGCCCGCTCTTGGCGAGCTGAACCTTCTGAATCACCGCACTCATGATAGTGCGGTGTTCTTCCTCAATGGAAGCGCCTTTGAGCGCCTCCAGTAAGTTGTCCGGCGCCTCCGGTTGGACGGAGGCCGCCGGCGTCATGGTCTTGCCCTTCCTTCGAAGGGGCCGCCTGCCGGACTCCGGAACCATTGCAGGTTCCGACGTAGAGTCCGGCGCAAAGTCCGGGAGGCTGCCTTGCGGCGCCTCCGGAGCCTCCTCCTGATGGCTCCCTCTCTGGGATCCCACCTCGGCGTCCTCATCGGCGTGGGGGGTGGAGGCAGTCGGAAGTGAATCCACATCCGACGGGGCCAACGACCCGCTCGATGAAGCGGGGAGATCATCATCGGCCGGACTGCGGACAGTATGTGGCATTAGAAAGGCACTATGTGGCACGAAAGAAATTTCAGATTATACAGGGATCCAGATACTTACGATCTCGCTGGAGGCCTGGCCCTTGAAGGCCACTCCTCTTCACCAACATTGGTGTTGGCGGAGCTGTCCGGGGGAATAGTTCTCCCCCTCTTGGACCCTTCGGCCTCCCCTATTGGGGAAGCCTTCCTTTTCCTCTCTCCATCCTCCGGGAGAGAGTCTTCTTCCTCCTCCTCGTCTTCGGGGGAGGATTCCGCCTCGTCGTCGGACACCTGATTACGGGAACTCTTTCGAGTCCCCGTGGCCACCTTCTTGGCCTTCTTCTCCGGCACCACGTGCGGTGCCAGAACCAGCAGCCCCGCTAGACGGGCGTTCACTGGGTCTTCTGGCATGGGAGCCGGGCAGATGAGCTGCTCGGCCTTCTCCATCCATTCCTGCGAAAGGAAAAGAGAGATTGAAACCCTCTCAGAATCAATCTATTTACCACAAGTGTCCCGTAAAGGGGTTGAATCACTTACCTCGTCAGCTGGATGCTGCGAACGAAATCCGCGATCTTCCGTCGCGGATGCGGGGGCTTCGGCGCCCTTAAACAGCACCCTCCAGGCGCCTTCGTACGTCGTGTCGAAGAGCCCGCTTAGCGCCTGGTGCTGTTCTGGATTGAACTCCCACAGATTGAATGCCTGTTCTTGGCATGGGAGAATCCGGCGGATGAGCATGACTTGGACCACGTCGACGAGCCTGAGCTTATTGTTCACCAGCTTCTGGATACAGGCTCGGAGTCCCGTTAGCTCCTTCGGATTGCCCCACAACAAGCCCTTCTCTTTCCAGGAGGTGAGCTGCGTGGGGATGCTAGATCTGAACTCGGGGGCCGCCGCCCACGTGGGTTCGCGCGACTCGGTGATGTAGAACCACCCCGATTGCCACCCCTTAACGGATTCCACGAAGGCCCCTTCGAGCCAAAGAACGTTGGGCATCTTGCCCAACATGGCACCTCTGCATTCCGCTTGTGTGCCCTTCACAACCTTCGGCTTGACGTTGAAGGTCTTGAGCCACAGGCCGAAGTGGAGTCGGATGCAGAGGAAGGCCTCACACACGACGATAAACGCCGAGATGTTGAGGATGAAGTTCGGCGTCAGATCGTGGAAATCCAGGCCGTAGTAGAACATGAGCCCCTGGACAAAAGGGTGAAGTGGAAAGCCCAGTCCGCGGAGGAAGTGGGGGAGGAAAACGACCCTCTCATGGGGCCCGGGGGTAGGGATGAGCTGCCCCTCGTCGGGCAGCCGATGCGCGATGTCGCCGGAAAGGTATCCGGTGCTGCGCAGCTTGGTGATGTGCTCCTCCTTAACGGTGGAGGCCAACCATTTGCCTCCCGCTCCGGACATGGTCGGAAAAGGTCGAGGCGAGATGCGCGAGCTTGGGCGTTGGAGCTTGAGTGCGCGGAGATGGATAAGCAAAGGAGGAAGAAGGCATAGGTGAGAAGGTTAATCCTTATCCCTTATATATAGGCGGGTGAAGACTGTGCGTCCCCTACCAGCCTGGTAAAACTCGCTTATCTCCCAAGCACCACCATCAATGGCGCGGTTGGGTTACCCACGTCCGTATTGATGAGAATCCCGGAATAAGGGGAACACGATCTCTGCTTCGACAGGACGTGCCAAGGAAACCGCTTCGCTAAACGTGCTGAGGTGGTATAATAAAAAACGTAAAGGCTTGGTAGCGGTGTGATGTTACGCCACAAAATACGTCAGCAGATTGAACTTGTGTGCATTTTATTCTCTCTATGGTGGAATGTGGAATTTATTTTGTAGAGCCGGACACTATCCTGGTGTTCATGATCTTCTCTGGATTATTCAAAGAAGGAACCCGCCTTGCAATGTCGAACATTATGCGCGCCGGACTTATCGTCATTGAAGCCTGGTTCAGGGGCTACTGAGGGAGTCCTGGACTAGGGGGTGTCCGGACAGCCGGACTATCATCGTCCGTCGGACTCCAAGACTACGAAGATACAAGATTGAAGACTCTGTCCCGTGTCCGGATGGGACTTTCCTTGGCGTGGAAGGCAAGCTTGGCGATACAGATATGTAGATCTCCTACCATTGTAACCGACTCTGTGTAACCCTAGCCTTCTCCGGTGTCTATATAAACCGGAGGGCTTTAGTCCGTAGGACAACATACATTACAATAATCATACCATAGGCTAGCTTTAGGGTTTAGCCTCCTTCATCTCGTGGTAGATCCACTCTTGTACTACCCATATCATCAATATTAATCAAGCAGGACGTAGGGTTTTACCTCCATCAAGAGGGCCCGAACCTGGGTAAAACATCGTGTCCCTTGTCTCCTGTTACCATCCACCTAGACGCACAGTTCGGGACCCCCTACCCGAGATCAGCCGGTTTTGACACCGACAAGCCACTTCCCACCGCAAGACGCCCCCGCCGCCGCCGTGTAATCTAAATTTGCCATGAAAAACATTCGGATTGCCATGCTTAAAATCCGAACGTTTATCATTTCCATTTATTTTATATCGATCGTCGTATAATTTAAAGTCGGAGTCAGACTGAATGAAATCTATGGTTTGATCGATTGAATGTTCTGCTAGAGCCATATCAAATTAAATATAAAACGTCATCAAGCCACATGTATTCCTTGTCATCCAACGACCTAGACTGCTTCAATGTCGAGTGCTCAACACGTTTAGCGTGCAGTTAATTTCATGCCAAAAATAGTGCTAATCACATAATAACACGCAAATAATATCCTACTTAATATCCGCATGCACTTAATATACTTCCAAATTAACGTGCATTGCACGTACACACTGATTAGTGCTGCTAGTATGTGAAACTGGTGCCATAACTTGTGAACGCGTCCAGATATGATCAATGGCAACATCACCCGTGAGTTCTTCGTGTTTGCCCGTGCGTCTAAACACAGAAGGGGAGGAGAGAGAGAGAGCACGCATGGAACCCACCTGTAAGTGAAGGCAAATAGTACTAAAAATAATATTACATGTTATCCATTAAATAGGTTGTGGTAATATAAAAACATTATGTGAACAATGGGGGGTACAACAAACATTGTTGTTCTACGTATGTTGCCTATTGACGTGCGGCTTGAAGGCCCTGGTCGCATGTTCGATCCTCGTCCTTTATTTTTTAAATTTGTATATGGGTCTGTCACACCCTGATTTTCATGGCACAACACTTAAGATGATAAATCGTGATAAATGAGGTTTGACAAAAACTTTTGAGTGTTTTGGACCTTGCCTTGATTGGTTTTTGTGTGCTGTTTGCAAGTGCTCTAGAAATCAAATAAATCCTCCAACTTCGATACTTCATTTACTTGCCCCAAACTTATGCCCGATGATCATGCCATGTGTATAGAGAAATATAGTATTTTCTTACAAAATTAATTTGGCCAAAAAGTATTTTCTAAAATTAGTTTTTCAAAAACCCCTGAATTGAGGTTTGCACTGCAAGTACTTAATTAAGGGCAGTAAAAATCTTTCCAAAAATATATTTGACTCCTATTAGATATAGGATACCCAGAAACCACAAAAATATAATTTTAAAGGTTATTTTCCTATTTTATTTAAAAGCTTTTTCTTAAGGCCAAAAATGGTCTTTGATAGGGAAAAATTATTTTATTGTTTTAAAAATATTTTACAAAAATCAGGGAAGCTCAGTGGACATATATTGTCCATATATAAGAGTTTCAACACATGGTCATGTTCAAAATATTGGTCAAATCCCTCAAAAACCCTTTCTAGATATTTCAAGCTTTTGAAATATTTACAAAGTAAATATTCTCCAAAATTTCCAAGAAAATTCTATCATGTCACATATGACATCTTTGGTGATCTTGCCAAGTCTCGTGTCTTGGAGAACAAGATAACATCATTAAATCCTCTCAAAACCATTTCTGTCCATTTTGAAGTTTGAGCAACTTTACAATGCCAAACATGTCCAAATGTTCTCAAACCTTGTGAACATGCTCAAATGGTCTAATAATCCATCTAGACCAAATGGCACAGGTTGGAGAACAAGTTAACTTGATCAAAGTGCCCCAAAAGCCTTTCTGTCTAGAACCAGATTTGAACAACTCTACATTGGAAACTTTCTCCTTTTGATCTCAACTTTTGTGGACATGTTCAGAACCTCAAATGATGACACAACACTAAGTGGTGCATCAAGGAGAATAGATTTGCATGACTAAATCTTGAAAAGTCCATTTCTGCTAATTTTTAGGGTTTACAAAAGTTGCATTGGCAACTTTGCCCAAATGAGCTTAAAATTGGTGGAAGGCCCTAATTATATGTGACATTTCACCCTGTGGAGTCTCATGGCAAATGGAGATCATCTGCTTGCCCAAACCACCATCAAACACCTTCTGGCAGAAAATTAAAATGCCTGTTTTGGCCATTTCCACTAATCTCCTGTAACACCCCGGATGCAACTTCCCATATTCGTAACTCCAACTCTTGCCTTTTCTGGAGATGTGATATGTTATTTCCTCCGTGGTTGGGGTTTTGTCTGTTGTTTTGTATTTTTGTTCTTGTTATGCATCTCGTCTCATGTCATCATTCGCATTGCATCGGCATCGTTTTCTTAAAACTTGCATTCGTTCGTCGTTGCCGTTTCTCCCTTTTGCCTTCATCACCTTCCCTCGGATCGCCTTGCCCGCGCTGACCGTTCCAGACCAATCGGGTTTTTGCTTCCCTCTTGACCATGACGACCAAACCCCCCTCGGGTGCGCGTCCGAACTTGCCCGAGCCCGACCCGCTCAGTCTTTACCGTTGGTTCCAGATCATCCCCAAACATCCATAAAACATCCCCGTTTTCTTAATTGGACTTCCTAACCTATATTTTCTCAGCCGTCCGATTACGATCGAAGGGTGCAAAGACCCCTAACTCTATCCCATATGTATACATATATCAGTCTAACCCTAGGCTATGCCATCCATTCCCCACTATCCAATCGCCGCCGCCACACTCCACCTCCCACCTCGGGATCCCCTCCCGATCCAAATTCAATCTGACCACCTCCCTTGATTTTCGCCGCTGCCCAATCCATAGCCTCCACTCCCCTTCCCGAGCTTCCCTCGATCCAACTCCACCTCACCTGCTGCCTCCTCCCGCAGGCCTTCTACCACCACGCCCGATCTCTTGCTCATTCGAGCCCCTGTCCAGGTTCTCCCGCAACTACCCAGCGCCGGCCTCCCGCGCTCAGCCTCCTCCTCGCCGGCGCTTCTCCGTTGAAGGTTCCCGGCCAGCAGCGACAGTCACCAGGAACCGCCCGTTCCTCCTTCTCCCTTCGTTTTTCCCCTGGATCTCGCTCTCTCTCAGAATCTCTCCTCTCTCTCGTTTTCTCTTCGCAGGAAAGAAACCATGGCCGCCCGTCCATGGAGATGGAGCCGCGCCGCCCTGGTACCTGCCACCTCGGGTCGCCTCTGCTTCGTCCTCGCCGCCCGTCTGTGCTCCGGTGAGCCCTGCTGCTGCTCCCCTTCCCTTGTGTTCTCTCTTTCCTGCTGCATCCCCTCTAAATTCTTCCCTGCCATGGCCTTTGCAGCTGCGCCACCATCCTGCTCTGTTCGTCGTCGCCTCCGCAAGATCAGGCGAGGCCCTGCGATCCCAGCCTCCTCCTGCCGGATTCGCCCGAGCGCCGTCGTGCCACATCATCCAAGTCCCGCTGCCGCCGAGCCTCTGCGTCGCGCCGCTGCCTCCCCTGTTTCTGCTTCGAGCAGGGGAAAACGCTCGCAGCACCGCCCGCTCGCTTTGACCGCGCCGCTAGCGTGCCTAGGCCACCGCGTCGCCCTTCACCCGCTTCAGCCCAGCAACTTCCAAGGCCTAGCCGGCCTGTCCCGGCTAACATCTGCACCAACCTGGGCTTGGCCCATGGTGAGGCCACCCTCCAGCGCCCTTTTTTCCATTCTGTTGGACCTCTGCCTAGAGTCGGCCCATATAGTTTTTTTCCTTCTGCGAATTTAGCATTTATCCAGGAGTTTACAGTTTTACAGATTAACCCTCCATGTTCATGCATATAATAACTCATGAACCGTGCATCGGATTAAAATGATTTAAACATGTAAAATGCTTAGAATTTCATCTAGTTTCATAATATGCCATTTTCATCCATGTTTAAAATGCTTAAAATGATGTTTGTTTAAATTTGCTAAATGCCATGCTAAAATGATTTATTTCATAACTAAATAACCGTAGCTTGGTTTTAAATAAACTTTATATGTAAATAGGGTGGAAAAATGCCTAGTTTAACATGGTGAACTTTATTTTGCTGTTTAACAACATTAAAATATGTTTTAGGGCAGAACAGTACCAAATCTAAAATATGCACATGAGGATTTTCCGGAATTGTTGTTTGTTGTTCCGACCTCATTTAAATTTGCCTAAATAGTTAGTTTACTTATGCCTCACCCCTTGCCTTGATTAACAACATTTAATATTGATGAGTAGCATAAACGAGAGCGAACTAAATGATTGAATGTGGTGTTTCGTCAATATGCAACTCGTTGCATAGTGAGCTCCACTTAACTTGTGGTATTGTTTGTTGCACTTTGCCATGCCATGCCTCATTAAACCAGACATGCATCATATTTGTTTGTGCATCATGCCATGATTATGCTTGAGTGTTTACCATGTTGTTTGTTTCTTTCCGGTGCTGCTTCTTAGTTCCGGTAATGTTGCATTTGAGAGGATTCGTTCGACTACTCTCGTTCGTCTTCTTCATGGACTCGTTCTTCTTCCTAGCAGGATTTCAGGCAAGATGACCGCTACCCTGGATCTCACTACTATCATTGCTATGCTAGTTGCTTTGTTCTATCACTATGTTGCGTTACCTATCATTTGCTCTTCAAGCCTCCCAAATTGCCATGAACCTCTAACCTTTGACACCCTTCCTAGCAAACCGTTGCTTGGCTATGTTACCGCTTTGCTCAGCCCCTCTTATAGCGTTGTTAGTTGCAGGTGAAGATGAACATTGCTCCATGGTGGACAGGGTTTATGTTGGGATATCACAATATCTCTTATATTATTAATGCATCTATATATTTGGTAAAGGGTGGAAGGCTCGGCCTTATGCCTGGTGTTTTGTTCCACTCTTGCCGCCCTAGTTTCCGTCATACCGGTGTTATGTTCCCGGATTTTGCGTTCCTTACGCGGTCGGGTGATTTATGGGACCCCCTTGACAGTTCACTTTTTATTCCCTTGGGTCGGCCAACCCGAGGGTCATCTTTATTTTAGCCCCCCCCCCCCCCCCCCGGGTCAGTGCTTGTCTAAGTGCTGGTCCGAACCGAGCAGCCTGCGGGGCCCCCTCGGGGAAACTCGAGGTCTGGTTTTACTCGTAGCTTGACTTATCCGGTGTTGCACTGAGAACGAGATATGTGCAGCTCCTATCGGGATTGTCGGCGCATCGGGCGACTTTGCTGGTCTTGTTTTACCATTGTCGAAATGTCTTGTAAACCGGGATTCCGAGACTGATCGGGTCTTCCTGGGAGAAGGAATATCCTTCGTTGACCGTGAGAGCTTATCATGGGCTAAGTTGGGACACCCCTACAGGGTATAAACTTTCGAGAGCCGTGCCCGCGGTTATGTGGCAGATGGGAATTTGTTAATGTCCGGTTGTAGATAACTTGACACCTGATCCGAACTAAAACGCATCAACCGCGTGTGTAGCCGTGATGGTCTCTTCTCGGCGGAGTCCGGGAAGTGAACACGGTCTTTGGGTTATGTTTGACGTAAGTAGGAGTTCAGGATCACTTCTTGATCATTACTAGTTGACGACCGTTTCTTTGCTTCTCTTCTCGCTCTTATTTGCGTATGATAGCCACCATACTTGCTTAGCCGCTGCTGCAACCTCACCACCTTACCCCTTCCTTTCCCATTAAGCTTTGCTAGTCTTGATACCCATGGTAATGGGATTGCTGAGTCCTCGTGGCTCACAGATTACTACAACAACAGTTGCAGGTACAGGTTATGCGATGATCTTGACGCGAGAGCGATGCTTGCTTGTTTTGGAGTTCTTCTTCTGCTTCTTCTTCGATCAGGGGATAGGTTCCAGGTCGGCAGCCTGGGCTAGCAGGGTGGATGTTGTTTGAGTTTATGTTTGTGTTTCATCCGTAGTCGGATGGTGTTCTTATGTATTGTGATGTTGTATTCGTGTGGCATTGTATGCCTCTTGTATGTATCCCCATCTATTATGTAATGTTGATGTAATGATATCCACCTTGCAAAAGCGTCTTCAAGATGCGCTTCTATCCTTGGTGGGACCTTCGAGTTCCTTTAGGATAGGGTCGCATCTTGGGCGTGACAAGTTGGTATCAGAGCCTCGACCGACCATAGGAGCCCCCTTGTTTGTTGGCCGTTGTTGAGTCTAGAAAAAAACTATTTTGAGTCTTAGGATTATATATATCGGAGAGTAGGATTCTTTTTACTCCTCAGCCCCCTTCATCGCTCTGGTGAGGACTCCTGACGTAGATGTTTTATCTTTCCTCGCCTCAGATTTCACTAAAAAAAATTTAGGTTCACGCGGGTATCTTGGAATCGTTCCGATATTCTTATGACGAGAACATTGTTCTTGGTGCCTCCTGACATTTAGGGTTTGTGGCAGTGTCCCGGGGAGTTGAGCTCCGAGGTGTTGTCGTCATAATTTTATCGTTGCAGTTCTGGAATACCTGAGTCTTGCCAACATCGAAAATCTCTTTTATGCAGTTGTTGGTGAGATAACCTCGACGTCACCCAGTACTAGGGAGTTCGGGAGTATTGCCATAGCTCGTATAACGGATGCTTTTCGATGGTTGAGGTACACGATTTCCGAAGGTTTCTTGGTTATGTATTGACGGATGGATACAGCTTGGATGTAGGTATTGTTAGTTTGGGTGAGATATATTGCTTCCCCTGTATCCCCAACACCAGATTGCATAACCAGAAAGTTTCGGGAGTTTATAGGTGGGAATTCAAGTAGCTCCTAGAATATCTTTCCGACATATGCATGATATGGGATTGGGGAAATCTCTATCATATGTATTTGTTCCGGCTTATTCTGTAAGCCAAATCCTTTGTTTTATTTTATTTGTGGTATTTGAGTTGCTTCGAAGTCAAATTTTGAATCCATACCTTTCCTAAACCGTGTTCTCGTATTGCTATGTGAATACTAATCCTTTTGATCATCGAGATTGTCATGTCAACTCTTTTCCAACCGGTGCGCTTCTCTTCGAGATGATCCCATCATTCTCCCCATCCGAAAGATCAATTCTAAGTTTTCTCAACGGTGTTTGTTTCGTTCATCCCAAGTTGTCTTTGTTTTTCCCCACCCTCCCACCCTTTTTCTTCAAGGACTCATTTATTTTAATCAAGTATCCATTTATTCATGTGAAGTCACTTCACTCTTTTCAATCAATGTTCTAATCCGATGATCCCTCGTGAAGATGCTCACGAGCTTCAAGTTCATCATCCTCTGTTCTTTTTTGCTTCTCCGGTGGATCCAATTCAAGCTTTCAGTGTTGATCATATTCCTTTCCTCGTGCCAAATGCTTTTTCATGCCGGTGCACCTCTCATTCACTCACCTCTTGCTATTCATTTGTTCCAGAGTGTTGAAGATATCTCAGAAGATTTGTGTTTCCATTCTTAATCCGTTCAAGTTATTTGGAGATTGTTATCTCATTCAAGCCATTTAATTCAACCGGTGCAATCTCTCTTTAAAATCATTTTCAACGGTGTTTTCTTTTGAGTGGGCCCTAACCCACAGGTCTTTTCCCAGGATCTTACTTGACTCTTCGAATTATCAGGAGCGATTCTCAAATTCATTTCCAAGTTTGACGTAAGAATGAATTTTCATCAGTCACATGCCTTCTCCAAGGTCGTTTTCAAATTCTTTTCATCTTTGACTCAACCTTTCCTCTTTTAATTCTCCCGGAGTATCTCAACAATTCATGGTGGTGTTTCTCATCATCATTCTCAACATTTGAAGACCGAAGAAGAGTTCCTCTTAAATCCTTACCCGTTCTTCCAAAGATGTGTAGTTCAAGTTTGATGCCATCCTCTCATAATTGTTTTCGATTGTGGGAATTATTTTCACCCATCCGGAGCATTTCATGAGTTGTTTCCATTTCTTTCCTCCGAAGGCCATCATGTCATAATTCCTCATTCTCAGCTTTCAGCAGTCGTTCTCCAAATCTTACCAGTGCATCGTTCAAATACCCTCTAATCAGTTCATGATCTCCTTGGTCTCTTGTATCTAAAATCTCTCAAGTATCTTCGTTCGTTTTCTAATTCTTCCCGGTGATTTGTGCCTTTGCTATTTTCATTTTCAATTCTTACGGTGGTTCGTTCAAGATTTCTTTTCCTTCGTTATCATATTAATTCATTCGTTGTTTCCAAATCCCACTGGTGGTTCCATCAATACCTCCTCAAGTTTGCGCTATATCTCTTTTCAATCCCTCCAGAAGAATAAGTAGTATGCCAAATCCGTTGCTTGTCATCAATTTAAATTGGTGAAGGATACGCATAACGTAATTCTTATTTTTATTTCATCCAAGTGATCTAGTTTCTTCTTTCCAGAGTTGTTCATCATGTCACATTTCTTGGTTCGAGATGCTTCATCTTTTCTTTTCCAGAGTTCCAAGTTTTCCGCATTATCTCGTCGCGAAGCTCCATATAAATCATTGCAAGGCTTCACCTTGTGTTTTTCAACTTCCCTTTCTTTTTATCATCCTTTTATTACCGGAGTTCTTCATGGAGGCTCTACACGGTGGTTCATCAAGGATTCTTTTCATTCTTCAGTTGTTCTTCAAGATTTCTCTTGAAGTTATGACCCGCCAAGCTATACTCTAAAATAAACATGGTGCTCAACACATGTTTTGTTTTGACGAGCTCAAGTATTCTTCATCTTGCATTCCAAAGTGCAATTCTTTCTACCTTATCTTTTACCATGGTGTTATGTCACTCTTGACAATTTCCTTCATGTTTCATGATTCACATGTTGTCAAGAATGAGGTACTCTATATCCATTAATCCCTCCATTGGAGTTATCTTGGTAAAGATTTCACCTAAAGCCTTCCCTAAGGAATATTGCTAATTATGGTGCTATCAATGATCCGAGTTTTCTCCTATCCTCTCGGTGAAGAAGTTTTTCATCTCTTTGGTGCTCTCAATCAAATCAATGGTTTCCATTAGTGGCGGTTGTCACCTCATAGTCTCGAGATGTTTTCCATAAGCCCACAACAAGCTTGTGCTTTTCGTTGTTGAGTTTGCAACAACTCCGTTCAATTCTTCTTTGCAAGGATGCTTTTCAAGTTCACTTGTGGCAAAAGTTGTCATTTTCTTCTCCGTCCCTTTATCCCAACGGTCTAACTTCTATTCTTTCGTTACGGGGGCATTGTGATGTTGTGCTCTTCACCCATCACCTCGTTTGGTGAGGATCGTCTTCTTTTCTGGCTTATCCATTTAACCGGAGTGTTGTATCATCTCTTCAATATCTTTTCATCTCATCAAGTTTTCTTCTCTTTTCTACCGGAGTGCTGTCCAAATTCTGTCATTCTTGTTCCTTGGCTATCTCATTATACCGAGGTGGTCATATTCTTTTCGTTCGTGAAGCTCTTATTTCCATGTCTTTCAACCTTCAAGTTCTCGTAATGTTCCTTGTTCCTCTTTTCTAACGGGATTGTTTGCAATCTCGTTCATCTCTGTTGTACTATTTCTTTTAAATTGCTCAACCTCTCAAGGTTCGTGGTTTCACTCGTTCGTCAAAGAAGCAACTTTAGTTCACCTCTTCTCTTCCTCTTCCTTTTCCATCCGGTGCCATCCTAGATCTCGGGACGAGATCCTCTCGTAGTGGTGGAGTGTTGTAACACCCCGGATGCAACTTCCCATATTCGTAACTCCAACTCTTGCCTTTTCCGGAGATGTGATATGTTATTTCCTCCGTGGTTGGGGTTTTGTCTGTTGTTTTGTATTTTTGTTCTTGTTATGCATCTCGTCTCATGTCATCATTCGCATTGCATCAGCATCGTTTTCTTAAAACTTGCATTCGTTCGTCGTTGCCGTTTCTCCCTTTTGCCTTCATCACCTTCCCTCGGATCGCCTTGCCCGCGCTGACCGTTCCAGACCAATCGGGTTTTTGCTTCCCTCTTGACCGTGACGACCAAACCCCCCTCGGGTGCGCGTCCGAACTTGCCTGAACCCGACCCGCTCAGTCTTTACCGTTGGTTCCGGATCATCCCCAAACATCCATAAAACATCCCCGTTTTCTTAATTGGACTTCCTAACCTATATTTTCTCAGTCGTCCGATTACGATCGAAGGGTGCAAAGACCCCTAACTCTATCCCATATGTATACATATATCAGTCTAACCCTAGGCTATGCCATCCATTCCCCACTATCCAATCGCCGCCGCCACACTCCACCTCCCAACTCGGGATCCCCTCCCGATCCAAATTCAATCTGACCACCTCCCTTGATTTTCGCCGCTGCCCAATCCATAGCCTCCACTCCCCTTCCCGAGCTTCCCTTGATCCAACTCCACCTCACCTGCTACCTCCTCCCGCAGGCCTTCTACCACCACGCCCGATCTCTTGATCGTTCGAGCCCCTGTCCAGGTTCTCCCGCAACTACCCAGCGCCGGCCTCCCGCGCTCAGCCTCCTCCTCACCGGTGCTTCTCCGTCGAAGGTTCCCGGCCAGCAGCGACAGTCACCAGCAACTGCCCGTTCCTCCTTCTCCCTTCGTTTTTCCCCTGGATCTCGCTCTCTCTCAGAATCTCTCCTCTCTCTCGTTTTCTCTTCGCAGGAAAGAAACCATGGCCGCCCGTCCATGGAGATGGATCCGTGCCGCCCTGGTACCTGCCACCTCGGGTCGCCTCTGCTTCGTCCTCGCCGCCCGCCTATGCTCCGGTGAGCCCTGCTGCTGCTCCCCTTCCCTTGTGTTCTCTCTTTCCTGCTGCATCCCCTCTAAATTCGTCCTTGCCATGGCCTTTGCAGCTGCGCCACCATCCTGCTCTGTTCGTCACCGCCTCCGCAAGATCCGGCGACGCCCTGCGATCCCAGCCTCCTCCTGCCGGATTCGCCCGAGCGCCACCGTGCCACATCATCCAAGTCCCGCTGCCGCCGAGCCTCTGCGTCGCGCCGCTACCTTCCTTGTTTCTGCTTCGAGCAGGGGAAAACGCTCGCAGCACCGCCCGCTCGCCTTGACCGCGCCGCCAGCGTGCCTGGGCCACCGCGTCGCCCTTCACCCGCTTCAGCCCAGCAACTTCCAAGGCCCAGCCGGCCTGTCCCGGCTCCCATCTGCACCAACCTGGGCTTGGCCCATGGTGAGACCACCCTCCAGCGCCCTTTTTTTCCATTCTGTTGGACCTCTGCCTAGAGTCGGCCCATATAGTTTTTTTTCCTTCTGCGAATTTAGCATTTATCCAGGAGTTTACAGTTTTACAGATTAACCCTCCATGTTCATGCATATAATAACTCATGAACCGTGCATCGGATTAAAATGATTTAAACATGTAAAATGCTTAGAATTTCATCTAGTTTCATAATATGCCATTTTCATCCATGTTTAAAATGTTTAAAATGCTGTTTGTTTAAATTTGCTAAATGCCATGCTAAAATGATTTATTTCATAACTAAATAACCGTAGCTCGGTTTTAAATAAACTTTATATGTAGATGGGGTGGAAAAATGCCTAGTTTAACATGGTGCACTTTATTTTGCTGTTTAACAACATTAAAATATGTTTTAGGGCAGAACAGTACCAAATCTAGAATATGCACATGAGGATTTTCCGGAATTGTTGTTTGTTGTTCCGGCCTCATTTAAATTTGCCTAAATAGTTAGTTTACTTATGCCTCACCCCTTGCCTTGATTAACAACATTTAATATTGATGAGTAGCATAAACGAGAGCGAACTAAATGATTGAATGTGGTGTTTCATCAATATGCAACTCGTTGCATATTGAGCTCCACTTAACTTGTGGTATTGTTTGTTGCACTTTGCCATGCCATGCCTCATTAAACCAGACATGCATCATATTTGTTTGTGCATCATGCCATGATTATGCTTGAGTGTTTACCATGTTGTTTGTTTCTTTCCAATGCTGCTTCTTAGTTCCGGTAATGTTGCGTTTGAGAGGATTCGTTCGACTACTCTCGATCGTCTTCTTCATGGACTCGTTCTTCTTCCTAGCGGGATTTCAGGCAAGATGACCGCTACCCTGGATCTCACTACTATCATTGCTATGCTAGTTGCTTCGTTCTATCGCAATGTTGCGTTACCTATCATTTGCTCTTCAAGCCTCCCAAATTGCCATGAACCTCTAACCTTTGACACCCTTCCTAGCAAACCGTTGCTTGGCTATGTAACCGCTTTGCTCAGCCCCTCTTATAGCGTTGTTAGTTGCAGGTGAAGATGAAGATTGCTCCACGGTGGACAGGGTTTATGTTGGGATATCACAATATCTCTTATATTATTAATGCATCTATATATTTGGTAAAGGGTGGAAGGCTCGGCCTTATGCCTGGTGTTTTGTTCCACTCTTGCCGCCCTAGTTTCCGTCATACCGGTGTTATGTTCCCGGATTTTGCGTTCCTTACGCGGTCGGGTGATTTATGGGACCCCCTTGACAGTTCGCTTTGAATAAAACTTGTCCAGCAAGGCCCAACCTTGGTTTTACCATTTGCCTCACCACCACCTATACCCTTCCCTTGGGTAGGCAAACCCGAGGGTCATCTTTATTTTAGCCCCCCCCCCCCCCCCCCCCGGGCCAGTGCTTGTCTAAGTGCTGGTCCGAACCGAGCAGCCTGCGGGGCCCCCTCAGGGAAACTCGAGGTCTGGTTTTACTCGTAGCTTGACTTATCCGGTGTTGCCCTAAGAACGAGATATGTGCAGCTCCTATCGGGATTGTCGGCGCATCGGGCGGCTTTGCTGGTCTTGTTTTACCATTGTCGAAATGTCTTGTAAACCGGGATTCCGAGACTGATCGGGTCTTCCTGGGAGAAGGAATATCCTTCATTGACCGTGAGAGCTTATCATGGGCTAAGTTGGGACACCCCTGCAGGGTATAAACTTTCGAGAGCCGTGCCCGCAGTTATGTGGCAGATGGGAATTTGTTAATGTCCGGTTGTAGATAACTTGACACCTGATCCGAACTAAAACGCATCAACCACGTGTGTAGCCGTGATGGTCTCTTCTCGGCGGAGTCCGGGAAGTGAACACGGTCTTTGGGTTATGTTTGACGTAAGTAGGAGTTCAGGATCACTTCTTGATCATATATTAGTTGACGACCGTTCCTTTGCTTCTCTTCTCGCTCTTATTTGCGTATGATAGCCACCATACTTGCTTAGCCGCTGCTGCAACCTCACCACCTTACCCCTTCCTTTCCCATTAAGCTTTGCTAGTCTTGATACCCATGGTAATGGGATTGCTGAGTCCTCGTGGCTCACAGATTACTACAACAACAGTTGCAGGTACAGGTTATGCGATGATCTTGACGCGAGAGCGATGCTTGCTTGTTTTGGAGTTCTTCTTCTGCTTCTTCTTCGATCAGGGGATAGGTTCCAGGTCGGCAGCCTGGGCTAGCAAGGTGGATGTTGTTTGAGTTTCTGTTTGTGTTTCATCCGTAGTCGGATGGTGTTCTTATGTATTGTGATGTTGTATTCGTGTGGCATTGTATGCCTCTTGTATGTATCCCCATCTATTATGTAATGTTGATGTAATGATATCCACCTTGCCAAAGCGTCTTCAATATGCGCTTCTATCCTTGGTGGGACCTTCGAGTTCCTTTAGGATAGGGTCGCACCTTGGGCGTGACATCTCCGTGAGCTCAACTTTTCCCACAGCCTCATCTGGCCCGCCTCTACCACCTGCATCTTTCCCTGCCCGAGGAGCCATGATTAAGGGGGTTAGAACCCCATTTTCCTTCTCTGGGCAGCAGCATTCTCCCTCTCTCTCAGCTTCTCTCTCCCTCCTTGGCATTCCAGAGCATCCAAGGCTCTCCCCAGGCTTTAGCCCATCACCCATCACACTCCAGACGCAAGTGGACACGGCAGAGCGCGCAAAAAGCGCTCATGCCGGCCAAAAGCCTGCTCTGGAGCGCGCTACAGTAGTGGCCGAGCTCTGCCGTCGCACTCCCGTCCTCCTCGGGCCGCCCAAGCGCGCCAGTCGATGCGCCTCGGCGTCTGCGACACACCACGGCCTGGTCCCCCTCCTCCTTCTCCCTCCTGCTGCCTTTGCTCACACGCGCGCCGGCCGCCCGAGAGCTCCAATGGGCGGCCTCACACGCGCGGCACCCTGGCCCTTCCCCGCTCCTTCTCTCCCCTCCTCTAGCCCTAGACCAACCCCACGAACACCCCAGACACGCCCACGCGCGCCCCCGTGGCCTCCAGCAACGGCTAGGAGCTCGCCGGCGCATGAGCCACGGTGCACCTCGCCCCCTTATATTTAAGGTCACCCCCGAGCCTCTTCTCCACTCTTTTGGCTCTCTCTCCCTCCCTTGCACCCCCGGACCAACCCACTCCTCCTCCCGTGCCTCCCTTCTCCTCCTACCACCGCACGGCCGCCGCTTTGGCTCGCTCAAATTCGAGCAACGCCGAGCTCACCTCCCTCCCTTTTCTCCACACAAAGGCTCCCCGTGGTCGGGCCAACCGCCCCACCTCCTCGAACCGTCGCGGCGATGCTCGAACACCAAGAGCCACGGATGGCCGACGACCTCCCCCCGCCACCGTCAAAGTTGCGGTCACCTCGGCCCCCTCCGGCGGCCGTGACCTGCACCAGCGGATGCGCCGCTCCGCGCTGAGCTCGCCCATAGGCAGAGCGCCGCGGGAGACGGCCGGAGGCGCCGGCTATCGCCGGACAAGCGCCAGCGTGCGCTCTGCCTCCCCTACTCTGTCTCAAGCGGGAGGTAGAGGACGACCGCCCCGCCAGCTGGCGTGGGGGCCCGCATGTCAGCGACCCAGCGGCTGGGCCCCGCCCGTTTAAGTGGGGAAGGCTTCGGCCGGATCCGCTTTCCTCGCGCGTTGGCGTACTTCCGAAAAACCGCCATCGACGTCGCCTCCTCTGCCGTCCAGCCGAGCCACTGGGCCGGCCCACTGCTAAACTGCGCCCAGTGCGCTGGATAAGGGTACAACCCTTTCCCCTTTCCTTTTTCTTTTTCTGTAGACTTGTAAAATCCATAAACAATTCAAATGGATTTCAAATTTGATGATTCAAATTTCTAGTGACTCTATAAATCATGACCTACCTGGTGATGCAACATGCACATTTTTCCAGAGACCTTTTCTTCACAAATATTTATCAAATCCTATCTTTCCTATTTCTGTGATGAACTTTAGAAAATCACAGAGAGCTCAAAATTGATCCAAATGCCATGATTCAAATTCCTAGATGCTTATAAGTTCATAACTTAGTTTATGAACATTTTTCATAATACCTTCTGTGCCCCACAAAATAATGAGCCATTTCTTCATATTTGACAACTTTGCAAATTCATAGGAAAATCATTTCAACTCCAAATCCAGTGAAACTAATTCCTAGATGCTTCTAAAATCATCCTTTGTTAAATGGGTGCCTTTGCTCATTTTTCAAAAATATATTTCTGTACACTTCTTGCAAACCCATTAATCCCTTGATTCCATCATATTGAAATGTTCAGAGATGTTCATTGATCAAATCCTAATGAAACCACTTTGGTCATCCCTCATATGACCAGAGGTATCCCAGAAAAGTCCAACTCATATTTTTAGAGCACTTTTATTTCCTGCCTTGTTGTGTTGCTTATTATGGTTGCTTTCAACAATAGTTGACGAAGTAGACGAAATGCTCGGAGTTGGACCAGAGATATTTGAAGACCTCGAAGACTCTGTTAAAACAGGCAAGCAGCCCTTTGACCATGTCTATGAAACCCTTTTTATGCATATCATATTGCACCATATTGTTGTTTCAATGGAATCATGATGAGGTAGAAACCACTTTGATGGTTTGCCACCGTACTTCCTCGTTGATACTTGCATTGTGCATGACCATACCTTCTTATGAGGGCTATGCCGGTGGGAGTAGATATGATGCTAAAGTAGATGCTACGCAAAAGGGATGGGTATATGCATGGTGAAGGAGACAAAGTGATTTCAAAAGACTTATCGAAAACCCCGTCGGGTCCCACTTATGCCCGAGGGAGATGATGAGATGAGTAACCACTTGATGACGAAGTGGTGTACCGAGGCAAGTGTGTGTGTTGTTTTCAAAAACGGATTGGTTTAAGTTGCGACCGTTATTCCAACCTTACATGCGCAACCACTCTGCCCTTATATGGGAAAGGGCATTATTGATTACCTAGGCTGATACTAGCTTGGAGCCTGCATTGCTAGTGACGGGGGAGAGTTGGTGCTCTCTCTCGGGACGGGGTCATGCCAGGTAGGGCGGCCATGACTGTTTTCACAGGGCACCGGACACACCGTTGGTACCCCGTGCTAGAGGTATGTGATAATTACGGGAGCAAGGCTCCATGAAAGTGTTATGTGAAATGTTGAGCACGGGGGTTACTGCCAATCGAGTGGACTCCATGTTAGTGTCATCTAGGGAACGGTAGTGATCGGGTGCTTACCCCGGGTACTTGAGGTATCGCGGGTCGTGGATGACACAGAAGTTCCCCGGATCTTGTGGGTAAAGTGTGCAACCTTTGCAAAGTGTAAAACTATTCGAATAGTCGTGTCCACGGTCAAGGACAGTTGGGTAACCGCTCTTGGGCTATGTCCACTTGTTTACAAACCAAGTGTGTGTGTTGATAAAATGACTTGGGTCAAGTCAAGGGACTTGACATGATTGAGGTGGGTTGGTGCCCACTCTATTTATGTTGATATCTGTAACCTGTCCTCATGGTTACTTGAATTCTCTTGATGCATGTCTTACAAGTTGTTGAACATGTCATTGCACTCAAAACTAGCTTTCTGCAAAAATTTACCTATATCATGCATTGTTACATCTTGAACCAAAACATGGGTTGCTTGCGAGTACATTCAAAGTACTCATTGGCTTGCCACTGGTTATTTTATTGGCCAGGCATGAAATAACAGGATGTGATGAAGAACACTTCGGTGACGAACATGCGAGCTAGGACGCTTCCCAGTCAGAATGCCTGTAGGGTTAAGGCAGATGGCATGGGTCCAAGTTATCGACGAAGATTTCCGCTGCGATGATATACTCAAGACTTGACCATAATGGTCCTACTTGTGTGAAACGGTATGTATGGATGTAAGACTCTTGTTATTCAGCTTCTGTGTGTTCAGTGAGCATTGATCTCTGGGATCACTGTACATGTGCATTCGGTGATCTCGACTTATGAGTCGGGGTCCCCACAGAGCTGGTATCAGAGCCATCCTGACTGTAGGAAGCCTTAGTTAGCATGGTCGTTAGTTAGGGTAAAACTATTTCCAGAACTGTTACTAGTTTTCAAAACTATCTATACTTCTCTTCCCTTCTCAGTTTTTTGGAAACTAAGATATACTTTCCTCTTCCCCTTCAAAATTTAAATGGTCGCTAGAATCCTTAGGCCCCGACCACAAGATTCCTTGTAATGCTCGTGGGTAAACTAGAAGGAGGACGCCTTGCCAGACATTCACCCACATCTCCTAAACACAAGATTGGCGACACCACAACAAGACGATACCAACAGAAGATACATCCTCGAGGAATGAGGACATGAACACCCAGGAGATGGCGACACCCTTGACACTGCTCCAAGATGATGCAACCTTAGCCTACGACGATCAGGGCATAGGTTATGCAAGATCATGATATACATCGCTAATAGGGTAACCCTGTCACTACCGTTGTTGTATCGGCAACCACCGGTGGATGAGAACCTAGCCATTTGGTCCGCCTCACTATAGTGAGCAGGAAAACGGTTCTCTTCATCCCCCGCTCTCGGTGACGATATTGTCAACAATGTGTCCTACAGATTGGGCCTCTATTATGCCTTGTCAATGTCATTGCATAAGGGATTACCTACCTGGTACCGTCGACGCCTTAAAAGGCAAAAGGGATCGTCATGATTAAGAAGACAACAGAAGACCAAGTCAATGCCTGCTACGAGGAGCCACCTTCACCCCATCACTTCAACAGGCGAGAAGTTGTTGAAGAATCTTCAGGCTCAACCCGGATTGTTTCATCGAACAACTACAAGAGACGTAGCAACACCTGAGGAAAACTTAGAAGACTGCATGAGGCACAAGGCACGACTACCGAGTCCGAGAACCCCTAGGGTAGGATGAGTCATGTACCCCCTATGCGCAGTCGAGTCTGTATGATAGTTCAAATAGAACCATGATTGTGTGTTGCTTGTTTTTATTTTTTTGTGTTTTGATATAGGTCGCACTTTTTCCCTAGGCAACAAGTATGCGACTCTATCACCTTCCTTACCCTGTTTCTTTTGTTTGGCCCTTTTTGCACCTGTTTATTTGCACTTGCACTATAGAACCCCCTTTAGGCATTCCCCTCCTCTATGCTACTTTTCCCTCTCATCTCTCTCCTCAACTGAAGACAAGCAAGACAAGATACACCAAGGATTCTACTTTGGCAACCAACCAGCACTGAAGACTTTTGCTACAACCTCCTCGACCAAGTGCAGCCCCTTAGAGTTATGGTTGCCCCTCAAGATTAGAGACCCATTCCTAGACCCTTCAAGACTCCATAAGATACCCCAGCTCGAATCCCTAACCATGTGCTCAACCCATAGAATTGCAAGAGAACCTGTTAAGCCTCGTAACCTTGCTTATCACTGGGTTCATTATGGAACTAGTGGACATAGTGAACGAGCACATTATCATCCTAAGATAGCACCAAAACTGACGATGCCATAGGGGAGACCAATTTGAGGATATAGGAACAGAGGACAAATGACTTGGTGAGTTTATATCAATGACTTTGAGGAATTATCTGAGACTCTTTGGTGGATTATAAGGCTACCATGTTGGTAGATGAACTTGGTGGGATCATGATTATAGAGTAGCATAGCTTTCATTACCCCTGAGTAAATTGGATTTAATAGGACAATTATGATCGCAAGCTGAAATTCTTGGAAGTATTTGGATTTAACTTAGCCATGGGATATTGTAAGGAGACAGTTGATATTACGTAATGACTTGAGGGAAAAGTGTAGAAATTCTCGTGGGACATGAGTTTTGGATTAAATAGGTTACCCTAGTGGAGTATGGATGCAGAGTAATTTTACATGGTTTGGAGTAAATTGGATTTAGACTGATGATCTCGATCACGATACCATGATTCTCGGTGGATGATAAACTAGAAGATTGGACTAATTGTCGGAGTTTATTTAGGGAATCTGTATGAGCCTGAGGTTGGAAGTTACTTGACCCCGAAGATGGGAATTGGTGGACTGACTATAGTAAATATAGCTCTTTCAAGTACATGGGGATTATAAGACATTAGAAGATTTTGTGGAACACCATAGAGATTGGATTTGTAGAACTACCGGATCATGTAGTAATTGGTGTAGTTAATGGGTTGTTGGAGTTGATTCATAGGAAGGAAACAAGGTCTTGGAGTGGCATACGACGTGTTTCCTTAAGATAGAGATGCACTACCTTGGACCTTGGAAGAAGGGGCTGAGCACTTGGATTGTCATGTTTAATTCAAGCTTAGCAGCTTGTATGCTCTACCCCTGGATTTTTACCTAGGGATAGCCATACATATGATTTTTTGGGGATAGTAGGCTTGTATGATTTTGTTAGACCTCCTCTCGAGAGTCATGACCTATACGGAATGATACTATCAGTGATATGATGTGATTTGTTTAAAGGACTAGGTAGAACAATTGGCATCTCAGAAACTGTGCTCAAGGATGGGATGATAAACATTCACTCGCACACTAGAATCCTTGAAACCCTTACGCCCTACCAAGCCACAACACGGTCAGATCCTGACCTTGGGCTTTGGCTCTAGATCGATAAGACCTTGGCCAATACTCAACCGTAACCATCACCAATGCCTCAGCCCACTTTACGTACCCCATAGACTTCATGGAGTGCTTAGACAAGATAGTTGTCATCATCATTTGGTGACCTACTTGTCCACCCGAAGACGTAAGAAGAGTCGTTCAGCTAGTCCAAGAACATTTGAAGACCGCCATGTCAAGGAGGAAGAACTACACCAACCACCATCGTTAAGAAGTAAACCTCCACGTCGAAGACCAGGTGTATCTGCAAGCCACTTCTCTCTAAGGAACCAAGCATTTCCATGACAAGGAGACCCACACCAAGATTCATCGGCCCCCTTAGAGATCACTCCAAGATTTAACAACCCCCTCTGAGATCACTACAAGACGAAGAGATGACAGTTACCAGCTGGAGTTGCCACCTGAGTTACCTGATGTGCACAATGCTTTCCATGCATCACAACCCCAGAAGTGTTTCCAACTTCCTAACTTGCCCGATCTCTACGAGGGCATTAACCACCGAGCCATCGACCCCTAGCCCAATCTAACCTACCGTGAGCTACCCATCAGCAACCAGAATCAAGATGAGCGTCATACACGAAGCCACACCATCAAGTACTTCAAGCTCTACACGGAAGCAGAAGCAACATGAGGACATGAAGACTACCCCAGATCCAAGTTTCTGTATCCCTTCCTGCGCCTAGTTTGGGAATCTCGGGGACGAGATTCTTTTAAGGGGGGTAGGTCTGTCACACCCTGATTTTCATGACACAACACTTAAGATGATAAATCGTGATAAATGAGGTTTGACAAAAACTTTTGAGTGTTTTGGACCTTGCCTTGATTGGTTTTTGTGTGCTGTTTGCAAGTGCTCTAGAAATCAAATAAATCCTCCAACTTCGATACTTCATTTCCTTGCCCCAAGCTTCTGCCCAATGATTATGCCATGTGTATAGAGAAATATAGTATTTTATTACAAAATTAATTTGGCCAAAAAGTATTTTCTAAAATTAGTTTTTCAAAAACCCCTGAATTGAGGTTTGCACTGCAAGTACTTAATTAAGGGCAGTAAAAATCTTTCCAAAAATACATTTGACTCCTATTAGATATAGGATACCCAGAAACCACAAAAATATAATTTTAAAGGTTATTTTCCTATTTTATTTAAAAGCTTTTTCTTAAGGACAGAAATGGTCTTTAATAGGGAAAAATTATTTTATTGTTTTAAAAATATTTGACAAAAATCAGGGAAACTCAGTGGACATATATTGTCCATATATAATAGTTTCAACACATGGTCATGTTCAAAATATTGGTCAAATCCCACAAAAACCCTTTCTAGATATTTCAAGCTTTTGAAATATTTACAAAGGAAATATTCTCCAAAATTTCCAAGAAAATTCTATCATGTCACATATGACATATTTGGTGATCTTGCCAAGTCTCATGTCTTGGAGAACAAGATAACATCATTAAATCCTCTCAAAACCATTTCTGTCCATTTTGAAGTTTGAGCAACTTTACATTGCCAAACATGTCCAAATGTTCTCAAACCTTGTGAACATGCTCAAATGGTCTAATAATACATCTAGACCAAATGGCACAGGTTGGAGAACAAGTTAACTTGATCAAAGTGCCCTAAAACCCTTTCTGTCCAAAACCAGATTTGAACAACTCTACATTGGAAACTTTCTCCTTTTGATCTCAACTTCTTTGGACATGTTCAGAACCTCAAATGATGACACTACACTAAGTGGTGCATCAAGGAGAATAGATTTGCATGACTAAATCTTGAAAAGTCCATTTCTGCTAATTTTTAGGGTTTACAAAAGTTGCATTGGCAACTTTGCCCAAATGAGCTTAAAATTGGTGGAAGTCCCTAATTATATGTGACATTTCACGCTGTGGAGTCTCATGGCAAATGGAGATCATCTGCTTGCCCAAACCACCATCAAACACCTTCTGGCAGAAAATTAAAATGCCTGTTTTGGCCATTTCCACTAATCTCCGTGAGCTCAACTTTTTCCCACAGCCTCATCTGGCCCCCCTCTACCACCTGCATCTTTCCCTGCCCGAGGAGCCATGATTAAGGGGGTTAGAACCCCATTTTCCTTCTCTGGGCAGCAGCATTCTCCCTCTCTCTCAGCCTCTCTCTCCCTCCTTGGCATTCCAGAGCATCCAAGGCTCTCCCCAGGCTTTAGCCCATCACCCATCACACTCCATACGCAAGTGGACACGGCAGAGCGTGCAAAACGCACTCATGCCGGCCAAAAGCCTGCTCTGGAGCGTGCTACAGTAGCGGCCGAGCCCTGCCGCCGCACTCCCGTCCACCTCGGGCCGCCCAAGCACGCTAGTCGACGCGCCTCGGCGTCCGCGACACGCCACGGCCTGGTCCCCCTCCTCCTTCTCCCTCCTGCTGCCTCTGCTCACACGCGCACCGGCCGCCCGAGAGCTCCAATGGGCGGCCTCACACGCGCGGCACCCTGGCCCTTCCCCGCTCCTTCTTTCCCCTCCTCTAGCCCTAGACCAACCCCACGAACACCCCAGACACGCCCACGCGCGCCCCCGTGGCCTCCAGCAACGGCTCGGAGCTCGCCGGCGCACGAGCCACGGTGCACCTCGCCCCCTTATATTTAAGGTCACCCCGAAGCCTCTTCTCCACTCTTTTGGCTCTCTCTCCCTCCCTTGCACCCATGGACCAACCCACTCCTCCTCCCGTGCCTCCCTACTCCTCCTACCACCGCACGGCCGCCGCTTCGGCTCGCTCAAATTCGAGCAACGCCGAGCTGACCTCCCTCCCTTTTCTCCACACAAAGGCTCCCCGTGGTCCGGCCAACCTCCCCACCTCCTCGAACCGTCGCGGGGATGCTCAAACGCCAAGAGCCATGGATGGCCGACGACCTCCCCCCGCCACCGTCAAAGTTGCGGTCACCTCGGCCCCCTCCTGCGGCCGTGACCTGCACCAGCAGATGCGCCGCTCCGCGCTGAGCTCGCCCATAGGCAGAGCGCCGCGGGAGACGGCCGGAGGCGCCGGCTATCACCGGACGAGCGCCGGCGTGCGCTCTGCCTCCCCTGCTCTGTCTCGAGCGGGAGGTAGAGGACGACCGCCCCGCCAACTAGCGTGGGGGCCCGCGTGTCGGCGACCCAGCGCCTGGGCCCCGCCCGTTTAAGTGGAGACGGCTTCGGCCGGATCCGCTTTCCTCGCGCGTTGGCGTACTTCCGAAAAACCGCCATCGACGTCGCCTCCTCTGCCGTCCAGCCGGGCCACTGGGCCGGCCCACTGCTAAACTACGCCCAGTGCGCTGGATAAGGGTACAACCCTTTCCCCTTCCCTTTTTCTTTTTCTGTAGACTTGTAAAATCCATAAACAATTCAAATGGACTTCAAATTTGATGATTCAAATTTCTAGTGACTCTATAAATCATGACCTACCTGGTGATGCAACATGCACATTTTTCCAGAGACCTTTTTCTTCACAAATATTTATCAAATCCTATCTTTCCTATTTCTGTGATGAACTTTAGAAAATCACAGAGAGCTCAAAATTGATCCAAATGCCATGATTCAAATTCCTAGATGCTTATAAGTTCATAACTTAGTTTACGAACATTTTTCTTAATACCTTCTGTGCCCCACAAAATAATGAGCCATTTCTTCATATTTGACAACTTTGCAAATTCATAGGAAAATCATTTCAACTCCAAATCCAGTGAAACCAATTCCTAGATGCTTCTAAAATCATCCTTTGTTAAATGGGTGCCTTTGCTCATTTTTCAAAAATATATTTCTGTACACTTCTTGCAAACCCATTAATCCCTTGATTCCATCATATTGAAATGTTCAGAGATGTCCATTGATCAAATCCTAATGAAACCACTTTGGTCATCCCTCATATGACCAGAGGTATCCCAGAAAAGTCCAACTCATATTTTTAGAGCACTTTTATTTCCTGCCTTGTTGTGTTGCTTATTATGGTTGCTTTCAACGATAGTTGACGAAGTAGACGAAATGCTCGGAGTTGGACCAGAGATATTTGAAGACCTCGAAGACTCTGTTAAAATAGGCAAGCAGCCCTTTGACCATGTCTATGAAACCCTTTTTATTCATATCATATAGCACCATATTGTTGTTGCAACGGAATCATGATGAGGTAGAAACCACTTTGATGGTTTGCCACCGTACTTCCTCGTTGATACTTGCATTGTGCATGACCCTACCTTCTTATGAGGGTTATGCCGGTGGGAGTAGATATGATGCTAAAGTAGATGCTACACAAAAGGGATGGGTATATGCATGGTGAAGGAGACAAAGTGATTTCAAAAGACTTTTCGAAAACCCCGTCGGGTGCCACTTATGCCTGAGGGAGATGATGAGATGGGTAACCACTTGATGACGAAGTGGTGTACCGAGGCAAGTGTGTGTGTTGTTTTCAAAAACGGATTGGTTTAAGTTGCGACCGTTATTCCAGCCTTACATGCGCAACCACTCTACCCTTATATGGGAAAGGGCATTATTGATTACCTAGGCCGATACTAGCATGGAGCCCGCATTACTAGTGACGGGGGAGAGTTGGTGCTCTCTCTTGGGACGGGGTCGTGCCAGGTAGGGCGGCCATGACTGTTTTCACAGGGCACCGGACACATCGTTGGTACCCCGTGCCAGAGGTATGTGATAATTATGGGAGCAAGGCTCCATGAAAGTGTTATGTGAAATGTTGGGCACGGGGGTTACTGCCAATCGAGTGGACTCCATGTTAGTGTCGTCTAGGGAAAGGTAGTGATCGGGTGCTTACCCCGGGTACTTGAGGTATCGCGGGTCGTGGATGACACGGAAGTTCCCCGGATCTTGTGGGTAAAGTGTGCAACCTCTGCAGAGTGTAAAACTATTCGAATAGTCGTGTCCACGGTCAAGGACAGTTGGGTAACCGCTCTTGGGCTATGTCCACTTGTTTACAAACCAAGTGTGTGTGTTGATAAAATGACTTGGGTCAAGTCAAGGGACTTGACATGATTGAGGTGGGTTGGTGCCCACTCTATTTATGTTGATATCTGTAACCTGTCCTCATGGTTACTTGCATTCTCTTGGTGCATGTCTTACAAGTTGTTGAACATGTCATTGCACTAAAAACTAGCTTTCTGCAAAAATTTACCTATATCATGCATTGTTACATCTTGAACCAAAACATGGGTTGCTTGCGAGTACATTCAAAGTACTCATTGGCTTGCCACTGGTTATTTTATTGTTCAGGCATGAAAGAACAGGATGTGATGAAGAACACTTCGGTGACGAACATGCGAGCTAGGACGCTTCCCAGTCAGAATGCCTGTAGGGTTAAGGCAGATGGCATGGGTCCAAGTTATCGACGAAGATTTCCGCTGCGATGATATACTCAAGACTTGACCATAATGGTCCTACTTGTGTAAAACGGTATGTATGGATGTAAGACTCTTGTTATTCAGCTTCTGTGTGTTCAGTGAGCATTGATCTCTGGGATCACTGTACACGTGCATTCGGTGATCTCGACTTATGAGTCGGGGTCCCCACAGGGTCCAAATTTGTTTCATGACATGTGGGCCCCTTGGTGTGTAGTTTGTAGCACTTTAATTTGTGGGTCGAAATTTGTTCCATTCCAAGTGTGTAGTTTTTTAGCTTATTTATAATAATTAAAGAGAACAACAGAGTTTTTTGCAATAATACCATGGTGCAAAGTTGAAGGCGGGAAAGGACATGCGAGAGAGCGATGACCGAGCTAGAGGGAGATCAACTAGGGGAGTTGCGGGGGTTGCAACGGTGTTTGGAGTAGTTGTGGGCCGAATGCTACGAAAATGTAATCTAAACCAACCGGAATAAATGCATACACAAATTAATCCAAGGTTGGAGTGCCCCTCGCAATGTAAAAAGGCGCTGCTTTGCGAGGGATGGAGAGGTAGCTTCAGTGCGTGGAAGATACGGTGTGAGAAAGCAAGGTCAATCGACAGACATATAGATAGAGAGACAAACTGAGTGTGGTCCGACATTCATTGAACAAATATATATGCTCTGGAGAGATATTGTCCGACTGAGCTTTTTGGCAAGGGTGAGGGATGTAAGATAGAGCTTGAGAGATGATCCAGTCACAGACGTGTAGATATATTTTGTGTGTGGGAGGAAGCAAGATCAATCGATCACATAGGGTCGCCGTGCGATCAAAAGAGTGAGACGGGTTGGAGAGAGTGACCTAGATAGACAATGTGCGTGAGAGAGTATACAATGTGAATAGGTCGAATTGGGCTCAAACATGCTGATATATCGCTTTGTCCGAGAAAGAGCGAGGTCAATCAAGACATACAGAGAGAGAGAGAGAGAGATCAACTAGGGGAGTTGCGGGGGTTGCAACGGTGTTTGGAGTAGTTGTGGGCCGAATGCTAGGAAAATATAATCTAAACCGACCGGAATAAATGCATACACAAATTAATCCAAGGTTGGAGTGCCCCTCGCAATGTAAAAAGCCGCTGCTTTGCGAGGGATGGAGAGGTAGCTTTAGTGCGTGGAAGATACGGTGTGAGAAAGCAAGGTCAATCGAGAGACATATAGATAGAGAGACAAACTGAGTGTGGTCCGACATTCATTGAACAAATATATATGCTCTGGAGAGATATTGTCCGATTGAGCTTTTTGGCAAGGGTGAGGGATGTAAGATAGAGCTTGAGAGATGATCCAGTCACAGACGTGTAGATATATTTTGTGCGTGGGAGGAAGCAAGGTCAATCGATCACATAGGGTCGTCGTGCAATCAAAAGAGTGAGACGGGTTGGAGAGAGTGACCTAGATAGACAATGTGCGTGAGAGAGTATACAATGTGAATAGGTCGAATTGGTCTCAAACATGCTGATATATCGCTTTTGTCCGAGAAAGAGCGAGGTCAATCGAGACATACAAAGACAGAGAGAGAGAAAGAGAGAGAGAGAGAGAGAGAGAGAGATAAAGAGTGAGCGTGGCCCGCCATGAGGTCGAAAGAGTGGGGGCGGCTTGGATGGACTGACCTAGATAGACAATCTGCGTGAGAGAGTATAGAGTGTGTCGATTGAGGCCCGAACAGGGAGATATATCATTTGTGTGTGAAAGAAAACGAGGTTAAACGAGACCCAGATAAAGAGAGCGAGATTGAGCGAGTGTGGCCCGCCGTGTGGAAGAAAGAGTGAGACAGACTCGAGGGAGTGACCTAGATAGACAATGTGCGTGCGTGTGCACCAGAGGTTGGGGGGCTAGATAGGCAATGCATGTATTTAGCACGAGAGGGTGAGAGGGAGAGGGAGAGAGAGAGATCTCGACATGGGGTGCAATGGCGGGTGTGTGAGGTAAATACATTTGAGTGGAAAAAGGGGTTGTGTAGTTGAGAGACTTAGAGATCAAAACATGGAGAGAAAGAATGAACGTGTGTTGGAAACCGATAGCTTCCTAAGGTGGTTAGGAGAGGAAGATTGACCTATACAGGAAGTATGTAGCGTGTGTGCGGGGGGGGGGGGGGGCGCTAAAAACAATATTTGAATGTACATAGTACGAGACTTAATATCGATGTTTCAATTCGGTGTACATTGTAAGATTTGAACTCAGGACCATGCATACGGGTAATTATTTCGAATTCTTGCCATACTAAGTTTCGAAAAGTTGACATTGACTCAATTTGTTGTGCTTTTTTGTAGGTCATATGTCTGAATCCATCCAAAAAATTTCTCACTACCATGGTGTTCATCATATACATATGAATTTGTATTAAAAAAGTAGCATAGATACAGTGAAATGTGAAATCCACGTTAGAATTAGAGATCACTACGTGACACACACTCTAATTCAAATAACTAATTATGTGACACACACTCTAATCCACGTTAGCGTGGATACCGTGGATACCGTTTCAATTTTTTTCAAATAACTCATTAATTAATTTATAGTACTCCCTCTGTTCACTTTTATAAGACCTTGAAGACATTTCAGACAATGTGCAAAACAGTTCATTTCAAGTTGTCTGAAATGACTTACAAAAGTGAACGGAGGGAGTATCTTGTTTCGAATGACTAATTATTGCAAGGAAAACACAGGAATGGTAATACATACAGATTCGTTTGCAAATGAAAGAAGATTCGTTTGCATTCTCAAATGTAGGCGCACCAGGCAGAACAGGGCCGTGTCGGGGTGGCCGCGTGCATCGGACGGACGCGTAGCACCCAGCCACCCACCCCTCCCTCCCTCCCCCATGTTTGACAAAATAAGTTCGTGCTTCCATGTTTCGGATTGAAATATCTGGCGGCCCCAATTCCAGCCCTGCAAAATCTCTCTTCTCCACCGTCCCCTTTCGCGCCTTGATTGCTAAAATCCCTAATTCGCCGCCAACCCAAGCAAAGTTCGAATCACCCCTCATCTCATCTCTTTCCTCACCTCTGTGCTGGACAAAGAAAATTGTCGCGCTTCACCACCGCACCGGAGCTACCTCATCTATGGCCTCGTCCACCACACCGAGTGGTCAACCGACAACGTCGGCTGCCGCAACTGACGTGCCTCACAGACAACGACTTCCACCGCATCAGGTGTGCTTCACCGACACCGTCTCCCAGCTCACCTGGGCTACTTCACCGAGCACATCGTCGCACCTCCGCCCCCTGAGGCCGTTGGGGCTTCACCAACGGTCTCGTCCACCGCATCGTAGCGCTCCGCTGCCACTCAAGATCTGCATCTGTGCACGGCCAGCCAACGCCAGCGCATCACCCTCAATGACTCTAAAGTGACCTGCACTCTAGCTAGGCGAGCATGCCCAAACGCCGGCCCAAACTAGGTATCCACACATCACTCCCTTGTGCACTGTTCCGATGATGTTTGGATATCCTTTCACTTCTCTCTTAGCTTACACGCCTATGCAGCTCTGACTTTAACTCTTATTTCTTCTGGAGATATCATCTGAAACAAGCAAATCCATTTTTTAGCGAAGCATGATGGCGCTACGGGATCTGGTACACATCCTGCACACCCGTATAACCTTGTAAGTATCTGTCCTCCGATACAACATCAAGGTCGATTCCTCTTATTTGATCAACCATTCGCCGTGTCAAAAATGCAGAGGGGGGTGCAAGGAGCACAAGGCCTGCACATCCAAGCAAGTGGTAACATGGACTTGTACATGGAACATGCCAAGCGCAAGCAGAGCTGCAGTGAGCATGTACAACGAGCTAGCGTAAGTCCCTGCATTTCATTTAATTCGTACTGGCATTCGTGTATGATATGTGTGCAGTGGCGGATCCATGAATTCAAGTTACCAAGGGCGAACATTTAACTTAAAAAATAGAAAGGCACTTGCACTCCGGAAATCAACATAACTTGAGAAATGTGAAGCTACATGCACTTTGAAAACCAGCTAATGATCCAATGTAGTTCAGATTATAAACACTAAATGATGCAAGCACCAAAAAACACAAAATGCAACATGGTGTACAAGGACTAGAAACATGGTCTGTACCTGCTTGAATTATTCGTTCTCTGGCTGAAAATATTGAAGTGTAATTGCACCTATAACCAGTGGGCAAACTGCATATCAATATATCTATCCTGCACAGATATGCCAATAGTTTCAAACAACAGAGTGATACGGGGACTTTCTGGTAGATGGCCTCGACGTTTCCTCAAGCTATGAAAATGCACTATAATTTGCTTGTCATCAATGCCTGCAAGTCTCTGTCTCTCTCAACATAGCAGATCATCATTAGACACTAAATCCTTCAATGAGGTTGCAAAATGCTTGCATTAGATCCCTCATTAGACACTATATGTTCATCACCAGGAGCATGTAAAATGTTTGCATCAAACCCTTCATTAGCAGTCTGTTCATTAGACACTTCAGGCTCAAGAACAAAATGAGCTTGTATGTTTGCACCGAAAACTTGATTAGATACATCAGATTCAGTCAGTTTAGTATTGATTGCGGGAGTTATAAAATAAGTAGAAATTGGTTTCATTTTCTCATAGATTCCCTACATACAAGCAGTTTTACAACACCATCAGGTTTAACTATTAGCCAGAAATTGAAGAGTTGAATTAGATATAATCAGGGATGTGATGTACCTGCTTGTTGCGCATGCTACTCTTGCAAGCTGCGACTGTCCGTTTGCGCAAGCTCGATGCCATGCCCGTGCTGCCGCCGCTGCCTCCCATGCAGGCTACACCCAGGGTTGGATCTTCATCTTCTTGTCCTTCCGTTCGCTTGAAGCCCGCGAGCACCCTCCAACGAGGGCGCGAGGAAGTGCTGTGTCGGTCTGTCCAGCGGCGGCTAGGTTAGGAGTGAACTAGACTGGAGGCTGGAGCGAATGAATTGGGATTTTTCCTGCTGTCGATCGATATGGGAGGCGCTCGTTTGGGCCGCGAGCCTGCTATAGGGCCTGCCTTGCACTTATGTTATTGGCCCATCCAAATTGAAACATTTTTCTTCATTTTTTACATTGCCTGCTCGTGCGTTGGGATGAACAAAACTAGCCTGGGCCAACCTGGACGACTCAAACTAGGTGCACACTTTCCAGCCACCTGAGGCGGCCGCCCATACCAGCCCCTATGGTGGCGTCGCCCCCTTTTTGCGTCTAGGATTGGGTAGTGAAAAATATTCTAGTGGCGCTTTTGATTTACCCATAGAATGGTTGAATTGTTTGTTTCTATGAACTGAGTTCGCCAATAATGTGAAGGATGCCAGTCTTTTAATCCTATTGTAGATTGCTTAGATCTCGATATGCCAAAAGTAATCGCATGAAATATACAGTAAAAGCCAGTGTGATGTGTGTGGCTACAACTAGTCTAACTATACGTCCTCATATAACATATCAAGGATGCACCATCTTACCAGATTAACCATTCGACTTACCAATGCAGTGTGGGAAGAAAGAAGTATTGGGACTGCGTATCCAAGCAATTGATGCCATGGACTCCTTCGTACAACCTTGTAAGCGAAAAAGAAGTTGCAGTGTGCCTGTACAAAGAGCTAGCGTAAGTTCAGTTACCTGCTTCTCGGAATTTTAGTTAGCCACTTATTGCAAAATTGTTCAATTATGTCGCTTGGCTTAATTTAGTTTGCTACTGATTAGATAATGCCACAGCCTGTTAATCCTAATATAGAATGTGCCTATCTATGTGTTTGATACTTACTGTTAAGAATTACTTGTTTGCCTGAACTTAAATAGCTACCTGTTTGTTTAACTGCTTTGTTGCTGCAACAATGGGTTACAATGATGTTAATAACTACTTTTTAGCATCCAACTGAAACTCTTTAATTCCTTATTTGTTTAACTGGTTTGCTGTTATAACTCTCAGTTGAAATGTTTTGCTAACATCAACTTTTCTGAATCCAATTGGAACTTTAATGGCAAAACAGGTTAGCCCAAGATCAAAGAGCGAGGTCCCCATGGAGATTGTATCATCCCACAGCAGTGGCACCGGCCCAATCATGCATTATGAATTGCCAACTGCTGATACTCTAGAGGCTAAACTAGTGGTAGAAAGAGATTCTGCTTCTGCACTTAGAGATGAAGTTGACATGTTGAGGAGCAAACAACACAATCACAAGCAGTACTCAAGACAACCATTAAATATTTGGTGGATTCCAAACGAAGCAAGCTAAGACCGACCGCATTGTTAAGGTCCTGAAGGAAAAAAGGAAATTAAATTCCCACTTGGTAAATAATAGGTGAAATGTACTTTCCATCGTTGAATAACCTTTGTGTTGTTTGTTCATGTAATCAATCAAACCATTTGTTTTAGAGATCATGTAATAATTGTTTTTTGTTTTTTGTTTTTTGCTTTGTAATTTTATTTGAGCACAAGTTTGTATGAATTGATAAGACTCGGAGACATTTCATTTGGATTGTTGTGCCAGACCTACAAATATGCCAATCAGGCTGAATGTGCATTCAGCAATAATAGTAGTATAGATGGACCATAAGTGGCACGCATCGGAAAGGGCCAAGATGCTGGCTAAAATAAGGATGTTGTTGTAGCAAAAAAAAAGTACAGCAGCCTGGCTTATGTATGTTAGTTGATATTATTGATCCATATACTCTATAAGTGTTTATATGTCTATTAGTTCTGTACATTCTTGGTTGATTGACTCGGTATTTGAATCTTGATACATCGCTTGTGTACATATCTAAATGGGAGTACACATTATGCTGCGTGTGACATTTGAGTTGGACATGAAGTGTTCCAAATATTCGAATTCACCTTAAACTAGATTCTAGCTTCTGAATTTGAGTATCGGCATTTGTAAACCATATTCATATATGATAGTGGAATACATCTTTGTCGTCCTTTTGAAGATATATAAAAACACATAGAATGATTTATAAAGATTCATATAGGAATACAAAATGGATTCGAATTTAGTTGCCAGGGTAAACGTGGATGCTTATTGTCCCAACATTCGAAAGAAGCGGCAAAATGTCCACTCCCACGTAGGCTGCCCGAAGCCAAGTGTTTGGGAGATGGAAATTACGGTCTACCCATTACACGGACAATCCATCGGCCCGATTTCCACTGCTCTAAATAGGGGTAGGTTAGTAACTTCAATTAGACGTGACACGACCGCCTCTTAGCCCATTCTGACATGGTGGGCGTCAAACATGGGCGGCACACACACATTTGATTCAAGCTCGTCCGAAAGACCTCTGTTTCTCCCTCCATTCCCCATTCATACACGATGGGCGGCAAAACAAACTCGACTCGGCCAAAATCGACGTAGGCAAATATTTTCAATAGGGGCAGGTTTGTAACTTCACTCAGCGTGACACAACCGTCCTACCTGTCAGCCCCGTTCATACACCGTGGGCGCCAACCATGGGCGCCAACCACCCTCTCCTCGCCTGAAATCGCTCTGGGCAAATATTGGCGAGATGCGAGATTACCGTCCTATCCCCAACTAACGAGACGTTCAAATTTTAAATGGGGGCTAAGTTCATAACTTTCCCATATTTCAGACAGGCGCGTCCCAAAAACATGGTTCCCCGTACCTCTCCCTCCATTTTCCCATTCATACACCGTCTGCGCTAGAACACTATCCCCACACCAGCCTCCGTCCGCCACCCCATCCATCACCGCCGTCCTACACCACATCCATCGCCACCATCCTCCACCATGCTGGAGCGCCTACCAAGACCGCATCGTACACTCCTAGAGATGGATGTTTTCTCATCCACGGCGACAGACCAATAGCCTTGCATCGCGTCCTCTCGCTACATCGGCGCCGTCGTCCTCTTTGCCGGGGCCGCTCACACGACCTTCTCTTCCACTGCAATGGGACTTATCCCCCGATGCACCCGTCTACCGTCGCAGATCTGCTTCAACACCACCGATAGCCATCACACCCCCGATGCCTACACGGCACCGCAATAGAGGTGGTACTTCATATCTCCTCAACTTTTTGATCTCAACCAGAAAATAGATCTTAACTTGGTTACTCTACTTTCTTTCAGCTCTAAGAATTTAGTTCTTAGTTCGAAGCAAAATATGGATGCTAAATATCATTTCTCTGGTTTGCAGGTTCAAATCTGTCATGGCACAGTCATAATAGGGTTTAATTGATCATGCTTAGGGTTTAATTGATCATGTTGGTTCCGTGGTGGTTTCTTTAATAGAAATCAGAGGGGAAACCCTCTTTTGCTAAAAATATATGCTTAGAGTTTCCCCCTTTTATGATCACTATACGATCAGAATACGTGCTTCGTGTCATAATAACACTGCTCCACCCATCAAGCTAAACAAGCTTAGTTGTTCAAATACGAATATGATATTATTAAAACAGAGTCGTTGAATTGGTCAGCTAAATGTTCCTAAATTAGTTTCGAAAATTGCATGTTCGCCGCTCGGGTGTGTATCTCTACAGGGTGCCCACGGTGGGCCGTCCCACCCTGGGATTTTGGGTTGTCCCAGGCCCCGATTCCCCTTTGTTCTGATGCAAGCTTCCAATCTCTACTCGCCCCCAGCCACGTGCCTCGCCGGCGACTTGCCGTCCCCGGACGGCATGACTCTAGGAGGAGACGCCGGACTAACAGGAGGTCAGGAGCCACTCGCCCAACAGCGTCACCGCTGCCCGGGCGCGCCGCCGTGCCTACCTTTCCAGTCCGTTCAGGACTCAGGCGTGCAGCACCCACCAAGCCAACTCGATTTATCCTGAGATATGTCCTCAACACTTAGCAGCCACTCCTCATCACCCATTTTCTAATTGATTCATTACTCATTAGGCAGGACTGTCATTAGGGTTTGTTGTGTGCTCAGTGCTACCTACACTTATGGTTCAGATGTATTTCGGTAATCTTTAGTACCTCTAAAGTTCACAGGGTTTTCAAAATTCCGGCCCTCGGAACACACACTAGTCATTTTGGATTGTTGGTCATAGTGACATTGACCCAGATTACTACTGCAAGCCAGGTTTGTTGACAATTTTACTTGTCTTTCTTACTCATTCGATATAATATCCAATTATTCACGTCTATTAGTTGCAAACAATAAGTGCTAGACAAACTTCTTCATTCAGATTTTGGACGGTCTCTTACTGAAGTTACAATTCTACATACTTGTCCTAGTAAGCTCACAAGTAAATGATTGATTCACTATATCTATGTTTGCCTTGTCATATTTGTTGTCAATATTCTTTTAGGGTGGACCACCCTGTTTCTAAATACTGGAACCGTAGACATGAGTGAATAGTATTTCTCTATGTGATCTCTTCCATCATGTGGGGGTAACGAACACTGCATTGTATAGAAAGAAAGTGTCATTTCCAGCTTTTACATAGGTTTTGATCTTTTACATGGAATACAATCTGTCTACTTGCTTTGTCTTGCACTACCAACACTCCACCCTTGAAGCTAAACATTATGCCACTCATAATTCCTTAGTTTATTTGTTCAAATACGAATTTCATATGATCCTAATGTTCTTACTTTAGTTTTGAAATGTGTGTCTGCCTGTTATAGAGACATAAGGGGTTTATTTCTGTGTGTGGTCTGGTCAGCACGGTTGGGGGTGAACTTTGCATATGCAGGGGTTTATAGGGAGACACTCTTCGAGTTGAATCCGCAATGCATTCCATAGATAATCTGACTACTTTTTATGTTTTCATGAATCTCAGATTTTGAACAGCATTATAACGATTATGAGCTTGCGCACATGAAAAGAATAAAGCAGAACAATGCCATGGCTATCAAACTTGGCATTAAGGGACTGAATTCATGTCTGGATGTAATGCAAACGCTCTCCACCGACAGATTCATGCTCATAATATGATCCTAACAGTGATTCTGAGCTAGAGGGAGACCTAAGTCAATGTAGCTCCCTAGTGGAGGAGTCAGAGGAAGATGCCCTATCTTATTCACCCACCAAGGTGCTTGCTCTAACTTTCCAAGGTTACATTGGTCACACATATCTTCCAACTGATGCTTTGCATTGCTTCTACTTTGTTGAACTTCCATTAGCTTAGTTTACACATCGTGTATGTGAATACGCCCTGCCTATCCATTTTCAGTACATATTCCATCTGTCATCATACCATATTTATCCATTCAAATGTTGTTCTTGTGTATCAAATGTTCAAAAGGGAGAGAGCGATTGCTGATCGTGGAGGAGCACAAGCAAAGTATTTGGAAAAGGTAGTGGCACCTGATAAATCAAATAGCCCATTAGGTGTAGTTGCAATATCACCTGACCCACAAAACACCCCAACTCTAGAAGACTCTAGCCCTACTACACTGGTCATTTCTGATGCCCCAACTCAGCAGACCCCAACTGCAGCAAACAGTATGATTATGCCAGTTAACATAGCACCAGCTCTACGACGCAAAACCCCCATTCCAGCAAAGAGTACACCAAATCCAGTTGCCAAATCCCTTTTCGAACCAGAGAGAGCCCCAATTGCAGCAAAAAGGACCCCTGTTCCATTTCTTCCCAGTTTAGAAGACGAAGTTTATGTTGTTGTTAGGAACTTTGTGCACATCTTTCCTTCATGGAAAGATTATACCGCAGACACAGAACAATTTCCAATCTTCCTCCGCAACTTATGTGTAAGTAATGTACTAATGTTATTCATGGTCATTACTGCATATGTTTCTGCTGACAGAAGACACAAGATTTCATTCTTTTAAATAGGTGAGGAGCAAACTGGATTGTGAAGACAAGCAAGGGTTGGTTGCACTTTTCAAACACTCGTTGATGAAGTATCGTTCCTACTTGAGGCAAGCGCACTTCGATAGCAAGCCTCTGAACAAAATTTCTGTAAAGTCTCCGGTGCTACATTTATCCGACGGTGACTGGAATAATCTTGTTACACATTGGTCTCGGCTGCAGCGTAAGGTACTGTCTATGATATCACATCACAATTTGAACTACATTTCTGCATTTGCCTAAATGTCTCACTTGTACAAAAACTGTTAGCAGAAGAACATTCGTTCTCAAGGGACCACAGAATCTCGCAACTATACTGCACACTGCATTGCTCTTGTGAGTACCTCTTGCCCTGTATGACCATACTTGCCTTCATAGCTGTTTGATTATGTAGCATCACTGCACATGTTAGCCTCGTAATCATCCATTTGGTGGACATTATAAGATCCGTATGGACTCTTACATAAATTTAGAATCAACCCAATGCTTTTGAAGAGGTTTAGCTCTGCAGTCCTCTTGTAAGGACTGAACGTGGTCTATCACTGTACTTACATTAACAGCTACTCCCTCTGTCCCATAATATATGAACGTTTTGTACAGTACACTAGTGTTCAAAACACTCTTGTATTATGGGAAGAGGGATTGGTTCATTGTGTAGCATTGTGCATCTTATCTCCCTCGCCCACCATTTACTAAAAAAGATCAGATCTATATTTAATCTTACCAACAAGTAGAATACACAGACAATGCCAGTGCAGAAGTGTAGCCCATTGCTCTTTTCAGTACATTTTGTCCTGTAATGCTTGTACTTCAAGTGATTGGTAGTTGACTATGTAGCATCAATCTGCATCTTATCTTCATTATCCTCTATCCCTTCCAGTATTATCATATCTATAATTACTCTCTACAAAATGTAGAGTACAGGCAATGCTTATGAACAAGATTCTGTGCTGAAATTCTTGAGTTATCCTTCCCTTGACATGGAGAAGGGCATCATAAAGTCGGTGTTAACTGTTAATGTAAGTCAGTCCTTCTAAAGCCTTTATCCTCAACTGTTGTTTAATTTGCTCATACTCCCTATCGTTTACTGTTGTTTCTACCAAAATGCATGTTCGCAAGAACCGTAAGTTCTAAATTTTACTTATAAAACCAAATTCCTTATTCATACCATGCACATTACTTGATACTCCCTATATGTATGCTTGTTTTTGTGGATCTATAATCCAGTGTGTGGTGAAGCAGCCCCTGTTTGCACCTTGTCATCTCCTGTTTTATCTTACTAATGTGGCTGATGATATGAACAACATGCCATGCACATTAACCAAAATAGACAATGATTTTCTTTGCCCTTCATCTATGCTTGTTATGTTGACATGGTAATCCAGTAGTGTGGTGAAGCTCCCCTCATTATGAACAATGCCAAATTATGCTATTGATATTTTGAACTTACTCTTTATTTTCTAATTTGAAATTGGATGGAATTGACAGCACAGTTATCATCTTTGTTTATACACGTGCAAAACCTGTCATCTCTCTGCTTTGTTTCAAGGTGATATGCCTGATGGCATGCACAAGTCTGCTGAAGGCTGTGAGACCAACATATATTGCAGCAAAGAAGGCAAAACATCTTGAAGATAGCGAGACAACCCCAAAGTCTTTCCTTGATGCAGTGTTCAAGTTACTTGAGACTAGCAGTCAGACAAGCTCACAGAATTCGTTGTCTGAATCAGTTTGACTTCTTCAGTCCCAAGTTCTAGCAGAAAGGCATTCTGCAACTCAACTTCGACTTGAAGTCCTATCTCTAAGAAAGATTGCGGAGAACACCAATGAGAACCTCATTGCTAAACAGCTACACCTGGAAGCTATGACCGACATGCTAGGACGGTCTCACAGCCTTGCTCAGCAGCTTGCGCAGCAGTTCCCCCGCAAGGCTAACCTTTCTTGAACTGTCTTGGAAGTGGTCTCGGTTCAGTATTATTTTGTTACGCTGCAATGGTGCCCAGTTTTTGTAATCTACTTCTTCGTTGCGCTTTATGATCACTAGTGGCGAACTTCGATGCCCAGTGGATGTAATATACCTTAAATCCTTTATTGTATAGTGTAGGTTTATTCTTAGTTACTATGCCATAATTTCTTTATTGTATAGAGTAGGTTTGTTCTTAATTCCTACTAGTTACTGCCATCATTCGCTATCTGGAAAAAATCAGATGTAGTCGACCGGGCCTAGTTTTTAGCGGGCCACAATTGGGCCGGCCTGCATCTTTCTTGGGCCCGAATGATTGGGGCCTTCACACATCGCGCCAGGCCCACAAACTTACAATGACCTATATTTTAGTTGGGCGTTTTGTCGACCCAGTGCTTAGTTTGTCCCAGGTAGCATTGGGCCATTAACAGGCTGAATATTGTACTGGCCTGTTACGGCCTAGATGAAACCACGGGCCTTTAGCAGGCCGAAATGCATGTTGGGCCTCAATTTTCACTAGTCGTCGATGGGCCTTCAGCAGGCTGAAATGTAGACCGGTCCTTTTTGGGCCCAGTTAGCTCACGGGCCGTTACCAGGCCGAAACATATCTCGGGCCTTAGTTGGCCCACTGATATCATGGGCCTTTAAGAGGTCGAACGCTTAGTACAGGCATCAACGGGCCGAATTACGCGACATGCCTTTAATAGGCCCAAAGTCACGTTGGGCTTAACTGTTGCCACCTTTAGCACGGGGCGTTAGTGGGCCCGATGTCCCGTCGGACCATATATGGCCCATGGGCAGCACGGGCCATTCCCAGGCCGAAAGTCACACCGGGCTGAAATGGGCCCATGTCTACATCGGGCCTTTAACAGGCCGAAAGTCACTGGGCTATAGTTGGGCCCAAATATTCGACGAACAATTAATGGGCCAGATCTGGCTTCGGGCCGTAAATGGGCCCAAATATTGGGTGAACAATTAACGGGCCAGGTCTGGCTTTGGGCCGTAAATGGGCCCAAATATTGGGCGAACAATTAACGGGCCAGATCTGGCTTCGAGTCGTAAATGGGCCTTTATTAAGCAGGCCGTTATTAGGCTGGCCCACTAGTACCTGATTAAGTACTATGGGCCTTTGACTGGGCCGGCCTTTTTAACCTATATGGGCCTATGTTGGGCCCAGCCACGTGTCGACGTATCATAGGCATGTCTCCTCCAATGGACGGGTGACATCTGGCCCACTGACGAGCTGACAGGTGTTCCCTCCGGACAATCAGAATTTTACACGTGGAAATTTCCCATTGGTCCGGGCTGTTAACAGGTTATCGGATCCAAAACCTGACCCGATAGCTTAACGGTGTTCCATTACGATGGATGCCACGTGTCGGTCACCCTTGACGAAAGCACTTCTGTGACGCGCGATTTATCGTCATGGAAGTGGACACTTCCGTGATGATAATTTTGGTAATGTCATGGAACACTTCTACGACAGCACAGGTATGACTATCTTGATTCTGTCATAAAATCGTCATGGATGTACATGCATGACAAAAAACACGACCTACTGTGACAAACACGTATCATCACAGAAGTGTATTTTTTTGTAGTGCTCTCGGTACTTTGAAAATCATCGGAAACTTCCCGAAATCATTCCGGTGTCCGAATGTAACCTTCCAATATATCAATCTTTACCTCTCGAACATTTCAAGTCTCCTCATCATGTCCGTGATATCATTCGAGACTCCAAAAACCTTCTATCACCAAAACACATTACTCATATAATACCAATCGTCATCGAAGGTTAAGCATGCGGACCCTACGGGTTCGAGAACTATGTAGACATGACCGAGACACCTCTCTAGTCAATAATCAATAGCGGAACGTGCATGCTCATATTGGTTCCCACATATTCTATGAAGATCTTTATCGGTCGAACCACAATGTCAATATAGTTATTCCCTTTCTCATCGGTATGTTACTTGCCCGAGATTCAATCGTTGGTATCTTCATACCTAGTTCAATCTCATTACTGGCATGTCTCTTTACTCGTTCCGTAGTGCATCATCCCATAACTAACTCATTAGTCACATTGCTTGCATGGCTTCATATGATGTGCGTTACAGAGAGGGCCTAGAGATACCTCTCTGATACTCGGAGTGACAAATCCTAATCTTGATCTATGCCAACCCAACAAACACCTTCGGAGATACTCGTGGAGCATCTTTATAATCACCCAGTTACGTTGTGACGTTTGATAGCACACAAGGCATTCCTCTGGTGTCTGGGAGTTGCATAATCTCATAGTCGGAGGAATATATATTTGAGACGAAGAAAGCAGTAGCAATAAAACTGAACGATCATTACGCTAACCTAACGGATGGGTCTTGTCCATCACATCATTCTACTAATGATGTGATCCCGTTATCAAATGACAACTCATGTCCATGGCTAGGAAACTTAACCATCTTTTAATCAACGAGCTACTCTAGTAGAGGCATACTAGGGACACGTTGTTTTGTTTATCCACACATGTATCAAGTTTCCGGTTAATACAATTCTAGCATGAATAATAAACATTTATGATGAATAAGGAAATATAAAATAACAACTATATTATTGTCTCTAGGGCATATTTCCTTTAGTCTCCCACTTGCACTAGAGTCAATAATCTAGATTACATTGTAATGAATCTAACACCCATGGAGTCTTGGTGGTGATCATGTTTTGCTCGTGGAAGAGGCTTAGTCAACGGGCTACAACATTCAGATTCGTATGTATTTTGCAAATATCTATGTCTCCCTCCTTAACCAAATCTCAGATGGACTTGAAGTGTCTCTTGATGTGTTTGGTCTTTTTGTGAAATCTGGATTCCTTCGCAAAGGAAATTGCTCCAGTATTGTCACAATTTTTTTTATTGGACCCGATGCACTAGGTATTACACCTAGATCAGATATAAACTCCTTCATCCAGACTCCTTCATTTGGTGCTTTCGAAGCAGCTATGTACTCCACTTCACACATAGATCCCGCCACGACACGCTGCTTGGAACTGCACCAACTGACAGCTCCACCATTCAATAAAAATAGGTATCCAGATTGTGACTTAGAGTCATCCAGATCAGTGTCAAAGCTAGCGTCGACGTAACCATTTATGACAAGCTCTTTGTCACATCCATAAACGAGAAACATAACCCTAGTCCTTTTTAGGTACTTCAGGATGTTCTTGACCGCTATCCAGTGATCCACTCCACGATTACTTTGGTACCTCCCTGCTAAACTTATAGCAAGGCACACATCATGTCTGGTACACAACATAGCATACATGATAGAACCTATGGCTGAAGCATAAGGAATGACTTTCATTTTCACTCTATCTTCTGCAGTGGTCGGGCATTGAGTCTAGCTCAACTTCACACCTTGTAACACAGGCAAGAACCCTTTCTTTGAATGATCCATTTTGAACTTCTTCAAAACTTTATCAAGGTATGTGCTTTGTGAAAGTCCTATCAAGCGTCTTGATCTATATCTATAGATCTTGATGACCAATATGTAAGCAGCTTCACCAAGGTCTTTCATTGAAAAACTCTTGTTCAAGTATCCTTGTATGCCATCCAGAAATTATATATCATTTCCAATCAACAATATGCCATCCACATATAATATTAGAAATGCTATAGAGATCCCACTCACTTTCTTGTAAATACAGGCTTCTCCAAAAGTCTGTATAAAACCATATGCTTTGATCACCTCATCAAAGCATATATTCCAACTCCGAGATGCTTGCACCAGTCCATAAATGGATTGCTGGAGCTTGCACACTTTGTTAGCACCTTTAGGATCGAAAAAACCTTCTGGTTGCATCATATACAAGTCTTCTTTAAGAAATCCATTAAGGAATGCAGTTTTGACATCCACTTGCTAGATTTTATAATCATAAAATGCATGCTAAGATGATTCAGATAGACTTAAGCATCGCTATAGTTGAGAACGTCTCATAGTAGTCAACTCCTTGAACTTGTCGAAAACTCTTTGCAAAAAGTTGAGCTTTATAGACAGTAACATTACCATCAGTGTCAGTCTTCTTCTTGAAGATCCATTTATTCTCTATGGTTCACCGGTCATCGGGCAGATCCACCAAAGTCCACACTTAGTTCTCATACATGGATCCTATCTCAGATTTCATGGCCTCAAGCCATTTATTGGAATCTGGGCTCATCATAGCTTCTTCATAGTTCGTAGCTTATGGTCAAGTAACATGACTTCCAGAACAAGATTACCGTACCACTCTGGTGCGGATCGTGATCTACCAGACCTACGAGGTTCTGTAGTAAATTGATCTAAAGTTTCATGATCTCTATCATTAGCTTCCTCTCCAATTGGTGTAGGCATCACGAGAACAGATTTCTCGGATGAGCTACTTTCCAAATTGAGAGCAGGTACAATTACCTCATCAAGTTCTACTTTCCTCCCACTCACTTCTTTCGAGAGAAACTCCTTCTCTAGAAAGGTTCCATTCTTAGCAACAAAAATCTTGCCTTCGGACTTGTGGTATAAGGTGTACCCAATTGTTTCTTTAGGGTAACCTATGGAGACACATTTCTCTGACTTGGGTTCGACCTTATCAGGCTGAAGCCTTTTAACATAAGCATCGCATCCCCAAACTTTAAGAATCGACATCTTATGTTTGCTACCAAACCATAGTTCATACAATGTCGTCTCAACGGATTTTGACGATGCCCTGTTTAAAGTGAATGCAGCTGTCTCTAATGCATAACCCCAAAACGATAGTGGTAAATCGGTAAGAGACATCATAGATCGCACCATATCCAATAAAGTGCGGTTACGACGTTTGGACACACCATTACGCTGCGGTGTTCCAGGTGGCGTGAGCAGTGAAACTATTCCACATTGTTTTAAATGAAGGCCAAACTCGTAACTCAAATATTCTCCTCCACGATCAGATTGTAGAAATTTTATTTTCTTGTTATGATGATTCTCCACTTCACTCTGGAATTCTTTGAACTTTTCAAACATTTCATACTTGTGTTTCATTAAGTAGATATACCCATATCTGCTCAAATCATCTGTGAAGGTCAGAAAATAACGATACCCGCCACGAGCATCAACACTCATTGGACTGCACACATCAGTATGTATTATTTCTAATAAGTCAGTAGCTCGTTCCATTGTTCCAGAGAATGGAGTTTTAGTCATCTTGCCCATAAGGCATGGTTCGCAAGTATTAAATGATTCATAATCAAGTGATTCCAAAGTCCATATTTATGGAGTTTCTTCATGCGCTTTACACCGAGATGACCTAAACGGTAGTGCCACAAATAAGTTGCACTATCATTATCAACTTTGCATCTTTTGGCATCAATATTGTGAATATGTGTATCATCACGATCAAGATTCAATAGAAATAGACCACTCTTCAAGGGTGCATGACCATAAAAGATATTACTCATATAATAGAACAACCATTATTCTCTGATTTAAATGAATAACCGTCTCACACTAAACAAGATCCAGATATAATGTTCATGCTCAACAATGGCACCAAATAAGAATTATTCAGGTCTAAAACTAATATCGAAGGTAGATGTAGAGGTAGCGTGCCAACGGAGATTACATCAACCTTGGAACCATTTCCGACGCGCATAGTCACCTCATCCTTAGCCAATCTTCGTTTAATCAATAGTCCCTGCTTCGAGTTACAAATATGCCCTAGAGGCAATAATAAAGTTATTATTTATTTCCTTATTTCATGATGAATGTTTATTATTCATGCTAGAATTGTATTAACCGGAAACATAATACATGTGTGAATACATAGACAAACATAGTGTCACTAGTATGCCTCTACTAGACTAGCTCGTTGATCAAAGATGGTTAAGGTTTTCTAACCATAGACATGAGTTGTCATTTGATTAACGGGATCACATCATTCGGAGAATGATGTGATTGACTTGACCCATTCCGTTAGCTTAGCACTTGATCGTTTTAGTTTACTGCTATTGCTTTCTTCATGACTTATACATGTTCCTATGACTATGAGATTATGCAACTCCCGATTACCGGAGGAACACTTTGTGTGCTACCAAACGTCACAAGATAACTGGGTGATTATAAAGGTGCTCTATAGGTGTCGCCGATGTGTTGAGTTGGTATAGATCGAGATTCGGATTTGTCACTCCGATTGTCGGAGAGGTATCTCTGGGCCCTCTTGGTAATGCACATCACTATAAGCCTTGCAAGCAATATGACTACTGAATTAGTTGCGGGATGATGCATTACGGAACGAGTAAAGAGACTTGCCGGTAACGAGATTGAGCTAGGTATTGGGATACCGACGATCGAATCTCGGGCAAGTAACATACCGATGACAAAGGGAACAACGTATGTTGTTATGCGGTTTGACGGATAAAGATCTTCGTAGAATATGTAGGAGCCAATATGAGCATCCAGGTTCCGCTATTGGTTATTGACGGGAGACATGTCTCGGTCATGTCTACATAGTTCTCGAACCCGTAGGGTCCGCACGCTTAACGTTCGGTGACGATCGGTATTATGAGTTTATGTGTTTTGATGTAATGAAGGTAGTTCGGAGTCCTGGATATGATCATGGACATGACGAGGAGTCTCAAAATGGTCGAGATATAAAGATCGATATATTGGATGACTATGTTTGGACTTCAGAAGTGTTCCGGGCAAGTTCGGACATATACCGGAGTACCGGGGGGTTACCGGAACCTCCCGGGGAGTGTAATGGGCCTATTGGGCCTTAGCAGAGAAGAGGAGGGGCGACCAAGGCAGGGCCACGCGCCCCCCTTTCCTTCCCCCCTCTCTCCTCCTTCCCCCTTCTCCTACTCCTACTAGGAAAGGAGGAGTCCTACTCCCGGTGGGAGTAGGACTCCCCCTTGGCGCGCCCTCCTCCTGGTCGGCTGCCTCCCCTAGCTCTTTTATATACGGGGGCGGGGGCACCCCAAGAGACACAAGTTGATCATTGATCTTTAGCCGTGTGCGGTGCCCCCCTCCACCATAATCCACATTGGTCATATCGTAGCGGTGCTTAGGCGAAGCCCTGCGTCTGTAGCTTCATCAACACCGTCATTACGCCGTCGTGCTGATGAAAATCTCCCTCAAAGCTCTACTGGATCATGAGTTCATGGGATGTCACCGAGCTGAACGTGTGCAGATCGCGGAGGCGTTGTACGTTCGGTACTAGGATCGGTCGATCGTGAAGACGTACGACTACATCAACCGCGTTGTCATAACGCTTCCGCTTACAGTCTACGAGGGTATGTGGATGACACTCTCCCCTCTCGTTGCTATGCATCACCATGATCTTGCGTGTGCGTAGGAAAATTTTGAAATTACTACGTTCCCCAACAATGGAATCTGAGCCAGGTTTATGCGTAGATGTTATATGCACAAGTAGAACACAAGTGAGTTGTGGGCGATACTAGTCATACTGCTTACCAGCATGTCATACTTTGACTCGGCGGTATTGTGGGTTGAAGCGGCCTAGACCGACATTACGCGTACGCTTACGCGAGAATGGTTCTACCGACGTGCTTTGCACATAGGTGGCTGTCGGGTGTCAGTTTCTCCAACTTTAGTTGAATCGAGTGTGGCTATGCCCGATCCTTGTTGAAGGTTAAAACAGCACTAACTTGACGAAATATCGTTCTGGTTTTTATGCGTAGGTAAGAAAGGTTCTTGCTCAGCCCGTAGCAGCCACGTAAAACTTGCAACAACAAAGTAGAGGACGTCTAACTTGTTTTTGCAGGGCATGCTGTGATGTGATATGGTCAATACATGATGCTAAATTTTATTGTATGAGATGGTCATGTTTTGTAACAAAGTTATCGGCAACTGGCAGGAGCCATATGGTTGTCGCTTTATTGTATGCAATGCAATCACCCTGTAATTGCTTTACTTTATCACTAAGCGGTAGCGATAGTCGTAGAAGCAATAGTTGGCGAGACAACAACGATGCTACGATGGAGATCAAGGTGTCGTGCCGGTGACGATGGTGATCATGACAGTGCTTTGGAGATGGAGATCAAAGGCACAAGATGATGATGGCCATATCATATCACTTATATTGATTGCATGTGATGTTTATCTTTTATGCATTTTATTTTGCTTTGATTGACGGTAGCATTATAAGATGATATCTCACTAAATTTCAAGGTATAAGTGTTCTCCCTAAGTATGCACCGTTGCCCAAGTTCGTCGTGCCGAGACACCACGTGATGATCGGGTGTGATAAGCTCTACATTCACATACAACGGGTGCAAGCCAGTTTTGCACACGCAGAAATACTCGGGTTAAACTTGACGAGCCAAGCATATGCAAATATGGCCTCAAAACACTGAGACCGAAAGGTCGAGCGTGAATCATATAGTAGATATGATCAACATAGTGATGTTCACCATTGAAAACTACCCCATTTCACGTGATGATCGGAACTGGTTTAGTTGATTTGGATCACGCGATCACTTAGATTATTGGAGGGATGTCTGTCTAAGTGGGAGTTCTTAAGTAATTTGATTAATTGAACTTTAGTTTATCATGAACTTAGTACCTGATAGTATTTTGCTTGTCTATGTTGTTGTAGATAGATGGCCCGTGTTGTTGTTTCGTTGAATTTTAATGTGTTCCTTGAGAAAGCTAAGTTGAAAGATGATGGTAGCAATTACACAGACTAGGTCCGTAACTTGAGGATTATCCTCATTGTTGCGCAGAAGAATTACGTCCTGGAAGCACCGCTAGGTGCAAGACCCGCTGCAGGAGCAATGCCGGATGTTGTGAACGTCTGGCAGAGCAAAGCTAATGACTACTTGATAGTTTAGTGTGCCATGCTTTACGGCTTAGAACTGGGACTTCAACGACGTTTTGAACGTCATGGAGCATATGAGATGTTTCAGGAGTTGAAGTTAATATTTCAACCAAATGCCTGGATTGAGAGATATGAAGTCTCCAATAAGTTCTATAGCTGCAAGATGAAGGAGAATACTGTCAGTGAACATATACTCAAAATGTCTGGGTATAATAATCACTTGATTCAACTGGGAGTTAATCTTCCTGATGATAGTGTCATTGACAGAATTCTTCAATCACAGCCACCAAGCTACAAGAGCTTCATGATGAACTATAATATGCAAGGGATGGAAAAAAACAATTCCCGAGCTCTTCGCGATGCTAAAGGCTGCGGAGGTAGAAATCAAGAAGGAGCATCAAGTGTTTATGGTCAACAAGACCACCAGTTTCAAGAAAAAGGATAAAGGGAAGAAGAAGGGGAACTTCAAGAAGAACGGCAAACAAGTTGCTACTCAGGAGAAGAAACCCAAGTCTAGACTTAAGCCTAAGACTGAGTGCTTCTACTGCAAAGGGACTGGTCACTGGAAGCGGAACTGCCGCAAGTATTTGGCAGATAAGAAGGATGGCAAGGTGAAAAAAGGTATATGTGATATACATGTTATTGATGTGTACCTTACTAAAGCTCGCGGTAGCACCTGGGTATTTGATACTGGTTCTGTTGCTAACATTTGCAACTCGAAACAGGGACTACGGATTAAGCGAAGATTGGCTAAGGATGAGGTGATGATGCGCGTGGGAAATGGTTCCAAAGTCGATGTGATCGCGTCGGCACGCTACCTCTACATCTACCTTCGGGATTAGTTTTAGACCTGAATAATTGTTATTTGGTGCCAGCATTAAGCATGAACATTATATCTAGATCTTGTTTGATGCAAGACGGTTATTCATTTAAATCTGAGAATAATGGTTGTTCTATTTATATGAGTAATATCTTTTATGGTCATGCACCCTAGAAGAGTGGTCTATTTTTGTTGAATCTTGATTGTAGTGATACACATATTCATAATGTTGAAGCCAAAAGATGCAGAGTTGATAATGATAGTGCAACTTATTTGTGGCACTGCCGTTTAGGTCATATTGGTGTAAAGCGCATGAAGAAACTCCATACTAATGGACTTTTGGAATCACTTGATTATGAATCACTTGGTACTTGTGAACCATACCTCATGGGCAAGATGACTAAAATGCTGTTTTCCGGAACAATGGAGCGAGCAACAGATTTGTTGGAAATCATACATACTGATGTATGTGGTCTGATGAATATTGAGGCTCGCGGCATGTATCGTTATTTTCTCACCTTCACAGATGATTTAAGCAGATATGGGTATATCTACTTAATGAAACATAAGTCTGAAACATTTGAAAAGTTCAAAGAATTTCAGAGTGAAGTGGAAAATCATCATAACAAGAAAATAAAGTTTCTACGATCTGATCATGGAGGAGAATATTTGAGTTACGAGTTTGGTCTTCATTTGAAACAATGCGGAATAGTTTCGCAACTCACGCCACCCAGAACACCACAATGTAATGGTGTGTCCGAACGTCGTAACTGCACTTAATTAGATATGGTGCGATCTATGATGTCTCTTACTGATTTACCGCTATTGTTTTGGGGTTATGCTTTAGAGACGACTGCATTCACGTTAAATAGGGCACCATCTAAATCCATTGAGACGACGCCTTATGAACTGTGGTTTGGCAAGAAACCGAAGTTATCGTTTCTTCAAATTTGGGGTTGTGATGCTTATGTGAAAAAGCTTCAACCGGATAAGCTCGAACCCAAATCGGAGAAATGTGTCTTCATAGGATACCAAAAGGAGACTGTTGGGTACACCTCCTATCACAGATCCGAAGGCAAGACATTCATTGCTAAGAATGGATCCTTTCTAGAGAAGGAGTTTCTCTCGAAAGAAGTGAGTGGGAGGAAAGTAGAACTTGATGAGGTAACTATACCTGCTCCCTTATTGGAAAGTAGTTCATCACTAAAACCGGTTCCTGTGATACCTACACCAATTAGTGAGGAAGCTAATGATATTAATCAAGAAACTTCAGATCAAGTTACTACCGAACCTCATAGGTCAAACAGAATAAGATCCGCACCAGAGTGGTACGGTAATCCTATTCTGGAGGTCATGTTACTTGACCATGGTGAACCTACAAACTATGAGGAAGCGATGATGAGCCCAGATTCCGCAAAATGGCTTGAGGCCATGAAATCTGAGATGGGATCCATGTATGAGAACAAAGTGTGGACTTTGGTTGACTTGCCCGATGATTGGCAAGCCATCGAGAATAAATGGATCTTCAAGAAGAAGACTGACGCTGACGGTAATTTTACTATCTACAAAGCTCGACTTGTTGCGAAAGGTTTTTGACAAGTTCAAGGAGTTGACTACGATGAGACTTTCTCACCCGTAGCGATTCTTAAGTCTATCTGAATCATGTTAGAAAATGGCGCATTTTATGATTATGAAATTTGGCAAATGGATGTCAAAACTGCATTCCTGAATGGATTTCTGGAAGAAGAGTTTTATATGATGCAACCAGAAGGTTTTGTCGATCCAAAAGGTGCTAACAAAGTGTGCAAGCTCCAGCGATCCATTTATGGACTGATGCAAGCCTCTCAGAGTTGGAATAAACGTTTTGATAGTGTGATCAAAGCATATGGTTTTATACAGACTTTTGGAGAAGCCTGTATTTACAAGAAAGTGAGTGGGAGCTCTGTAGCATTTCTAATACTATATGTAGATGACATATTATTGATAGAAAATGATATAGAATTTCTGGATAGCATAAAAGGATACTTGAATAAGAGTTTTTCAATGAAAGACCTCGGTGAAGCTGCTTATATATTGGGCATCAAGATTTATAGAGATAGATCAAGATGCTTAATTGGACTTTCACAAAGCACATACCTTGATAAAGTTTTGAAAAAGTTCAAAATGGATAAAGCAAAGAAAGGGTTCTTGCCTGTGTTACAAGGTGTGAAGTTGAGTCAGACTCAATGCCCGACCACTGCAGAAGATAGAGAGAAAATGAAAAATGTTCCCTATGCTTCAGCCATAGGCTCTATCATGTATGCAATGCTGTGTACCAGACCTGATGTGTGCCTTTCTATTAGTTTAGCAGGGAAGTACCAAACTAATCCAAGAGCGGATCACTGGACAACGGTCAAGAACATCCTGAAATACCTGAAAAGGACTAAGGATATGTTTCTCATTTATGGAGGTGACAAAGAGCTCGTCGTAAATGGTTACGTCGATGCAAGCTTTGACACTGATCTGGACGATTCTAAATCCCAGACCGGATACGTGTTTATATTGAACGGTGGAGCTGTCAGTTGGTGCAGTTCTAAACAAAGCGTCATGGCAGGATCTACATGTGAAGCGGTTTACATAGCTGCTTTGGAAGCAGCAAATGAAGGAGTCTATATGAAGTAGTTCATATCCGATCTAGGTGTCATACCTAGTGCATCGGGTCCAATGAAAATCATTTGTGACAATACTAGTGCAATTGCCTTGGCAAAGGAATCTAGATTTCACAAGAGAACCAAGCACATCAAGAGACGCTTCAATTCAATCTATGACCAAGTACAGGTGGGAGACATAGATATTTGCAAGATACATATGGATCTGAATGCTGCAGACCCGTTGACTAAGCCTCTCTCACGAGCAAAACATGATCAGCACCAAGACTCCATGGGTGTTAGAATCATTACTGTGTAATCTAGATTATTGACTCTAGTGCAAGTGGGAGACTGAAGGAAATATGCCCTAGAGGCAATAATAAAGTTATTATTTATTTCCATGATGAATTTTTATTATTCATGCTAGAATTGTATTAATCGGAAACACAATACATGTGTGAATACATAGACAAACACAGTGTCACTAGTATACCTCTACTAGACTAGCTCATTGATCAAAGATGGTTAAGGTTTCCTAACCATAGACATGAGTTGTCATTTGATAAACGGGATCACATCATTGGGAGGATGATGTGATTGACTTGACTCATTCCGTTAGCTTAGCACTTGATCGTTTTAGTTTACTGCTATTGCTTTATTCATGACTTATACATGTTCCTATGACTATGACATTATGCAACTCCCGATTACCGGAGGAACACTTTGTGTGCTACCAAACGTCACAACATAACTGGGTGATTATAAAGGTGCTCTACATGTGTCTTTGATGGTACTTGTTGAGTTGGCATAGATCGAGATTAGGATTTGTCACTCCGATTCTCGGAGAGGTATCTCTGGGCCCTCTCGGTAATGCACATCACTATAAGACTTGCAAGCAATATGACTAATGAATTAGTTGCGGGATGATGCATCACGGAACGAGTAAAGAGACTTGCTGGTAACGAGATTGAGATAGGTATTGAGATACCGACGATCGAATCTCGGGCAAGTAACATACCGATGACAAAGGGAACAACGTATGTTGTTATGCGGTTTGACCGATAAAGATCTTCATAGAATATGTAGGAGCCAATATGAGCATCCAGGTTCCGCTATTGGTTATTGACCGGAGACATGTCTCGGTCATGTCTACATAGTTCCCGAACCCGTAAGGTCCGCACGCTTAACGTTCGGTGACGATTGGTATTATGATTTTATGTGTTTTGATGTACCGAAGGTAGTTCGGAGTCCTGTATATGATCACGGACATGACGAGGAGTCTCGAAATGGTCGAGATATAAAGATCGATATATTGAATGACTATGTTTGGACTTCGGAAGTGTTCCGGGCAAGTTCGGACATATACCGTAGTACCGGGGGGTTACCGGAACCCTTCGGGGAGTGTAATGGGCCTATTGGGCCTTAGTGGAGAAGAGGAGGGGTGGCCAAGGTAGGGCCGCATGCCACCTCCCCCTCTAGTCCGAATTGGACTAGGAGGGGGGCGGCGCCCCCTTTCCTTCCCCCTCTCTCCTCCTTTCCCCTTCTCCTACTCCTACTAGGAAAGGAGGAGTCCTACTCCCGGTGAGAGTAGGAATCCCCCCTTGGTGCGCCCTCCTCCCAACCGGCCGCCTCCCCCCTAGATCCATTATATACAGGGGCGGGGGGGGGGGGGGGGGTGGGGGGCACGCCAAGAGACACAAGTTGATCATTGACCTTTAGTCGTGTGCGGTACCCCCCTCCACCATAATCCACCTCGGTCATATCGTAGCGTGATATGTCCATTTTGCATCATGCTTTTATATCGCTATTTATTTCATTATGGGCTGCTATTACACGTTATGTCACAGTACTTATGGATATTTTCTCTTATTTTACAAGGTTTATCATAAAGAGGGAGAATGCCGGCAGCTGGAATTCTGGCTGGAAAAGGAGCAGATGTTGGAAACCTATTCTGCATAGCTCCAAAAATCCTGAAACTCCACTGGAGTCATTTTTGGAATTAATAAGAATTATTGAGCAAAGAAAGTACCAGAGGGGGCCCACACCCTGGCCACGAGGGTGAGGGCGCCCCCCTACTAGGCGCGCCCCCTGTCTCGTGGGCCCCCTGTTGGCCCTCCGATGCCCATCTTCTGCTATATGAAGTCTCTTACCCTGGAAAAAATCATAAGCAAGCTTACGGGATGAAACTCTGCCGCCATGAGGCGGAACCTTGGCGGGACCAATCTAGGGCTCCGGCGGAGCTGTTTTATTGGGGAAACTTCCCTTCGGGAGGGGGAAATCATCACCATCGTCATCACCAATGATCCTCTCATTGGGAGGGGGTCAATCTCCATCAACATCTTCACCAGCACCATCTCCTCTCAAAACCCTAGTTCATCTCTTGTATCCAATCTTGTATCAAAACCACAAATTGGTACCTATGGGTTGCTAGTAGTGTTGATTACTCCTTGTAGTTGATGCTAATTGGTTTACTTGGTGGAAGATCATATGTTCAGATCCTTAATGCATATTAATACTCCTCTGATCATGAACATGAATATGCTTTGTGAGTAGTTACGTTTGTTCCTGAGGACATGGGTGAAGTCTTGCTATTAGTAGTCATGTGAATTTAGTATTCGTTCGATATTTTGATGAGATGTATGTCGTCTCTCCTCTAGTGATGTTATGTGAACGTCGACTACATGACACTTCACCATTATTTGGGCCTAGAGGAAGGCATTGGGATGTAATAAGTAGATGATGGGTTGCTAGAGTGACAGAAGCTTAAACCCTAGTTTATAAGTTGCTTCGTAAGGGGCTGATTTGGATCCATATGTTTCATGCTATGGTTAGGTTTACCTTAATACTTCTTTTGTAGTTGCGGATTCTTGCAATAGGGGTTAATCATAAGTGGGATGCTTGTCCAAGAAAGGGCAGTACCCAAGCACCGGTCCATCCACATATCAAATTATCAAAGTACCGAACGCGAATCATATGAGCGTGATGAAACTAGCTTGACAATAATTCCCATGTGTCCTCGGGAGCGCTTTTCTCATTATAAGAAGTTGTCCAGGATTGTCCTTTGATACAAAAAGGATTGGGCCACCTTGTTGCACCTTATTTACTTTCATTGCTTGTTACCTGTTACAAATTATCTTATCACAAAACTATCTGTTACCTACAATTTCAGTGCTTGCAGAGAATACCTTACTGAAAACCGCTTGTCATTTCCTTCTGCTCCACGTTGGGTTCGACACTCTTGTTTATGGAAAGGACTACGATAGATCCCCTATACTTGTGGGTCATCATAGTGGCTTAGGCGAAGCCCTGCGTCGGTAGCTTCATCAACACCGTCATCATGCCGTCGTGCAGACGGAATTCTCCCTCGAAGCTCTACTGGATCGTGAGTTCATGGGACGTCACTGAGATGAACGTGTGCAGATCACGGAGGTGTCGTACGTTTGGTACTAGGATCGGTCGATCCTGAAGACGTACGACTACATCAACTGCGTTGTCATAACGCTTCCGCTTACGGTCTACGAGGTTACGTGGACGACATTCTCCCCTCTCGTTGCTATGCATCACCATGATCTTGCGTGTGCATAGGAAAATTTTGAAATTATTATGTTCCCCAACAGGCACTACTACGAGAATTAGTAAGGTACACATCAATAACATGTATATCAAATATACCTTTGTTCACTTTGCCATCCTTCTTATCCGCCAAATACTTGGGGCAGTTACGCTTCCAGTGACTAGTCCCTTTGCAGTAGAAGCACTCAGTTTCAGGCTCGGGTCCATTCTTAAGTTTCTTCCTGGGAGTGACAACTTGATTGTCAGTCTTTTTGAAGTTCCCTTTCTTTTTACCCTTGCCCTTTTTCTTGAAACTAGTGGTCTATTTAACCATCAACACTTGATGCTCCCTATTGATTTCTACCTCCGCGGCCTTTAGCATCACGAAGAGCTCGGGAATAGTATCTTCCATCCCTTGCATATTGTAGTTCATCACAAAGCCTTTGTAGCTTGGTGATAGTGATTGAAGAACTCTGTTAATGACACAATCATCTGGAAGATTAACTCAAGCTGAGTCAAGTGATTATGGTACGCAACCATTCTGAGTATGTGTTCACTAACAGAATTGTTCTCCTCCATCTTGCAGCTATAGAACTTGTTGGAGACTTCATATCTCTCAACTCGGGCATTTGCTTGAAATATCAACTTCAACTCCTGGAACATCTCATATGGTCCATGACGTTCAAAACGTCTTTGAAATCCCGATTCTAAGACGTAAAGCATGGCGCACTGAACTAATGAGTAGTCATTAACACACGACTGCCAGGCATTCACAATGTTGGCAGTTGCTGGGGCAGGTGGTACACCTAGCGGTGCATCAAGGACATAATTCTTCTGTGCAGCAATGAGGATAAACCTCAAGTTACGGACCCAGTCCGTGTAGTTTCTACCATCATCTTTCAACTTAGCTTTCTCTAGGAACGCATTAAAATTCAAAGGAATGGTAGCACGGGCCATTGATCTACAACATAGATATGCAAAAAACTATCAGGACTAAGTTCATGATAAATTAAGTTCAATTAATCATATTACTTAAGAACTCCCACTTAGATAGACATCCCTCTAGTCATCTAAATGATACGTGATCCAAATGAAATATACCATGTCCGATCATCACGTGAGATGGAGTAGTCTTCAATGGTGAACATCACTATGTTGATCATATCTACTATATGATTCACGTTCGACCTTTCGGTCTCCAATGTTCCGAGGCCATATCTGTATATGCTAGGCAATTCAAGTTTAACCCGAGTATTTCGTGTGTGCAAATCTAGCTTGCACCCATTGTATTTGAATGTAGAGCTTATCACATCTGATCATCACGTGATGTCTCAGCACAAAGAACTTTCGCAACAGTGCATACTCGGGGATAACACTTATACCTTGAAATTTAGTGAGGGATCATCTTATAATGCTATCGCTGTACTAAGTAAAATAAGATGCATAAACGATAAACATCACATGCAACCAAAAATATGTGAGATGATATGGCCATCATCATCTTGTGCTCATGATCTCCATCACCGAAGCAACGTCATGATCTCCATCGTCACCGGCTTGACACCTTGATCTCCATCGTAGCGTCGTCGTCGTCTCGCCAACCATTGCTTCTACGACTATCGCTACCGCTTAGTGATAAAGTAAAGCAATTACATAGCGCTTGTATTTCATACAACAAAGCGACAATCATATGGCTCCTGCCAGTTGCCGATAACTTTTACAAAACATGATCATCTCATACAACAATCTTTATATCACATCATGTCTTGACCATATCACATCACAACATGCCCTGCAAAAACAAGTTAGACGTCCTCTACTTTGTTTGTTGCAAGTTTTACGTGGCTGCTACGGGCTGCTAGCATGAACCGTACATACCTATGGCACAAAAACCACAATGGTGATTTATCAAGTTTGCTGTTTTAACCTTCACAAGGACCGACCGCAGTCAAATTTGATTCAACTAAAGTTGGAGAAACAGACACCCGCCCGCCACCTTTATGCAAAACTAGTTGCATGTCTGTCGGTAGAACCGGTCTCATGAACACGGTCATGTAAGGTTGGTCCAGGCCGCTTCATCCAACAATACCACCGAATCAAAATAAGACATTGGTGGTAAGCAGTATGACGATTACCGCCCACAAATCTTTGTGTTCTACTCGTGCATATCATCTACGCATAGACCTGGCTCGGATGCCACTGTTGGGAAACATAGCATGCAATTTCAAAAAAATTCCTACGCTCACGCAAGATCTATCAAGGAGATGCATATCAATGAGAGGGGGAGAGTGTGTCCACGTACCCTCGTAGAACAAAAGCGGAAGCGTTAACTTAACGCGGTTGATGTAGTCGAACGTCTTCTCGAATCAACCGATCAAGTACCGAACGTATGACACCTCTGTGTTCAGTACACGTTCAGCTCGATGACGTCCCTCAAACTCTTGAACCAGCAGAGTGTCGATGGAGTCAATGAGTTCTGTCAGCACTATGGCGTGATGACGGTGTTGGTGATGTGATCCATGCAGGGCTTCGCCTAAGCACTACGATGATACTATCGGAGGAGTAAACGGTGGAGAGGGGAACTGCACACGGCTAAGAGAATAACTGTTGTGCCTCTGGGGTGCCCCTGCCCCGTATATAAAGGAGGGGGAGGAGGCCGGCCACCAGGGGGGCGCGCCATGGGGGGAGTCCTACTAGGACTCCACTCCTAGTAGGATTTGCCCCCCCCCCCTTTTTCCTTTCTTTCCGGAGGGGAAAAGGGGAAGGGAGAGGGAACCGGAGAAGGAAAGGGGGGCGCGCCCCCTCCCCTAGTCCAATTCGAACTCCCTATGGGAGGGGGGCATGGCCACCCCTTGTGGGCTGGCTCCCCTCTCTCCTATGGCCCATGTTGGCCCATTATTTCCCCGGGGGGTTCCGGTAACCTCCCGTACTCCGAAAATCATCTGAAACTTCCCGAAACCATTATGGTGTCCGAATGTAACCTTCCAATATATCAATCTTTACCTCTCGACCATTTCGAGACTCCTCGTCATGTCCATATCTCATCCGGGACTCCGAACAACCTTCGGTCACCAAAACACATTACTCATATAATGCAATCGTCATCGAAAGTTAAGCGTGCGGACCCTACGGGTTCGAGAACTATGTAGACATGACCGAGACACCTCTCCGGTCAATAACCAATAGCGGAACCTGGATGCTCATATTGGTTCCCACATATTCTACGAAGATCTTTATTGGTCGAACCGCGATGTCAATATCGTTACTCCCTTTTTCATCGGTATGTTACTAGCCCGAGATTCGATCGTCGGTATCTTCATACCTAGTTCAATCTCGTTACCGGCAAGTATCTTTACTTGTTCCGTAGTGCATCATCCCGTAACTAACTCATTAGTCACATTTCTTGCAAGGCTTCATATGATGTGCATTACCGAGAGGGCCCAGAGATACCTCTCCGACACTTGGAGTGACAAATCCAATTCTCAATCTATGCCAAGCCAACAAACACCTTCGGAGATACCTATAGAGCATGTTTATAATCACGTAGTTATGTTGCAACGTTTGATAGCACACAATGCATTCCTCCGGTGTCCGAGAGTTGCATAATCTCATAGTCGGAGGAATATATATTTGACAAGAAGAAAGCAGTAGCAATAAAACTGAACGATCATTATGCTAAGCTAACGGATGGGTCTTGTCCATCACATCATTCTACTAATGATGTGATCCCGTTATCAAATGACAACTCATGTCCATGGCTAGGAAACTTAACCATCTTTTGATCAACGAGCTACTCTAGTAGAGGCATACTAGGGACACGTTGTTTTGTTTATCCACACATATATCAAGTTTCCGGTTAATACAATTCTAGCATGAATAATAAACATTTATCATGAATAAGGAAATATAAAATAACAACTTTCTTATTGTCTCTAGGGCATATTTCCTTCAATATTTTCACTAGTGCAAAATTTCTCAACAATGAAAACATAATTGGATCATATAAAAATCCCTCAACATGCAACAAAGAATCAGTCCAAAGTTTCTATCGCGGAGAAAGTAGGACGAAAACGTGCATCAACCCCTATGCATAGATTACCCCAATGTCACCTCGAGAATCCGCAAGTTGAGTGCCAAAACAGACATCAAGTGAATTAATATAATACCCCATTGTCACCCTGGGTATCTATATGCGAAAGATACATCAAGTGTTCTCAAATCCAATATTCAATCCAAGATAACGAAACCTCAAAGAGCAAGACTCAATTCATCACAAGAAGGTAGAGAGGGAAGAACACCATAAGATCCAAATATATTAACAAAGCTCGTGGTATATCAAGATCATGCCAAATCAAGAACACTAGAGAGAGAGACCAAACACATTGCTACTAGTACATACCCTCAGCCTCGAGGGTGAACTACTCCCTCCTCATCATGGTGGCCGCCGGGATGATGAAGATGACCTCCAGTGATGATTTTCCCCCTCCGGCAGGGTGCCGGAACGGGGTCTCGATTGGTTTTTCGTGGCTATAGAGGCTTGCGGCGGCGGAACTTCTTATCTAGGGTTCTTTCTGGGGTTTTGATACTTTTAGGAATTTTTGGCGTCGGTCTCACGTCAAGGAGGTCCACAAGGCAGCGACAAGCTCGGCCGCCCCTCCCTGGGGGGTAGGGCGCACGTAGCGAGCTTGTAGCTTCCTCGTGAGGCTTCTGGTCCTCCTCGAAGCTTTTAGGGGTCTCTTTTAGTCCATAAAAAACAACGTAAATGTTTAGCCCATTTCGAGAATTTTTATTTTTACACAAAAACGACACCACGGTAGTTCTGCTGAAAACAACGTCAGTCCAGGTTAGTTCTAATCAAATCATACCAAAATCATATAAAATTATTGTAAACATGACATGAATACTTTATAAATTATAGATACGTTGGAGACGTATCAAACACGCGTGATTTGATCCCTCTCGTCGTTGCCAAGTTGCGCCCTCGGAGAGATTGTTGCTCATCGAGAGCACGGTATGGAGGAGCTGGTGGGTTGTTGCAGGGTGGCAACGGTGATGGGTTGTCAAGCTATGGATGTCGGCAGGCGATGCTTGACGGCGATTCGAATGGTGGTGCCTAGAGGGTCGCATATGCAACACGACCTTCAACAGCGACCTGGCCTGGCTAGGTCATCGGAGAAGAGGGCATCAGTGCATGGTCCTGGACGACAACGATCCCGGCATCGATCTCGGACTTAGTGTGTAGCGACATGGGTGATTTTTTTTCTTGTTTTTTTCGGGAGTCACCGTGTTTGGTTTGGGGCAGCGAGGCGGCCGCGTTGCCCTAGTGTGGTAATAATGTTCTCGTTGCCTTTCCCCATTTCCTTTGGTGTGCTAATCATTGGCGAAGGGCGTGTGGAGTTGTGCCTCCGGAGGGTCTTCTGGGAACCGGTTAGTTTAGGTTTCCGGTGGATCCATTTGGATTCAACTAGCTTTCATGGTCTTTGTAGTTTCTACATGCCTTATCATTGTTTTCTTCTCCAGGGCGGCGATTTGCTTCGGTCACAGCTTTCGGTGTCTCCTGGTCTACATTGACGGTTTTTTCGGCTGTTGCTTCTACAATCTCATGTTTAAAAAAGTTTGCTTCGCTGAGGCAGAGGCCCAAAGACCATTGAGTCATGCTCACGACAAGTCGCCGATGGATGCAGGAGGAAGAAGATTTCGACACCTTCAAGGATTTAAATGTAAATTTTTGTGCGGTTGTTTTTGTAAGGTCACATGATACCTAATCTAGGGCCTTGGGCCCCTTTCGCCAAAAACAAGTACACAAGCTGTTGCTGAAGGTCGGCATATCAAGTAGTACTTTGTTGTTTGTTACTCCTATTTAGAACACGAACTACTTTATTCAGATAAGAACAATACAATTACAGTTTTACATAACGAACTTCGTAAGACAGAAAAATAACAACCTCTACACGGGCGAGTTGCTGTTACTTCACCGTTCCTTACGGGTCATGCGTAACGCGTTCATTCGTCAAATCGCTCTCTACTCTCTCAGCATAAATCAGGCAGCGAAACCTTCTAGAGCCATTTCATTTATTAGATGGGTGCTCTTACTAAGGTTCTTGCTGCGTTGCTCGGATTATATTCCCGTACAATTTCGGGATAGCAATTTCAAGCACGATTATTTCATCTTCGGATAGCATGAAAGAGTCCCCTAGTAGCAAAAAATAAAAGATTGTAGACAAGTAAGCATCGTGGAACCTCGTCTCAGACAATAAGCATTAAGGACAGCCGCCTCTTCCTCCTCCAAAAAAAAAGCTAGGGCTTCTTCCTCCCGCCGGCGCTGCCGCAGATCCGCCTCCTCGATGGCCCTAAGGACATGGGGGCGCGGTGGATCTCGGCAAGGGCCGGCGGGAGGGCTTCATTTTTAGTCGTTTCTTTTAGTTTTGTTAGGGTTTGTGTCCTGCTCAGGAAGGCGAGACAGCGGCGGTTTCCTGAAGATAGAATAAAGGTCTCCCCGCCTAGGCCCCGTTTCGGCGGTGCGTCTAGCAGTGTTGGTGGGCGTGTGAAGGTGTGTCTCCGGCGGATCTATCTTTGGTGGATTTGCTCGGATCTCGTTGTTGTTCGTCTCAGTTCATGTGTCTTCAGGTTGGATTATTCTGATCTACGTTATTCTTTATCTGCGGCGGTTGTTGTTATGTGCGTTGGTCCTATGGGGCCTTAGTACGATGACTTTCCGACTGTCTACTACAACAAGTTATGCCCGACACCGGCAATGGAGGGACGATGATGGCAGCATGCCTTCGACTCGTTTCAGTGTTTGTAGTCGTAGCTAGGTGGTCTATGGATCTGGATGTAATTTTTATTATTTCTGGTATTTGTTGTACTGCCTTGATTGAAAATGAATAGATCCAATTTTTTCAGAAAAAAGTAAGTATCGTGGAACGGGGGGAGTAGCAATAACGATTGAGTCATCTTTTGCCATTTGCAGTGCGGGTTGCCAAACTTCTCTCCCTGGCGCATGGGGCCGTGCAAGTAACCAAAATATTCAACAGACAAATGCGTCAGGGGGAGGCAAAGCGGGGGTGGCGTGCGCGGTGCGTGCGCCTACCATTTGCGCCCATCCATGACAGCCGAGGACTCCAGGTGCATGCACCGTCCCGCCCCTCCGCTCTCCACTTTCCTCTGCAACCGCGCCTCCCCTGCTACTACTACCCAAGCGAAGCCAAAGGCAGCCTTCACCTGTACGGCGGCGCCCAATCTAGTCCAACCCCTCTGCCGGCGCCAGATCGCGGGAGGACCCTGCCATCTCCCGCCCATTCTCCGGTGAGCTTTCCTCTCAAATCTCTCTGCTCCGCTCCCCTTCGGCCAGTTCCATTGGTCCGTACGGTGCTTGTATTGTAGGGCCCAGCTTAGAAGCTCTGGCGCTTCCCTTTGGCCAAGTGAAACGGGAAACCGCTACTGGATTCTTGAAGCAAAAATCGAATGTCTTGCGATTCACCCAAAATGAAATTTGCGCTTTGAGGACATGCCAAGTAAGGGCGTCTGCATTCGGGCATTGAGCTGAATATTAGAGCATGGCATTTAGCATCGGATGTAGTTTGTAGAAATCGATTTATTAGTTCGTGCAGCTGGGCGCAATTTTTAGTATAAGGTCCTCGCCTCCGCTCAAGCCACTCCCTACTACAGTCTGCTCCTGCGTTTTGTTTGTGCATTTCGTCCAACGGCTGGCTGAAGCAGCGGATTGCTTTGGGATGGGGTGAGGAGGCTGGCTCCTGGATCACCAATGTAACATTGTTTCAAGCACTATTTTATAAAGCTCATTGGTGTTCCTTTCCTTGCCAATCTGATCTTATGTTGTTCAACATGTCTTCTTATGTTAAAGAGATTGGTTCATAACATGTTTGACACGTAAAATGTCGTAGATAGAGTATATCTTCTTGCCAGAGCTGTATCTTTGTCAATCTAAAGTGCAGACACTTTAAGCTTCTTGTGGTTAATGGGGGTGTTGCTGAGTCTCTTTAGTACAGCAAAATTACCCCATGTTCTTCCTGCATTATGAGATGAAAAGGGATAAGCTATCTGTTTTGGGCTCGAAAATGGTAGACCATGAGAAGACTAAAGTTCCCAATGATTGGGCAACAGTTTGAACAGCAATGTAATTGGAATTTAGAGAGGTTGTGGCTGTTATCCTCTCTTGTACATATCTTAATGCCCGTAAACATTTTTGTACCCTGGTTGTTTCATATGGATTTGCAATGTTGTTGAAGTACTACTCTGTATTACTATCCTCAGTCCACAGTCCCCTATGCGCATTGACCAAGCAAGAACTAAGAAAAAGTTCATATGAAATGACATACCATAAGCCTACAACCGCTTAACCTCTTCCAAAAATTAAATAGAGTGGAATCATTGCATTAACAACATTAATTTTTCCTCAAGGGACAGTTATTTGAAACAGAAACCCCAAGGCTGGTGACAGTTATAGAGAAACGAGGGGAGCACTAAACTAGATCTGATTATAATTCTTCACCCTTTTTTTCCAAAAGCATGGTGAGCCTAATTTTATTTGTTCTTTCTTTTCAGCAAAGGTCTCCATGGTCATGAGATGCAAGCACATTTGATTTTGTATAAGTTCAACGAGCACTAATGTTAACTGAAGTATTTTCCTCGATGGAGGCTGAAGCTGATTTTGATGTTGAAGATTCTAGATCAAACAATGAACTGCAGGAGTTGTGGCCAGTTGGTGAGATAGACCCAAAGAGAGGGCGATTCCCTTGTTGCATTGTCTGGACTCCTCTTCCTGTAGTTTCATGGCTTGCTCCTTACATAGGGCATGTTGGAATCTGTCAGGAGGATGGATCTGTCCTGGTTTTTGCTGGTTCAAATTTAGTGAGCATGGATAATTTTGCATATGGTTCTGTCGCTAGATACCTCCAGCTGGACAGAAAGAAGGTATATCTGATTCCTATTATTTTTGTTTTCTTCTTTAGAGTGTTGGCCTCTTACTTTATCCTGGCTGCTAATATCCCTTGTTTACTTGGAGGAAAATGCCTATTAGTCTCATGAGTGACATGCTGTCAACATATTTTACTTGTAGTAGTTCATTTCGATATGTAGTTTCTGTTTCAGTAACCTCTAAAGTATCTGTGAGGTAACTTGCTTTGTTCTTCTGGCATGCTGTCCTTGAAAGACCATTTTAAAACAGTAAATAGTTGCACGTCAACACATGGACTTACTATCATATAAATAGTGAAAATTCTGTTATGTTATACGAATGGCTGGGGTTATCACAGACAGAGGATGACGTAAACATTTTGCAAATCTTGTCATCAGTTTCAGTTTTTGTTCTCTTTAGTAATAGTGTTATCTATAAATAGTTAGTGTGGCATTCTATAGATTAACTTCTCTTGTTGACAAAGGTGATATCTGATAATCTATATGGTGAAGTTGTATATGTTGTTCCACAATCCTGTTCATTGATCATTATCTTTTCTTCTGTGAAACCTACCTGCATGCCACCTTTTCTTTTAGCGCTTCTCTTTAAAGTTGGGATTTGTTGGTGAAATACTCTGTGTTTTCTTCATGGCCAGTGCTGCTTTCCTGCTAATCTGGCGGCACATGTATGCGAGTGGTCATACAAGCACACAGAAGTTGGAACAGCAACATCATGGGACGGTGCCCTGCAACTGGGCACGAGACATTTCCAGCACAAATACTACAACCTGTTCACCTGCAACTGCTACTCATTCGTGGCAAACTGCCTGAACCGGCTTGCCCACGGTGGTTCGGCGGAGTGGAATATTTTGAATGTGGCAGCTCTCGTTTGGCTTCACGGCGAATGGGTGGACAAAATGTCTATTGTTCGGTCATTCGCCCCTTTCGTAACTGTGACGTGCATTGGTGTTTTTATGGCTGGCTGGTCTTTCCTAATAGGGATATTGGCATTCTGTTTGCTTCTGATAGGGTGGTTTGTCTTCGCTGTATACTGCACGAAAGGTTTGGTGTGCTGATATTACATTGCGACTGAACCTGCGAGGAATTGTGGAAATAATCTGTCTGGGACCATTCATCCATGCTCGTGATTATTCGTCTGAAACTTATCAAAACACTGCACCTGCTAAGGCCTTTTGGTGTGTAGGATATGAACACTACAGAAATGGGAAAGCCGTAGAAAGTGAGACGGCATGTATCTCAAATTCTATGAATGGAAATATGAAAAGAGATGTCATTTGGTTCAGGCGATATGATTTTTTCCATTGAGGCTGAGCAATGTTTCTTTTCATTGAAATACAGAGGATTTGGAGTCATTCCTATACGAGTCCGAGCAATGTTTCTTTTCCTTGAAATACAGAGGACATGAATCAATCATGTATAGGGATAGGATTCTATTCGTGCAAACCAAAGGGTTCCGAAGAAATGTTTTCCTACAGAAATCAAATCTCTATAAGAGAATTCATACAAAATTCATGTAAACCAAACGAGACCTAAACATGGAACATAGGGAAGATGAAGCCACATCATCGTTTTCTATTATTTGCCTGCCCAATCTATTCAGAACGGTTTTCATGTTTTTCTCTGTTGGCCAATCTTGTCCGTACGCAAGCGTCTGGCCATTGCCATGTGAACGTGCGTCAGTCCTGTTGGGCGCCTCCTAATTGGGGCCAGAAGAGTCATGGTGGAAAATGCCGTATGTCGACGATCAGGTTGTTTCACAGAATTATAGCGTCGGCAGCACACACAAATCTTTTAAAATCTGGCCGACCGTCGCGTATCTGTTAGGCTCGAGCACGTAACGGAATAGCGGCCCGTATACAAAAGACAAGATGTATACGTAACAGATTTCCTTTTGAGCGGAAAAACTGAAGATACATAGAACGAGACGGTAGTACGCCGACGTGCTTCCGATGGCATCCAAGGACCATGGAGGCGGCGCTCCTCGTGACGACGGATCTGACGGTTGCGGCTGCGGGTCCTGGACGATAGCTCTGCTCCTGTACACGTCCTTCTGGCTGGTCATGATGTACCTGCCGCCCATGGATTCCTTGCCCGGGATTCGGGAGCTCGACGGCTCGCCGCCATGCAACGACGACAAGCCGACCACGTGCTCCGTGGAGCTAGCCGGCGCCAGGGGGCTCGAGCCGGCGCTGGCTCCGGGCGCGACCTCGCCGGCCTTCGACCTCGTCCTGCACGTCGACAACGGCCACGTCTACGAGCTGTGCCATGGCGGCGGCGACGTCGTCATCTCCTACGCGGGCGTACCCCTCGCGCGCGGGCGCACGCCGAGCTTCCGGCTGGCGGCCAAGGACACGGGGCGGTGGCCGGTGAACGTGACGGGCGCGGGGCTGGGGATCCCGGCGGATTTGTCTCGCCTCATGACGGCGGAGCGGAGATGGGGGGTGGCGCAGCTGGAGATCGACATGGGCCTGGCCTGGCAGTCCTTCACGTGCGACGTTTTAGTTGACGGGCAACCCGGCGCATCAGCGTGCAGGCTAGCATAACACGTTTTGTTCTGTCTCAGTAGATTCATTTTTTTTGGGAGTGTTTCAGTAGATTCATACGGAGCTACTGAAGAACACACAAGAATTACACAATAGATTAACGTTTGAGTGTTTCAAATCGAGCACTTCATGTCTTTTTTTTGACATTGTTTGTTTTGAGTTTTTTTTTGCGGAAAACACCCCAGCTCAATAAATAAGGATAACCGGAGATACACAACACACACCATAGGTTGAAAATTACACCCCGATCCCTGAGGAGCCAACCCAACACACCCACCGGCGCGAGCTGCAAGCGCATCGCCGCCGCCACTCCAACGCGGAGCCGGCGTGACCTTATTATCTCCAGGCAGGATCTTTGCGAACAGGAAGTCGACAACTTTGGACCATACGTACCAACACGCTGGAGAAGCATTGGATCGGAGAACCACCGGTTTGAAAGCATCACCTCTCTCGCCGGTGGCGGGAGAGAGGAAAATCTGGCGTGAAAATAACCACGCACGAGTATCTGCAGATGCAGCACCGCTGGCGCAATGCTCCTCTAAAAGCTCCAAGGCTCCGCAGGGACGCAGGAGCGCGCATCGCCGACTGCTAGAGCACAAAACCAACCACAAGGTCATTGCCGCCACGCCCGCCTCGATTGGGAAACCTTAGATCCACCAACGAGCGCCGCACACCATATTTCACATCTTAATCATGAGATTATAGGGTGTGTGGGCTGGCGTTGAATCTAGCACTATATTATTTCGCACAAAAAACAAGAACCTAGCCCTATATGTACCAATACTAATACTGTCAGCGTCGCTGACTCTGCGGACCTACCTGCAAGGGCCCAGACGGCCAACGGTGCATGGCCCAAGCGTGCACGCGTTCCCAACCTGCACCTTGAAAGAACATGTGATGCCCCCATGTTTGGTTTTGATAATTGATGACAATCTCTATGGACTAAAAGATGCCTTGAGTTATATTTGAAGGGTTTGTCCATACGTATTGCTTGAAGACCATTTGTTGGTTTGAAGGTTATTAGAAGAAGAATATGTGTTGACCAAGGTGTTATTCAAGGATTTATCCAAAGATTGGTCACTTGAGAGTTGAGCCTATTGCAAGCATGTCTTGAAGAAGAAGATTGTGTGAATATTCATGTTTACCTTGAAGACATCATGTTAATGAAGAGAGTTGGAAAGATTCAAGGTTGATGAAGACTAAGTACAAAGAGTGATTCAAATTGATCAACACACAAAGCATAGAAGATGTATCCAGCGGGATCAAATGATCTCATGCTATGGTAAGCATTGTCCATTACGCTTTGTGTACTAACCCGTGGTCTATGTGAAAGTTGTTTGTGGGGTTAGGTATGCTTCCATGGTCGTGCATCAAAAAACAAGATATCATATATCCCATGGAGGATGACATCAAGTGGTGATCGTCATCAAGATTGCAGTGTGCAAGTTCAAGTGGAGCATCACGAAGAGAGCATGCTTAAAGCTTGCCGTCCATTATGGTGACAATGGACTTGTGAAGATGTGCCGAAGAGTGGCTCACCCGTAGTGGAGCATGGGGGGGGGGGGGCAATCTACTAGTCTTCACCGAGCCAACGCAATCAAGAAAGATGGTCCATCTTGAGGAGGACAAGATTGTCATCATCTAGCTCAAGTGGATTACACGCAAGGCAAAGGTTTGACCTTGATAGGTTTTCTATTTTATCGGTCCCATGGTGTTAGTTGGGAGACCAGGTCATAGGATCAATTGTCGTACTATCAAGGGGGGCTCTCAAGTGAGTAGCTTGATCGTATCGTTCGTAGAGAGCTCAAACCATTGCACCCTTGGCATCATGTTTATTGGTTCTTGTTTGGTTTCTCTCCTTGTGAGATTTAGAGCTTACGGTCATCTTCATGACAAGTTCGAGTTCATTGAAAGCGGAGTTCATATATGCATCTTCTATGATGTTTTCGATGTTAGAGTTCTTGTCAGTTCTTCATTCATATAGGTTTCATATCTTTATATCATTGGCATTGTTCTACTACCTCTTCTCACTATAACTAACAAGCTTGAGTTTGCTCAATTCAGAGCTCACATGAAGAAGTTAAGGCAGTTCTAATTCTCCTGCTTCCATCTATTTGCTTGGTCTATTCTGAAGCTCACTAGCGGTAGTGCCGTCCTGGTCAGTGGTAGTACCGCTTGCGCGGTACTTCCGCGGTTCCAGTGTCGCGAGCACTACTTCTTATTTTTGGGCTTCTGGCCTCGTTTTCTCTTCGGTGGTAGTAGGGCGGAAGTTGGGCATGGTAGTACTGTTCCGGACGGTAATACCGCACCTGCCCAGTGGTAGTACTGCTTTGTGGTACTTTCGTTGTCGACTACCGTCACACTACTGCTTATCTTCTTGCTTCTGTAGTCCATCACAACCTCCATGGTAGTAGAGCGGTAGTAGGGTGTTGTAGTACCTCTTTGTGTGGTACTGCCGTCCTACCCTCCCTCTACTATCGCTGGTTCTCTGTGTCCTGAGACACTAAGCAGTAGTACCGCTTGTGAGGACGGTACCGCTCCGGCGGCACTATCGCACCCGGACTTTCGTTCTCACAGTGCTACACTTTCGTTCTCCGGCGGCACTGTCACTTAGTTGTTTATCTTGTTTAATATAAGTTGTTGGTGCACATAGGTGAGCCTAGTCATTTTTGGTTTTGTGCTTGACAAATTAGATGCTAGTTTTATGCATTTGTTCAAGCCTAACCGTAATTATTTTAAAGCGCCTATTCAACCCCCTCTAGGCGACATCCACGATCTTTCACACGTCACTGGGCCGGACTGGGTAGTGGTGGCCTAGGAACTCCCACTCGCTATTTAGCTGATCCCCACTAGTGAGAAGGGCATCCAGTGGATCAAGGCACGACATCGGCATGGACCACCTCTTTCATTTCCCTTATGCAAGAACCCTAGATCGGTTTGTGTAATCTCGTTTGTAATCCCGACCTAAATCAGATCCTGTGAGAAATTGCCATTGTTAATAGGAATTCCTAGCTCGCCCCTATCATATGGTATCAGAGACCACCCACCTCCCTCTCCATTCATGCTGGCGAAACTCGTCGAGACCAAAAGTTTGCGCCAGCCAGAGCACAACTGGAAGCCATGGATCCCGGTGTTTCTACCTTCCTCACCAAGCTTGGGGCCACAATGGACGTGCAGACCAAGTCCCAGCAAATCATGGCCGCTAAGATCGACGAGTTGCTCGCTTGGTGTCCTGATCTGGAGTGCTGAGTGGCGGATCTTGGTGACGTAGTGGTAGCGCTGCAACTGGCGCACCCTCCACTGTCCAAGGAAGGAGACGCGGCTCCAGCGGCTCGTGATCAGCCACAACCACCACCTGCGATGCGCGACGTCCACACCGGACCCTATGCAGGGCGCGATGATCCATGGCCATGACAACTTCAATTACCATGGGGGTCGTCGGTAGCGTCATTCTAGACGCCACCGCTGCTCCCGACAAGCGATCAATCCGACTCTCTTCATTCCCCTGCATCTCGATCCTCGTTTGCTCTCGCGGGCTAGATGCTCGCCAGTCTGGGTCAAGAGCATCCATTTATCTCATTTCCTCAGTTTACGGGAGAGAATCCCAACTTGTGGAAAACATTGCGAGAGTAATATTTCTCTATGTTTGGGATTCACTCCACCTTTTGGGTTCCAATGGCAGCGATCAATTTTTTGGTACTGCTTCTGGTTGGTTGCAAATGGTCAGATGTCAGAATTTGATTGGGATTCATTCACTTCTACAATATGCACATGTTTTAGCCGCGATCGACATCAAATGATGATCAAACAGTTCTATACTATTCGACAAACGACATCAGTAGCAGGTTATATTAAGAAATTCGAGTTAATCATTAATGATTTGAGCTCATACTATGATTCCATTCATCCTTACTATTTTCTTACCCGATTTGTGGAGGGACTGAGGACGGATATTCAAGTGGTGGTGCTTGTTCAATGACCACCCGACTTGGATACAGCATGCACGCTCGTTCTGCTGCAAAGAGGAGGTGGCGGATGGCACATTTGGGGATCTTCCACGGCCTCCCAAGCTAACACAGCATATGGATGCACCACTCCCGCTACCACCGCCTCCACCTCGTCCTATTGCTACTACCGACGCCACCGACCGCCGTGGCGCGGACGCGTGCGCACGAACTCAGCGAAGTTGAAGACGTTGCAGGACTATCGTCGTGGCCGAGGCATGTGCTTCAAGTGCGGCCAGCGGTGGGGGCACAATCATGTGTGTCCCACCTATGTCCAGCCGCATGTTGTCGAGGAGCTCCTCGCCCTCTTTGGTATCGACGACATCATCGATGTACATTTGTCACCACCCGACGACACAGTTATGGCCATCTCTAGGTCGGCTGTCTCGGGGGGGGGGGGGTCTCCTCTAAGGCATTTCAACTCCAGGCCTAGATTCAAGGCCGGGAAGTGCTCATGTTGGTCCCCTCCTGCAACACAAACTCCTTCATCGACTCATCCCTGGCAACCCAGATTGTTGTCGCCCAGCCGCTCCCTCTAGCTTATCATGTGCGAGTGGTGGACGGCAGGGAGATGCTCTGTTCTGTGGTCGTTCCAATGTGCTTGGTGCTCTAAAGGACATGAATTCAACACAGATTTGAAGGTGCTCAACTTGGGCGTGTAAAGCTATTTTAGGCATGGATTGGCTCGAAGCCAATAGTCCGATGACAGTGGATTGGCACGCCAAGCACCTATAATTCTAGTCAGAGACCGGGCAAGTCAGTTTACAAGGGCACGAGGCTACATCAATGACTTGTTTTCTCATCAACAGTGTCCAACTTAAAGGACTGTGCAAAAACAACTTTTTTGGCCTAGCTGCTGCACCAGACACCTTTAATGGAGCAATGCACACTACTCTGAAGACACTCAACAAAAATGTGTGATCCTCTTCTTCGACGACATCCTCGTTTTTAGAAAAACACTAGCACAAAACCAGGAGGACCTTCGGCAGGTATTGGCGCCCCTGCGCAAGGATCAGTTGAAGGTCAAGGTGTCTAAATGTGTGTTTGGCCAACAACAGTTGTCCTATCTAGGTCACGTCATCCCACAAGGGGTGGTGTCAGTGTCAAAACCGGCGTATCTCGGGTAGGGGGTCCCGAACTGTGCGTCTAGGCGGATGGTAACAGGAGACAAGGGACACGATGTTTTTACCCAGGTTTGGGCCCTCTCGGTGGAGGTAAAACCCTACTCCTGCTTGATTAATATTGATGATATGGGTAGTACAAGAGTAGATCTACCACGAGATCAAAGAGGCTAAACCCTAGAAGCTAGCCTATGGTATGATTGTTGTTCGTCCTATGGACTAAAACCCTCCGGTTTATATAGACACCGGAGAGGGCTAGGGTTACACAGAGTCGGTTACAATGGTAGGAGATCTACATATCCGTATCGCCAAGCTTGCCTTCCACGCCAAGGAAAGTCCCATCCGGACACCGGACGGAGTCTTCAATCTTGTATCTTCATAGTCTAGGAGTCCGGCCAACGGTGATAGTCCGGCCATCCGGACACCCCCTAATCCAGGACTCCCTCAGTAGCCCCTGAACCAGGCTTCAATGACGACGAGTCCGGCGCGCATATTGTCTTCGGCATTGCAAGGCGGGTTCCTCCTCCGAATACTTCATGGAAGATTTTGAACACAAGGATAGTGTCCGGCTCTGCAAAACAAGTTCCACATACCACCGTGGAGAGAATAATTTTTTCATAGATCTGCTGACGTATTCCGCGGCGTGACATCACACCACGGCCAGGCCTTTATTCGAATCGTTTTTATGGTTCCACCTCAGCGCGTTTAGCGAAGCGGTTTCCTTGGCACGTCTTGTCAAAGCAGAGATCGTGTCCCCTTATTCCGGGATTCTCATCAATACAGGCGTGGGTAACCCAACCGCGCCATTGATTATGGCGCTTGGGAGATAAGCGAGTTTTACCAGGCTGGTGGGGACGCATAGTTTCGTCCGTCCATATAAGGGGATAAGGATCCACCTTTTTACCTACGCCTTCTTCCTCCTTTGCTTATCCATTTCCGCGTACTCGAGCTCCAGCGCCCAAGTCCGCACATCTCGCCTCAACCTTCCCCAGCCATGTCCAGAGCGGGAGGCAAGTGGATGGCCTCCTCCGTCACGGAGGGGCACATCAAAAGGCTGCGAAAGGCCGAATACTTGTCCAGGGACATCGCGCATCGACTCCCTGATAAGGGGCAGCTCATCCCCACCCCCGGGCCCCATGAGAGGGTGGTGTTCCTCACCCACTGCCTCCGCGGACTAGGTTTTCCACTTCACCCATTTGTCCGGGGGCTCATGTTCTACTATGGCCTGGATTTCCACGATCTGGCCCCGAATTTCATCATCAACATCTCGGCGTTCGTCGTCGTGTGCGAGGCCTTCCTCTGCATCCAGCCCCACTTCGGCTTATGGCTGAAGACCTTCAATGTCAAGCCGAAGGTAGTGGGCGGCCGCCAAGCGGAGTGCGGAGGTGCCATGGTGGGCAAGATGCCCAACGTCCTATGGCTCGAGGGCTCCTTTGTGGAGACCATAAAGGGGTGGCAATCGGGGTGGTTCTACATCACCGAGCCGCATGACCCTAAATGGGTAGCGGCCCCCGAATTCCGATCTGGCTTCCTTACACGGCTCACCTCCTGGAAAGAGAAGGGCCTATCATGGGGTGATTCGGAGGAGCTGACCGGACTCCAATCCTGCGTCCAAACCTTGGTGAACAAGAAGCTCAAGCTTGTCAACATAGTCCAGGTCATGCTCATCCGCCGGATCCTCCCGTGCCAAAAATAGACCTTTAATTTGTGGGAGTTTGATCCGGCACAGCACCAAACCTTGAGCAGGCTCTTCGACACTACGTACGAAGATGCCTGGAAGGTGCTGTTCAAGGGCGCCGAGGCTCCCGCATCCGCTACCAAAGATCGCGGATTCAGCTCGCAGTGTCAAGCCGGCGAGGTAAGCTATTTTACCCTTTATGGGACACTTGTTTTTCATAGTTTGACTCTATGCGGGATCTAAACTCCCTTTACCTTTGACAGGCCTGGCCGAAAATGTCCGGGCAGGTTAACTGTCCTGCTCCCTTGCCAGAAGACCCAGCGAACGCCCAATTAACGGGGCTGCTGGCTCCGGCGCCTTACGTGGTGCCGGAGAAGAAGGCCAAGGGAACCCGAAAGAGTTCCCGACATCAGGTGTTATCGGACTCATCGTCCGATGACTCCGAGACGGACTCCTCCCACGAAGACGAGGAGGAGAAAAAAGAGGCCTCTCCCCCAGCGGGGGGAGAGAAGAAAAGGAAGGCCTCCCCAACTGGGGAGGCTGGAGGGTCCAAGAAGGGAAGGACCCTTCCTCCGGACTGTTCCACCAACGCCGACAACGACAAAGAGGAATGGTCACCGAGGGCTAAGCCCCTGGCGACATCGTAACTGTCCAGATACCAGAATAACTCATGGTGTTTCATTTGTCGCATAAAATCTCTTAACGCCGGATATAACCCTGCAGCCCGCCCAAGGACGGGCTCGACATTTCAATGAGCGGCTCCCTGTCTTCGTAGGACATGAATAGCACTTCACTTCCGGCCGCCTCCTCTCCTCGCGTTGCGGATGACGCCGAGGTGGGGTCCCAAAAGGGGCACGGCCAGGAGGAGGAGGTCCCGGAGGTGCCGCAAGGAAACCTCCCGGACTTTGGGCACGAGGGGGATCAACACCCAAAGGGTTTTGTGTTCGGCCCTGGGCCGGACTCCACCCCGGAACCTTTAGTGGCTCCGGAGTCCGGCGGGCGGCCCCTTCGTAAGAAGGGCGAGACTGCGACACCGGTGACCTTTGTCCAGCCGGAGGCACCGGATAATTTGCTGGAGGCGCTCAATGGTGCCTCCATCGACGAGGAACACCGCACTGTTATGAGTGCGGTGATTCAGAGAGTTCAGTCCGCCAAGAGCAGGCTGACTGAAGCCTGTACCAGCCTTCTAACAGGCTTTGAGGTAAGTTTTTAAGATATGTAAGAATATTACCGCATAGACAGTAGCCCCTGATGCTTAGTTCGGTGTTCGGAAAGAAAAACCGAACTAAGGATCTAAAAAGATATATGCAGGAGTCTAACATAAGCATGACAATATGGGAATGCAGGCTGCGCTGCTGACCTCTACCGCACTGACTGCATAGGTCAATGCATTGAAGCAGAGCCTCGAGCGGTCCGAGAACGAGCTCGGCCGTGCCAAGAAGCAGCTCGAGGACAAGGAAGGTAAGTAATACCTTATTAAAGTAATACCTTATAGAAAGGATTTGGTTGCAAAAAATGACAGGAATAACGTGAGTATTGCAGGGGCCACGAACGAGGTGGCGACCCAGAAAGAGGCGGTGTCCAAGGCCGAAAAAAGTGCGGCCGCGGAGTGCACCGAGCGAGATAAGCAGGAGGCGCGGGTGGCGGAGGTGCGGCAAGAGCTCCAGGCTTTCGTGGAAAAACACGAGAGTTTGGAGCGTGACTCGAAGACTCGAGAGTCAGAGCTCGCCTTGGCTCTTGAGAGTGCCAAAACCGCTAAGGCCGAAGCCCAGAAGGCCCTCCAGGAGATTGAGGCGGTAAAAAAGATAGCAGCGGGTAAGGCATTCTTCATGCAAAGCAAGCATGTAAAAGTGAATTATCTATTACTTACCCGAATTCGGAGCTCTCCAGAAGCGTTCGCAGATCTGCCCCGTAGTGTGTCCGATGCTGCCGCGTTCTATCGAGCCGAGGAGGGGAGCTCGACGGAAAAGGTGTTCTGGTCTCAATATGCTGAGGCCGGACATCCGGTGCCCCTGAGCGACCAGCTGAAGCAGCTGGTCGAGCTCCACAAGGTGGCCGAACAGGCCATGAAGGGCCTCATAGTTCGGCTGTGGCCTAAAGAAGCCATGCCTGTGAGCTACTTCAGTCTGGTGCGGCGGCTGGTGGACGCCTGTCCATGGATTGAAGTCATCAAGCATTCCGTCTGCATTGAAGGTGCCCGTCGGGCCCTTGCCCGTGCTAAAGTGCACTGGGGCAAGATGGACGCCGAGAAGCTTGTGACGGACGCGCCACCGCTGGGCAAGGAGTATCGCACGCCCGAGATGTACTATAAGGGTGTCCTGAAGGGTGCCCGCCTTATAGCGGGTGCGTGCTCCAAAGATGTAATTTTTGAGTAGACTCACATTTGTTATCCTGTGCGCTGAAAACATTGTTCATATGCGCTAAGCAATGCTTGTTAATGTAAAATATTACCTTCTGTGCGGCCGTTTATCAAATTTGAGAGATGGCAAGTCGTTAGCTTCAACCCCCATGCCTCTAGTGCTGGGGTGTTCGGGATAAACTTGAGCGCTCTTGTTCCCATTCTTGGGTCCTTCGAGGGAGGCGCTCAACACAACAAACAAGGCAACCGGACTATGATGCTTGAACACTCCCACTTAGCCATAGAATTCTATAATTTTAAATTTCGGCGAAGCCCCTAGTTTTCGGAAGACCGAATTCGGGGCGCTATCCACGCCTGGGCCGGACAAAGCCGACTCCTCGCTCTAAGCGGCATAAGTCTTTAGGGACTCAAAAAACCTCTTGAACAGCGACCGACTCTCGCCCTATCATGACGATCAGTTTTAGCTTTCTCCACTGAGGTGCTCAACCCAGCTCAACTGGGGCACAATTGTAGTGGTTCTCCCAGTGCTACCTTAGCCGATATAACGGAACGTAAGGTACCAAAACATGGGAGCCGGGTGTCGGTGTCAAAACCGGCATATCTAGGGTAGGGGGTCCCGAACTGTGCGTCTAGGAGGATGGTAACAGGAGACAAGGGACACGATGTTTTTACCCAGGTTCGGGCCCTCTCGATGGAGGTAAAATCCTACTCCTACTTGATTGATATTGATGATATGTGTAGTACAAGAGTAGATCTACCACGAGATCAAGGAGGCTAAACCCTAGAAGCTAGCCTATGGTATGATTGTTGTTCGTCCTATGGACTAAAACCCTCTGGTTTATATAGACACCGGAGAGGGCTAGGGTTACACAGAGTCGGTTACAATGGTAGGAGATCTACATATCAGTATTGCCAAGCTTGCCTTCCACGCCAAGGAAAGTCCCATCCGGACACGGGACGAAGTCTTCAATCTTGTATCTTCATAGTCTTGGAGTCCGGCCAATGATGATAGTTCGGCTATCCGAACACCCCCTAGTCTAGGACTCCCTCAGTAGCCCCTGAACCAGGCTTCAATGACGACGAGTCCGGCGCGCATATTGTCTTCGGCATTGCAAGGCGGGTTCCTCCTCCAAATAATTCATAGAAGATTGTGAACACCAGGATAGTGTCCGGCTCTGCAAAATAAATTCCACATACCACCGTAGAGAGAATAGTATTTACACAAGTTCAATCTGCTGACGTATTTTGTGGCGTGACGTCACACCACAACCAAACCTTTACTCGGATTGTTTTTATTATACAACCTCAGCGCGTTTAGCGAAGCGGTTTCCTTGGCACGTCTTGTCGAAGCAGAGATCGTGTCCCCTTATTCCGGGATTCTCATCAATACGGACGTGGGTAACCCAACCGTGCCATTGATTGTGGCGCTTGGGAGATAAGCGAGTTTTACCAGGCTGGTGGGGACGCATAGTTTCGTCCGCCCATATATAAGGGGATAAGGATCCACCTTTTTACCTACGCCTTCTTCCTACTTTGCTTATCCATCTCCGCGCACTCGAGCTCCAGCACCCAAGTCCGCACATCTCACCTCAACCTTCTCCAGCCATGTCCGGAGCGGGAGGCAAGTGGATGGCCTCCTCCGTTACGGAGGGGCACATCAAGAAGCTGCGTAGCGCCGGATATTTGTCCAGCGATATTGCGCACCGGCTCCCCGACGAGGGGCAGCTCATCCCCACCCCCAAGCCCCATGAGAGGGTGGTATTCCTTCCCCATTTCCTCCGCGGACTGGGCTTCCCACTCCACTCCTTTGTTCGGGGGCTCATGTTCTACTATGGCCTGGATTTCCATGATCTGGCCCCGAATTTCATCCTCAACATATCGGCGTTTATCATCGTGTGCGAGGCCTTCCTCTGCATCCAGCCCCACTTCGGCTTGTGGCTAAAGACCTTCAATGTCAAGCCGAAGGTTGTGAAGGGCAGCCAAGCGGAGTGCGGAGGCGCCATGGTGGGCAAGATGCCCAACGTCACTTGGCTCGAGGGCGCCTTTGTGGAAACCATCAAGGAGTGGCAATCCGGGTGGTTCTACATCACCGAGTCGCGTGACCCTGAATGGGCAGTGGCCCCCGAATTCAGATCTGGCATCCCCATGCGGCTCACTTCCTGGAAAGAGAAGGGTCTGCTGTGGGGTAATAAGGAAGAGCTGACCGGACTCCAATCTTGTCTCCAAACCCTGGTGAACAAGAAGCTCAAGCTTGTCAACGTAATCCAGGTCATGCTCATCCGCCGGATTCTCCCCTGCCAACAGCGAGACTTCAACTTGTGGGAGTTCGATCCGGCACAGCACCAGACCTTGAGCGGGCTCTTCGACACTACGTACGAAGAGGCCTGGAGGGTGCTATTCAAGGGCGCCGAGGCTCCCGCATCCGCTACCGAAGATCGCAGATTCAGCTCGCAGCGTCCGGCTGGCGAGGTAAGCCATGTTATCCTTTATGGGACACTTGCTTTTCATAGTTTAACTCTATGTGGGATCTAAACTCCCAATACCTTTAACAGGCCTGGCAGGAGACGTCCGGACAGGTTAACTGTCTGGCTCCCCTTCCAGAAGATCCAGCGGATGCCCGTCTGACAGGGCTGCTGGTCCCGACGCCTTACGTGGTGCCAGAGAAGAAGGCCAAGAAGAAGGCCACGGGAACCCGGAGGAGTTCCCGGCGTCAGGTGTTATCGGATTCATCGTCCGATGACTCCGAGGCGGACTCCTCCCACGAGGACGAGGAGGAGAAGAAAGAGGCCTCTCCCCCAGCGGGGGGAGAGAAGAAGAGGAAGGCCTCCCCAACGAGGGAGGCCGAAGGGTCCAAGAAGGGAAGGACCCTTCCCCCGGAATGTTCCGCCAACGCCAGCGACGGTGATGAGGAGTGGCCCTCAAGGGCCAAGCCCCTGGCGAGATCGTAAGTATCCGGACTCCTGAATAACACATAATTTTTCTTTTTGCCGCACATCTTTTAACGCCGCATACAACCCTGTAGTCCGCCCAAGAACGATCTTCCCGCTTCGTCGAGCGGGTCCTTGGGTACGTCGGATGTGAATAGCACTTCACTTCCGACCGCCTCCTCCCCCCGTGACGCCGATGACGCCGAGGTGGGATCTCGGAAAGGGACCCACCAGGAGGAGGAGGCCCCGGAGGTGCCGCAGGGCAACCTCCCGGACTTTGGACCGGACTCCGCACCGGAACCTTCAGTGGTTCCGGAGTCCGGCGGGCGGCCCCTTCGTAAGAAGGGCAAGACTGTGATGCCGGTGGCCTCCGTCCAACCAGAGATGCCGAATAACTTGCTGGAGGCGCTCAACAGCGCTTCCATCAAAGAGGAACACCGCACTGTCATGAGTGCGGTGATTCAGAAGGTTCAGCTCACCAAAAGCGGCTGACCGAAGCCTGCAGCAGCCTTCTAACAGGCTTTGAGGTAAGAATTTTAAGATATGTAAAATAGTACCGCATAGACAGTAGCACCTGATGCTTGGTTCGGTGTTCGGAAAGAAATGCCGGACTGAGGATCTAAAAAGATATACGTAGGAGTCTTAATCAAAAATATGTCAATAGGGAATGCAGGCTGCGCTGCTGACCTCTGCTGCACTGACTGCGGAGGTCAATGCCTTGAAGCAGAGCCTCGAGCGGTCCGAGAGCGAGCTCGGCCGTGCCAAGAAGCAGCTCAAGGACAAGGAAGGTGAGTAACACCTTATTAAAGTTGTACCTTACAGAAAAGGATTTGGTTGCAAGAGAAATGACAAGGATAACGTGGGTACTCTAGGGGCTACGAACAAGGTGGCGACCCTGAAGGAGGCGGTGTCCGCGGCCGAACGCAATGCGGCCGCGGAACGTGCCGAGCGAGAGAAGCAGGAGGCACGGGTGGCGGAGGTACGGCAAGAGCTCCAGGCTCTCGTGAAAAAACACAAGAGTTTGGAGCGTGACTCGAAGACTCGAGAGTCTGAGCTTGCGGCAGCTCTTGAGAGTGCCAAAGCCGCTAAGGCCGAAGCCCACAAGGCCCTCCAGGAAATCGAAGCATTGAAGAAAATAGCGGCGGGTAAGGCATTCTTCATGCAAAGCAAGCATGTAAAAGTGAATTACCTGTTACTTACCCGAATTCGGAGCTCTCTAGGAGCGTTTGCAGATCTGCCCCACAGCGTGTCCAATGCTGCCGCTTTCTACAGAGCCGAGGAGGGGAGCTCGACGGAGAAGGTGTTCTGGTCTCAGTATGCTGAGGCCGGACATCCGGTGCCCCTTAGCGACCAGCTGAAGCAGCTGGTCGAGCTCCACAAGGTGGCCGAACAGGCCATGAACGGCCTCATAGTTCGGCTGTGGCCCAAAGAGGCCATGCCTGGGAGCTACTTCGGCCTGGTGTGGCGGCTGGTGGATGCTTGTCCATGGGTTGAAGTCATCAAGCATTCCGCCTGCATTGAAGGTGCCCGTCGGGCCCTTGCCCGTGCTAAAGTGCACTGGGGCAGGATGGATGCTGAGAAGCTTGTGACGGACGCACCACCGCCGGGCAAGGAGTATCGCACGCCCGAGATGTATTATAAGGGTGTCCTGAAGGGTGCCCGCATTATTGCGGGTGAGTGCTCCAAAGATGTAATATTTGAGTAGACTCGCATTTTGTTATCCTGTGCGCTGAAAACTTTGTTCATATGCGCTAAGCAACGCTTGTTAATTTAAAATATTACCTTCTATGCGGCCGTTTATCAAATCTGAGAGATGGCAAGTCATCGGCTTCAGCCCCCATGCCACGAGTGCATGGTTGTTCGGGATAAACTTGAGCGATCTTGTTCCCATTTTTGGGTCCATCTAGGGAGGCGCTCAACACAACGAACAAGGCAACCGGACTTATAGTGCTTGAACACTCTCACTTAGCCATAGAATTCTATAATTTTAAATTTCGGCGAAGCCCCTAGTGTTCGGAAGGCCAAATTCGGGGCGCTATCCACGCCTGGGCCGGACAAAGCCGGTTCCTCGCTCTAAGCGGCATAAGTCTTTAGGGACTCGAAAAAACCTCTCGAACAGCGACCGGCTCTCACCTCATCATGACGGTCAGTTTTAGCTTTCTCCACTGAGGTGCTCGCCCAGCTCAACTAGGGCACAATCGCAGTGGTTCTCCCAGCGCTACCTTAGCCGATATAACGGAACGTAAGGTACCAAAACATGGGAGCCGGGCAAACCCAACTATTGACCCAAGACATGATTCGGAGCCGATGCATATAATGCTATAAGTTCGGGGTGCCGCACTTGTGAAAGTGTTCGGACTTATCACACCATAATGTGGGGAATTAAGCCCCTGGTGTATTTAGCCGTACCAAAGTGTACGGATGCAACATGTCATAAATGAACATATGTATAAGAAAGGAATGCAATTATAGGCAAAAAGCGATGCATTGGTTATTCAAAGAATACTGCCATGAATGCAGAACGATACAAATAGTGCGATAAGCCAGGGGTGGAACTATTTAGCATGTCCCCCTCCAGGGGTAGGCTGCGGAATGGTGTATAAAATAGGTATAATGCTCGTAATGGAGACCACCTGGATACTCGTTGTAGCTTTTCTCCTTCCCTGGCTGTTGCATCGTGAGTTCGGCAGGTCTACTGCCGGACAGGGCCTCTGGTAAATGGAGTCCTGAGGATAAGAAGAAAAAAAGGAAAGAAAAAGGATGACACACTTGGGAGCCCCTAGTGTGGTTGAGCCGCACTCTGGGCCTGCCGTGGTCGTGCCCCTCCCCCTATGCCCATGGTATCTCCAGAGCGTAATGGTGTACGCGAAGTACTGGTCTTGCAATTTTGCGAGGGCTGGGGTTGGGGCCGCATTGCTACGCGTGCTCGGAACGTGCCTGGTGGTCTTATTGTAGGTTACTCCGGGTGCACTTAGCAGTGTCTGGTCGCTTAACGGCCGGACTTGAGAATTGCCTTAAGAGGCTGCTCTGTACTTCTGCCGCGAGAGCCGCTGTATGCTCCTCCGTTCGGAGGGAGCGTTCAGTGTTTCTGTTGACCGTGATGACAACTCGAGGGCCTGGCATCTTGAGCTTGAGGTATGCGTAGTGCGGCACCGCATTGAACTTTGCAAACGCGGTTCGTCCGAGCAGTGCATGATAGCCGCTGCGGAATGGAACTATGTCGAAGATTAACTCCTCGCTTTGGAAGTTATCCGGGGATCCGAAGACCACTTCCAGTGTAAGTGAGCCTATACAATTGGCCTCTACACCTGGTATGACGCCTTTGAAGGTCGTCTTTGTGGGTTTAATCCTTGAGGGGTCTATGCCCATCTTTCGCACTGTATCCTGGTAAAGCAGGTTCAGGCTGCTGCCGCTGTCCATCAGGACTCTAGTGAGGTGAAACCCATCGACGATTGGGTCTAGAACCAGTGCGGCGAACCCGCCATGGCGGATGCTGGTGGGGTGGTCCCTTCGATCAAAAGTGATTGGGCAGGAGGACCATGGATTGAACTTTGGGGCGACTGGCTCCATCGCGTATACGTCCCTGAGTGCACGCTTCCGCTCCCTTTTGGGTATGTGGGTTGCGTATATCATGTTCACCATCCGCACTTGTGGGGGGAAACCCTTCTGTCCTCTGTTGTTCGGCGGCCAGGTCTCTTCCTCGTCATCACTATGCAGCCCCTTGTCATTGTTTTCGGCAATTAACTTGCTTGCCTGCTTGAATACCCAACAATCCCTGTTGGTGTGATTAGCTGGCTTTTCGAGGGTGCCGTGTATCTGGCACGAGCGGTCGAGTATTCGGTCCAAATTGGACGGACCCGGAGTAGTTCTTTTGAATGGCTTTTTCCGCTGACCGGGTTTGGAGCCTCTGAATCCGGCATTGATTGCCGTATCCTCAGTATTATCGCCGTTAATGCGGTGTTTGTGCTTGTTGCGACGTGACCTGCCATTGCGGTCCTTGGTATCCGGACTGCCAGAATTTTTGTTGAGGTTATTACTGCGGGCTAGCCTGCTGTCCTCTCCCGCGCAGAAGCGGGTCATGAGTGATGTGAGGGCTGCCATGGATTTCGGCTTTTCCTGTCCTAGGTGCCGGGCAAGCCACTCGTCGCGGATGTTATGTTTGAAGGCTGCGAGGGCCTCTGCATCCGAACAGTCGACGATTTGGTTTTTCTTGGTTAAGAACCGTGTCCAGAATTGTCTGGCCGATTCGTCTGGCTGCTGAATTATGTGGCTTGGGTCATCAGCGTCTGGTGGTCGCACGTATGTTCCGTGGAAGTTATCAAGGAATGCGGCTTCCAGGTCCTCCCAACACCTAATTGATTCTGCTGGCAGGCTATTAAGCCAATGCCGAGCTGGTCCTTTAAGCTTGAGTGGGAGGTATTTGATGGCGTGAAGATCATCACCGCGGGCCATGTGGATATGAAGGAGATAGTCTTCGATCCAAACCGCGGGGTCTGTTGTGCCATCATAGGATTCAATGCTCACGGGTTTAAACCCTTCGGGGATTTGATGATCCATTACTTCATCTGTGAAGCATAGTGGGTGTGCAGCGCCTCTATATTGGGCTATATCACGTCGTAGCTCAAGCGAGCTTTGTCTACTATGTTCGGCCCGGCCAGAATTACTGTATCCGGCGCGACGGTTGTCGTCGCGTATCGTGGGGCACCCACGCGATCCGTAGATCGATCTTGATTGTCTTGCCTTATCCTCCAATATGTCTCGCAAGTCCGGCGCATTCCCCCGTGGCTTTGTACTTTTCGAGCGATGCCGGGGTACGGCTTTAGTGGAGGCCCTAGAGGCCTCTCTGTCGCGGCCACGAGGTGGCCGGTCGGCCGTATTGTGCGCTGGTGATGTAGGTTTATATGCTTCCTCCTCCAATCGGGGCAGCAGCTTGCGTTTAGGGTAGCTTTTGGAGGGGCGTTCAAGTTCATACTCTTCGGCCGCAAGGACTTCAGTCCATCTGTCGGCTAGCAAATCTTGATTAGCTCTAAGCTGTTGCTGCTTTTTCTTGAGGCTGCTTGCCGTGGCCATAAGCCTGCGTTTGAAACGCTCTTGTTCGACGGGATCCTCAGGCACGACGAATTCATCGTTGTCGAGGCTTGCCTCGTCTCTGGAGGGAGGCATGTAATTATCATCCTCTACCTCTTCGTCTGCCGCTCTCTCATGAGGGCTGGCTTCTCCGTCCTCCTGTGCTGAATCTTGCTGGAGGGGGTTGTCTTCGGCACTGTCCGGGGTGTTATTGTCTCCGGTGCCGGAATCTCCATTCTTGCTGTGGCGGGATTTAGAGCGGCGCCGCTGACGCCGGCGCTTAGGCTGTTTCTTGGAGGGGTCTTCCTCCACTGTTCCCTCGCCATTCCCATCCTTTGGTATGTCCACCATGTATATGTCGTATGATGAGGTGGCTTTCCAGTGCCCCGTAGGCGCTGGTTCATGGTCGTCTCCGGCATCGTCGTCCATACCGTCGATGTCTTCGGAGTCGAAGTCTAGCATGTCGGTTAGGTCGTCGACAGTGGCTACAAAGTGGGTGGTGGGTGGGCTTTGAATTTCTTCGTCGTATGCATCCCAACCGTCCTGACCGCAGTCCGGCCAGGGCTCTCCTGATAACGAGAGATACTTTAGCGAATTCAGGATGTCGCCAAAAGGCGAGTGCTGAAAGATGTCCGCAGCGGTGAACTCCATGATCGGCGCCCAATCGGATTCGATTGGTAGGGGCGCGGGAGGTTCGGAGTCCAGTGAGGAATCTGGCACCTCGGAGTCACGAGCTTCACAAGGGACAGGGTCAGTATTCGGCTCCATCACCGTAGAGGTAGCAGCCCCCGAGGCGGTGTCTAGCCACCCATCCTCGATCGACGTAGTTGGCTCCGAGTTAAGGGTCGGAGTGGACTCTCGTGCGGCCTCCAAGGCACTGTCCGGCAGCAGAGCTAGATCATGCCCATCGTGACAGTGCGACGCGCACGGCTGTGGCTCGAATCCGTCGAAGATCAAGTCTCCGCGGATGTCGGCCGTGAAGTTCAAACTTCCAAATCTGACCTGATGGCCAGGGGCGTAGCTTTCAATCTGCTCCGGATGGCCAAGTGAATTGGCCCGCAGTGCGAAGCCGCCGAATATGAAGATCTGTTCGGGGAGAAAAATCTCACCCTGGACCGCGTTGTTGTTGATGATCGAAGGAGCCATCGGGCCTATAGGTGACGACACAGAGGAACTCTCAATGAAAGCACCAATGTCGGTGTCAAAACCGGTGGATCTCGGGTAGGGGGTCCCGAACTATGCGTCTAGGCGGATGGTAACAGGAGACAAGGGACACGATGTTTTTACCCAGGTTCGGGCCCTCTCGATGGAGGTAAAACCCTACTCCTGCTTGATTGATATTGATGATATGGGTAGTACAAGAGTAGATCTACCACGAGATCAAGGAGGCTAAACCCTAGAAGCTAGCCTATGGTATGATTGTTGTTCGTCCTATGGACTAAAACCCTCTGGTTTATATAGACACCGGAGAGGGCTAGGGTTACACAGATTCGGTTACAATGGTAGGAGATCTACATATCGTATTGCCAAGCTTGCCTTCCACGCCAAGGAAAGTCCCATCCGGACATGGGACGAAGTCTTCAATCTTGTATCTTCATAGTCTTGGAGTCCGGCCAATGATGATAGTTCGGCTATCCGGACACCCCCTAGTCTAGGACTCCCTCACCGGGTAAACCCAACTATTGACCCAAGACATGATTCGGAGCCGATGCATATAATGCTATAAGTTCGGGGTGCCGTACTTGTTAAAGTGTTCGGACTTATCACACCATATTTTGGGGTACTCAAGCCCCTGGTGTATTTGGCCGTACCAAAGCGTACAGATGCAACATGTCATAAGTGAACATATATAAATAGAAAAAGGAATGCAATAATAGGCAAAAAGCGATGCATTGTTTATTCAAAAAGTACCGCAATGAAAGCAGAACAATATAAATAATGCAATAAGCAAGGGATGGGACTATTTAACATGTCCCCCTCCAGGGGTAGGCTGCGGGATGGTATGTAGAACAGGTATACTGCTCGTAATAGAGACCACCTGGATACTCGACGTAGCTTTTCTACTTCCCTGGCTGTTGCATCGTGAGTTCGGCGATTCCACTGCCGGACAGGGCTTCTGGAAAACGGAGTCATGAGAATAAGAAAAAAAAGAATGACACAATTGAGAGCCCCTGGTGTGGTTGAGCCGCACTCTGGGCATGCCGTGGTCGTGCCCCTCCCCCTGTGCCCATGGTATCTCCAGAGCGTAGTTATGTACGCGTGGTACTGGTCTCGCGATTTCGCGAGGGTTGGGGTTGGGGCCCGCATTGCTACGCGTGCTCGGAACGTGCCAGGCGGTCTTTTTGTGGGTTACTCCGGGCGCGCTTGACGGTGTCCGGACGTTTAGTGGTCGGACTCGAGAATTGCCTTAAGAGGCTGCTTTGTACTTCTGCCGCGTGGGCCGCCGTATGCTCCTCCGTTCGGAGAGAGCGTTCGGTGTTTCCATTGACCGTGATTACTCCTCGAGGGCCTGGCATCTTGAGCTTGAGGTATGCGTAGTGCGGCACCGCATTGAACTTTGCAAATGCGGTTCGTCCGAGCAGTGCATGATAGCCGCTGCAGAACGGGACTATGTCGAAGATTAATTCCTCGCTTCTGAAGTTATCCGGGGATCCGAAGACCACTTCAAGTGTAACTGAGCTTGTACAGTTGGCCTCTACACCTGGTATGACGCCTTTAAAGGTCGTTTTTGTAGGTTTGATCCTTGAGGGGTGTATGCCCATTTTGCGCACTGTATCCTGGTAAAGCAGGTTCAGGCTGCTGCCGCCGTCCATCAGGACTCTAGTGAGGTGAAATCCGTCAATGATTGGGTCAAGAACCAATGCGGCGAATCCGCCGTGGCGGATGCTAGTGGGGGTGGTCCCTTCGATCAAAAGTGATCGGGCAGGAGGACCACGGGTTGAACTTTGGGGCGACTGGCTCCATCGTGTATACATCCCTTAGTGCACGCTTCCGCTCCCTTTTGTGTATGTGGGTTGCGTATATCATGTTCACCGTCCGCACTTGTGGGGGAAAGCCCTTCTGTCCTCTATTGTTCGGTGGCCGGGGCTCCTCCTCGTCATCGCTATGCAGCCCCTTGTCGTTGTTTTCGGTATTTATCTTGCCTGCCTGCTTGATCACCCAACAATCCCTGTAGGTGTGGTTGGCTGGTTTTTCGGCGGCTGGGACTCCCTCAGGTGGCTACTGAACCAAGCAAGATCAAGGCAGTGGCCGACTGGCAGACGCCAAAGGATGTCAAGGGGGTTAGAAGCTTCCTTGGGCTCATAGGTTACTACCGTCGCTTTCTACGCCACTTTGGTGTACTGGCGCGACCTCAATTCAATCTTCTCAATAAGGGGACCCCATTTGTCTAGACTTCTGTCACCGAAATGAACTTCCAAACTCCGAAGCATCAGCTAATTTCTGCACCTGTCCTTGCACTGCCCAACTTCTCTCATAGTTTGTGATCGAAACTGATTGCAGTGACAAGGGAGCCGGAGCGGTACTGCAACAGGGTGGCCATCCCATTGCCTTCATGAGCAAGGCTTTGTGCCCACGTTATCAAGGACTGTCGACATATGAAAAAGAACATCCGGCGATAATCATGGCTATGTATCCATGGAGTCCGTACCTGCAACACGTTGGAGTTCATCATCTACACAGACCAACAAAGGTTGGTACACCTTGAAGAACAAAAACTGACGATGCCTTGGCTATAGAAGGCTTTCACGAAGCTTTTGGGTTTGCGATACTGCATCAAGTACAAGAAAGGGTCTGATAACTCTACAACATATGCCCTCTTGCATGTGAAGCCAACAAAAATGCTCACAACCATCACCTGTTGCCAACCAACATGACTCGAGGACGTCATCGCCAGTTACAACTCCAATCCCCAGGCTCAGCGATTGTTGAAGCAATTTGCATTCCGGGAGGATCCCAAGAAAAGGCTATCTCTACAACAAGGAATTACGTGCTTTCGAGATCGAATCTGGCTACGAGAATCACCTGCTTTACAACGGAAGATCATGCCAGCCTTCCACGACAGCGTCTTGGGGGGGTGGCACTTAGGATTTCTGGTGACGTACAAGTGCATCTGTCGTCTGTTCGCTTTGCCAAAGATGAAAATTCAAATCAAGCACTATGTCGCCTACTATCAAATGTGTCAACAAGCTAATCTAGACCGCACCGCATCCCTGAGCCTGCTGGTTCCTCTGCCAATTCGCAAGCAGCCATGGGATCTCATCACTATGGACTTTGTTGACGGCCTCCCACAATCTAGAAAGTTTAACTACATGCTGGTTTTGATTGACAAGGGGACTCGATTTGCTCACTTCCTTCCCTTGGCTAACCCATACACGACAGCTAAGATGACCCAGCTCTACATGTCATAGATTTACAAACTGCATGGGTTTCCTGGGGCCATCGTCTCTGATCGTGATCTGGTGTTCACCAGCCACTTTTGGTGCGAGTTGTTCCAGTACGCAGGCACGGAGCTAAGGTTGAGCACCACTAACCATTCTCAAAGTGACAGAAAGACGGAACGGGTAAATCAATGCCTGTAAACCTTCCTCCATTGCTTTACACATGCTTGACCTCATTGTTGGAGTTTATGGATCCCTTTAGCTCAATTCTGGTACAACTCATCCTCTCATTCGTCTATTGGGATGTCACCATTCAAGGCGTTGTACGGGCATGAGCCTCGTCATTGGGGAATTACTGTTGTCATGAGCATCTCAGTGCCGTCCTTACAAGCTTGGCTGGAAGAATGCCTCGTGGTGCAAGACCTGGTGTAGCAACAACTCAACAGAGCTTGACATTGTATGAAAACCCGAGTAGACAAGAATTTTTTTTACCGGGAATTCCAAGTGGGTGATCAAGTATTTGTAAAGCTGCAGCCGTACATCCAAACATCAGTTTCCCCTCGCACCAATCACAAGCTCTCGTTCAAGTTTTTCGGGCCATTTCCTATCATCTGGAAGATCAATGAGGTGGCATATGAACTCCAGTTGCCAGCCTCCACCACAGTGCATCTGATTTTTCACATTGAAAGTGCAAATAATCCCTGGGTTTTGGTAATTAATAACAACATATATGTCATTGAACTTATGCCTATTCAAAGATAAATTTCAGGAAAGTTCAATGTTGGCATGGACATGTGGATGTGAACCCCTCAAAGTGCTAAGGAAACACATTGGCAAAAGCTTCAAGAATCTTCATTTGTGGTTAAGTGATCCAAGATCACATTGAGTCCATAGGAAAGCCAATACTATTAAAAGGGGGTGGCGTTTTGATCATGAGTCCATTGCTCAAAGTGCTTGAATATATTGCTCCAAAAACCCTCAACCACATTCTCATTCTCCATCTGTTAAAATCCTAAAGTCAAACTCGGTCCCACCAAAACACTCACATTTGGACCCACTGAGTTACTCAAGAAAATGCAAACCAAACCCTAGAAACTCGGTACAACCGAGATGACATTCGGTCTCACTGAATTGCAATGACCAAGTTCCTCTAACCCATCGACTTCACTTCGGAACTACCAAGTTGAAACGATCGGAACTACCAAAACAAGGTATCTGCTTAGGTCATTGTAAATCAGTCTCATCGGTTGGATTCGTTCGGTCTCACTGAAAAGCCTAACATTCGAATCTTTTAAACTGTCTAGTCTCACCGAGAATTATTTTTGGTGTCACCGAGTTGTGCATAAAGTTTGTAATGGTTGCATTTATTGTGATGGCTATTTATACCCCTCCACCAGCACCTACTCTCAAAGAGAGCCACTAGAACGAAACTACACCTTTCATATCCATTTTCTGAGAGAGAACCACCTACACTTGTCTCGAGATCAAGGCATTCCAATCCAACCATTTGAACCTTGATTTCTAGCCTCCCCAAGTTGCTTTCCACTCCAATCCTTCTCCTACCCCAAGCCAAATCTGTGAGAAAGTGACTGAGTGTTGAAGAGACTATCTTTTGAAGCACAAGAGCAAGCTGTTCATCATCAACAATAACATCTATTACCTTTTGGAGAGTGGTGTCTCCTAGAGTGGTTAGGTGTCACTTGGGAGCCTCCAAGATCACATGGAGTTGAACCAAGGAGTTTGTAAGGGCAATGAGATCGCCTACTTCGTGAAGATCTACCCGAGTGAGGCTAGTCCTTTGTGGGTGTAAGCCATGATTGAATAGATAAGATTGCTTCTTCATGGACCCTTTGTGGGTGGAGCCCTCTGTGGACTCGTGCAATCGTTATCCTCCGTGGGTTGAAGTCTCGGTCAACATGGATGTATGATAGCACCACCAATCGAAACCACGCCAAAAACACCGTGTCTTCATTGTGTTTTATTTCTTTGATCCCCTCCTTTACGTTCATATGCATAGTCTTTACTTTATGCTGCTCAACTCTTAGACTTGAATGTGTAGGTTGTTGCTTGACTTGGTAGAATTGCTAAAATTGTCTACAACTAAAATTGGGAAAAGGTTAAGTTCTTATTTGGGCAAGTAGTCTAATGACCCCCCCTCTAGACATACTTTTGATCCTACACACATTTCGCAACTCCGGCGAGCTCTTCTGCCAGGTACATCTGTCGAACCTACTCTACCGGTCTGTATTGATGATCTTGCGGTACCTATGGAAGTGCTTCAGTCCTGTTGGCGCAAGCTGTTGGAAGTATGCCCTAGAGGCAATAATATTGTATTATTATATGTCCATGTTCATAGTTAAGAGTTTATATTGTATGCTATAACTGCTATGATCCTGAAATATTTGATTCAGTGGAAAACTCATATGCACGTGTAGAACATTAAATGATAAAATAAGATTCCTAGTCTTGCCTCTAAGATTGGCTCAAGTGTTGTTGGTGATCACACTTAGGATATCCTTAAGTGTAACGATAGTCCTAAAACAACATTGAGAGTATGACGTTAGAATAACAATCATATTGAATCGACCCAAACTTGTTTGTTATATTTTGAGATGATACCGTCACATTTCAATTGTTATAACACCGAGTGTTAACATGTGTTTTAATTCCTTAGACCATGAGAGTATCATAGTCACTTCTTACTGTACGATGAGCTTTAGGGTTGCTCAAATGTCATCTGTAACACGGTGATCATAACAACAACTTGCAGGTTCATCGAAAAGTTTGGCAAGGGACTCGATAGCTCGAGAGTGGAATTTGCTCCTCCAACAATGGAGATATATTCTTAGGGCCCTCTCGGTGTGATGACATCCATCGTCATCTGGCCAGACATAGGTGACTACGTAACAGGCATGCCGGAAGATGTCAACGAGAAAGAAGAACAAAACCGACAATGAGGAGACCGGTATAGTGAGCACGTGTATGACTCAAGAGGATACCAACACATCTCACCTCGGGTTTTGTAAAGTATCGTGAAGCAAAGGGAACATGACATGATAACCATAGGTTCACTCGAATGGCATTCGTGTAATCATAGGGATCGATATGGACGACCATGATTCCACTATCGGTCATTGAACAAAGGAGTTTTCGTCCATGTCTATGATTTACCGAACCTACGGGTTACAAGCTTAAGGTGATCACGATCTGGTGAGTATTAGTAGGATGAGAGTATCGAGGATTTATTTGTGGAATTGTTTCATTAATATTCGAGATAGTGTCAAGAGAACCATAAGCGTTTCGGGATCATCGGAAGGGTTTCAGAGTTTATCGGGCAATACCGGGTATTACCGATAAATAATATATAGGTGGAAAATATTTCTGATGATGTTAAATTAATATAGAAGGCTCTAGTAATTTTAGGAGGCTTTTATGTTTAATTTAATATCAACAAGCCTTAGAAGGCCAAGTGGTGGAAGGCAACTTGGGCCACAAAGGCCCAAGTGGAGGTGGCACCCCCTTTCCTAAGGGGGAGGCCAAATTGGAGTGTGGGAGGGGGGGGGATCCTTCCCCCTTGGCCGGCGCCCCAAGGAGGGACTTTCCCTCCTTGGTGGCAGCCCCTCTCTCCCCCTCTAACCTTTATATACTTGAGGCATTCTCCCTTTTGAACATACAAGTTTTGCAGCCTCCTCTATTTCTAGTTGTAATTGATCCTAGTTAATCAATTCGAGCTTGACCTAGATCCTCTAATCCTCATAATTAGAAGCCCAGCGTGGTTCTAACCTCTCCCTCTAATTCCACGTCGACAATTAGCTTAGACGGTGAAGCGCTGTCGGATCGTGAAGACCGTACGCTTGATACCAAGTAGAGTGGCCGTGCTTTGGATCTTTCGTTTGAGGGATCGTTCGAGGGCAGTTCGCAGGATTGTCAACAATAGTTCGAGGGACTCCAAGTATGATCTACACTGTCTCATCTACTTCCGCTGCACCCCGGAGTCAGTAGCGGTCATGATCCAAACCGTTTATGAATCTTTCTATTGCTCTGGTGTGATCACAGGGCAATTTTTTTTGTTTTCTACTATGTTTCCCAATAGTGGCATCATGAGCGGTTCTATGAGTAGATGCAGGTTTCGATCTAGATCACATGTGTATGTGAGGGTTTGATGTTCTTGCTATGCTTCCCTCTAGTGTTACTTCGGTTCAGTTCATTGATGGCATGATGTAACTTTGTACAAAGGTCTGACAATCGATCAACTCTAGCTGTCGACGATATGCTAACATTTCTTTGGGCTTCATAGTCAAGAATACTGAGCCTTCGCATACACAACAGGCCAATGAAGATGAACGATCTTCTAGGGGGTCATGCGTATTTGATGAAGTTTGGTGTGGGGCTAGAGATTTTTTAGTTAAGCCTCTTCCCTCACACAGCCCAAAAATTAATGGGATAATTGGTTTTATACCCTTAGTTGTGTCCCCCTCGTCAGGATTGCCCCTAGTTTCTGAAAACACATGGTCTTGCATGCCCAACCCACTTTGGGCGTCTTGTGCTTTTGCCCTTTGACCGTTTGACCTTCACTTTGAAAACTTCATAACTAATTCATACTAAATCAGAAAAATGCAAATAAGATACCAAAATATTTGGAAAAAGATCACTTGTATGTCAATGTCACTTGCATTCATGAAAAAAGTGTTCATAAGTGCCCATTTGAGTTTTAGCTCTTATGATACCACCATGAACAGTAAAATAAAAAAAGTTGGTGGCAAAGAATGACAAATGTTTTAAGTGCTTGCCAAGTTTCATCAGGGAATGACATTCGTGGAAGTCGTGGCAAAAAAATCTATTTTCGAGTGTTGATTGTTTTTTTGCCACAACTTCCACGAATGCCATTCCCTAACGAAACTTGGCAAGCACTTTAAACACTTGTCATTCCTTATCACCAACTTTTTTTTTGATTTTTTTTAGATTTTATTGTTCATGGTAGTATCATAAGATTTGAAACTCGAATGGGCACTTACCAACACTTTTGTCATGAATGCAAGTGACATTGACATACATGTGATGCTTTTCTGAACATTTTGGTATCTTATTTGCATTTTTTTGATTTAGTATGAATTAGTTGGGAAGTTTACAATGTGATGGTCAAATGGTCAAAGGGCAAAAGCACAAGACGACTAAAGTGGGTTGGGCAAGACCATGTGTTTTCAAAAACTAGGGGCAATCCTAACGAGGAGGACACAACTAAGGGTATAAAACCAATTATTCCAAAATTAATCTAGCAATAAGAATTATCGCCTTGATTGTGCATGTAGGTAGCTAGTGTTATCCAGAAACCCTAGAAGCCACATAATTAAAATTTGCCAAACTGATTATAGGATGTCTAACTTGGTTTTGCAGGAATGCATGTGATGTGGTATAGCCTTCATCTTGATAACAAGTTTATGTATGAGATGGTTATATGATGTAACATTAAGTGGCATGCGCGTCACAGTACGGCATGATGGCTAGAGCGAAGGGATTGTCACTCATATGACTTGTGTGTCCGAACTCGTTATTTTATAAATGGAGTGACAGACGTGCTACGAAGAACCCAGGGCATGGTGGCTTCACCAGGCGCTTGGGAACATGATGGCGGCTACGACATCGTTTCGCAGTACTTTCATGAAGACCACGGAGAACCATGAAGAATTTCCTAGCGCCTAGGGCTATACCATATCATGCTATTATGAATTGCTTGAGATGTTTATCCCTTATTGTTTGCACCCTTTGATTGCGCAGTAGTCAATTATTAGGGGGATATCTCACTGAAAATATCAAGTTAAAAGGTGATCTTCCCAGTGTTGCAACCGCCTATAACATGTGGCTTTCCGAAGTGCGTCATGTCCACACGAGTACAAACAGATCGTGAAGTGTAAGGCGGGCGTGGTCAGACCGAGCAAGTAGATAGGAGTCGGTTGTCTTGATGTTATGGAAGAATCGTTCTAATCTCGGAGCACAAAACATCGAAAGATGAACAAGAGTCATATGGAGATATGATCGGCAAAACATTGACTATTGGTCAGAATTCATGTCATCAGTGATGTCCACATCAATGGCTGTGAACGAGATCATGATCTTGAACCACTTACTTTCAATTATGAGAGATATTGATTTGAGTGGGAGTGCACTTTATACTAAAATTTGTTTAATCACCAGTGCAACATAATTATGAACAATGTCTAAAGTGAATCTTGTGTTTATCATTGTAGATCAATGGCTCACAATATGTTTAACTTAGCCCCTATGTTAGAGAAAGAAAAGTTGGATACAAATGGTGGAAACATTGGATTCGAAACCTGAGACTTTTTTTCCAGGAGTGCTAAGAAGGAGTATGTGCTGGATCAACCCCTGGGTGATCGACCTGCAAAGGATGCACCACAAGAATTTGTAGATGCTTTCGCTCCTCATAATGATGATTATGAGTCAGTCAAGTGCCTCATGTTGACTTGAATGGATCCTGAACTACAAAAACATTTTGAACGATCAGATACTCAATTTATAATTGGGTCACTGGATGCTGTGTACAAGAAGCAGGCAAGGACCGAACGTTCAATTAGAAAGAATGGAGTCCATCTCATAATGAACAACTTCTTTCCAATCATCTACATCCGGAGATGCATATGCCTCTGCAATAGACTTGGGAGTGTCGTCCACAAGGTTTACAATGATATCATCAACAAAGGATTTTGCAACCCTTTGTCTCTTGCTCCTCACAGGAGCTTCATTGCTATCCCTCTCAAGGACTTCCTCAGTGATTGTTCGAAATACTCATCAAATGTACTAGATTCAGGGATTATCTCAGAAGAAAATCTAGTAATGCTATATATATCTTTCATAGGAAATATATTGGCAAAAAATGCTACATCACGAGATTCCATTATGGTATCAACATGCATATCAGAAACCTCAGATTTAACCACTAAAAATCTATAACCAATGCTCCGCTGAGCATAACCTAGAAAGACACCATCCACTGTCTTTGGTCCGAGTTTACATTTCTTAGGAATAGGAATATTTACCTTCGCCAAGCATCCCAAGTGGGTAAATAAGAAAACGATGGTTTTCTCCCAACCCACTCGTCATAAGGGGTTTTCTCTTTATTCTTGTTCGGAACTCTGTTCAGGACATGCCATGAATTCAATAGAGCCTCCCCGCGTCATGCCTTATATAAATCAGCAGTGTCTAACATGGCATTCACCAAGTAAGTCAACATGCGATTTTCCTCTCAGCAACCCCGTTCGACTGGGGTGAATAGGGAGGTGTCCTCTCGTGAATAATACTGTGTCCCTCACAAAATTCATCAAATACTTTGGGAAAATACTCTCCACCATGATTCGACCTAAGACACTTGATCTTGCTCTCTAGTTGATTTTCAACTTCAGCTTTATAGATTTTAAAGTAGTCTAAAGCTTCATCCTTAGTTTGCAACAAATAGATATAGAAAAATCTAGTCGCACATCAATCAATGTCATGAAATATCTCTTTCTGCCTTTTGTCAACGCACCATGCATCTCACATAGACCAGAATGTATGAGTTCTAGAGGTGCCAAGTTTCTCTCCTCAGCAGCCATGTGAGGCTTTCGAGGTTGCTTCGATTGCACACAACCATGACACTTAGAACCTTTGGCAATAGTGAAGTTCAGAATTAAACTCATACTGGATAGCCAAGACATCAAACCAAAATTAATACACCCTCTGTCCGAAAAAGCTTGTCCCTCAAATGAATGTATCTAGCACCAAGTTAGTGCTATATACGTCCATTTGAAAGACAAGCTTGTGACAAGCTTTTTCGGACGGAGGGAGTATGACATAAACGAGAGTGCCAAACACTTGCATCATCATTAACACTACCACAAATTTGATTTACTAATTTATTGCAAAAATCTGAAAGGGAAAGAAGGAACAAGCCTCCGCACTCATAGCCTTTGCCTATGAATTGTCCAAATCTTGACACGATTACTTTATTCGACTATAAAACTACCTTAAACCCATCTCGACATAGAAGGGAGCCGCTAACTAAATTATTGTTCATAGTAGGGACATGTTGCACATTCCTTAGCTGCATGATCTTCTCCGAAGTAAACTTCAGATCCATTGTGCCAATGCCACGAACAGAAGAATGTGACCCATTCCCCATTAGGATGAAAGAATCCCTTGTGACCCGATAAGAAATGAACAAAGAGACACCAACACACACGTGAACATTACCACCCGAATCAGCCATCACGAAGATGATTGAAATACTGAAAGAATAATATGTAAATTACCATATTACCATACTCATAATGTTGCTAGCGGTCACCATGTTGACAGTCTTGGAGCTCGTTTTCCCTCTATGGTCTTCATGTTCTGGGCATTCCTTGGAAAAGTGTTTGGGCTTCCCGCGGGCGTAGCACTCTACCTCACCCTTGTTAAGCTTCTTCTTCTTGAAGGTAGTAGTCTTGGTAGGCTTGTTGAAAACAAGCTTGTTCTTCCCATTGTTCTTGTTCTGTGGGTACCTCTACACCATATTAGCGATAGGATGAACCTCACCTCCTTTCTCAATACTGTCTTTATCCCGAGCTTTCTCTTCAACATCAAGAGATGCAATCAAAATTTCAACTGATGTCTCCTTTCTCTTATGGTTCAGAGTTGTGGAGAAATTCTTCCATGAAGGAAGAATCTGTCAGGTAGAACACACTTAAGGATTTCCAGTTCCTTCACGATGCACTGTATCTCATGAGCTTGCTCAACCACAGTACGATTATTCACCATCTTGTAGTCATGAAAGCTCTCCATGATGTACAGTTCACTGCCTGCATCTGTTGCACCAAATTTAGTATTCATTGCATCCCATGGTATCTTTTCATCGTCTATGTGCATGTACACATTACACAGACGGTCAACAAGAACACTCAGAATGCATCCCACAAACATAGTATTGGCTTCCTGGAATTTTCTCTAATCTTCCTTAGACATTCCCTCTGGAGCACCAACACTAACTTGGAAAACTTTCAGAGCAGTAAGCCAGAGCGTGGTCTTCACCTGCCACCCCTTAAAGTGCACACGAGTAAACCTCGGGGCATCAGTGAATCCAACGATAGTTAACTTTGTAAACTACCTAAATTTAGGTTTTTAGATTGTTGAAATATTAGGCAAGTTCATGATTAATTCCAGTAAATTATCATGACTAGAACAAAGAATTACATGCAACAATCTAGCAAACTAGATGAACATGAAAGCATGCACAACAGCATCACACATGAAACAACAGTTACAGAGATAGACATGAACAGATGACGATGGACGTACTGTTTGTTAGCTGCTACGAGAGCGACATTGTTGATGACGATGTTGGCGACAATCTGCCGTTGACGGCGGTGGAGATGACGATGAGTAGCACCGCCCGACTTGGACGGAAGACTACCCGTCATGACAAAGTTGAGCAGCCGCGCAAAGCGCTTCCCAAAAACCTAATTCGTCCTCTCCCGGTGCAGGATCGCAAGGACGGACGGTTCCCGAGACCTTCTCTCCCGCGCGCCGACATTCGAGATGGATTAGACTACGGTGGCGGCGCAAGTTGCGAGATGAGGCAAAACCCTAGGTGTTTTCGGTGTGTCTTTGGCTGAGGCCGGTAAGCTAGACAACGAAACAACGAACTTGTTTGTCAAGACACCAAAAAAATAAAACGGCAATAGGAAGATGCACCCCTGCAAGGCAACAGACCAGATCTTGGCAGACCATTCACGCGCATGTCACACATACCCACCGACCCAGCCCCGGCCAGGCGAGGCGAGGCGAGCGTGCGGTGTCTTCTCTTTCTCTCCTTCATACCTCACTAGGCGTGGCGTAGAGAATCCATTATATAAAGAGATCCAACTCTTCCTCAGCTTCTGGGATGGGACTAAACTTAAAGCCACCACTTGCTATTTTATTCATAGGCCACTATTTGAGATTTCAGAATTTCTTAATGGGGCAGGCCATTTATTCTAACACTAATGAGCTAAACAGACAAAATGATCTAGAATGAAGGTAAACAAACAAAAAAAAAGACAATAGAGGGGCCACAAACAATTGTGATGTCATCGTATATGTGACATAATTATGTCACATCTAGATGAGGCTTATACATACTCAATATCTAGCTCTAGCCCACGTAGTAATTTTCATGAATCGGTAAAAAAAAATGCAGAAAACCCAATCCTTACTCGCTTTAATATAGGTATATATAGATATTACAATCTAGGAATTACAAGTTCTATAGGCCTGATCGTCATCTCTAACCTTAAGGTCGAACTCGAACCGATGCAAGGATTTAACACGGCATACCTCTGTGCGCATCCAACAATCAGGATTGAACATCCTCATCTCTACCAGAATCTGTGCTGCGACCTTGTTCCATTCCGGTACGAGACGTCGGCGCAGATCCTCGGACAGACCAACTTCCCATCCCCACGGCAGCACGGTCAACTCCGCCGCCGCGTTCCTCCGCACGCAGAAGGCCGGCAAATGGCCCCATGCGAGGGCAACGCCTGAGTAGGAAACCAGCACCTCCCCGCCGTTGGAGCACCACGGGTGAAGGGCGGAGGGGTTCTCGACGCGCACGATGAGCGTGAATGCCGGAGAAACCGTGGGGCCAACCGTCGCGTTAAGCCCCGTGAAGGCGGCCAGCTCCATGGAGAACACGGCATCTTCCGTCGTGGGTGAGGACAGGATGGAAACGATCATAACCACTAACCCGGCTGCCATGAATACACAAGTGAACGCATTGCGGGCTCTTAGCTCGATTGCACCCCACCAGGGGTCCAGGTCCACGTCAATCGGTTCCGGAGCGTCGACGCTTATGGCAACCATGAATTTTGTCCCAGGCCTTGAGCTATTGACAGGAACCACCGCCGTAAGCCGTAGCAAAATCCGATCACCAGAATAGTAGGCCGGTAACTCAACGAAAAACTTTCCTGTATACAAGGAGTACTAGTACCGAACTACCGATCCAGCACAACCCCTGCCACAAATAACGCAAGAGATATATTCTTTTAAAGAGAAAAACACGTAGAAGATGGACCAGGTGAGCCTACAAATTCATAGACAGGCTGCTCACGGAAAAGTAGAAGTGCGCCATGAAGGTTCGAAATCTGTATTCCCTTCGCGAGGATCTAAACAGGGCAGCGGTCGTTGTCCTCTGGATACCCCTCTTGTTCTGGATACCCCTCGGTTGCGTGGTTTTCCGCGTGAACGGCCTGCCTCCCAAATTCTCCGTTCATGTCAGCGAGGCCAGGAGTCCCGAGGCTCCCCGCGCGGCGGTCCCAGCCGATCCCGTCTCCGCTACCGGCACCGCCTTCAACATTACCCTGCACGCCGTCAACCGGCGCCCCGCGGACAGGTGCTACCGCCACGGCGAGGCGGTTGTGCTCTACTCCGGCCTCACCGTCGCGTGGGGCCGCACGCCGCGCTTCTGCGTGGGCGCGATGGATACACGGGACGTGACGGTCGTGGCATGGGCCGACGACGGTGTCCAGTTGCCTACCTTGCTCAGAGACCAGATGGCGCTGGAGCGGCGTGCTGGCTCGGTGGAGCTCGATGTCGATCTGAGGCTGTTCCGGAGCGATGACGGCTCGGCCAGACCAACGTGGATGCGGTGCAAGGTCACGACGGGTGGACCCAAGCAGACGGATTTCCATGCACCGTATTCGCTCTGCAGAATTGGGCCTCGGATGTTGCCCCGTCTTGGATGCAGTGATTTTCAACAATGTGTTTGTTTCTCTACCTAGTTATGCAGGGAGCCGATCCCAACCTGTCAGAGGACTAAAAATTTCGGTTTACTCATCTAACCAGCGTCTTGCCGAAGTAGTAAAACCATTAGAGGAGTACCTTTATCCTGCTTTATTGGCCCCTACGTATTTTATGTCAAATTCTGATCATAAATTAAACTAATAACATGTTAATACGTGTCATAAAAAATCATATCGTTGGATTTGTATTTAAACATAGTTTTCAATGAAATAATTTTTTGTGACATGCATTGACATTTCTTTAGTTAAAACTGTGGTCAAAATTTGACACTGAATAAGAAAGAGACTAATAAACCAGGACGGATGTAGTACTCCGAGCTTCCATCGAGGAGTAAAAACACTCACCCGCTCGGTAGCTGTGTCAAACACACTCGCCTCACCTACCACCGCTCCACCGCCCAAATCAGCACCCAGCCACCCAAATCACCTCCCTGCCTCTTCCTATGGCTAGATATGGCCGCTGCTGCTCGCCGTCGCCCAAGTGCAGTGCTTTGCCAGCAGATCCACGCCAGAATGCCTCCTCCTCCCGCGCCGCACCAGCCTGACTCCTTCCATTCAACGGAGGCGGTGGCGCGTGCGTACGACATCAAGTCAGTGCACTTGTACGACGCCATCGCCGGTCGTAACTTCCCGACAACTGTCTACCGCCATCGGAGCCGTCGATGGACCAATGGGTGGCCACTCCACACCAGGGGCAGGAGGACCGAGTACCCCGTAAGCTTCTCATGGCGGAGGCTGCCGGTGAGGCGTACATGGTGGAGCTCCATCGAAGCTTCCTGGAGCTCGTTGAGTCGGAGCGCCGCCTGTGCACAGAGTTCATTGCATGCAGGACTGAAGTCATCGATCTATCGAGCGATGAGGACGGTGACGACAACAGGGACAACCTGGACCCAATGATTAGCGATATGAGTAGGGCGGAATCGAAGGCACTAGAGGGAATTTCACTTCCAGTTCTATGTAAAATATTTTGCTAAAATTTTGAATTCCATTTCTAATTCTATGTAAAATATCTAGCTAAAATTTTGAATTTCGTTTCTAGTTCTATGCAAAATATTTATGATTTGCACAATATGTTTTATGTACTAGTTTATAACTAATTTTGTTGGGGAACGTAGCAATAATTCAAAATTTTCGTACGAACACCAAGATCAATCTAGGAGATTCTAGCAACAAGAGAGAGAGGGGATGAGAATCTTCATACCTTTGAAGATCGCTAAGCGGAAGCGTCACTAGAACGCGGATGAGGGAGTCGAACTCGCGGCGATTCAAATCGCGGAAAATCCGATCTAAAGCCGAACGGACGGCGCCTCCGCGTTCAACACATGTACAGCCCGGGGACATCTCCTCCTTCTTGATCCAGCAAGGGGAGAGGAGAAGTTGAGGGAGAGCTCCGGCAGCACGACGACGTGGAGGAGGAACTTGCAGTTCTCCGGCAGGGCTTCGCCAAGCACTACTATGGAGGAGGAGGTGTTGGGGAGGGAGAGGGATGCGCCAGGGGAAGGGTGCGGCAGCCCTCCCACCTCCCCTCTATTTATAGGGGCAAGGGAGAGGGGGGCCGGCCCCCTCCAGATGAATCTAGAGGGAGGGGGGCGGCCAAGGGGGAAGGCTTGCCCCCCAAGCCAAAGGGGGCGCCCCCTTTAGGGTTCCCCCCAACCCTAGGCGCATGGGCCCTAGGGGGTGGCGCCCAGCCCACTTAGGGGCTGGTTCCCCTCCATATTCAGCCCATAGGGCCCTCCGGGGCAGGTGGACCCTCCTGGTGGACCCCCGGAAACCTTTCGGTGGTCCCAATACAATACCGATATACCCCCAAACATTTTCGACGATCGAATAAGGACTTCCCATATATAAATCTTTATCTCCGGACCATTTCAGAACTCCTCGTGACGTCCGGGATCTCATCCGGGACACCGAACAACATTCGGTAACTGCATACTAATTCCCATAACAACTCTATCGTCACCGAACCTTAAGTGTGTAGACCCTACGGGCTCGGGAATCACACAGACATGACCAAGACATCTCTCCGGCCAATAACCAACAGCGGGATCTGGATACCCATGTTTGCTCCCACATGTTCCACGATGATCTCATCGAATGAACCACGATGTCGGGGATTCAATCAATCCCGTATACAATTCCCTTTGTCAATCGGTATGTTACTTGCCCGAGATTCGATCGTCGGTATCCCAATACCTTATTCAATCTCGTTACCGGCTAGTCACTTTACTCGTTCCTTAATGCATGATCCCGCGACTAACTACTTAGTCACATTGAGCTCATTTTGATGATGCATTACCGAGTGGGCCCAGAGATACCTCTTTGTCATACGGAGTGACAAATCCCAGTCTTGATTTGTGCCAACCCAACAGATACTTTCGGAGATACCTGTAGTGTACCTTTATAGCCACCCAGTTACGTTGTGACGTTTGGTACACCCAAAGCATTCCTACGGTATCCGGGAATTGCACAATCTCATGGTCTAAGGAAATGATACTTGACATTAGAAAAGCTTTTAGCAAACGAACTACACGATCTTGTGATATGCTTAGGATTGGGTCTTGTCTATCACATCATTCTCCTAACGATGTGATCGCGTTATCAATGACATCCAAAGTCCATGGTCAGAAAACCATGACCATCTATTAATCAACGAGCTAGTCAACTAGAGGCTCACTAGGGACATGTTGTGGTCTATGTATTCACACATGTATTACGGTTTCCGGTTAATACAATTATAGTATGAACAATAGACAATTGTCATGAACAAGGAAATATAATAAAAACCATTTTATTATTGCCTCTAGGGCATATTTCCAACAGTCTCCCACTTGCACTAGAGTCAATAATCTAGTTACATTGTGATGAATCGAACACCCATAGAGTTCTGGTGTTGATCATGTTTTGTTCGTGGAAGAGGTTTAGTCAACGGATCTGTGACATTCAGATCCGTATGCACTTTACAAATATCTATGTCTCCATCTTGAACATTTTCACGAATGGAGTTGAAGCGACGCTTGATATGGCTGGTCTTCTTGTGAAACCAGGGCTCTTTGGCAAGGGCAATAGCACCAGTGTTGTCACAGAAGAGAGTCATCGGGCCCGATGCATTGGGAATAACTCCTAGGTCGGTAATGAACTCCTTCATCCAGATTGCTTCATGTGCTGCCTCCGAAGCTGCCATGTACTCCGGTTCACATGTATATCCCGCCACGACACTTTGCTTGCAACTGCACCAGCTGACTGCCCCACCATTCAAAATATACACGTATCCGGTTTGTGACTTGGAGTCATCCAGATCCGTGTCGAAGCTAGCATCAATGTAACCCTTTACGACGAGCTCTTCGTCACCTCCATAAATGAGAAACATATCCTTAGTCCTTTTCAGATACTTCAGGATATTCTTGACTGCTGTCCAGTGTTCCATGCCGGGATTACTTTGGTACCTTCCCACCAAACTTATGGCAAGGTTCACATCAGGTATGGTACACAACATGGCATACATAAATAGACCCTATGGCTGATACATAGGGGATGAAACTCATCTTTTCTCTATATTCTGTCGTGGTCGGGCATTGAGCTGTGCTCAATCTCACACCTTGCAATACAGGCAAGAACCCCTTCTTGGACTGATCCATATTGAACTTCTTCAATATCTTATCAAGATATGTGCTTTGTGAAAGACCGATGAGGCGTCTCGATCTATCTCTATAGATCTTGATGCCTAATATGTAATCAGCTTCTCCAAGGTCCTTCATTGAAAAACACTTATTCAAGTAGGCCTTTATGCTTTCCAAAAGTTCTATATCATTTCCCATCAATAGTATGTCATCCACATATAATATGAGAAATGCTACAGAGCTCCCACTCACTTTCTTGTAAATGCAGGCTTCTCCATAAGTCTGCATAAACCCAAACGCTTTGATCATTTCATCAAAGCAAATGTTCCAACTCCGAGATGCTTGCACCAGCCCATAGATGGAGCGCTGGAGCTTGCACACCTCGTTAGCATTCTTAGGATCGACAAAACCTTCTGGCTGCATCATATACAATTCTCCTTTAAGGAAACCGTTAAGGAATGCCGTTTTGACGTCCATTTGCCATATCTCATAATCATAGAATACGGCAATTGCTAAAATGATTCGGACGGACTTCAGCTTCTCTACGGGTGTGAATGTATCATCGTAGTCAACCCCTTGAACTTGTCGATAACCCTTAGCAACAAGCCGAGCTTTATAGATGGTCACATTACCATCCGCGTCAGTCTTCTTCTTAAAGATCCATTTATTTTTTATCACTCGCCGATCCTCAGGCAAGTCTGTCAAAGTCCATGCTTTATTTTCATACATGGATCCTATCTCGGATTTCATGGCTTCAAGCCATTTGTTGGAATCTGGGCCCGCCATCGCTTCTTCATAATTTGAAGGTTCACCGTTGTCTAACAACATGATTTCCAGGACAGGGTTGCCATACCATTCTGGTGTGGAACATGTCCTTGTGGACCTACGAAGTTCAGTAGCAACTTGATCCGAAGTTCCTTGATCAACATCATTGACTTCCTCTCTAGTCGGTGCAGGCACCACAGAAATGTCTTCCTGAGCTGTGCAACTTTCCGGTTCAAGAGGTAGTACTTCATCAAGTTCTACTTTCCTCCCACTTACTTCTTTCGAGAGAAACTCTTTCTCCAGAAAGGATCCGTTCTTGGCAGCAAAGATCTTGCCTTCGGATCTGAGGTAGAAGGTATACCCAATTGTTTCCTTAGGGTATCCTATGAAGACGCATTTTTCCGACTTGGGTTCGAGCTTTTCAGGTTGAAGTTTCTTGACATAAGCATTGCATCCCCAAACTTTTAGAAACGACAACTTAGGTTTCTTCCCAAACCATAATTCATACGGTGTCATCTCAACGGATTTATACGTTGCCCTATTTAAAGTGAATGTGGCTGTCTCTAAAGCATAACCCCAAAATGATAGCGGTAAATTGGTAAGAGACATCATAGACCACACCATATCCAATAGAGTGCGATTACGACGTTCGGACACACCATTACGGTGAGGTGTTCCAGGCGGTGTGAGTTGGGAAACAATTCCACATTTCCTTAAGTGCGTACCAAACTCGTGACTTAAATATTCTCCTCCACGATCTAATCGTAAGAACTTTATTTTCCTGTCACGTTTATTCTCCACCACACTCTGAAATTCCTTGAACTTTTCAAAGGTTCAGACTTGTGTTTCATTAAGTAGATATACCCATATCTACTTAATTCATCAGTGAGGGTGAGAACATAACGATAGCCACCGCGAGCCTCAATGCTCATTGGACCGCACACATATGTATGTATTATTTCCAACAAGTTGGCTGCTCGCTCCATTGTTCTGGAGAACAGAGTCTTGGTCATCTTGCCCATGAGGCATGGTTCGCATGTGTCAAATGATTCATAATCAACAGACTCCAAAAGTCCATCTACATGGAACTTCTTCATGTGTTTGACACCAATGTGACCAAGGCGGCAGTGCCACAAGTATGTGGGACTATCATTGCTAACCTTACATCTTTCGGTATTCACACTATGAATATGTGTAACATCACGTTCGAGATTCAATAAGACTAAACCATTGAACAGCGGGGCATGACCATAAAACATATCTCTCATATAAATAGAAGAACAATTATTCTCGGATTTAAATGAGTAGCCATCTCGCATTAAACGAGATCCAGATACAATGTTCATGCTCAAAGTTGGCACTAAATAACAATTATTGAGGTCTAAAACTAATCCCCTAGGTAAATGTAGAGGTAGCATGCCGACGGCAATCACATCGACCTTGGAACCATTCCCGACGCGCATCATCACCTCGTCCTTTGCCAGTCTCCACTTATTCCGCAACTCCTATTTTGAGTTACAAATATGAGCAACCGCACCGGTATCAAATACCAAGAGCTACTACGAGTACTAGTAAGGTACACATCATCAATAACATGTATATCACATATACCTTTGGTGTTGCCGGCCTTCTTCTCCGCTAAGTACTTGGGGGAGTTCTGCTTCCAATGACCATTTCCCTTGCAATAAAAGCACTGAGTCTCGGGCTTGGGTCCATTGTTTAGCTTCTTCCCAGCAATTGATATACCGGGCGCGGCAACTCCCTTGCTATCCTTCTTGAAGTTCTTTTTACCCTTGCCTTTCTTGAAACTAGTGGTCTTATTCACCATCAACACTTGATGTTCCTTTTTGATTTCCACCTCCGCTGATTTCAGCATTGAATATAACTAAGGAATGGACTTCTCCATCCCTGCATATTGTAGTTCATCACAAAGCTCTTGTAGCTAGGTGGGAGCGACTGGAGGATCCTGTCAATGACCGAGTCATCTGGGAGATTAACTCCCAACTGAGACAAACGGTTGTGTAACCCGGACATAGTGAGTATATGCTCACTAACAGAACAGTTTTCCTCCATCTTACAACTGTAGAACTTGTCGGAGACATCGTATTTCTCGACGTGGGCATGAGCTTGGAAAACCATTTTCAGCTCTTGGAACATCTCATATGCTCCGTGCTACTCAAAACGCTTTTGGAGCCCCGGTTCTAAGCTGTAACGCATGCCGCACTGAACCAGGGAGTAATCATCACTACACGACTGCCAGGCGTTCATAACGTCTTGAGTTGCTGGGAAAATGGGTTCTTCACCTAGCGGTGCTTCTAGGACATATGCTTTCTTGGCAGCTATGAGGATGATCCTCAAGTTCTGGACCCAGTCCGTATAGTTGCTACCATCGTCTTTCAGCTTGGTTTTCTCTAGGAATGCATTGAAGTTGAGGGCAACATTAGCATGGGCCATTTGATCTACAAGACATATTGCAAAGATATTTTAGACTATGTTCATGATAATTTAGTTCATCTAATCAAATTTAATGAACTCCCACTCAGACAGACATCCCTCTAGTCATCTAAGTGTTACATGATCCGAGTCAATTAGGTCATGTCCGATCATCACGTGAGGCGGACTAGTCATCATCGGTGAACATATTCATGCTGATCATATCTATTATACGACTCATGTTCGACCTTTCGGTCTCTTGTGTTCTGAGGCCATGTCTGTACATGCTAGACTCCTCAAGTCAACCTAAGTGTTTTGCTTGTGTAAATCTGGCTTACACCTGTTGTATGCGAACGTTAGAATCTATCACACCCGATCATCACGTGGTGCTTCGAAACAACGAACTTTCGCAACGGTGCACAGCTAGGGGGAACACTTTCTTGAAATTTTAGTGAGGGATCATCTTATTTATGCTACCGTCGTTCTAAGCAAATAAGATGTAAACATGACAAACATCACATGCAAATCATAAAGTGACATGATATGGCCAATATCATCTTGCGCCTTCGATCTCCATCTTTGAGGCACGGCATGATCAACTTCGTCACCGGCATGACACCATGATCTCCATCATCGTGTCTTCATGAAGTTGTCTCGCCAACTATTACTTCTACCTCTATGGCTAACGGTTTAGCAATAAAGTAAAGTAATTACATGGCATTATTCAATGACACACAGGTCATACAATAAATTGAGACAACTCCTATGGCTCCTGCCGGTTGTCATACTCATCGACATGCAAGTCGTGATTCCTATTACAAGAACATGATCAATCTCATACATCATATATATATATATATCCTTCGTCACATCCTTTTGGCCATATCACATCACACGGCATATGCTGCAAAAACAAGTTAGACGTCCTCTAATTGTTGTTGCATGTTTTACGTGGCCGCTATGGGTTTCTAGCAAGAACGTTTCTTACCTACTCAAAAGCCACAGCAGTGATATGCCAATTGCTATTTACCCTCCATAAGGACCCTTTTCATCGAACCCGATCCGACTAAAGTGGGAGAGACTGGGACCCGCTAGCCACCTTATGCAACAAGTGCATGTCATTCGGTGGAACTTGTCTCACGTAAGCGTACGTGTAAGGTCGGTCCGGGCCGCTTCATCCCACGACGCCACCAAATCAAGATAACACTAGTAACGGTAAGCATATTGAACAAACCAACGCCCACAACTACTTGTGTTCTACTCGTGCATAGAATCTACGCAATAGACCTAGCTCATGATGCCACTGTTGGGGAACGTAGCAATAATTCAAAATTTTCCTACGAAAACCAAGATCTATCTAGGAGATTCTAGCAACAAGAGAGAGAGGGGATGAGCATCTTCATACCTTTGAAGATCGCTAAGCGGAAGCGTCACTAGAATGCGGATGAGGGAGTCGTACTCGCGGCGATTCAAATTGCGGAAGATCCGATCTAACGCCGAACGGATGGCGCCTCCGCGTTCAACACACGTACAGACGGGACGTATCCTCCTTCTTGATCCAGCAAGGGGAGAGGAGAAGTTGAGGGAGAGCTCCGGCAGCATGACGGCGTGGTGGAGGAGCTTGCAGTTCTCCGGCAGGGCTTCGCCAAGCACTACTATGGAGGAGGAGGTGTTGGGGAGGGAGAGGGCTGCGCTAGGGGAAGGGTGCGGCAGCCCTCCCACCTCCCCTCTATTTATATGGGCAAGGGAGAAGGGGCCAGATGGATCTAGAGGGGGGGCAAGGGGGAAGGCTTGCCCCCCCAAGCCAAAGGGGGGCACCCCCTTTAGGGTTTCCCCCCAACCCTAGGCGCATGGGCCCTAGGGGGGGTGGCGCCCAGCCCACTTAGGGGCTGGTTCCCCTCCATATTCAGCCCATAGGGCCCTCCAGGGCTGGTGGAACCTCCCGGTGGACCCCCAAAACCCTTTCGATGGTCCCGGTACAATACCGATATACCCCCGAACATTTCCGGCGACCAAATAAGGACTTCCCATATATAAATCTTTATCTCCGGACCATTCCCGAACTCCTCGTGACGTCCAGGATCTCATCCGGGACTCCGAACAACATTCAGTAACTGCATACAAATTCCCATAACAACTCTAGCGTCATCGAACCTTAAGTGTGTAGACCCTACGGGTTCGGGAATCACACAGACATGACCGAGACATCTCTCCGGCCAATAACCAACAACGGGATCTGGATACCCATGTTGGCTCTCATATGTTCCGCGATGATCTCATCGGATGAACCATGATGTTGGGGATTCAATCAATCCCTTATAGAATTCCTGTTGTCAATCGGTATGTTACTTGCCCGAGATTCGATCGTTTGTTTCCGAATACCTCGTTCAATCTCGTTACCGGCAAGTCACTTTACTTGTTCCGTAATGCATGATCCCGCGACTAACTACTTAGTCACATTGAGCTCATTTTGATGATGCATTACCGAGTGGGCCAGAGATACCTCTCCGTCATACGGAGTGACAAATCCCAGTTTCGATTCGTGCCAATCCAACACACACTTTTGGAGATACCTGTAGTGTACCTTTATAGCCACCCAGTTATGTTGTGACGTTTGGTACACCCAAAGCATTCCTGCAGTATCCGGGAGTTGGACAATCTCATGGTCTAAGGACATGATACTTGACATTAGAAAAGCTTTTAGCAAACGGACTACACGAACTTGTGCTATGCTTAGGATTGGGTCTTGTCCATCACATCATTCTCCTAATGATGTGATCCCGTCATCAGTGACATCCAAAGTCCATGGTTAGGAAACCACGACCATCTATTGATCAACGAGCTAGTCAACTAGAGGCTCACTAGGGACATGTTGTGGTCTATGTATTCACACATGTATTACGGTTTCCGGTTAATACAATTATAGCATGAACAATAGACAATTATCATGAACAAGGAAATATAATAATAACCATTTTATTATTGCCTCTAGGGCATATTTCCAACAGTCTCCCACTTGCACTAGAGTCAATAATCTAGTTATATTGTGATGAATCGAAGACCCATAGAGTTCTCATGTTGGTCATGTTTTGTTCGTGGAAGAGGTTTAGTTAACGTATCTGCGCCATTCAGATCCGTATGCACTTTACAAATATCTATGTCTCCATCTTGAACATTTTCACAAATGGAGTTGAAGCGACGCTTGATATGCCTAGTCTTCTTGTGAAACCTGGGCTCCTTGGCAAGGGCAATAGCACCAGTGTAGTCACAGAAGAGAGTCATCGGGCCCGATGCATTGGGAATAACTCCTAGGTCGGTAATGAACTACTTCATCCAGATTGCATCATGTGCTGCCTCCGAGGCTGCCATGTACTCCGCTTCACATATAGATCCCGCCATGACACTTTGCTTGCAACTGCACCAGCTGACTGCCCCACCATTCAAAATATACACGTATCCAGTTTGTGACTTGGAGTCATCCAGATCTGTGTCGAAGCTAGCATCAACGTAACCCTTTATGACGAGCTCTTTGTCACCTCCATAAATGAGAAACATATCCTTAGTCCTTTTCAGATACTTCAGGATATTCTTGACCGCTGTCCAATGTTCCATGCCGGGATTACTTTGGTACCTTCCCACCAAACTTATGGCAAGGTTCACATCAGGTCTGGTACACAACATGGCATACATAATAGACCCTATGGCTGAGACATAGGGGATGAAACTCATCTTTTCTCTATCTTCTGCTGTGGTTGGGCATTGAGCTGTGCTCAATCTCACACCTTGCAATACAAGCAAGAACCCCTTCTTGGACTGATCCATGTTGAACTTCTTCAATATCTTATCAAGATATGTGCTTTGTGAAAGACCGATGAGGCGTCTCGATCTATCTCCATAGATCTTGCTGCCTAATATGTAAGCAGCTTCTCCAAGGTCCTTCATTGAAAAACACTTATTCAAGTAGGCCTTTATGCTTTCCAAAAGTTCTATATCATTTCCCATCAATAGTATGTCATCCACATATAATATGAGAAATGCTACAGAGCTCCCACTCACTTTCTTGTAAACGTAGGCTTTTCCATAAGTCTGCATAAACCCGAATGCTTTGATCATTTCATCAAAGTGAATGTTCCAACTCTAAGATGCTTGCACCAGCCCATAGATAGAGCGCTAGAGCTTGCACACCTTGTTAGCATTCTTAGGATCAACAAAACCTTCCGGCTGCATCATATACAATTCTTCCTTAAGGAAACCAATAAGGAATGCCGTTTTGACGTCCATTTGCCATATCTCATAATCATAGAATGCGGCAATTGCTAACATGATTTGGACGGACTTCAGCTTCTCTACGGGTGAGAAGGTCTCATCGTAGTCAACCTCTTGAACTTGTTGATAACCCTTAGCGACAAGCCGAGCTTTATAGAACCTAACATTTATTCAGATCCTCCGAAATGACTTGTTAAACTGAGGAAATTTTGAAGAGCTTATAAGAAATATCAGACTGAAAGATCGTGGATGTCGCCTAGAGGGGGGTGAATATGTGCTTTCAAATAACTGCGGTATAGACTTGAACAAATGCGGAATAAAACCAACGTTTAATTTTTCAAGCACAATACCTTAAACAACTAAGCTCACCTATGTGCACCAACAACTTATGCTAAGAAAGATAAACAACTAAGTGATAGCAAAATATATAACAAGAAACACTATGTCTATCACAAAATAAAGTGCATAATTAAAAGGGGTCGGATAAGAGAAAACCGAGGCACGCGGAGACAGTGATGTATCCTGAAGTTCAAACCCTTGCTAATGCTAATCTCCGTTTGGAGCTGTGTAGAGGCACAATGCTCCTGAAAATGCCACTAGGGCCACCGTAATCTCCTCACGCCCTTGCACAATGCAAGATGTCGTTATTCCACTAAGGGACCCTTGAGGGAGGACACCGAACCTGTACAAAATGGCAACCCTTGGGGGTGGTCACCAAACTTGTGCACTTTGGCAACCCTTGTGGCGTTCACTGGAACCTGTACAAATTGCTCGGGGCCATCTCCACAACCTAATTAGAGACCCCGACACTTGCCCGGAGCTTTACACCACAATGATTGAGCTCCGAACACACCAACCGTCTAGGGCACCGAAGCACCCAAGAGGAACACGCTCTAGGGCACCCAAACACCCAAGAGTAATAAGCTTGTCACCTTTCACTTCCATGTTTCACCGTCGAGAACTAAAACTGATGCAATTAATGCAATAGCAAGGGCACACAGAGTGCCCAAGTCCCTCACTCTCAAATCCCACCAAAGCAATGAAAGCTACGGAGAGGAAGAACAAGAAGGAGAACACCAAGAACTCCAAGATCTAGATCCAAGGGGTCCCCCTCACATAGAGGAGCAGGTGCTTGGTGGAAATATGGATCTAGATCTCCTCTCTCTGTTCCCTCAAGAGCTAGGAAGAATCATTGGGGGGATTGAGAGGTAGCAAGCTCGACGAAGGTCAACAATGGGGGAAAAACACGAGCTCCAAAGATAAGATGCAATGGGGAAGAAGACCCTATTTTATAGGCCTCTCCAAATCCAACCGTTATGCACACAGCCCATGCACACGCGGTAGTACCGCTCAGGAGGGCGGTACTTCCGCTGTCATAGTAGTTTCAGCCGTAACGAGCAACTGCAAAAAACAAGGAGGTAGTAGAGTAGAGCAGTGCGTCACTACTGCAGGCGTTACTACCGCACTCTACTACCACTCGACTGCTGTAACATCCCAAAATTCTAAATTTTGGAATGTTATAATAAATAGATAGTTTTGATTGATTGTTTGATTGATTGACTGAAAGTGAGTGAAATTCGAAACTTTCTGAAAGTTAAATGAGAGGGAATAAAAGGACTTTCCCAAACTTTCATTTTCTTTTCTGATCTTCATGAGGTCAAATTCTTTTCACCACAAAACCCTGGAGAGAAGATGACATGACTTCTTCCATTTATTTAAATGACAAGGGGTGTTGAAAATATTTGAATTCCATTTGGAAAATATTTCCAACCCAGGAACTTTATGCAACTCAATGATTTTCATGAGCGAAGATAAAATGACTTCTTCAAAACATATGAAATATGAGTTGGGAGTTTCAAAGAATTAAATTCAAAGTTCTTTTGAATTTATTTTCAATTTGGAGTTATTTGAGTTTTATTCAAATTATTTTTCTCCAAAAATAAAATATATGGAAAATAGGGTAACATGATTCCCTACATCAGAAAATTGGAGAGAAATAAATTTGAATTAATTTTGGTACTTTAAAAATGATTTTTACTGGATTTTACTAGAGCAGAAGCACTCTTTGTTTTATTTGAATTTGTTTGTATTTTATTTGACTTTGAACAAATGTTCACGTCGTAGAAAATCTTTTTCTGAAATCGTTGATATATAATGTGCCTATATAAAATGATTATTATATTTTTGTTATTCAGTTTTCCTTTCTGTTTCTATTTAAAAAAACTGTACGTGTGGCCCATAAGTATTTGTCGCCCACGCGCGCATCATAGTAACAGCGAGCACCCCATCTTTTTTTTCTATATGGGCCAGGCCCAGCCAGCCTTTTTTTTCTTAGGCCGAATTTTATAAAAAAGAAAAAAAAACTGCAGCCGCAGCTTACACGCGCGGCCGGCCGAAGGCCTCTAGGCCCATGCGAGGCGCCTCTTCTTTTCTGTTTCTTTTCCTTTCATCTACGTTTAGTCCCACATTGCCTAACCTTTGACCCTGAAGCCTCTTTTCCACCAATAAATATAGACCTATAGAGCCTTCAAAAATCATCTGATTTAGGTTAAATCAATATTTTGGTTTGACTAGATTCATTTAAAAAAAATATTTTTCTCCTCTCCGGCGCGGCTTCTGGAAATTGTCTTCTCTCTCCGAAGTTGTCTTTTCTCTGCCTTATAAAGGTATCTTTTTTCGTTTTTTATACTTCTTTTCTAGACTAGTATGATAAAATAATTAGATTGCCAATTAGTGTACGTATTTATACATTAGACCTTAGCCGTAGCTATTTTTTTCCATAAAACAGCTTGGCCCTGATTTTTCAAATAGCCATAACTTTTTACTCGTTCATCCAAATTAGATGAAACCAACACCCACTTCTTCGTTACGATCTCCTCTATACAGTAATCCAACTCAAACATGTTTTTGAAAGTTTAAAATTTGATTTAGATCAGATTTGAATTTGAACTTCGTTTGATCATAACTTAAGTTCCGTAACTCCGTTTGAGTTGATTCTTTTTGCAAATCGAAGCTCTTGACCTAAACTTTCTGATAAGGCCAAATTCACGTAATTTTGGTACTGTTAGAAATTGTTTTATGTTGCAAGAGTTATTTTCTTGGTTTTTGATGCTTTTCGAATTGTCTTCTTCATTCTTTCCGATCTTTTGAGTGATTGCTTATGTGTGGTTACTACTGCTTGCTTACGATAGATTGATCGGAGTGTGACGAGTAGATCTATCAAGAGTGTTGAGTGCGAATCATCTTCATCAACATTGCAGGCAAGTTCACACTTTGATCATATCCCTTTCATACCCAGTTTTTATGCATTAGTTTCACCCTCAAACATTGCATGAGTAGGTTTGATAACATGGGGGTTTTGGGAAGTAGTTGCTGAGGTAGAACCTATTGCCCTGTTTATTATCAAACCCTTCGGAGTTACTTCTACGTTATGCTTATGTTGCCATGATATGCTCGTAGACGTGGATTGGGTTTGAGTGATATACATGACAGATGTGAGATTGTTAATTAATGGTTTACTTAAGGTGGCAACTTTAATACACATCTGGGTGGATTGAGGCACCTAGGGTTACCAGTGATTGCCTGTTTTATTTTTTGGAAATCCCGGGGTTACCGTGTGATTCTCCTATGGACCGCCACCCAGGCTCAAAGGGAACTGAGTCTATTCATGCTAGAAACTTCTGTGTGCAGCCGCAAGCTATTATGGGCTCTAGCATAGTTTGAGTAAGTTGCGTGAAGCTCTTGAAGAGGTGGATCAGCAGGTAGTGGGTTTGTAGGTTTGGTATGGTCTGCCAGGAGTAGAGAGTTAATGCTTCTGAAAGACTGTGTCTCGGTCATCCGTCTCTCAAACACCATGCAGTGCAAGAATCAACGGAGGCGATCGAGTCTTGCAGGGAAAAGTGCGCAAACCTCTGCAGAGTGTACAATCTAATCATGGTTAGCCGTGTCCCCGGTTATGGACAATTCTGAGTATCTAGTACTTGAGTATTCACATGTATCTCAACACTCTTAATTAATATTGTTGGGTTGTTAATGACTTTAATTTGGGATTGAGAGGGGGTTTACCTTCTCAATATTTTATAATTGGGATCATTGAGTTGGGGTTACCTTCTCAAATGATGTTTCAACCAACATGATAGTTAAACTAAAACTTATTCCTTCGCAGTAGGGAAAAATTGGCTTTTCGCAAAAACATTATAACCGTAGAGCCTTTCCACCAGCCAAATATGCATGTAGTGATAGCCTTTATTCATCATTGCTCTATGGTGTGAATTTGCCAGTACATTCAATGTACTGACCCTCTGTGGCTGCAACGTCTCATGTTGCAGGATCTTACAACGATTAAGTGATACGTTAGGGTTACGATTTCCTATACTCAACTTTGCCGTTGGTGTTGATGGGAATCCACAACCTTGTTACTTCCGCTATTTTGGATTGAGGTAATAGTATTTACGTTATTTTATACATGTGATTTACCTCTGTTATAAATCCTCGAGTACTGTGTGTGTCAGCATACCGATCCAGGGATGACACATAAGCACAGAGACTTGACCCATTCGGGTCGGGTCGCTACAAGATGGTATCAGAGCACACGTTAACTGTAGTACGTGACCCTAGAAACTGGCAAGCCCATAGGAAAGATTTTTCTCTACAACTTTCTTTTCAAAAGAATCTTTTACCTCTCTTCTCTTCTGAGCTTATTCAAAAATTCCCTTTAGTGAGACTATACCCTTCCCCCTTTTTGACCACACGAAGATTCGAAAGATAAGACCACTCCAGGAATTACAGGATATCGGACAACCAAGACCACTTCGGAATGAAGAGTATTTTATTGAGCATTTGTTATAATTGGAAAACTGCAACAGTTGAAACTCTAAAGACTATGAGGAATTGGAGGCTATGAAGAATTTCCAGATTTAGTATAACCTAGAAATGCTACCCTTATGGAACTTGGCAGACTATGGAAGTTGTCAATACCCGAGATCAAGGTGTATCGGAGAAATACCGGAACATGGAGCATTAGAACTCAAAGTTTTGTGTCATCGTGCGGTGTTAAGCATGCATATGCATGGAAGGATTGGATGGTAGAAGGCTGATGGATCATCTGTTAGCAAAGGATGCAGCTTTAACCTTAGCTGGTGTATCACCAGGATCAGGAGTGTTACATCAAGAAGTTTAAGATGAACCTTCAGGAAGCCGTATTTTCACAAAGAAGTATTTTGAGAAGAACTCAGGACTAGAAACCGAAAGTAGCCAAGCTGGAGGAACAAAACCTCGAGATACCAGAGATTCGTCAGGAACTGAAGGACAGTAGTACCATGGTTCATGCCTAGGATGTTGAAATCCAGAAGTTGGAACGTAACTACAGAAATATTGAAAGACGCCACGAGAGACTTTGCGTTAATAGAGATGAACTGGCAAAAGAACTTGAGAAGGACAAGCACGATGGGAAGAAGCCATTGGAGGCATGAACAAGACTTGAAGCGTTTGATGACTTTAAAGATTTATTGACCTTTAGAAGACCAAACCCCTGTTATGTACCTACGTTAGATGCGACGTTTGTGAGCTGTCATTTGTTTGATGTTTTTCCGACAGCCACAATAAAATCTATCTTTTCAAAAGCCATTGTTTGTATTGTGTGCACCCCTCTCGATCTCTCTTATCCCACCCCAAAACCCATGGACCCCATAGAGGATGAATGAAGGTGAGCTTGTAATTTTCTGGACCGATGAGTCAATTGGATACGGACCGATGGATTCAGAACATGGAGAATAACCCAATAGCCGGAAAGGATATGGCCCAGCATGCTCTTCAATGCTTTGAAAGAGGTGCTGCAAACTTGATGGAGGATATACCAAACTATCCATGGTTGGCAAAGAGTAACCACTTGGGAAGAATTTAAATTGACTTTGCCAAAGTCTCGATTTGTGTCCCAGAAGTTGAAGCCTTATGGAAGTGATATGAAGAAACCTTGTGCATGTAAGATTTGTGTAGAAATAGGACACAACCATAAATAAAACAAGGACGAATACCCTCATAAGCGGGGGATTTCCAAAGGAAGTTAGCCGAGGATCTCAGGGAACTTCGATTGGAGATTGTTCCCGAAGGTTTTGTTGCAGCAATGGAAGTTCAGTCTACATTGTTGGGAAAGATTCGTGAAGCTCAGAAGGTGACAAAGAGATTACTAAGGTAAAAGAGAGAATGAGCAAAGGAAAGGCCACAGGTTTTCGTAAGGATGAGCACGACACCTTATGGTTAGAGGACCGTGTATATGTGCCCAATAATGCAAAGATCAGGAAGTAAATACTTCAGGAGGCTCATGACTCACCATATTCAATTCGCTCTGGAAACACCAAGATGTATTTGGATTTGAAGGAGTGTTTTTGGTGGACTGGTATGAAGAAGGATATTGTGGAGTATGTAGTCGTAGGTGATGTATGCCAGAGAGGGTAAAAGTAGAGCATCAGAAGCCAGCCGGATTACCACAGCCTATGCCGATACCCGAATGGAAGCAGGATAAGCTTGGCATGGATTTCATTACCGGATTTCCCAGAACCCGAACGGGATATGACTCTATTTGGGTAGTAGTGGATTCGCTTGACCAAAGTGGCTCACTTTATCCCAGTGAACACCACCTATGCAAGTGCGAAGTTGGCCAAGATATATTTGACCAGGATCGTATGTCTGCATGGAGTTTCGAGGACCAACGATAGAGGAACACAGTTTACCTCAAGGTTTTGGAATCAACTGCACCAGACTTTGGGTACTAGGCTAGAGTTCAGTACAGCCTTTCATCCGCAGACAGATGGATAAATCGAGAAAGTCAATCAGATTCTAGAGGACATGTTGAGAGCGTGTGCGCTAGATTATGGATCTAGTAGTGATGATAATCTACCTTACGTAGAGTTCTCATACAACAACAGTTACCAAGCCAGTTTGAAGATGGCCCCTTTTAAAGCTTTGTATGGGAGAAGGAGCCAAACACTGTTGATGTGGGATGAAGTTGGAGACCGTCAGTTGTTTGGACCAAATATGATCAAGGAGTCAGAAGAGAATGTTAAGTGGATTCGAGATAGACTGAAGGTAGCTCAGTCCAGGCGAAGAGTTATGTAGACTCAAAAACGCAAGGAGGTAGTCTATGAAATTGGAGACAGAGCATGTCTTCGTGTGTCCCCTCTGCGAGGAGTTAAATGGTTTGGAGTTAAGGGAAAGTTAGCCCCGAGATTTGTAGGACCATACCTAGTTTTGGAGCGTACGGGAGAAGTGGCCAACAAATTGGAGTCACCCGAAGGACTGTCAGAAGTTCATGATGCGTGTCACGTTTCCCAGTTGAAGAAGTGCCATGCAGAGATGGCCAATATTCCCCTGTAAGGACGCTTGACCCTGGAAAGGATAATGATGTTCCACGAAGTGGAGTATGGACTTCATAATTATAAGTTTTTATGTCGGTATGTGGGATATCCCACGAAGATGAAGAGATGAATTACTATTGGATATAAAGGAGGTATGATGTTGGAAATAAGGATCAATGGAAATTCCATGATGAGTCTGAGTAATCATGTCCTAGTTTGGTGCCAACAGAAGGAAGCTGGAGACAGTACCATTGGATGGATTTAAGAATGCTAGGAAGCTGAATGTTGGAGTAATGATCAGATGCCCAGATAATGAGTTCAAGGTTTACAAGTGATGAGATGGGCCATAACCCACAGGCTCCAGGACCTGCCAAGAAGCAAGCACACTCTTGCTAAAGGAAAACCCTGGAAGGATTTACCTTTTATCGACAGGCAATTCTATAGGAGTTTACGCAAAACCTAAGAGTTGTTAAGGAACGATAGATGTTTGTTTGGCTTGCAGAATCAATGGATTTATCCGAACTTGGTTCGTTGACAAGAGAAATTCTGCAATGCTTGTGAGGATGACCGAGTGTTAGAATGCGAGATTCGCTAAACCATGTACAAGGTAATGATTTGGGTGCGGGATGGATTGATCACCATACCGACTTACTCTTATTATTCGCCTTGCTATATGGGATGGTAAATCTGAGTGACTTACCTATAGTAGAGAGACGACGATCAAAGCCTTGTTTGAACCGTAGAGTGGTATAGCAATTTTCCCCTTGTACCAGGCAGCTGTTGCAAATCGTAGGATATACGGTGAGGTTCAACCTAGACCCATTTTCTGCAGGAGAACCCATAAATTGTTGACCACCATGAGATATCGATATTTGTTTAGTATTGGCACCAGACCCGTCAGCAAAGAAGACCCAGTCATGGAATAAACGTACCAAGATGAAAGGACAGAAGAATTGCGGTAAAGGTTATGCCACTGCCGGAAGATCCCAGAGAAGGAATTTCCCGAGAATTTGAGAAGACCGACCCCGTCAAAAATAAGGACGGAGTTTATGAGTATTGATGGAACTGTAACGATGTTTCTAAGGGAGGTAGCACCCCAGACCCTAAGAGATTTTGGGGAGACCCCCAAACCTAACCTATTTCTTTCTAGCCTCTCCGAATCTCGAGGACGAGATTCATTTTAAGGGTGGTAGATTTGTAACATCCCAAAATTCTAAATTTTGGAATGTTATAATAAATAGATAGTTTTGATTGACTGTTTGATTGATTGACTGAAAGTGAGTGAAATTCGAAACTTTTTGAAAGTTAAATGAGAGGGAATAAAAGGACTTTCCCAAACTTTCATTTTCTTTTCTGATCTTCATGAGGTCAAATTCTTTTCACCACAAAACCCTGGAGAGAAGATGACATGACTTCTTCCATTTATTTAAATGACAAGGGGTGTTGAAAATATTTGAATTCCATTTGGAAAATATTTCCAACCCAGGAACTTTATGCAACTCAATGATTTTCATGAGCGAAGATAAAATGACTTCTTCAAAACATATGAAATATGAGTTGGGAGTTTCAAAGAATTAAATTCAAAGTTCTTTTGAATTTATTTTCAATTTGGAGTTATTTGAGTTTTATTCAAATTATTTTTCTCCAAAAATAAAATATATGGAAAATAGGGTAACATGATTCCCTACATCAGAAAATTGGAGAGAAATAAATTTGAATTAATTTTGGTACTTTAAAAATGAATTTTACTGGATTTTACTAGAGCAGAAGCACTCTTTGTTTTATTTGAATTTGTTTGTATTTTATTTGACTTTGAACAAATGTTCACGTTGTAGAAAATCTTTTTCTGAAAACGTTGATATATAATATGCCTATATAAAATGATTATTATATTTTCGTTATTCAGTTTTCCTTTCTGTTTCTATTTAAAAAAAACTGTACGTGCGGCCCATAAGTATTTGTCGCCCACGCGCGCATCATAGTAACAACGAGCGCCCCATCTCTTTTTTCCTATATGGGCCAGGCCCATCCAGCCTTTTCTTTTTTTTTTCTTAGGCCGAATTTTGTAAAAAAGAAAAAAACTGCAGCCGCAGCTTACGCGCGCGGGGCCGGCCGAAGGCCTCTAGGCCCATGCGAGGCGCCTCTTCTTCTCTGTTTCTTTTCCTTTCATCTACGTTTAGTCCCACATTGCCTAACCTTTGACCCTGAAGCCTCTTTTCCACCAATAAATATAGACCCATAGAGCCTTCAAAAATCATCTGATTCAGGTTAAATCAATATTTTGGTTTGACTAGATTTATTTAAAAAAATATTTTTCTCCTCTCCGGCGCGGCTTCTGGAAATTGTCTTCTCTCTCCGAAGTTGTCTTTTCTCTGCCTTATAAAGGTATCTTTTTTCGTTTTTTATACTTCTTTTCTAGACTAGTATGATAAAATAATTAGATTGCCAATTAGTGTACGTATTTATACATTACACCTTAGCCGTAGCTATTTTTTTCCATAAAACAGCTTGGCCCTGATTTTTCAAATAGTCACAACTTTTTACTCGTTCATCCAAATTAGATGAAACCAACACCCACTTCTTCGTTACGATCTCCTCTATACAGTAATCCAACTCAAACATGTTTTTGAAAGTTTAAAATTTGATTTAGATCAGATTTGAATTTGAACTTCGTTTGATCATAACTTAAGTTCCGTAACTCCGTTTGAGTTGATTCTTTTTGCAAATCGAAGCTCTTGACCTAAACTTTCTGATAAGGCCAAATTCACGTAATTTTGGTACTGTTAGAAATTGTTTTATGTTGCAAGAGTTATTTTCTTGGTTTTTGATGCTTTTCGAATTGTCTTCTTCATTCTTTCCGATCTTTTGAGTGATTGCTTATGTGTGGTTACTACTGCTTGCTTACGATAGATTGATCGGAGTGTGACGAGTAGATCTATCAAGAGTGTTGAGTGCGAATCATCTTCATCAACATTGCAGGCAAGTTCACACTTTGATCATATCCCTTTCATACCCAGTTTTTATGCATTAGTTTCACCCTCAAACATTGCATGAGTAGGTTTGATAACATGGGGGTTTTGGGAAGTAGTTGCTGAGGTAGAACCTATTGCCCTGTTTATTATCAAACCCTTCGGAGTTACTTCTACGTTATGCTTATATTGCCATGCTATGCTCGTAGACGTGGATTGGGTTTGAGTGATATCCATGACAGGTGCGAGATTGTTAATTAATGGTTTACTTAAGGTGGCAACTTTAATACACATCTGGGTGGATTGAGGCACCTGGGGTTACCAGTGATTGCTTGTTTTATTTTTTGGAAAGCCCGGGGTTACCGTGTGATTCTCCTATGGACCGCCACCCAGGCTCAAAGGGAACTAAGTCTATTCATGCTAGAAACTTCCGTGTGCAGCCGCAAGCTATTATAGGCTCTAGCATAGTTTGAGTAAGTTGCGTGAAGCTCTTGAAGAGGTGGATCGGCAGGTAGTGGGTTTGTAGGTTAGGTATGGCCTGCCCGGAGTAGAGAGTTAATGCTTCTGAAAGACTGTGTCTCGGTCATCCATCTCTCAAACACCATGCAGTGCGAGAATCAACGGAGACGATCGAGTCTTGCGGGGAAAAGTGCGCAAACATCTGCAGAGTGTACAATCTAATCATGGTTAGCCGTGTCCCCGGTTATGGACAATTCTGAGTATCTAGTACCTGAGTATTCACATGTATCTCAACACTCTTAATTAATATTGTTGGGTTGTTAATGACTTTAATTTGGGATTGAGAGGGGGTTTACCTTCTCAATATTTTATAATTGGGATCATTGAGTTGGGGTTACCTTCTCAAATGATGTTTCAACCAACATGATAGTTAAATTAAAACTTATTCCTTTGCAGTAGGGAAAAATTGGCTTTTCGCAAAAACATTATAACCGTAGAGCCTTTCCACCAGCCAAATATGCATGTAGTGATAGCCTTTATTCATCATTGCTCTATGGTGTGAATTTGCCAGTACATTCAATGTACTGACCCTCTGTGGCTGCAACGTCTCATGTTGCAGGATCTTACGACGATTAAGTGATACATTAGGGTTACGATTTCCTATACTCAACTTTGCCGTTGGTGTTGATGGGAATCCACAACCTTGTTACTTCCGCTATTTTGGATTGAGGTAATAGTATTTACGTTATTTTATACATGTGATTTACCTCTGTTATAAATCCTCGAGTACTGTGTGTGTCAGCATACCGATCCAAGGATGACACGTAAGCACAGAGACTTGACCCATTCGGGTCGGGTCGCTACAACTGCTTTTGAGGGAAGTATCCAGAAGCCCAAGAATAAGCGGAAGTGCCCGTGGCACTGGAACCACGGAAGTACCACGCAAGCGGTACTACCGTTGACTAGAGTGGCACTACCGCTAGAGTGCAACAGAATGCCTAAGAAAAACAGATGGATGCAGGAAAACCTGAACTGCCATAACTTCTACAAATGAGCTCCGAATTGAGCAAACTCAATCTTGTCAGATATATGACGACAAGTACTATCCATAGTAAGAAAAGGCAGTAGAAGAAACGCCAATGATATAATTATGTGAAACCTCTATGAGAGAAGAACCGGCAAAAACTCCAACATTGAAAACATCATAGAAGATGCATATATGAACTCCGTTTTCGACGACTCGAGTTTGTCGTGAAGCTGACCAAACGCTCTAAACTCACAAAGAGAAAAACTAAACAAGAACCAAGAAAGATGATGCAAAGATGCAATGGTTTGTGCTCTCTACAAATGATACGATCAAACTACTATCTTGAGAGCCCCCCTTGATAGTACAGATATTGGTCCTATAATCCAGTCTCCCAACTACCACCATGATGCCGGTAAAATAGAAAACCTATCAAGGGCAAACCTTTGCCTTGCACATAGTCCACTTGAGCTAGATGATGATGATCTTGACTTCCTCAAGTTATACCTCCTTTCTTGATTGCGTTGGATTGAGGAAGACAAGTAGATTGCTCCCCCATACTTCACTATGGGTGAGCCACTCTTCGGCACATCTTCACAAGTACATTGTCACCAAATGGACGACAAGCTTCAAGCATGATCTCTTAGTGATGCTCCACTTGAACTTGCACACCACAATCTTGATGACGATCACCACTTGATGTCATCCTCCAAGGGTTGTATGAGATATTCTCTTAACGCTAGCCCATGGAAATATACCTAACCCCACATAAAGCTCTCATGTAGACAATGGGTTAGTACACAAAGCGTAATGGGCAATGCTGACCATACCATGGGATCACTTGAACCCTCACGGTACATCTTGTATGCTTTGTGTGTTGATCAACTTGATTCACTCTTTGACTTAGTCTTGATCAACCTTGTATCATGTCTTCTCTTTGACCAATCTTTAAATAATTCCTTGAATAGCACCTTGGTCATCACATAAACTCCTTGACCAACAAATGGACTTCAAGAAATGCCCATGGACAAATCCTACGAATATAACTCAAGGCAACCAATAGTCCATAGAGAATGTCATCAATTACTAAAACCAAACATGGGGGCAACATGCCCTTTCATAGACCCTTCCCAAAAAATAAAGGTTTAACAAGAATTGTTTCTAGCTTTGAATTAAAATCACTATTGTATTTGCATCAGGTTTATATTCATAATTGATAGAATATAAGTTCAATATCTCAGAAATATTTTATGTGCACTTGGCTAGGTCCAAAGTAGCTACACAAAGTTCATAGAAAATTTGGCACTTGTCGTGTACTTAATGTTGGAAATATGCCCTAGAGGCAATAATAAAATGGTTATTATTATATTTCCTTGTTCATGATAATTGTCTATTGTTCATGCTATAATTGTATTGACTGGAAACCATAATACATGTGTGAATACATAGACCACAACAAGTCCCTAGTGAGCCTCTAGTTGACTAGCTCGTTGATCAACAGATGGTCATGGTTTCCTGACTATGGACATTGGATGGCATTGGGGATCACATCATTGGGAGAATGATGTGATGGACAAGACCCAATCCTAAGCATAACACAAGATCGTGTAGTTCATCTGCTAAAGCTTTTCTAATGTCAAGTATCATTTCTATAGACCATGAGATCGTGCAACTCCCGGATACCGTAGGAATGCTTTGGGTGTACCAAACGTCACAACGTAACTGGGTGGCTATAAAGGTGCACTACAGGTATCTCCAAAAGTGTCTGTTGGGTTGGCATGAATCGAGACTGGGATTTGTCACTCCGTATGACGGAGAGGTATCTCTGGGCCCACTCGGTAATGCATCATCATAATGAGCTCAATGTGACTAAGTAGTTGGTCACGGGATCAAGCATTACAGAACAAGTAAAGTGACTTGCCGGTAACGAGGTTGAACGAGGTATTGGGACACCGACGATCGAATCTCGGGCAAGTAACATACCGATTGACAAAGGGAATTGTATATGGGATTATTTGAATCCTCGACATCGTGGTTCATCCGATGAGATCATCACGGAACATGTGGGATTCAACATGGGTATCCAGATCCCGCTGTTGATTATTGGCCAGAGAGCTGTCTCCGTCATGTCTGCATGATTCCCGAACCCGTAGGGTCTACACACTTAAGGTTCGATGACGCTAGGGTTACAAGGAAGATTTGTATGTGATTACCGAATGTTGTTCGGAGTCCTGGATGAGGTCCCGGATGTCATGAGGAGTTCTGGAATGGTCCGGAGGTGAAGATTTATATACGGGAAGTCATCATACGGTCACCGGAAATATTCGGGGGTATACCGGTATTGTACCGGGACCACCGGAGGGGTTCCGGGGGTCCACCGGGAGGGTCCACCTGCCCCGGAGGGCCTTATGGGCTGTAGGTGGAAGGGAACCAGCCCCAAGTGGGCTGGGTGCCACCCTCCCCTAGGGCCCATGCGCCTAGGGTTGGGGGGGGGGAACCTAAAGGGGGTGCCCCCCTTGGCTTGGGGGGCAAGCCCCCTCCCCCCTTGGCCGCCGCCCCCCTCTAGATCCCATCTAGAGGGGACGGCCCCCTTCCCCCTTCTCCCTATAAATAGAGGGTGGAGGAAGGGGTGCAACACCACATCCAAGGCGCAGCCCCTCCCCTCCCCAACACCTCTCCTCCTCCGCGTGAGCTTGGCGAAGCCCTGCCGGAGAACTGCCACTCCATCACCACCACGCCGTCGTGCCACTGCTGGAGCCTTCTTCCTCAACCTCTCCCTCGTCCTTGCTAGATCAAGGCATGAGAGACGTCACCGGGCTACACGTGTGTTGAACGCGGAGGTGCCGTTGTTCGGCGCTTAGATCGGAATCCACCGCGATCTGAATCGCTTCGAGTACGACTCCTTCATCCGCGTTCTTGCAACGCTTCCGTCTCGCGATCTTCAAGGGTATGAAGATGCACTCCCCTCTCTCTCATTGCTAGTTACTCCATAGATTGATCTTAGTGATGCGTATAATTTTTTTAATTTCTGCAACGATCCCCATCAGTGGCATCATGAGCTAGGTCTATGTGTAGTTTCTATGCACGAGTAGAACACAAGTTTGTTGTGGGCATCAATTTTCTCAATTTACTTGCCATTACTAGTCTTATCTTGTTGTTGCGGCATCATGGGATGAAGTGGCCCGGACCGACCTTACACGTACGCTTACGTGAGACAGGTTCCACCGACTGACATGCACTAGTTGCATAAGGTGGCTAGCGGGTGTCTGTCTCTCCCACTTTAGTCAGATCGGATTCAATGAAAAGGGTCCTTGTGAAGGGTAAATAGCAATTGGCATATCACGTTGTGGTTTTGGCATAGGTAAGAAACGTTCTTGCTAGAAACCTATAGCAGCCACGTAAAAACTTGCAACAACAATTAGAGGACGTCTAACTTGTTTTTGCAGCATATGCCGTGTGATGTGATATGGCCAAAAGGATGTGATGAATGATATATATGTGTTGTATGAGATTGATCATGTTCTTGTAATAGGAATCATGACTTGCATGTCAATGAGTATGACAACCGGCAGGAGCCATAGGAGTTGTCTCAATTTATTGTATGACCTGCGTGTCATTGAATAACGCCATGTAATTACTTTACTTTATTGCTAAACCGTTAGCCATAGTAGTAGAAGTAATAGTTGGCGAGACAACTTCATGAAGACACGATGATGGGGATCATGGTGTCATGCCGGTGATGATGATGATCATGGCGCCCCGAAGATGGAGATCAAAAGGAGCAAAATGATATTGGCCATATCATGTCACTATTTGATTGCATGTGATGTTTATCATGTTTTACATCTTATTTGCTTAGAGCGACGGTAGCATAAATAAGATGATCCCTCATAAAATTTTAAGAAAGTGTTCCCCCTAACTGTGCACTGTTGCGAAGGTTCGTTGTTTCGAAGCACCACGTGATGATCGTGTGTGATAGATTCTAACGTTTGAATACAACGGGTGTAAGCCAAATTTACACATGCAAAACACTTAGGTTGACTTGACGAGCCTAGCATGTACAGACATGGCCTCGGAACACAAGAGACCGAAAGGTCAAACATGAATCGTATAGAAGATACGATAAACATGAAGATGTTCACCGATGATGACTAGTCCGTCTCACGTGATGAACAGACACAACCTAGTTAACTCGGATCATGTATCACTTAGATGACTAGAGGGATGTCTATCTGAGTGGGAGTTCATTAAATAGTTTGATTAGATGAACTTAATTGTCATGAACTTAGTCTAAAACCTTTGCAATATGTCTTGTAGATCAAATGGCCCACGCTAATGTTGCCCTCAACTTCAACGCGTTCCTAGAGAAAACCAAGCTGAAAGACGATGGTAGCAACTATACGGACTGGGTCCGGAACTTGAGGATCATCCTCATAGCTGCCAAGAAAGCATATGTCCTAGATGAACCGCTAGGTGAAGCAACCGTTTTCCCAGCAACTCAAGACGTTATGAATGCCTGGCAGTCGCATAGTGATGATCACTCCCTGGTTCAGTGCGGCATGCTTTACAGCTTAGAACCGGGGCTCCAAAAGCGTTTTGAGCAGCACGGAGCATATGAGATGTTCCAAGAGCTGAAAATGGTTTTCCAAGCTCATGCCCGGGTCGAGAGATATGAAGTCTCCGACAAGTTCTACAGTTGTAAGATGGAGGAGAATGGTTCTGTCAGCGAGCACATACTCAAAATGTCTGGGTTGCACAACCGCTTGTCTCAGCTGGGAGTTAATCTCCCGGATGACGCGGTCATTTACAGAATCCTTCAGTCACTCCCACCTAGTTACAAGAGCTTTGTGATGAACTACAATATGCAGGGGATGGTGAAAACCATTCCTGAGGTATTTTCAATGCTGAAATCAGCGGAGGTGGAGATCAAAAAGGAACATCAAGTGTTGATGGTCAATAAAACCACTAGTTTCAACAAAGGAAAGGGTAAGAAGAACTTCAAGAAGGACGGAAAGGGAGTTGCCGCGCCCGGTAAGGCAGTTGCCGTGAAGAAGCCAAAGCATGGACCCAAACCTGAGACTGAGTGCTTTTATTGTAAGGGAAACGGACACTGGAAGCGGAACTGCCCCAAGTACTTAGCGGACAAGAACGCCGGCAACACCAAAGGTATATGTGATATACATGTAATTGATGTGTACCTTACGAGTACTCGTAGTAGCTCCTGGGTATTTGATACCGGTGCGGTTGCTCATATTTGTAACTCAAAACAGGAGTTGCGAAATAAGCAGAGACTGGCGAAGGACGACGTGACGATGCATGTCGGGAATGGTTCCAAGGTCGATGTGATCGCCGTTGGCACGCTACCTCTACATTTACCTACGGGATTAGTTTTAAACCTTAATAATTGTTATTTAGTGCCAGCTTTGAGCATGAACATTGTATCTAGATCTCGTTTAATACGAGATGGCTACTCATTTAAATCCGAGAATAATGGTTGTTCTATTTATATGAGAGATATGTTTTATGGTCATGCCCCGCTTGTCAATGGTTTATTCCTAATGAATCTCGAACGTGATGTTACACATATTCATAGTGTGAATACCAAAAGATGTAAGGTTGATAACGATAGTCCCACATACTTGTGGCATTGCCGCCTTGGTCACATTGGTGTCAAACGCATGAAGAAGCTCCATGCAGATGGACTTTTGGAGTCTCTTGATTACGAATCATTTGACAGATGCGAACCATGCCTCATGGGCAAAATGACCAAGACTCCGTTCTCTGGAACAATGGAGCGAGCAACCAACTTATTTGAAATCATACATACTGATGTGTGCGGTCCAATGAGCGTTGAGGCTCACGGAGGCTATCGTTATGTTCTCACCCTCACTGATGACTTAAGTAGATATGGGTATGTCTACTTGATGAAACACAAGTCTGAGACCTTTGAAAAGTTCAAGGAATTTCAGAATGAGGTAGAGAATCAATGTGACAGAAAAATAAAGTTCTTACGATCAGATCGTGGGGGAGAATATTTGAGTCACGAATTTTGTACGCACTTAAGGAAATGTGGAATTGTTTCACAACTCACGCCGCCTGGAACACCTTAGCGTAACGGTGTGTCCGAACGTCGTAATCGCACTCTATTGGATATGGTGCGATCTATGATGTCTCTTACTGATTTACCGCATTTTAGGGATACACTCTAGAGACAGCTACACTCACTTTAAATAGGGCACCGTCTAAATCCATTGAGACGACACCGTATGAATTATGGTTTGGGAAGAAACCTAAGCTATCGTTTCTAAAAGTTTGGGGATGCGATGCTTATGTCAAGAAACTTAACCTGAAAAGCTCGAACCCAAGTCGGAAAAATGCGCCTTCATAGGATACCCTAAGGAAACCATTGGGTATACCTTCTGCCTCAGATCCGAAGGCAAGATCATTGTTGCCAAGAACGGGTCCTTTCTGGAGAAAGAGTTTCTCTTGAGAGAAGTAAGTGGGAGGAAAGTAGAACTTGATGAAGTACTGCCTCTTGAACTGGGAAGTAGCGCAGCTCAGGAAAATGTTTCTGTGGTGCCTGCACCGACTAGAGAGGAAGTTAATGATGATGATGAAGGTACTTCGAATCAAGTTGCTACTGAACTTCGTAGGTCCACAAGGACACGTTCCACACCAGAATGGTATGGCAACCCTATCCTGGAAATCATGTTGTTTGACAACGGTGAAGCTTTGAACTATGAAGAAGCGATGGCGGGCCCAGATTCCAACAAATGGCTTGAAGCCATGCAATCCGAGATAGGATCCATGTATGAAAACAATGTATGGACTTTGACAGACTTGCCCGATGATCGGTGAGCGATAGAAAATAAATGGATCTTTAAGAAGAAGACGGATGCGGATGGTAATGTTACCATCTATAAAGCTCGACTTGTCGCTAAGGGTTATCGACAAGTTCAAGGGGTTGACTACGATGAGACCTTCTCACCCGTAGCGAAGCTGAAGTCCGTCTGAATCATGTTAGCAATTGCCGCATTCTACGATTATGAGATATGGCAAATGGACGTCAAAACGGCACTCCTTAACGGCTTTCTTAAGGAATAATTGTATATGATGCAGCCAGAAGGTTTTGTCGATCCTAAGAATGCTAACAAGGTATGCAAGCTCCAGTGCTCCATCTATGGGCTGGTGCAAGCATCTCAGAGTTGGAACATTCGCTTTGATGAAATGATCAAAGTGTTTGGGTTTATGCAGACTTATGGAGAAGCATGCGTTTACAAGAAAGTGAGTGGGAGCTCTGTAGCATTTCTCATATTATATGTGGATGACATACTATTGATGGAAAATGATATAGAACTTTTGGAAAGCATAAAGGCCTACTTGAATAAGTGTTTTTCAATGAAGGACCTTGGAGAAGCTGCTTACTATTAGGCATCAAGATCTATAGAGATAGATCAAGACGCCTCATAGGTCTTTCACAAAGCACATATCTTGATAAGATATTGAAGAAGTTCAATATGGATCAGTCCAAGAAGGGGTTCTTGCCTGTATTGCAAGGTGTGAAATTGAGCTTGGCTCAAAGTCCGACCACAGCAGAAGATAGAGAAAAGATGAGTGTCATCCCCTATGCCTCAGCCATAGGGTCTATTATGTAAGCCATGCTGTGTACCAGACCTGATGTAAACATTGCCGTAAGTTTGGTAGGGAGGTACCAAAGTAATCCCGGCATGGAACACTGGACAGCGGTCAAGAATATCCTGAAGTACCTGAAAAGGACTAAGGATATGTTTCTCGTTTATGGAGGTGACGAAGAGCTCGACGTAAAGACTTACGTTGATGCTAGCTTCAACACAGATCTGGATGACTCCAAGTCACAAACCGGATACGTGTATATTTTGAATGGTGGGGTAGTATGCTGGTGCAGTTCCAAGCAAAGCGTCGTGGCGGGATCTACATGTGAAGCGGAATACATGGTAGCCTCGGAGGCAGCACATGAAGCAATCTGCATGAAGGAGTTCATTACCGACCTAGGAGTTATTCCCAATGCGTCGGGCCTAATGACTCTCTTCTGTGACAACACTAGAGCTATTACCCTTGCCAAGGAGCCCAGGTTTACAAAGAAGACCAGACACATCAAGCGTCGCTTCAACACCATTCGTGAAAATGTTCAAGATGGAGACATAGATATTTGTAAAGTGCATACAGATCTGAATGTCGCAGATCCGTTGACTAAACCTCTTCCACAAGCAAAACATGATCAACACCAGAACTCTGTGGTTGTTCGATTCATCACAATGTAACCAGATTATTGACTCTAGTGCAAGTGGGAGACTATTGGAAATATGCCCTAGAGGCAATAATAAAATGGTTATTATTATATTTCCCTGTTCATGATAACTGTCTATTATTCATGCTATAATTGTATTGACTGGAAACCGTAATACATGTGTGAATACATAGACCACAACAAGTCCCTAGTGAGCCTCTAGTTGACTAGCTCGTTGATCAACAGATGGTCATGGTTTCCTGACTATGGACATTGGATGTCATTGATAACGAGATCACATCATTGGGAGAATGATGTGATGGACAAGACCCAATCCTAAGCATAGCACAAGATCGTGTAGTTCGTATGCTAAAGCTTTTCTAATGTCAAGTATCATTTCCATAGACCATGAGATCGTGCAACTCCCGGATACCGTAGGAATGCTTTGGGTGTACCAAACGTCACAATGTAACTGGGTGGCTGTAAAGGTGCATTACAGGTATCTCCAAAAGTGTCTGTTGGGTTGGCATGAATCGAGACTGGGATTTGTCACTCCGTATGACGGAGAGGTATCTCTGGGCCCACTCGGTAATGCATCATCATAATGAGCTCAATGTGACTAAGTAGTTGGTCATGGGATCATACATTACGGAACGAGTAATGTGACTTGCCGGTAACGAGATTCAACGAGGAATTGGGATACCGACGATCAAATCTCGGGCAAGTAACATACCGATTGACAAAGGGAATTGTATACGGGATTACTTGAATCCTCGACATCGTGGTTCATCTGGTGAGATCATCATGGAACATGTGGGATTCAACATGGGTATCCAGATCCGCTATTGGTTATTGGCCAGAGAGCTGTCTCGGTCATGTCTGCATGATTCCCGAACCCGTAGGGTCTACACACTTAAGGTTCGATGACGCTAGGGTTATAAGGAAGATTTGTATGTGATTACCGAATGTTGTTTGGAGTCCCGGATGAGATCCCGGACGTCACGACGAGTTCCGGATTGGTCCGGAGGTGAAGATTTATATATGGGAAGTCATCATTCGGTCACCGGAAATATTCGGGGGTATACCGGTAATGTACCTGGACCACCAGACAGGTTCCGAGGGTCCACCGGGAGGGTCCACCTGCCCCGGAGGGACTTATGGGCTGTAGGTGGAAGGGAACAATCCCCAAGTGGGCTGAGCGCCACCCTCCCCTAGGGCCCATGCACCTAGGGTTGGGGGGGGACCCTAAAGGGGGTGCCCCCCTTGGCTTGGGGGGCAAGCCCCCTCCCCCCTTGGCCGCTACCCCCCTCTAGATCCCATCTAGAGGGACCACCCCCTTCCCCCTTCTCTGTATAAATAGTGGGGTGGAGGGAGGGGTCCAGCACCACGTCCAAGGCGCAGCCCCTCCCCTCCCCAACACCTCTCCTCCTCCGCGTGAGCTTGGCGAAGCCCTGCCAAAGAACTTCCACTCCATCACCACCACGCCGTCGTGCTGTTGTTGGAGCCTTCTTCCTCAACCTCTTCCTCCTCCTTGCTGGATCAAGGCGCGGGAGACGTCACCGGGCTGCACGAGTGTTGAACGCGGAGGTGCCGTTGTTCGGCGCTTAGATCAGAATCCACCGCTATCTGAATCGCTTCGAGTGCGACTCCTTCATCCGCGTTCTTGCAATGCTTCCATCTCGCGATATTCAAGGGTATGAAGGTGCACTCCCCTCTCTCTCGTTGCTAGTTCCTCCATAGATTGATCTTGGTGATGCGTAGAATTTTTTTAATTTCTGCAACGATCCCCATCACTTAACACGGTAGATGTCCTAGCTGAAGGACTTAGATGTGGAGCCATCGCAGCTAGGTTAGCTTGAAGGGGTTATACGGGACAAAGAACACACAGAGTTTACCCAGGTTCGGCCCCTCTCAATGAGGTAAAAGCCTACTCCTACTTTAGGTTGTATTGCTTGGATTTTGATTACCAGGGAGGAAATAGCTTAACCTAGTTCTCGATTGATCGTTACTCGAGTTAACCCGCCGCCGGGTCACCCCTTTATATACAGGTTGATGCCCGACGGCTTACAGAGTCCAAGCCGGCTGATAAAAATGTGACCGGCTCGGTTTCTAACTAAGCTTGCCTTACAAAACAAGTTAACGTATGGCGGCTCACACCTTTGGGCCTCAAGTCGCCTCCGGGTCTTGGGCCTTCAATAGGCTTGCTTTATGGACCGCCATCTTCATGTATTCTTGGACCTTATCGGGCCTCCTCATCTTTAAGCCACCAGTGGCATGACCCAACCCCTCCTGGGCGGGTCATACTTAGTAGTTATATCCCCAACATTAGGCCCCAGGTTGATTTGAACTTGTTCACATCAATCTTGATCACCTGACTTAGTAGAATCTTCCATTACCAGTTCCTTATCAATTCATTGTAACCCGCCATGACGTCACATCATAGAATCGTGGTAACTTGCCATGACATCAAGCGCATTAATTTCACACAAAGCCCATGACATCTCAACAGATCTTTATCTTAATAGACTTCCCGAGAATCGAGGCGTCCATATAGCCACACAATCATTTTCGGCCTCCTCGATTCCTGTGCATGCCATATAGTCACCTCCTTATAAATACGGACAGGGGGCCCTTCTTTTCACTTTTTACCCCTATCCTCACATCTTCTTCTTCTTCCTCGCGACTCCACTGCAATCGAGCTCCGCTGCCGCTGTCGCCAATAGCACCAAATTCGGCCGCTGCATCGACCTGAATGGACCAGAGACCTGCAGTAGACCTCTGCTATTCATCAGCGCCAGTAAGCACTCGCCTTTCTTCATAACAGATCTGCATTAGTGTTTCGTCGTTTGTCGGTGTTCATCATTGTTCTTCATTTATAACACTTAGTTTGATCCGAACACGCCACTGAAGTTATGCGGTAGTACTTTTAGCATCCCTTTCCAATCGCAGAAAGCACCTTTTCTATACAAGAACCCATCTGAGCACATGAGTTCTTCCGCTGCCACCACCTTAGGTTGAAAATTTATTATATTTTCTGAACTGCTATAGTTCCGAAATAATAGAACTGACCTGTGGAACCCTTTTGCTCAGTACTTAGCAAAATTTCACTCATAGGTCTACATACACTTATGAACTGCGGCCGTGCGGGCAGCTTATATGATAGGCCATAACCCGCCAGATACCATTAGCCCCACTTTAAGCCGTCAGCATCTGTTTAGAATCCGTATAACCCTCCATTGTCTTCTGGTTTAATCATGCCAACCTTTATAGTACGTATTCTCTACATACGAATTGGCCTTGCATAATGCTCTTTATGTTGGGGAACACAGTAATTCAAAAAATTTCCTACAATCACGCAAGATCTATCTAGGAGATGCATAGCAACGAGACGAGAGAGTGTGTCCACGTACCCTCATAGACCGAAAGCGGAAGCGTTTAGTAACACGGTTGATGTAGTCGAACGTCTTCACGATCCAACCGATCCAAGTACCAAACGTACGATGCCTCCATGTTTAGCACTCGTTTAGCACGATGACGTCCCTCGAGCTCTTGATCTAGTTGAGGACGAGGGAGAGTTCCGTTAGCACGACGGGGTGGCGATGGTGTTGATGATGTTACCGGCGCAGGGCTTCACCTAAGCACTATGACGATATGACTGAGGTGTTAAACTATGGAGGGGGGAAGCGCACACGGCTAAGAGAATAACTGTTATGCTTTGGGGTGCCCCCTGCCCCCGTATATAAAGGAGGGAGGGACGATGCTGGCGGCCAGGAGGGGCGCGCGCCATGGGGAGTCCAACTAGGATTCCCAATCCTAGTTGGAGTCCCCTTCCTTTCAAGAGGGGGAGAGAGGGAAGGAGTAGGAGAGGGAGAAGGAAAGAGGGGGGCGCCACCCCCTCCCTAGTCCAATTCGGACCTGCCATGGGGGGGCGGCCACCCTGCGGCCCTCCTCTCCTCTCCACTAAAGCCCATTAAGGCCCACTACTTCTCACGGGGGGTTCCGGTAACCTCTCGGTAATCCGAAAAATGCCCGAACCTTTCCGAAACCTTTCCATTGTCCGAACATAACCTTCCAATATATCAATCTTTATGTCTCGACCATTTCGAGACTCCTCGTCGCATGCGTGATCTTATCCGGGACTCAGAACAAACTTCGGTCATCAAGAACACATAACTCATAATACAAATCATTATTGAACGTTAAGCGTGCGGACCCTACGGGTTCGAGGACTATGTAGACATAATCGAGATACATGTCCGATCAATAACCAATAGCGGAACCTGGATGCTCATATTGGCTCCTACATATTCTATGAAGATCTTTATCGGTCAAACCGCATAACAACATACATTGTTCCCTTTGTCATCGGTATGTTACTTGCCCGAGATTCGATCGTCAGTATCATCATACCTAGTTCAATCTCATTACCGGCAAGTCTCTGTACTCATTCTGTAATGCTTCATCCCGCAAATAACTCATTAGTAACATTGCTTACAAGGCTTATTGTGATGAGCACTACCGAGAGGGCCCAGAGATACCTCTCCGATACACGGAGTGACAAATCTAATCTCGATCTATGCCAACCCAAAAAACACCTTCGGAGACACGTGTAGAGCATCTTTATAATCACCTATTTACATTGTGACGTTTGATAGCACACAAGGTGTTCCTCCGGTATTCGGGAGTTGCATAATCTCATAGTCTGAGGAACATGCATAAGCCATGAAGAAAGCAGTAGCAATGAAACTGTAATGATCATAATGCTAAGCTAACGGATGGGTCTTGTCCATCACATCATTCTCCCAATGATGTGATCCCGTTTATCAAATGACAACACATGTCTATGGCTAGGAAACATAACCATCTTTGATTAACGAGCTAGTCAAGTAGAGGCATACTAGGGACACTATGTGTTGTCTACGTATTCACACATGTACTAAGTTTTTGGTTAATACAATTCTAGCATTGATACGTCTCCGTCGTACCTATAATTTTTGATTGTTCCATGCCAATATTCTACAACTTTTATATACTTTTGGCAACTTTTTAGACTATTTTTTGGGACTAACATATTGATCCAGTTGCCCAGTGCCAGTTCATGTCTGTTGCATGTTTTTTGTTTTGCAGAAACCCAATATCAAACGGAGTCCAAACGGGATAAAAACGGACGGAGATTTTTTTTGGAATATTTATGATTTTTAGGAAGTGGAATCAACGCGAAATGGTGTCCGGGGTGGCCACGAGACAGGGGGCGCGCCCTCCCCCTGGGCGCGGCCTGGGCTCTCGTGGGCCACCCGTAAGGCAGTTGACGCTCTTCTTTTGGCGCAAGAAAGTTAATTTTATGAGAAAGATCTGGGCGAAAGGTTTACCCCAATCGGAGTTACGGATCTCCGGATATTTAAAAAACGGTGAAGGGGTAGAATTTGAGAACGCAGAAACAGAGAGATAGATCCAATCTCGGAGTTCTTTCGCCCCTCCCACGCCATGGGAGCCAAGGACCAGAGGGGAAACCCTTCTCCCATCTAGGGAGAAGGTCAAGGAAGAATAAGAAGAAGGGGGGCTCTCTCCCCCTTGCTTCCGGTGGCGCCGGAACGCCGCCGGGGGCCATCATCATCACCGCGATCTTCACCAACACCGCCGTCATCTTCACCAACATCTCCATCACCCTCCCCCATCTATATCCAGCGGTCCACTCTCCCACAACCCGCTGTACCCTCTACTTGAACATGGTTCTTTATGCTTCATATTATTTCCCAATGATGCGTTGCCATCCTATGATGTTTGAGTAGATTTCCATTGTCCTATCGGTGATTGATGAATTGCTATGATTGGTTTGAGTTGCATGTTTTATTATTGGTGTTGTCCTATTGTGCCCTCCGTGTCACACAAGTGTGAGGGATCCCCGCTGTAGGGTTTGCAATATGTTTATGATTTGCTTATGGTGGGTGGCGTGAGTGACATGAAGCACAAACCCGAGTAAGTAGGTTGTTTGCGTATGGGATAAAAGGGGACTTGATGCTTTAATCTATGGTTGGGTTTTACCTTAATGAATCTTTAGTAGTTGCGGATGCTTGCTAGAGTTCCAATCATAAGTGCATGGAATTCCAAGTAAGGGATGATATGTTAGCTTATGCCTCTCCCTCAAATAGAATTGCAATAGTGATCACCGGTCTAGTAACATAGTCGATTTCTTAGGGACAATTCCACAACTCCTACCACCACTTTTACACACTCGCTATATTTACTTTATTGCATCTTTATTTAAACAGCCCCTAGTTTATATTTACTTGTTCTTTATTATCTTGCAAACCTATCCAACAACACCTATAAAGTAATTCTAGTTTCTTACTTGTTCTAGGTAAAGCGAACGTCAAGCGTGCGTAGAGTCGTATCAGTGGCTGATAGGACTTGAGGGAGTATTTGTTCTACCTTTAGCTCCTCGTTGGGTTCGACACTCTTACTTATCGAAAGAGGCTACAACTATCCCGTATACTTGCGGGTCATCAAGACCTTTTTCTGGCGCCGTTGCCGAGGAGTCATAGCGTGGGGTGAATATTCTCGTGTGTTCTTGTTTGCTTTATCACTAAGTAATTTTTATTTGCTATTCTTAGTTGTTCTCTATCTTTAGTTATGGATATGGAACGCAAAATACCAAAAAAATTAGCTGTACTTGCTACTCATGAGGATGGGGTAACTCCTAAAACCCTCGATTCTCATTATGCGAAAGATATTGTGTACTACTTTGATAATCCTAAGAAAACCCCATTCAACTATATAATGGGAGACACGTTGGATCAACGTGAATACTTTAGGGATTATCGCTCGACACAAAAAGGGAAACTATTATGGGATCAATTTATTATGTTGCGTTGGTATGCCTGGAATCTATGCTTGAGATATGATATTACTTGTTGCTCTAGGATGGAGGCTCCACACCTTCCCTTTTCATGCAAATTTAATGATAATGAAACCTTAGCTTCTTATGCTAACGGTATATATGATTACTATGATGTGGAACAAATAGAAGAATTTGTTGCTTTTAAGGCTGCTTATGAAATTGAATCTTTGTTTGAAAAGTATGAAGCTTTAGATGATGATGCTTATAGGCCTGAAAATCTTGGTATACTTAGATATTGCTATGAAAATTATAAATACAATTACTATATTAATGCATTTATTGAGAAAGTCTCCGCTGTCCAAGAAGAGACTAATATTTTGCAGGAAGCTATGGAAGAAGAAATTGATGAAGATGTGAGCTCATTGGATGAAAATGATGACGAGGAGAGCGAAGAACAAAAGGAGGAAGAGCGGATTAGCTACCCGTGCCCACCTTCTAATGAGAGTAACCCTCCAACTCATACATTATTTAATTCCCCTTCGTGCTTACCGAAGGATGATTGCTATGATGATTGCTATGATCCCTTGAATTTGTTTGAAATATCCCTTTTTGATGATGCTTGCTATGCTTGTGGCCAAGATGCCAATATGAATTATTCTTATGAAGATGAACTTTCTATAGTTCCTTATGTTAAACATGAAATTGTTTCTATTGCACCCATGCATGATAGTTCTATTATCTTTTTGAATTCTCCAAACTACACTATATCGGAGAAGTTTGTGCTTATTAAGGATTATATTGATGGGTTGCCTTTTACCATTGCACATGATGATTTTGATGAATGTAATATGCATGTGATTTGCTGCTCCTACTTGCAATTATTATGAGAGAGGAACTATATCTCCACCTCTCTATGTTTCCAACACGATAGAATTGCAAGAAACTGCTTATACTATGCATTGGCCTTTACTTGGTGTGCATGAATTGTTCTTTTATGAAATGCGGCGGCGTAGGAAGAGAGTTAGACTTCGTTGTTGCATGATATATGTTACTTTGTGCTCACTACTAAATTACAAATCATTGTTAATTAAAATTGGCTTTGATATACCTTGGGATCCGGGTGGATTCATTACTTGAGCACTAAATGCCTAGCTTAATGGCTTTAAAGAAAGCGCTGCCAGGGAGACAACCCATAAGTTTTAGAGAGTCATTTATTTCTGTTGAGTGCTTTTATATAGTTTAAAAACACAAAAATAAAGAGGGGAACCAAAAAACTTTTCAAAAAGGAAAGTGAAAGTGAGAAAGACAAGCATTGTTGAAGTGGGAGCTAGCCTTGAACTTTGTTCATGGTCACGGAAACTTTGTGAATCTTAATTACAGAAACTTTTAAACAAAAATAATTATCCCTTTGTATAATTCCATTGTATTATAAAAGTAATGTGCCAAGGTTTGCCTTTAGGATGTTTACATTGCTTGTTGGTTTGTACGATGCAGGACAGAAACTTTAGCTGTAGTGCGCGATTTTACATTTTTAACTGGAACGTCAGTTAGCTCTGATTCCTTTTTGCACTGTCTTGCTATACAACTTGTTTATTTTTCCTAATTTTGGTAGAATTTTTGGGGTACCAGAAGTATGGTGGATGTTCAGATTGCTACAGACTGTTCTGTTTTTCACAGATTCTGTTTTTGATGCATAGCTTGCTTGTTTTGATGAATCTACCAATTTATATTAGTGGATTAAGCCATGGAAAAGTTATATTACAGTAGACACAATGCAAAAACAAAATATGAATTGGTTTGCAAAAGTGCTTAGAGTGGTGATTTGCTTTATTATACTAACGGATCTTACCGAGTTTTCTGTTGAAGTTGTGTGTGGATGTAGTGTCTAATCGAGGATGTCTCGATATGAGGAAAAGGAAGAGAGTCAAGAGCTCAAGCTTGGGGATTCCCGAGGCACCCCAAGTAAATGTTCAAGGAGCCTCAAGCGTCTAAGCTTGGGGATGCCCCATAAGGCATCCCCTCTTTCTTCAACAAGTATCGGTATGTTTTCGAATGCGTTTCGTTCATGCATTATGTGCAAGTCTTGGAGTGTCTTTTGCATTTAGTTTTCATTTTTCTTTTATGCACCATGCTAGTATGAGATAGTCCTTGGTTGATTTATAGAATGCTCATTGCACCTCACTTAAATCTTTTGAGTGTGGCTTTATAGAATGCTTCATGTGCTTCACTTATATCATTTGAAGTTTGGATTGCCTGTTTCTCTTCATATAGACAACCGCCATTTGTAGAATGCTCTTTTGCTTCACTTATAGTTGTTAGAGCGTGGACATATCTTTTGTAGAAAGAATTAAACTCTCTTGCTTCACTTATATTTACTTAGAGAGATGACGGGAATTGGTCATTCACATGGTTAGTCATAAAATCCTACATAAACTTGTAGATCGCTGAATATGATATGTTTGATTCCTTGCAATAGTTTTGCAATATAAATATGGTGATATTAGAGTCATGCTAGTGGGTGGTTGTGGATTGTAGAGACACTTGTGTTGAGGTTTGCAAGTCCCGTAGCATGCACGTATGGTAACCGTTGTGTGACAAATTTGAAGCATGGGGTGTTTCTTTGATTGTCTTCCTTATGAGTGGCGGTCGGGGACGAGCGATGGTCTTTTCCTACCAATCTATCCCCCTAGGGGCATGCATAGTAGTACTTTGCTTCGAAGGCTAATAAACTTTTGCAATAGGTATATGAGTTCTTTATGACTAATGTGAGTCCATGGATTATACGCACTTTTACCTTTCCATAATTGCTAACCTCTTCGGTACCGTGCATTGCCCTTTCTCTCCTCGAGAGTTGGTGCAAACTTTGCCGGTGCATCCAAACCCCGTGATATGATACGGTCTATCACACATAAGCCTCATTATATCTTCCTCATAACAGCCACCATACCTACCTATCATGGCATTTCCATAGCCATTCCGAGATATATTGCCATGCAACTTCCATCATCATCATATACATGACTTGAGGATTCATTGTCATATTGCTTTGCATGATCGTAAGATAGCTAGCATGATGTTTTCATGGCTTGTCCGTTTTTTGATGTCATTACTACGCTAGATCATTGCACATCCCGGTACACCGCCGGAAGCATTCATATAGAGTCATATCTTTGTTCCAGTATCGAGTTGTAATATCGAGTTGTAAGTAAATAAAAGTGTGATGATCATCATTATTAGAGCATTGTCCCCAAAAAGAAAAAATAGAAAGGCCAAAAAGAAAAAAAGAAAAGAAAGGCCAAAGAAAAAAAGAAAAAAAAAAGAAAAAAAGAAAAAGAAAAAGAAAAAAAGAAAATAAATAAAAAGGGGCAATGTTACTATCTCTTTTTCCACACTTGTGCTTGAAAGTAGCACCATGTTCTTCATGTAGTGAGTCTCATATCTTGTGCTTCAAAGTAGCACCATGTTCTTCATATAGATTGTCTCCTATGTTGTCACTTTCATATAATAGTGGGAATTTTTCATTATAGAACTTGGCTTGTATATTCCAACGATGGGCTTCCTCAAATGCCCTAGGTCTTCATGAGCAAGCAAGTTGGATGCACACCCACTTAGTTTCTTTTGTTGAGCTTTCATACACTTATAGCTCTTAGTGCATCCATTGCATGGCAATCCCTACTCCTCACATTGACATCAATTGATGGGCATCTCCATAGCCCGTTGATTAGCCGCGTCGATGTGAGACTTTCTCCTTTTTTGTCTTCTCCACATAACCTCCATCATATATTCTATTCCACCTATAGTGCTATATCCATGGCTTGCGCTCATGTATTGCGTGAGGGTTGAAAAAGCTGAAGCGCGTTAAAAAGTACGAACCAATTGCTCTGCTTGTCATCCGGGTTGTGCATGATGGGGGCATTTTGTGTGACGAAAATAAAGCATGGCCAAACTGTATGATTTTGTAGGGATAAGCTTGCTTTGGCCTTGTTGTTTTCAAAAGACATGATTACTTTATTGGTACGCCCGAAGTATTATTGTTTTTATGTCAAATGATAGACTATTACTTTGAATCACTCGTGTCTTGATATTCATGCCATGATTAGACATATGATCAAGATTATGCTAGGTAGCATTCCACATCAAAAATTAACTTTTTTATCATTTACCTACTCGAGGACGAGCAGGAATTAAGCTTGGGGATGCTGATACGTCTCCGTCGTATCTAAATTTTTTGATTCTTCCATGCCAATATTCTACAACTTTTATATACTTTTGGCAACTTTTTATACTATTTTTTGGGACTAACATATTGATCCAATGCCCAGTGCCAGTTCCTGTCTGTTGCATGTTTTTTGTTTCGCAGAAACCCAATATCAAACGGAGTCCAAACGGGATAAAAACGGACGGAGATTTTTTTGGAATATTTCTGATTTTTAGGAAGTGGAATCAACACGAAACGGTGTCCGGGGTGGCCACGAGACAGGGGGGCGTGCCCTCCCCCCTAGGCGCGGCCTGGGCTCTCGTGGGCCACCCGTAAGGCGGTTGACGCTCTTCTTTTGGCGCAAGAAAGCTAATTTTGTGAGAAAAATCTGGGCGAAAGATTCACCCAAATCGGAGTTACGGATCTCCGGATATTTAAGAAACGGTGAAGGGGTAGAATCTGAGAACGCAGAAACAGAGAGATAGATCCAATCTCGGAGGGGCTCCCTCCCCTCCCATGCCATGGGAGCCAAGGACCAGAGGGGAAACCCTTCTCCCATCTAGGGAGAAGGTCAATGAAGAAGAAGAAGAAGGGGGGCTCTCTCCCCCTTGCTTCCGGTGGCGCCGGAACGCCGCCGGGGGCCATCATCATCACCGCGATCTTCACCAACACCGCCGTCATCTTCACCAACACCTCCATCATCTTCCCCCATCTATATCCAGCGGTCCACTCTCCCACAACCCGCTGTACCCTCTACTTGAACATGGTGCTTTATGCTTCATATTATTTCCCAATGATGTGTTGCCATCCTATGATGTCTGAGTAGATTTCCATTGTCCTATCGGTGATTGATGAATTGCTATGATTTGTTTGAGTTGCATGTTTTATTATTGGTGCTGTCCTATTGTGCCCTCCGTGTCGCTCAAGCGTGAGGGACCCCCGCTGTAGGGTTTGCAATATGTTTATGATTTGCTTATGGTGGGTGGCGTGAGTGACATGAAGCACAAACCCGAGTAAGTAGGTTGTTTGCGTATGGGATAAAAGGGGACTTGATGCTTTAATGCTATGGTTGGGTTTTACCTTAATGAATCTTTAGTAGTTGCGGATGCTTGCTAGAGTTCCAATCATGACTGCATAGAATTCCAAGTAAGGGATGATATGTTAGCTTATGCCTCTCCCTCAAATAGAATTGCAATAGTGATTACCGGTCTAGTAACATAGTCAATTTCTTAGGGACAATTCCACAACTCCTACCACCACTTTTCCACACTCGCTATATTTACTTTATTGCATCTTTATTTAAACATCCCCTAGTTTATATTTACTTGTTCTTTATTATCTTTCAAACCTATCCAACAACACCTACAAAATACTTCTAGTTTCTTACTTGTTCTAGGTAAAGCGAACGTCAAGCGTGCGTAGAGTCGTATCAGTGGCCGATAGGACTTGAGAGAGTATTTGTTCTACCTTTAGCTCCTCGTTGGGTTCGACACTCTTACTTATCGAAAGAGGCTACAACTATCCCATATACTTGCGGGTCATCTAGCATGAATAATAAACATTTATCATGATATAAGGAAATATAAATAAGACCTTTATTATTGCATCTAGGGAATATTTACTTCACTTTATTTTTTGATCACTGGACGGTTTAACAGCATAACCTTAATTCAACAATATTTTTCTTTCTAGGCCTTTTATCAACAATAATGACCAAAACTGTTACTTCATGCATCTGGGTCGCCTCCCAGGTTACCGAGCAGACGTTGAACGAGCATGTTCAAGTGGGTGTCTTAGCTGCAAAGAACGTTATCCACTGGAGAGTCCCAGAAATAGAAACCACTCCTGACCCCAAAGAAGGCAAAGTTGTAGTTTTTACTGATCAAATGCTCCGGGGTTTTACTCCACCCGGCACAAAATTCTTACTTGATGTGCTACGTTTCTTCCAACTTCATCCTCAAGATATCGAGCCCAACTCTGTTTCAAATATCTACAACTTCCAAGTTTTTTGCGAAGTGTACCTTCAACAAGCGCCCACTGTAGAACTATCCAGAGAATTCTACTACTTGAACCACCAAACCGAGTTCACGGACGGGCCTATCCTAGAAATAGATGGCATTTCAATTCAGAGACGGAAATAAGCCACTTTTCCTGCCGCCGCACCTCCTAGTCATCCAAAGGACTTGAACCAGACTTGGTTTTACTGCAAGGATACATCTCTAGAAGGTGAAAACCCTCTATCGGGTTACCGTGAAAGCCGGCTTAGCAACAGACATCCTCTGCCAGAACAGATCAACACAAAAGAACGGGCCAAATATATGCCCATCTTTTCAAAGATTAGAGCCTTAATGGCCAATGGGTTGACCGGACTTGATTTAGTCTGGTGCTGGGTTGCATGGACGATCTTACCCTTAAGCCGCCGGCCCGGCTTAATGTGTGAGTATACTGGTAACATCAAAGATCCCCAACGCCACTACCAAATAGAACTGAACGATGATAAGATCAATAAGATGACCAAAACGCTGCTTAAAGAGAGCTTGGAAACTTGCAGCAAAATAGGGTTGAATCCTTTCTACACACTTAACAAACCTCCAGCTATAAGTATTTTGAGAAATTTCTAACTCATTCCTTATTTACATAAATTTTCCTCTCACAATCACTTGATTTTTGCATGCTGACTCCCCCTTTTGGAACAAGAAGCTTCAAGACAAACCGGCCAAAAAGGTCAGGGCAAAGTACAAGGCTACCAAAAAGCCTGCCAAGAAGAAAACAAGCACAATTGATCCATTTACTCTGGAAGATGAGTTGGAGGTAGAACTTGACTCCCTTGTCTCCTTTTTTATACACCTTATTGACACTGATTGCTATCAGGATGACACAGAAGGAAGTCAGGCAGATGTTGAAGAGGTAACTATCATTTCCTCCGACTCAGAGCCTTTATCAAGAACGAAAATTCATAAGGTAACCCGGAAAGTAAGGTTTTCTCCTTTGGCTTACTTGGATCCCAACTTTATTTTGAAGAAACAACAGCATGAAGCTCGGCACAACCCGGAATAGTGGAGGTGGAGAACTTTCCGCAAGTTTACCCAACACACCGGCCCCTCACAAATGCCGAAAAGAGGTGCCTTAGAATTCAATCTCTTTTACCCAAAGGCGGGTCTTATACGCCAACCACTTAATCCTTCCGACTCAAATTATCAGGGAACTTCTCATTCCTCTTCTGGCGACTCATCGCAGACCCAAATACCTGCCTTCAAACTTGCCCCTGGGTAATGATATCTAACTTTGCAATTTTAACATCTGTAAACTGATATACTTATATCATCATCGCTTTTATTTTTCCAATGGTGTGGCAAAGCCGAGCAAGAAACTGAAACCAACTAAGCCGACCGAAGAGCCCAAAATCCATGAACTTGAGAAACAAACCTCCACTAAAGCCTCTCAACCAACTCCAGCAGCTACTGCTGATGATCCGCCACCTGAGGCTCATGAAATCATGGTAGATTCAATGGGCGTTGATCCATCCAGAGCTAAGTCGCCCAGTCCCATAAGACCTGCTGATGAAACTCCTTCTCAACAAGACCCCACTGTTCTGGCAAGCACTCTGTCAAAGAGGAGCTGATTTAAAAGAGCAAGTCTAGGTTTGACATTGCCAACTACTCTCACTTGGGCGTTAATGAATTATTCTCTGGCTATCTTAGGCAGCTCCATACTGGTTGTGACCTTGAGGTCGACATCATCAAGAAGATGCACCAGAAATATGAGGTATGAACATCTGTCTTCTCCGTTTATACACTTATCCAGCCCCAAGTCCTAACCATAGGAAAGATTGATTGAGTATGGTGAAGACTTTAATCAGTACGCCTTAGCAAACTTCGAGCCATAGCCCCCATGAACCGGCTTGTCTTGACAAAGATGAGCCGGATCATTGAAATTAGCTCTAAGGAATAAAATTTCACCTCATAGCCTTCATAGGCCGGTTTAGCTTGAAAAAGATGAACTGGGTTCTTTCTGCAATTGGAAAGAACTTCTACCCACATTAGCCCCCAAGTGCCAAGTGCTTTGCTTGCAAAGGGATTGGGACTTGTATGTATATGTGTCTTAAAAAATTTGATGATGACTATATAATCTTTACTTGCAGGAAATCTTGGCTCAAACTGAGTCTCAATTGAGCGACTTAAAAACCAGGCTGGAGCGCCAAGAGGCTGAGACCCGGAATGTTGATGCCAATTTTAAATTTACCTTGGATGAAAATGAAAAACTCAAAAACGGATTTTCTACAGAGAAAACCACCTAGGAGGAAGAAAAGGCTGGATTAACCTAAAGAGCAGAAGCCGCTGAATCTGCATTGAAAGACGCTACCACAGAGCTGACCGGCTTAAAACGCCAGATTTCCCAGATGACAGTTGCGATCTTTGGTAAGTCTTTCAAGAAGCTTTGACCATTTCCAATTTGATCTTGTTAATCTGGCTGACAATTTATCTGTTACTTTTGTTCAACAGGCCCCAGGAGTAGCAACCTTGTCTAGAACATGCTAGTGAAGCTGAAGGCGGTTTATACTCTGGTAGAATAGTTGTACACAGGCACACAACGGTCCTTATCAGTTACGTCGCATAACAAGCAGCGACCTTCACTCATCAAGGATGTACTGGACAAGTTATCTGTTATGCCCAAGAGAAATGAAGAAGTCAAGCGTTCTGCCGTTTGGGCCAGTGCTATTACTGCATTAAGCCGGGCCAAAGCATGGCAGGCGGAGCTAGATCCAGAAGAGCTGGCAACTAGCTGTCTGATCCTGAAAGAGGATGGGTCTCCCTTTGAAGCCAGCGACTTTACCAAATGTGTAAAGGAGATGCGCCCTTTGGCAACCTAGCTGGCCGAAAAAACTGATTTGTTGAAGTATCAGCCGGCTTACACAAAGGAGAATACAAAAGTGAAAGCGTCGGCTTATGAGATTGTAGATCTCATTCCTCCAATATGTAAGCACACTTTTGGTCCTAACACTGATCCATCTGATCTTATAGATGACGAAGCTGAATTCCAAGCTTAACCGACATCGATTGGACTTCATCTGACTTCCAGACAATGGAGGGAGGAGAATAAGAACCGGCGCAGGATGACCCAGAAGTTTCAACTCGCCAAAACCAAGACAATTGATCCCCAGGGCAACCGCAGCACAATGCTTCTCTTTTGAAAAACTCTTAATCATTTGGGCTTGAAAAGCCATGTAATAGGCTTAGTGAGAACAATGATCTGCCATGCCATCGTGCATGTTTTGAGCCTTCAAAACTGCCGATGCATTTTCTATATGCCTTTGATGAATTTGCAAGGAATATTATACCATCCTGTGATGTTTCTGCACACATAATGAACAACATATACCCTGGCGGTTTACACCAGGGCGAGTCATAACATCCAATACAATATGTTCTGGCGACTTAAAGTCTATGACCGGGGTAGGTTATCAAACCTCGCATATTCATATAACAAGTAAAAACATACCTATGAAATTGGTTCATACTGCCAGCTTACATCGCCCTATCCAGTGAGGGTGACAGCCCAAAGACTTATAGCGCATAATTCCAATGGCGCAATCAAAGTATACTGGCGACTTAACGTCCAAAGCCAGAACATGTTCTCAGAACCTCAGATATGCTCAAAGATGAGTCATAAGGATTAAGGTTACATGGCCTGAATCGTTTTAAACCATATGTTAATATGGTACAAGGATATGAACCCAAACAATGTGCAGATAAAATAACAAATCACAAAAAACAAGGTTTTCATAGGCCGCCAAGCCGAAATTTCAACTGCTTTCATGGGCAGCACATGCACTAAGTTAATCCTTCATTAAACTCTGTAAGCCGGCCCTCACATGACCAACCATCGTTTTAACCTCGACAAGTTCAGGGTCTTTTACAGGAATTACTGTTGAGAGTACGGTGGGTCATTCCAGGATTACCTGGGTAGAGTGACAAGGACATACAGGCAGGATAAACCAGAATTTGGTGAATACACACTACAAGAAATATGTCAACTAGTGACCTTGTGTCAGTGACCCTGGAAGAATTGGTCATAGATCTATGACCATTTCAGACCAATTGGTCAAAAGCTGTTCGGGGGGCTCCAAACCCTAAACAATAGCGACTATTTTGATCAGAAAGGTCGTAATTTCCTTACACAAAATGGTCATAAAGCAGATAGCACAGGTCCGCTGCCTTATTTTTAGCTGATCATGACCAATATAGATGGTCATAACCTAGTAAAATGTGGTGGGGTGCTATGGCTAGGCGCCACCTAATCAGTTTTGCCTATGTGTCATGTCCATCTGGCAATTTTTGCCCCAAGTTGTGAAGCAACCTATATTTTCGTCATTCCCAAAATTCCCAAAAAAATCTCATAAATTCTTTGGGTCATATCTTCGTCAAATATGTCAAAAACCTTCCTTTCCTAGTTCAAAAATAATTCAACAATATTCATTTTCCTATTCTGTTCAGAACAACACTTTGTGAAGGAAGTACCACTTTGGCATGTCCAAATAGTATCCATTTTCTACGGTGCTTTCCTATGCCCAAATAACCATCCTCCACCAAATGCCAGCTCAATCCATTAATTATTTTGAGCCCAGCTTCAACATTCGTATTTATGTCCAGTGTGGTACTTTGCAAAGCAAGTACCATCTAGGCTCCTCCTTTTGAGGTGAAAATTTGTGAAGAAAGTCTTCTTAGTAACTGATCATCCTCAGCCAAAACTCACGCCCATTAGCCATGTACATTTCCCGTACCGCTAATCAAACACTTGGCTGCTAATTCATGTTTGAGCATCGATAGGTCTCCTCGTGAGAATCTTATGTTGTAATTTTCTTCCTAGCACCTACCTGGGGAGTGCCCAACCCACTAGACATGCCTAGGCCGCCCAGAACACATGGCAATGCCACGGTCACGCAGTGGGCATGCGAGTTTACGCGCTCTAGAGTTGGGGCCCTCGGCCACCGCCCAAACCTCGATGTATCACCACCAAAACATGTATTTATGATTAAATAGGTACTTATGTAACTAGAAATGTTTTTTGGAAAAAATAAATAGCAAACTATGAGGCAGCTGCAGTTCAAATTTGACCCGCTTCCAACTGAATCGGCGGAAATTTGTCATTTTCACGACAGGGGGATCAAAACTTTTTACACCCAACCATTTTGTCAATTGTGCATTAAATATGTCCTAGTATTTTAGAAAATTGGTTTGGTCCAATTTTGCAACAATTATTTGGGAGGTCCTTCACAAAAAAACCTCCTTTTGGGCACTCGAAAAATGGAAAATGGTTTTCCGTCCAAAGAAAATGAAAACTTCCTTAGGCAACATTGTTTGCCATTCCAATATGCACCCTTGTGTGCAATATGAGATCATTTGAACAAACTATGCCATGAATGTGGCAATAAGATTGATCATTTGGCTTGCAAGCCATTGATCTCCACACGTGATAGCTCGTTTTTGAGAACACTTTTTTTAAATAATTGCCGTATTACAAGTTTTTTATTTTTTCCTTGGAACTTGGCCACATATAATGACACAATGCGAAGGTTTCCCAATTTTTTGAATTTTTTGAATTTTTATGCTTGTTTCAAAATGCGGTAAAACGGCGGGAATGATCGATCCTAGCTAGTGGTTGAATCTTGGAATTTTTTTGGTGTTTCTCTGATTAAATTGATACTTATGTACCTAGAAATGACTTTTGGAAAAAATATAGAGCAAACTATGAGGCAGCTGCAGTTCAAATTTGACCCGTTTCCACCTGAATCGGCGGGAATTTGTCTTTTTCACGAGAGGTGGATCAAAACTTTTGACACCCAACCATTTGGTAAATTGTTCATTAAACATGGCCTAGTGTTTTATAAAATTAATTTGGTGCAATTTTGCAACAAATATATGGTAGGTCCTTCACACAAAAAACTCATTTCGGGCACTCGAAAAATGGAAAATGAATTTTCCGCGCAAAGAAAATGAAAACTCCCTTAGGCAACATTGTTTGGAATTCCAAGAGGCACCCTTGTGCACAGTATGAGATCATTTGAACAAACTATGCCATGAATGTGGCCATAAGATTGATCATTTGGCTTGAAAGACATGAATCTTCACGCATGATAGCTCATTTATGAGAACACTTTTTAAAATTAATTATCGTATTACAAGTTTATTATTTTTCCTGGCAACTTGGCCACATATAATGACACAATGCGAATGTTTCCAAATATTTTGAATTTTTTTGAATTTTTTATGCTCGTTTCAAAATGCGGTCAAAACGGCGGAATGATCATTCCTAGCTAGTGGTTGAATCTTGGATTTTTTTGGTGTTTCTCTGATTAAATAGATACTTATGTACCTAGAAATGATTTTTGGAAAAAATATAGAGCAAACAATGAGGCAGCTGCAGTTCAAATTTGACCCGTTTCCAACTGAATCGGCGGGAATTTGTCTTTTTCACGAGAGGTGGATCAAAACTTTTGACACCCAACCATTTGGTAAATTGTGCATTAAACATGGCCTAGTATTTTATAAAATTGATTTGGTGCAAGTTTGCAACAAATATATGGTAGGTCCTTCACAAAAAAATCATTTCGGGCACTCGAAAAATGGAAAATGAATTTTCCGCGCAAAGAAAATGAAAACTCCCTAAGGTAACAATGTTTGGAATTCCAAGAGGCACCCTTGTGCACAGTATGAGATCATTTGAACAAACTATGCCATGAATGTGGCCATAAGATTGATCATTTGGCTTGAAAGACATGAATCTTCACGCATGATAGCTCATTTATGAGAACACTTTTTAAAATTAATTATCGTATTACAAGTTTAATATTTTTCCTGGCAACTTGGCCACATATAATGACACAACGCAAAGATTTCCCAATTTTTAAATTTTTTGATTTTTTTATGCTCGTTTCAAAATTCGGTCAAAACGGCGGGAATGGTCGTTCCTAGCTAGTGGTTGAATCTTGGATTTTTTTGGTGTTTCTCTGATTAAATAGATAATTATGTACCTAGAAATGATTTTTTGAAAAAATATAGAGCAAACTATGAGGCAGCTGCAGTTCAAATTTGACCCGTTTCCAACTGAATCGACGGGAATTTGTCTTTTTCACGAGAGGTGGATCAAAACTTTTTACACCCAACCATTTGGTAAATTGTGCATTAAACATGGCTTAGTATTTTATAAAATTGATTTGGTGCAATTTTGTAACAAATATATGGTAGGTCCTTCACAAAAAAAAACTCATTTCGGGCACTCGAAAAATGGAAAATGAATTTTCTGCGCAAAGAAAATGAAAACTCCCTTAGGCAACATTATTTGGAATTCCAAGAGGCACCCTTGTGCACAATATGAGATCATTTGAACAAACTATGCCATGAATGTGGCCATAAGATTGATCATTTGGCTTGAAACACATGAATCTTCACGCATGATAGCTCATTTATGAGAACACTTTTTAAAATTAATTATCATATTACAAGTTTATTATTTTTCCTCGCAACTTGGTCACATATAATGACACCATGCGAAGGTTTTCCAATTTTTTGATTTTTTTTTTTGAATTTTCTATGCCCGTTTCAAATGCGGTCAAAACGACGGGCATGACCGTTCATAGCTAGCGGTTGAATCTTGGAATTTTTTTGGTGTTTCTATGATTAAATAGATACTTTTATACTTAAAAATGATTCTTGTAAAAAATAAAGAGCAAACTATGAGGCAGCTGCAGTTCAATTTTGATCCGCTTCCAGCTGAATCATCGAAATTTTGTCTTTTTCGTGACAGGTGGATCAAAACTTCTGACACCCTGATAACCCACAAGTATAGGGGATCGCAACAGTTTTCGATAAGTAAGAGTGTCGAACCAAACGAGGAGCTAAAGTTAGAATAAATATTCCCTCAAGTTCTATCGACCACCAATACAACTCTACGCACGCTTGATGTTTGCTTTACCTAGAACAAGTATGAAAGTAGAAGTACTTTGTAGGTGTGATAAGATAGGTTTGCAAGAAAGTAAAGAGCACATAAATAAAGACTAGGGGCTGTTTAGATAAAGACACAACTAAATTAGTAAAAGTAAAGAGCTTGTTGTCACGAGAAAGTTATTTGTCCCTAGGCAATCGATAACTAGACCGGTAATCATTATTGCAATTTTATTTGAGGGAGAGGCATAAGCTAACATATTTTCTCTACTTGGATCATATGCACTTATGATTGGAACTCTAGCAACCATCTGCAACTACTAAAGATTCATTAAGGTAAAACCCAACCATAGCATTAAAGCATCAAGTCCTGTTTTTTCCCATACGCAACAATCCCTCTTACTCGGGTTTGTGTTTCAGTCACTCACCAACCCACTATAAGCGAATCATGAACGTATTGCAACACCCTACAGCGGGAATCCCTTGCGCTTGCGTGACACGGAGGGCACCATAGGACAGCACCAATAATAAAACATACAACTCAAACCAATCACGATCATCAAATAGCCATTAGGATAAAATAGATCTACTCAAACATCATAGGATGGCAACACATCATTGGATAATAATATGAAGCATAAAGCACCATGTTCAAGTAGAGGGTACAACGGGATGTGGGAGAGTGGACTGCTGGATATAGAAGGGGGAAGGTGATGGAGATGTTGGTGAAGATGATGGTGGTGTTGGTGAAGATCGCGGTGATGATGATGGCCCCCGGCGGCTTTCCGGCGCCACCGGAAGCAAGGGGGAGAGAGCCCCCCTTCTTCTTCTTCTTCCTTGACCTTCTCCCTAGACGGGAGAAGGGTTTCCCCTCTGGTACTTGGCTCCCATGGCTTGGGAGGGGTGAGAGCCCCTCCGAGATTGGATCTGTCTCTCTGTCTCTCTCTGTTTCTGCATTCTCTGCGTTGGCAGATTCTACCCCTTCACCGTTTCTTTTATATACGGAGATCCGTAACTCCGATTGGGGTGAATCTTTCGCTCAGATCTTCCTTGTAAAATTAGCTTTCTTGCTCCAGAAGGAGAGCATCAACCGCCTTACGGGTGGACCACGAGGGTCAGGGGCGCACCTGGGGGGGTAGGGCGCGCCCCACTACCTCGTGACCACCCTGGACACCGTTTCGCGTTGATTTTACTTCCAGAAAATCATAAATATTCAAAAAAAATCTCCGTCCGTTTTTATCCCGTTTGGACTCCGTTTGATATTGGGTTTCTGCGAAACAAAAAACATGCAACAGACAGGAACTGGCAATGGGCACTGGATCAATATGTTAGTCCCAAAAATAATATAAAAAGTTGCCAAAAAGTATATGAAAGTGAATAATATTGGCATGGAACAATCAAAAATTATAGATACAACGGAGACGTATCAGCATCCCCAAGATTAATTCCTACTCGTCCTCGAGTAGGTAAATGATAAAAAAGAATAATTTTTGATGTGGAATGCTACCTAGCATAATCTTGATCATATGTCTAATCATGGCATGAATATTAAGACACGAGTGATTCAAAGCAATAGTCTATCATTTGACATAAAAAATAATAATACTTCGAGAGTACCAATAAAGCAATCATGTCTTTTCAAAACAACAAGGCCAAAGCAAGCTTATCCCTACAAAATCATACAGTTTGGCCATGCTTCATTTTCGTCACACAAAATGCCCCCATCATGCACAACCCCGATGACAAGCCGAGCAACTGGTTCATACTTTTTAACGCGCTTCAGCTTTTTCAACCCTCACACAATACATGAGCGCAAGCCATGGATATAGCACTATAGGTGGAATAGAATATAATGATGGAGGTTATGTGGAGAAGACAAAAAAGGAGAAAGTCTCACATCGACACGGCTAATCAACGGGCTATGGAGATGCCCATCAATTGATGTCAATGCGAGGAGTAGGGATTGCCATGCAACGGATGCACTAAGAGCTATAAGTGTATGAAAGCTCAACAAAAGAAACTAAGTGGATGTGCATCCAACTTGCTTGCTCATGAATACCTAGGGCATTTGAGGAAGCCCATCGTTGGAATACACAAGCCAAGTTCTGTAATGAAAATTCCCACTAGTATATGAAAGTGACAACATAGGAGACAATCTATATGAAGAACATGGTGCTACTTTGAAGCACAAGTGTGGAAAAAGAGATAGTAACATTAACCCTTTTCCTTTTTTTTATTTTTTGGTGGGCTTCTTTGGCCCCCTTTTTTATTTAGGCTTCTTTGGCCTTTCCCTTTTTTTGTGGGGCAATGTTCTAATGATGATCATCACACTTTTATTTACTTACAGCTCGATACTGGAACAAAGATATGACTCTATATGAATGCTTCCGGCGGTGTATCGGGATGTGCGATGATCTAGCATAGCAATAACATCAAAAAACGGACAAGCCATGAAAACATCATGCTAGCTATCTTACGATCATGCAAAGCAATATGACAATGAATGCTCAAGTCATGAATATGATGATGATGGAAGTTGCATGGCAATATATCTCGGAATGGCTATGGAAATGCCATGATAGGTAGGTATGGTGGCTGTTTTGAGGAAGATATAATGAGGCTTATGTGTGATAGAGCGTATCGTATCACGGGATTTGGATGCACCGGCGAAGTTTGCACCAACTCTCGAGGTGACAAAGGGCAATGCACGGTACCGAAGAGGCTAGCAATGATGCAAGGGTGAGAGTGCGTATAATCCATGGACTCACATTAGTCATAAAGAACTCATATACTTATTGCAAAAGTTTATTAGCCCTCGAAGCAAAGTACTACTATGCATGCCCCTAGGGGGATAGATTGGTAGGAAAAGACCATCGCTCGTCCCCGACCGCCACTCATAAGGAAGACAATCAAAGAAACACCCCATGCTTCAAATTTGTCACACAATGGTTACCATACGTGCATGCTACGGGACTTGCAAACCTCAACACAAGTGTCTCTACAATCCACAACCACCAACTAGCATAACTCTAATATCACCATCTTTATATCGCAAAACTATTGCAAGGAATCAAACATATCATATTCAGCGATCTACAAGTTTATGTAGGATTTTATGACTAACCATGTGAATGACCAATTCCTGTCATCTCTCTAAATAGATATAAGTGAAGCAAGAGAGTTTAATTCTTTCTACAAAAGATATGCCCACGCTCTAACAAATATAAGTTAAGCAAAAGAGCATTCTACAAATGACGGTTTTCTATGTAAAGAGAAACATGCAATCCAACTTCAAATGATATAAGTGAAGCACATGAAGCATTCTATAAAGCCACACTCAAAAGATTTAAGTGAAGTGCAATGAGCATTCTATAAATAAACCAAGGACTATCTCATACCAGCATGGTGCATAAAAGAAAAAGAAAAACCTAATCGGCAAAGACGCTCCACGACTTGCACATAATGCATGAACGAAACGAATCTGAAACATATCGATACTTGTTGAAGAAAGAGGGGATGCCTCCCCAGCATCCCCAAGCTTAGACGCTTGAGTCTCCTTGAATATTTACTTGGGGTGCCTCGGGCATCCCCAAGCTTGAGCTCTTTCCTCTCTTCCTTCTTCTCACATCGAAACATCCTCGATTAGACACTATATCCACACAAAACTTCAACAAAAAACTCGGTAACATCCGTTAGTATAATAAAGCAAATCACCACTCTAAGTACTGTTGCAAACCAATTCATATTTTGTTTCTTCATTGTTTCTACTATAATATAACTTTTTCATGGCTTAATCCACTGATATAAATTGATAGTTTCATCAAAACAAGCAAACTATGCATCAAAAACAGAATCTGTCAAAAACAGAACAGTCTGTAGCAATCTGAACATCCACCATACTTATGGTACCCCAAAATTCTACCAAAATTGGAAAAATAAACAAGTTGTATAGAAAGACAGTGCAAAAGGAATCAGAACCATTTGACGTTCCAGTTAAAAATGTAAAATCGCGCACTACAACCAAAGTTTTTGTCCTGCACCGTACAAACGAACAAGCATTGTAAACATCCTAAAGGCAAACCTTGGCACATTATTTTTATAATACAATGGAATTGTACAAGGGGATAATTATTTTTATTGAAAATTTTCTGTAATTAAGATTCACAAAGTTTCCGTGAGCATGAACAAAGTTCAAGGAGCTCTCCCACTTCAACAATGCTTGTCTCTGTCACTTTCACTTTCCTTTTTGAAAAGTTTTTAGGTTCCCCTCTTTATTTTTGTGTTTTTAAACTATATGAAAGCACTTAACAGAAATAAATGACTCTCTAAAACTTCCGGGTTGTCTCCCTGGCAGCGCTTTCTTTAAAGCCATTAAGCTAGGCATTTAGTGCTCAAGTAGTGAATCCACCCGGATCCCAAGGTATATCAAAGCCAATTTTAATTAACAATGATTTGTAATTTAGTAGTGAGCACAAAGTAACATAAATCATGTAATGATGAAGTTTAACTCTCTTCCTATGCATCGGCGTGTCATAAAAGAACAATTCATGCACACATAGTAAAGGCCAATGCATAGTATAAACAGTTTCTTGCAATTTTATCGTGTGGGAAACATAGGGAGGTGGAGAAATAGTTCCTCTCTCACAATAATTGCAAGTAGGAGCAGCAAGCACATGCATATTATATTCATCAAAATCATCATATGTAGTAGTAAAAGCAACCCATCAATATAATCCTTAATAAGTGCAAGCTTCTCCGATATAGTGTAGTCGGGAGAATTCGAAAAGATAATAGGACTATCATGCGTGGGTGCAATAGCAACAATTTCATTCATAACATAAGGAACTATAGCAAGTTCATCTCCATAAGCATAATTCATATTGGCATCTTGGCCACAAGCATAGAAAGCATCATCAAAAAGGGATATTTCAAGAGAATCAATGGGATCATAGCAATCATCATAGCAATCATCATGGCAATCATCATAGCAACCATCCTTCGGTAAGCACGAAGGTGAATTAAATAATGTATGAGTTGGAGGGTTACTCTCATTAGAAGGTGGGCACAGGTAGCTAATCCGCTCCTCCTCCTTTTGTTCTTCGCTCTCCTTATCATCTTTTTCATCCAATGAGCTCACAGTTTCATCAATTTCTTCTTCCATAGATTCCTGCAAAATATTAATCTCTTCTTGGACAGCAGAGACTTTCTTAATAAGTGCATTAATTTCATAGTTGTATTTATAATTCTAATAGAAATATTTGAGGATAGCTAAATTTTCAGATCTATAAACAACATCATCAAAATCCTCAAACTCTTTACACATAGCTTCAATTTCATAAGCACCCATAAAAGCAACAAATTCTTCTATTTGTTCCACATCATAGTAATCATATATACCATTAGCATAAGAAGCTAAGGTTTTATTATCATTAAATTTGCATGAAAAGGGAAGGTGCGGAGAATTCATCCTAGAGTAACAAGTATAATCATATTCCACGCATAGTTGCCAAGCATACCACTTCAATATATGAATTTTATCCCATAATAGTTTCCCTTTTTGTGTCAAGCGATAATCCCTAAAGTATTCACGTTGATCTAACGTTACTCCCATTACATAGTTGAATGAGGTTTTCTCAGGATTATCAAAGTAGTACATAATATCTTTCACATAACCAGCATCGAGGGTTTTAGGAGGTTCCCCATCCTCATGAGTAGCAAGTACAGCTAGTTTTTTTGGTATTTTGCGTTCCATATCCATAACTAAAGATAGAGAACAACTTAGAACAGCAAATAAAAATTACTTAGTGATAAAGCAAACAAGTAAACACGAGAATATTCACCCTACGCTATTGCTCCCCGGCAACGGCGCCAGAAAAAGGTCTTGATAACCCACAAGTATAGGGATCGCAACAGTTTTCGATAAGTAAGAGTGTCGAACCCAACGAGGAGCTAAAGGTAGAATAAATATTCCCTCAAGTTCTATCGACCACCGATACAACTCTACGCACGCTTAACGTTTGCTTTACCTAGAACAAGTATGAAACTAGAAGTACTTTGTAGGTGTGATAAGATAGGTTTGCAAGAAAGTAACGAGCACGTAAATAAAGACTAGGGGCTGTTTAGATAAGACACAAATAAATTAGTAAAAGTAAAGAGCTTATTGTCACGAGAAAGTTATTTGTCCCTAGGCAATCGATAACTAGACCGGTAATCATTATTGCAATTTTATTTAAGGGAGAGGCATAAGCTAACATACTTTCTCTACTTGGATCATATGCACTTATGATTGGACTCTAGCAAGCATCCGCAACTACTAAAGATTCATTAAGGTAAAACCCAACCATAGCATTAAAGCTTCAAGTCCCCTTTTTTCCCATACACAACAATCCCTCTTACTCGGGTTTGTGTTTCAGTCACTCACCAACCCACTATAAGCGAATCATGAACGTATTGCAACACCCTACAGCGGGAATCCCTCGTGCTTGCGCGACACGGAGGGCACCATAGAACAGCACCAATAATAAAACATACAACTCAAACCAATCACGATCATCAAATAGCCATTAGGACAAAATAGATCTACTCAAACATCATAGGATGGCAACACATCATTGGATAATAATATGAAGCATAAAGCACCATGTTCAAGTAGAGGGTACAGCGGGATGCGGGAGAGTGGACCGCTGGATATAGAAGGGGGAAGGTGATGGAGATGTTGGTGAAGATGATGGTGGTGTTGGTGAAGATCGCGGTGATGATGATGGCCCCCGCCGGCGTTCCGGCGCCACCGGAAGCAAGGGGGAGAGAGCCCCCCTTCTTCTTCTTCTTCCTTGACCTTCTCCATAGATGGGAGAAGGGTTTCCCCTCTGGTCCTTGGATCCCATGGCTTGGGAGGGGCGAGAGCCCCTCCGAGATTGGATCTGTCTCTTTGTCTCTCTCTGTTTTTGCGTTCTCTGCGTTGGCAGATTCTACCCCTTCACCGTTTCTTTTATATCCGGAGATCCGTAACTCCGATTGGGGTGAATCTTTCGCTCAGATCTTCCTTGTAAAATTAGCTTTCTTGCGCCAGAAGGAGAGCATCAACCGCCTTACAGGTGGACCACGAGGGACAAGGGAGCACCTGGGGGGTAGGGCGCGCCCCCCTACCTCGTGACCACCCTGGACACCGTTTCGCGTTGATTTTACTTCCAGAAAATCATAAATATTCCAAAAAAAATCTCCGTCCATTTTTATACCGTTTGATTCTGCAAAACAAAAAACATGCAACAGATAGGAACTGGCACTGGGCACTGGATCAATATGTTAGTCCCAAAAATAATATAAAAAGTTGCCATAAAGTATATGAAAGTGAATAATATTGGCATGGAACAATCAAAAATTATAGATACGACGGAGACGTATCACACCCAACCATTTGGTCAATTGTGCATAAAATGTGGCCTAATATTTTAGTAAAATGATTTGATCCAATTTTGCAACAAATATATGGTATGTCCTTCACAAAAAAACTCATTTTGGGCACTCGAAAAATTGGCAAATTGATTTTTGTATCCAATGCAAATGAAGACCACACAATCATCATTGTTTGAAATCCTAAAATACACATATGTGCACAATATTGGGTCATTTAAACATACAACATGAGGCTAATATGTTGAGTGTTTACCTGAAATAAGAGGGTAAAAAATAAAAAAGAAACAAAAGAGAAAAAGCACAATTACATATTCTAGATTCTGATTGGTGGAACCATCTGTCACATGGATCGATGACATGGCAGACATCCATCCATCCATTGCTAGGAATCCAACCATATATCCATCTGAAGAAACCCACCGCATCAAACCCTACCTCACTCACCTCTCCTCCCTTCTTCCCGCCCGCCGCCTCCCCCCCTCTCTCTCTCCCCGATCCAGATCGACGCCGCCTCCCTCTCTCTCTCTCTCCCCAATCCAGATCGACGCTGCCTCCCTCTCTCTCTCTCGCTTCCCATCGCCAGCGGCGGCGCCCTTCTTCCCTCGCCCTCTCCTCCCCCTCCTCACGGCGCCTCCACCACGCCACGAATCCCGGCGACCCACCCCGTCTCCGCACCCGCCTCGGCAAACACCTCCGCCGCGCGTCCGAGTCCCATCCATGTCCGCGCCAGCTCCGTCTCTGTCTCCTTTCGTGGGAGGTGACCCGCACCCGGCCCCGGGCAGGGGAGGGGCGGCGGCAGCCTCGTGTAGATCCCATCGGGATCCTGTCCGGATCACGGCGCGGACGCATGCCCTAGACGCCATGACCCGTCTCCCTCCCCTTCTCTAATCAGGAAGGAGAGGCTAGGCGCCGGACATGCACTCGCTCTGCCCGGGACGCCGCTCGCCATCAAGGTCACCCCCACCCCCTCTTCGATCTGCTCTTCCTCCTTTCCCTTCCCTTCCCTAACGCGCGTCATTTTCTTCCTCACGCAGGCAGGAGGCCAGCAACACGGTGGTGATGACGCCAGAGTTCAGCACGGACAATCCCTGCTCGATTCAGCCAGGCTCGAGATACACCCATCCCTCGGATCTGCTGCTTCTCCCCGACTTAGGTAAGGCACTCAAAGCTGTCTTCCACTCTCTCTGCTCGAGCTCGCCAGGCACGCCGTCCCTGAGGGCACACCCTCTTGTCTTAGGTTTCGTCTGGTTAACCGTCGGTGTTAATTACTGCTGCTCGTGAGCCTTGCAGTATCGTTAGTGATTCTGGGAATTTATGTACTGATGTGCTGCTACTTTTGGAATTATTGCCTGGTGTATGTCTGAATAGTACTGATGCGTTTGGAGTGCGTGAGTGTTTTTCTTTTTCTTTTTTGATAGCTTGTTTGTGGTGCCTGAATCTATACTACTCTACTTGCTTATCGTATAGTCTAGTAGTATATATCCATTTGCTATTACTGGATTCCATGTCTAGTGTTTTTACTGTTCAGATGCTTTCATCCATTCCGGCTGTACTTTATGTGCATACTTGTTCTACTAGCAAATTCTCTGTAGGAAGTAGTTCAGGCTGCTGTGATGCGAAAATGAGACATATGTGGCATTGACATTTTTTAAGCTTGCATGCCGTAGCTAATTTACCTGTTGATCAAATATACACCTCCATATCCTTGCAAGTAATATTTACATCCCCGCATATATCTGCATATCATCCATTGTGATCTTACTTTATGTGCATAGTTGTTCTACTAGCAAATGCTCTGTAGAAAGTAGTTCAAGCTGTTATGATGTTAAAATGAGACATATGTGGCATTGACACTTTTTAAGCATGTATGCAAAGCTAATTTACCTTTTGGTCAAAGATAGTATTTTACTGAACCCTCAACATATCCCTGCACATATCTGCATGTTCTAATTTTCTGCACATGGGTTGGTATTACAGAATGAGGCTGCTCTGGAGGAAGCAGAGGACTCTGGGGAGAAGGCTTCCATCAAGGAAGCAGAAAAGTACTGCAAGGCCATCATCGGGAGGCTGTCGTGCGGCGCCACCTGCCTGAAGGACAGCCTGCTGGTCATTGCCCTTGTAGCCGGGGCTGGCTTCAGGATCTCACCCAACCTGGACCTCACCGCCAACCTGGAGAAGCTCCAGGCGATGGCGTTATTCTTGTTTGAAGCTAAGCTAGGCTACTGCAGTTCCAGCAAAAAGCAGGGGAGCCGCTCTTTTCTTTCTTCACTAATAAATTCTTGTTTGAATGCATATCCTGGGGGTGGTGAAGCTGGGAGCCTTTCCTCCCCATAAAAATACTTTGCTCTTCATTATGAGCAGCGCCCTTATATAATTAGCTGCTAGGAGTGTTTATATACTTGATCACCACACCTCTATTGTTCTGGTTACTTTTGCTTTCTTCTATGTAGTTGTCCAGGGCATAACAGGACCAGTTTGCTAGTTGTCCAAAAAAAGATTTTACTTACTTCTACTACTCGTACTTAGTTCAAGACTTGAAGAGTTTAGTAAATATTTTTCCCAGCTTATTTAATTCTACTTATGTTCCTATGATTGATCTTGTGGTCCCTTTGTCCGGCGTATGCATGTTGAACGCCCCCATTTAGGTTGCTTGGTCGTGTTAGGCCAAGTTGTTGTTTGTCAGCATTCTGTCATTCAGTGTGCTTGTGCTTGTGCTCCGCCAATTATCAGGTACACCTCACCTCACCTTGTGTGGGTCACTTGTTAGTAGTGGATAGGATCATGCTAAGAATTGAGCTGTCGTGTTCAACTTCCTGTAGCTTGTTGTCATCTGAGCTCACCAACCCAGCTTGCATCTGCAGCAATTGTCAAGACCTCGTGTTGCATTTCTAGCTTCTGAACCTCATGTTGTGCTATTGGTTGGTTGCTTGCAGCGGCGCCAGGGAGACGATGCCGTGCAGCCTGATCTACAGCTCGGAGATGATGAGCACCCCTGGCTGGGCGACCGGAGCCAGGAACCATTCCCGATGAAGCTCTCTCGAGATGGACAAGTTCTTTGCCCCCGCCGCTGAGCAGCAACAACACCAGAGCTTCAGGGAGAAGTAAGAAGAACTCTGCTTCCTTCTCTTCTTCACCTGAACTATACATACTGTAAAAAGAAACTTGCTAACACTAGACTGTTTTGTTGTAATAATAGGGTATAACTTCTGCTCCCGGGATGGTACGAGTGGATGGTGCTAGACTGCTAGGGCTCTCTCAAGATTGATCTCTGTAACTGTTCTGTTGTAATGCTAGACTGTTCTGTTGTGCTAGACTATTCCGTTGTAATGACCAGCCAGCCCCAAATGAACAGCCACCATCAGCAGCAGCATACCATGTCATGGGCGCCATGCAAATGCAGTCAGTCAATAGTAGCTCAGCCAGCCAGCCAGCCTCTCGAGTCAGTATTGCTGGAATGAATGGTTGTAATTTAATAACATTGCACGTTGCTTTGAAAATGTATATGGCATAATAATTTTTTCTGGATTGGATCAATTTTTTCGGAACTGGGCTAGGCCCAAGTTATATTGGACAATTATTTTTGAGGGAAAAACATGAGAGGCCCAGCAAAGAAATGGCCCAGAAAAATACATGATCAAAAAGAAAACTTGCTATTAAAAGGGCCACATAAAGTAATCAATAAGGCTGAATTGTTCGGCTAGACCCATGTAGCTAATAAAAGCACAGGAAAAAGTACATTAAAAAGGCCGAATTGTTGGGCTAGGCCCATGTAGAAAATTGAATTGGACCGGGCTAATTCTTGTGCCACATCAGATTGCCACGTCGGATGCCTACGTGGCCTGGGGAGGCTGCTAGTGACTAAAACAATACAGTAGGCATATTTTGGTCATAAACGTTTACGACCATTCCAGAAGAAAGGTAAAAAATGTCAGTTTACGACTGTCAGCTTTTGACCTTCTGGTTTTGGTCAAAAAAAGGTCACAAATGGAAAACTATGACCATTCAGTGACCAATAGTGGTGGTCACAAGTTGACATATTTCTTGTAGTGACACCTGGCATACAAGCCGATCACGAGGGTAAACAAAGCTATGTTCATTGAATAGGAAGCCCCCAAGTGACCTATAATAAGCCATCAAGGCAGGATACCTATGTTTGAACTATGCGCTGCATCTAGTTCTCCTTGGTAACCTTTAACCTGGGCAGGAAGCCCCCACATCATTTGCTACAAGGCGTATAAGCCAGATCAAAAGGGTAGTCACAGCTATGCTCAATGAGAAGGAAGCCCCCATGTAATTTATAACAAGGTGTGCAAGCCGGATTAAGAGGGTAGTCATAGCTATGCTCCGTGAGCAGGAATCCCCCAAGTAATCTTATGAATTGACAATAAAGACTCAGATGCTCAGAAATGAAAACGACAGAGGCCCTGAATTATCAGGGATGCTGGCTTTATTATACTGATCATAATATATACATTGATGAAAATATGTACAACACAAGAGGCGGTGGCTCAAGTGTAATAAGGCCGAAGATGAGCAATATTCCAAGGCCGGCATGTCTCCTCCTCCGCTATGCGTGAGTCCTTGTGATCTTGAACATCAATGAGGTAGTATGACCCGTTGTTCAGGTTTTTCCTGACCACAAAAGGCCCTTCCCAAGGTGGGGATAATTTGTGCATATCCGTTTGATCCTGGATGAGCCGGAGCACCAAGTCACCTTCTTGAAAGGTCCGGGTTTTAACCCGGTGACTATGATAATGACATAGATCTTGATGGTAGATTGCTGAACGAGCCGCCACAAGGTCACACTCCTCATCCAGGAGGTCAAGATCATCCTGACGTGCCTTTTCATTATCAGCTTCAACATAAGCCGCCACAGGGGGCGAGTGATGACGGGTGTCACCGGGAAGAACCGCCTCTGCTCCATAAACCATGAAGAAAGGTGTATAACTTGTGGATCTGTTGGGGGTAGTATTGATACTCCAAAGTACCGAGGGTAACTCCTCAACCCAACAACCTGGTGTCCTCTTCAAAGGGACCATAAGCCGGGGATTTATACCTCTCAAGATTTCTTGATTAGCTTTGTCAGCTTGACCATTGGACTGGGGGTGAGCCACTAATGAAACACCAAGACGAATATGCTCTCGTTGACAAAATTCTTTCATAGCACCCTTGGACAGATTAGTACCATTATTAGTTATGATACTATGAGGGTAGCCGAAATGAAAAATCACCTTTTTAATGAATTGAAGCACCGTTGCCTCATCACACTTGCTGACCGGCTCTGCCTCAACCCACTTTGTAAACTTGTCAACCACCACAAAAGGTGGGTATTTTTGTCCTTGGATCTCTTGAAAGTTCCAACCATATCTAGCCCCCAGATTGCTGATAACCCACAAGTATAGGGGATCTGTCGTAGTCCTTTCGATAAGTAAGAGTGTCGAACCCAACGAGGAGCAGAAGGAAATGATAAGCGGTTTTCAGCAAGGTATTCTCTGCAAGTACTGAAATAAGTGATAACAGATAGTTTTGTGATAAGATAAATTGTAACGAGCAACAAGTAACAAAAGTAAAAAAAGTGCAGCAAGGTGGCCCAATCCTTTTTGTAGCAAAGTACAAGCCAGAAAAAACTCTTACAATAGGAAAAGCGCTCCCGAGGACACATGGGAATATCGTCAAGCTAGTTTTCATCATGCTCATATGATTCGCGTTCGGTACTTTGACAATTTGATATGTGGGTGGACCGGTGCTTGGGAACTGCCCTTACTTGGACAAGCATCCCACTTATGATTAACCTCTATTGCAAGCATCCGCAACTACAACAAAAGTATTAAGGTAAACCTAACCATAGCATGAAACATATGGATCCAAATTAGCCCCTTACGAAGCAACGCATAAACTAGGGTTTGAGCTTCTGTCACTCTAGCAACCCATCATCTACTTATTACTTCCCAATGCCTTCCTCTAGGCCCAAATAATGGTGAAGTGTTATGTAGTCGACGTTCACATAACACCACTAGAGGTTAGACAACATACATCTTATCAAAATATCGAACGAATACCAAATTCACATGACTACTAATAGCAAGACTTCTCCCTTGTCCTCAGGAACAAACGTAACTACTCACAAAGCATATTCATGTTCATAATCAGAGGGGTAATAATGTTCATATAGGATCTGAACATATGATCTTCCACCAAGTAAACCAACTAGCATCAACTACAAGGAGTAATCAACACTACTAGCAACCTACTAGCACCAATCCCGGACTTGGAGACAAGAATTGGATACAAGAGATGAACTAGGGTTTGGAGATGAGATGGTGCTGGTGAAGATGTTGATGGAGATTTCCCTCTCCCGATGAGAGGAGCTTTGGTGATGACGATGGTGATGATTTCCCCCTCCCGGAGGGAAGTGTCCCCGGCAGAACAGCTCTGCCGGAGCCCTAGATTGGTTCTGCCAAGGATCCGCCTCGTGGCGGCGGAGTCTCGTCCCGAAAGGTTGCTTCTGATTTTTTTTCTCATCGAAAGACTTCATATAGGAGAAGATGGGCGTCGGAGAGCCACCAGGGGGCCCACGAGGTAGGGGGGCACGCCTAGGGGGAGGGGCGCGCCCCCCACCCTCGTGAGTAGGGTGTGGGCCCCCTGGCCTTCATCTTTGGCGATGATTTTTCTTTATTTATTTTAAGATATTCCGTGGAGTTTCAGGACTTTTGGAGTTGCGCAGAATAGGTCTCCAATATTTGCTCCTTTTCCAGCCAGAATTCCAGCTGCCGGCATTCCCCCTCTTGATGGTAAACCTTGTAAAATAAGAGAGAATAGCCATAAGTATTGTGACATATCGTGAAATAACAGCCCATAATGCGATAAATATCGATAAAAAATAATGATGCAAAATGGCCGTATCAATTGCAAACAGCCAAGTGATTGGAATCGTCCTCAATTCTTGAGCCGGCACATGAACTCATCTGGAAAATTTCTGACAGCCATCGCACTTGCTAACCAGATCTTCTGCATCGACATGAGCCGTCAGCCAATAAAACCCATGACAACAAGCCTTAGCCACGAGAGACTTAGAGCCGGCATGATGGCCACAATCTCCTTCAAATCTCACGGCCCTCCTCAGGAGAAATACAACACTGAAACACCCCTGTGACACTACATTGGTGTAACTCGCCATTGACGATGGTCATTGACTTAGATCGTCGAGTTACTTGCCTGGCCAGAGTTTCATCCTCAGGTAACTCTCCCCGGGTCATATTAGCAAAATACAGAACTGTCCAGTCAGGAATAGCATGAAGAGCCGCCACCAACTATGCCTCCGGGTTAGGGATAGCAAGACCCTCTTCCGTAGGCAATTTAACTAAAGGATTATTCAGAATATCAAGAAAGACATTAGGTGGTACCGGCTTACGCCGAGACCCCAGCCGGCTTAAAGCATCAGCCACCTCATTTTTCCTGCGATCAACATGTTCCACTTCATAACCTTTGAAGTGACTAGCAATAGCATCCACCGCCCGACGATAAGTCGCCATGAGTGGGTCTTTGGAATCCCAAGTTCCCGAGACTAGCTGAGCCACCAGATCTGAATCGCCAAAACACCTGACCTGGCTTAGATTCATCTCTTTCGCCATCCGAAGACCATGGAGCAAGGCCTCATATTCAGCTGCATTGTTAGTACAAGGAAACATCAGCCTTAAGACATAACAAAACTTATCACCTTGTGGGAAAGTCAAAATAACTCCAGCCCCCGAGCCTTCCAACTGCCTAGATCCATGAAAATGAATAGTCCAATATGTATTATCAGGCTTCTCCTCAGGCATCTGTAATTATCTCCAGTCATTGATGAAATACACAAGCGCCTGAGACTTGATAGTTGTCCGAAGCATATACTTTAAACCATGGGGTCCAAGTTCAATGGCCCACTTGGCCACCCGGCATGTAGCTTCTCTGTTTTGAATAATATCCCCCAGAGGAGCAGAACTTTCCACAGTGATGCGATGACCAAGGAAATACTGCTTCAACTTACGACTAGCCATGAACACTCCATAAACCAGCTTCTGCCAATGCGGGTACCTTTGCTTAGATTCAATTAGTACCTCACTGGCATAGTAAACCGGCCTTTGAACTGGATATTCCTTGCCTGATTCCGTTCTTTCCACAACGACCGCAACACTGACGACTCTGCTCTTAGCAGCCACATATAAAAGTAAGGGCTCCTTATCAATGGGAGCTGCAAGAACCGGCGGCTCAGCGAACTTATTTTTAAGCACCTCAAACGCCTGATTGGCAGCATCACTCTAGAGAAAGTGATATGTTTTCTTCATCATCTGGTGTAGAGGGATAGCTTTTTCTCCCAAGCGGCTTATAAACCGGCTCAAAGCCGCAATACGATCCGCCAAACGTTGGACGTCATTGATACATGCCGGCTTAGCCAAAGAAGTGATAGCCTAGATTTTATCCGGGTTAGCTTGAATACCTCTCTCAAAAACCAAAAAACCCTACAGCTTGCCTGCTGGCACACCAAAGAAACAGTTGGCCGGGTTAAGCATCATCTTGTAGACCCGGAGGTTGTCAAAGGTCTCCTTCAAATCATCTAACAAGGTCTCCTTCTTCCTGGATTTCACAACGATATCATCCACATAAGCATGAACGTTGCATCCAATCTGGCTGTGGAGGCAATTCTGAACACACCGCTGATAAGTCGCCTGAGCACTCTTGAGCCCAAAAGGCATAGAAACATAGCAGAAGGCTCCAACGGGAGTGATGAAAGATGTTTTCTCCTGGTCCTTAACCTCCATCTTGATCTGATGATAACCAGAGTAAGCATCCAAAAACTCAAACACTCACAATCCGCCGTAGCATCAATAATCTGATCAATACGAGGGAGAGCAAAAGGATCAGCCGGACAGGCCTTGTTAAGGTTTGTGTAATCCACACACATGCGCCGAGTGTCATTTTTCTTAAGTACTAGCACCGGGTTAGCCAACCATTCAGGATGAAAAACTTCAATAATAAATCCAGCCGCCAAGAGCCAGGCCACTTCTTCACCAATGGCCTTGCGCCTCTCTTCATTGAAACAGTGAAGGAATTGCTTGACCGGATTAAATTTTGGATGAATATTGAGAGTGTGCTCAGCGAGTTCCCTCGGTACACCTGGCATGTCTGAAGGCTTCCATGCAAAAATGTCCCGGTTCTCATGGATGAACTCGATGAGCGTGCTTTCCTATTTCGGATCCATATTGGCACTGATACTGAACTATTTGGATGAGTCACCAGGAACAAAATTGACATGCTTGGTGTCATGTGCTGACTTAAACTTCAACAAAGGATCATACTCTGTGGTTGGCTTCTTCAAGGGGGTCATATCCGCCGGATCAACATTATTTTTGTAGAACTTCAACTCCTCTGTTGCACAAATAGACTCAGCATCAGCAACATCACCTTCTTCACATTCCAAAGCGATCTTCCTATCACCATGCATCATGATGGTGCCCTTACGACCCGGCATCTTAAGCTGCAGATAAACATAACAAGGACGTGCCATAAACATGGCGTAAGCTGGCCGCCCGAACAAGGCAGGATAAGGGCTCTTGATCTTGACTACCTCAAAAGTTAAAGTTTCGACCCTGTAGTCATGCTCATTGCCAAAAGCCACTTCCAAGGCTATCTTACCCACCAGATATGTCGACTTACCAGGCACCACCCCATGAAAGACTGTAGAGGACGGCTTAAGATCTTTGTCAGTCAGGTTCATACGGCAAAAAGTATCATAATACATGATATTGATACTGCTGCCACCAGATATTGATACTGCTGCCACCATCCATAAGCACCTTCATGAACTGGTAACACTACAAAAAAAAGACACATCCGTGACATTTTGGGCCGAACAAAATTTTTTATGTCATACATATGACACTTCTATGACGATAATTGTGACAAAACCCGGTATCATCATAGATGAGCTGGTCTCCTACTTATATGACAAAAAATCATGACAGAAAATGGGCTTTTCGTCCTGGGCGGGCCAGAGACGCAGCTGCATGACATTCTTTGGGCCGTCCATGACAAAAAAAACCGTGGTAGAAAAGAGGGAGAGGAAAATTTCGGGGAGTTCCCGGTTACGGTGGGCGGTCGGGGGCTGGGCGATGCATGTTTCTCTCGTACACATACGCGCGTGTGTGCGAGGCGTTGGCTCTAACTGAACCCGAGCGAGGCGTTGGGCTCTAACTAAACCCGAGCGATTGCACTGCAGGCTACGCGTTACTGAACCCGAGCGATCGATTGATGGCTGTTAACTGAACCCGATCAAGCGATTCCTTCGCTACTGCTGCTAGCTGAAGCCGATCGATGCTGCCTCTCTGGATGAACAGTGAGCGTTGCGGGGGGGTGGATGAATAGTGAGCGGTGGCGTTGCATCTGGATGAACAGGACCCCATGGTGTGGAGGGCTAGATGAACAGGACGACCCCGTGGAGGGCTGGATGAACAGTAGACGGTGGAGGGGTGCCCGTGGAGGGGTGGTTGAACAGTAGACGGTGGAGTAGCGCGCGGTGGAGGCTGGATGAACAGGAGCCCGTGGAGGCTGGAGGAGGTCGACGGTAGCCCGTGGAGGCTGGAGGAGGCCGATGGCGGAGATGAACAGTATCCCGTGGAGTCCTGTTTTGCGGTATGCCACGCCCCTCCAGATGAACACGACCCCCGTTTCGACCGTAGCGCTCCACCACAAGTCCGTTTTGTCCGTTTTGCGGTACGCCACACCCCTCCCGATCAACAGGACCCCCGTTTCGACCGTAGGAGGTCCGTTTCCTCAGTTTTGCGGTACGCCAGACCCCTCCCGATGAAAAGGATCCCGTTTTGAACGTGGCCGGTCGAACACAAGGCCGTTTCCTCCGTTCTACGGTATGCCAGGCCTCGTTTCTATCGCCTATTCCGTCCAACCCTCCCAATGAACACGACGATGCATTCCGTTCTGACCCAGCAGGTTGGCTCCCACGCGTTCTGTTGCCTCCCGATGAACACGATGCATTCCATTGCCTCCCCATGAACACGACGCATTCCGTTGCCTCCCCATGAACACGACGCCGACGATGTTTCTCCGTTGACCCAGCCATGTACACGAGCCCTGGCCGTACGTATGCATGAGTAGGCGTTCGAGACCTCGCCCGTATGTACGTACGTGGCCGTATTTTCTTTCTTGTACCCTGGCCGTTGTACATACGTGTACATGCTACATGCGCGCCTCTACTATGACACGTGCGCGCCTCTACTACGACACGTGCGCGCCTCTACATCCACCAGTATATACATACACGTTCGCGACCAAAATGACAACGCTACGTACGCTTCGACCATGTGGGTCCCGACTGTCAGGCACTTCCTTGCCTGCAAATATGTAGCTGGTGGGTCCCAGCAGTCAGGGGGCCGAATCGTTTTTTTTTGCCCGGACGCACTTCCTTGCATGCGAAGATGTAGCTGGTGGATCCCACCAGTCAGGGGAAAACATCTTTTTTGCGAAATACGATGGCCCGTCTGGTGGGTCCCCGCTATCAGGTGGAGGAATAATTATTTTGCGCGTAATAAGGAGGCACTTCCTTGCTGCGGCCGTGGACCCAGCTGTTAGCCTCTCCACGTACAATCCACGTCCGATGGAAGCCGTTCCTTGACCACGTTGACCACGCCACGCCGAGAGCACCACGGCGGTGGACGACGACGAGCCCTAGTAAGGGGACGACGTGGAGCCGTGGAAGATGCGGTAGTGGATGCCCACGCATAGAGGAGTACGAGGGTTCACTGGTTTGCTACGGTGTGAGGCTGTCGTCACCACAGAATAACAGTGGGTGTGGGTGAGTAGAGGGATGGCCTGGCCAGCGGTGGGAGTAGTAGGGGGCGGTGAGGCCTCCGCCGCATTGCAGCCGGACACGGAAGGCAGGAGCACAAGGCACGACCGATGCTGGTTTGGGCAGCTGGAGCAAGAAGACCAGAGGTTGAAGAAGCACTACGGCCGTTGGATGGACATCGTACGGTCACTGGAGCTAGAATCGTGCATATTGACTAAGTTGACAAAGCCCTCCATCCCCGTCAACTTAGTCGGCCCACAAGTCAGCCTGCCACTATACTGGGTCCCAGCTAACAGGGGGAGTATTCATTTTTTGTGCGTAACAAGGAGGCACTTCATTGCGTGCAAATATATAGCTGGTGGGTCGGAGCTGTCAGCGGCAGTAACATTTTTTTCGCGAAATACAGAGGCCCTTTTGGTGGGTCCCCAATGTTAGGTGGAGGAATCATTATTTTGCGCGTAACAAGGAGGCATTTCCTTACGTGTGTCTGTGGACCCAACTGTCGGCCTCTCCACGTACAGTCCACTTCAGATGCATGTCGGTCGTTGACCACGTTGACTAGGCCGCGCCAAGAGCACCAGGGCGGTGGACGACGGCGAGGCCTAGGAAGGGAACGACACGGAGGCAGGGATGAATCCGTAGTTGTTTCCCACGCGGAGGGGAGTATGACTGTATGAGGGTTTACTGGTTCATCTGCCGTCGCCGGAGAATAACAGCAGGTGTGGGTGAGTAGAGGGATGGCTAGGCCAGCAATGGGAGTACGGTGGGGCGGTGAGGCCTGCGTGGCAGCACAGCCAGCCGCAGGGAGGAGGGAGCAGGCAGTCCCGCCGGCGCTTGTTTGAGCGCCTGGAGCAGGAAGAGCAAAGATTGAAGAAGCACAAGCACGACGGCTGTTGGATGGACATCGTACGGTCAGTGGAGCTAGAATTGTTCATATTGACTAAGTTGACAAAGCCCTCCGTCCCCGTCAACTTAGTAGGCCCACAAGTCAGCCTCCCACCATGGTGGGTCCCAGCTAGCAGGGGGAGTATTTCATTTTTCTGTGCGTAATATGGAGGCACTTTCGGTGGGTCCGAGCTGACAGCGGGGGGAACATTTTTTTCACGAAATACAGTGGTCCGTCCGGTGGGTCCCATCAGTCAGGGGCAAACGTATTTTTTGCAAAATATGGTGGCCCGTCCGGTGGGTCCTAGAAGTCAGGGGGGAAACATCTTTTTTTGCGAAATACTGGTGGCCCGTCCGGTGGGTCCCTGCTGTCAGGTGGAGGAATAATTATTTTGCGCATAATAAGGAGGCACTTCCTTGCGGCTGCCGTGGACCCAGCTGTCAGCCTCTCCATGTATAGTACTCTTCCGATGGAAGTCAGTCGTTGACCACATTGACCATGCCACGCCGAGAGCACCATGGCGGTGGACGACGGCGAGGCCTAGGAAGGGGACGCCGCGGAGCCGGGGAAGATGCGGCAGTGGATGCCCACGCGGAGAGGAGTACGAGGGTTCACTGGTTTGGTTGCGGTGTGAGGCTGTCGTCGCCGCAGAATAACAGGGGGAGTGGGTGAGTGGAGGGATGGCCTGGCCAGCGGTGGGAGTAGTATGGGGCTGTGAGGCCTCCGCGGCAGCACAGCCGGCCATGTGAGCCAGGAGTATGCGGCACGACCAGCGCTGCTTTGGGCGGCTGGGGAAAGAAGACCAAAGGTTAAAGAAGCACTACAGCCATTGGATGGACATTGTTGACCACGCCGTACCGAGAGCACCAGGGCGGTAGACGACGGCGAGGCCTACAAAGGGAAAGACACGGAGCCGGGGAAGACACGGCAGTGGCTACCCATGCGGTGGATAGTATGAGGGTTGACTGGTTCGGCTGCCGTCTCCGGAAAATAACAGGAGGTGTGGGTGATTAGAGGGATAGACAGGCCACGGATGCGAGTATGATGGGGCCGTGAGGCCTGCCCGGTAGCACAGCCGGCCACGAGAGGCGGGAGCAGGCGGTTCTGATGGCGCTGGTTTGGGCGGCTGGGGCAGGAAGATCAGAGACTTAAGAAGCACGATTGCCGTTAGATTGACATCTAACGGTCTGACGCTGGTAGAATCGATTGTTGACTAAGTTTCTTTTTTGAGAAACCTTGTGTACGCATGAACTTAGTAGGCCCACAAGTCAGCCTCCAAATCTGTGGTAGACAACATAAAGCCCATTTGCTATTTTTTATAATTTGCAGCCCATTTGCTAATTCTTAAGTAATTTATTACAGCCCATTTTCTGCCCAGGACCACGGTCAAAAAGTTCAACCTTATTTTGCATATTTCAGTGGAGTCCGAACTGTTGTAATCCCGAAATGATAAACATTTTTTAAGAACTTATTGATTTGCCAAACAAATCGTTTTGTTTTTGTAAGCAAATAAGACGTGGGACAATTGAGTTGGTTTAAGGGAAAACCAGTGGTAAAAAATCAGCGCTGGGTGGGAAAAACAACAAAAGTAAGGTTGTAAATATGAAAAGGGAATTTTATGTGTTTTCAATATAATGATACGTGTATATGAACTAGTAAAACTATAGGTAGAGATTAGAAAATGGATGTAGGACATGCGTTTCAAGAGGAAAATAGAACTGGGCTGTGTGTTTGATTTAGTAAAAAAACTTCCTGTGGATGTTGTAAGATAAAATATAACTAATGCTGGCGGGCCAGAGGCCAGTAGATACCTGCTGGATCTTTGTGCCCCGTTGTTGTCATGGTCTAGGCCTGTTAAAAACAAAACCAAACCTGGGCAGTCTACAGCCCAGTTGAAACTTGCTCGACCTGAAAAAACAATATACGTGCTCAATAAATGAGAGAATTCTGCAAGTACAGACTGATAACTGGGATGCAGCACGGATATTGTTTTTTCATCGTTATAATAAGTGCATGCACTTGTTTCGAAAAGATTGGAGAACTCGGAATTCGAACGGCAGGTGCTTATGCTACCCATCAAATAAAAATCAGGTGCCTGAAAATTTGTTTCGAAACAAATGATTCAGCTTTATATCCATGTCGACCCTTGGCATGATGGTTGGAAGCAAATGCAAGTTCATACCAAAAGATCATTAACAACAATACCAACTTGCGGACGACAAGGTAGTACAACTACCAATACCAAACTAACTTATAATCTTTTTACTCTTGGCCCTAGTGTTCGTCTGGTAGAAAATATTGCAGAGGACCAGCTCCCGCTCCTTCTCTTGCTCCAGGTCCCCAAGGTGGTACTGGTGCATTGATACGTCTCCAACATATATATAATTTTTGATTGCTCCATGCTACTTTACTTACTGTTTTGGACTATATTGGGCTTTATTTTCCACTTTTATATTATTTTTGGGACTAACCTATTAACCGGAGGCCCAGCCTAGAATTGCTGTTTTTTGCCTATTTCAGTGTTTCGAAGAAACGGAATATCAAACGGAGTCCAAACGGAATGAAACCTTCGGGAACGTGATTTTCCAACCGAACGTGATCCAGGAGACTTGGACCCTACTCCAAGAAGTGCCAGAGGTGGTCACGAGGGTGGAGGGCACGCCCCCTACCTCGTGGGCCCCCTGACGCTCCATCGACATACTCCTTCCTCCTATATATACCTACGTATCCCCAAACGATCAGAAGAGGAGCCAAAAACCTAATTCCACCACCGCAACCTTCTGTATCCACAAGATCCCATCTTGGGGCCTATTCTGGAGCTCCACCGGAGGGGGCATCCACCATGGAGGGCTTCTACATCAACACCATAGCCCCTCCGATGAAGTGTGAGTAGTTTACTTCAGACCTTCGGGTCCATAGCTAGTAGCTAGATGGCTTCTTCTCTCTTTTTGGATCTCAATACAATGTTCTCCCCCTCTATTGTGGAGATATATTTGATGTAATCTTCTTTTTGCGGTGTGTGTTGAGACCGATGAATTGTGGGTTTATGATCCAGTATTATCTATGGAAAATATTTGATTCTTCTCTGAATTCTTTTATGTATGATTGAGTTATCTTTGCAAGTCTCTTCGAACTATTCTTTTTGGTTTGGCCATCTAGATTGGTAGTTCTTGCAATGGGAGAAGTGCTTAGCTTTGGGTTCAATCTTGCGGTGTCCTTACCCAGTGACAGAAAGGGTTGCAAGGCACATATTGTATTGTTGCCATCGAGGATAACAAGATGGGGTTTTTATCATATTGCATCAATTTATCCCTCTACATCATGTCATCTTGCTTAAGGTGTTACTCTTTTTTTACTTAATACTCTACATGCATGCTGGATAGCGGTCGATGAGTGGAGTAATAGTAGTAGATGCAGAATCGTTTCGATCTACTTGTCTTGGACGTGATGCCTATATACATGATCATTGCCTAGATATACTCATAACTATGCTCAATTCTGTCAATTGCTCAACAATAATTTGTTCACCCACCGTAGAATACTTATGCTCTTGAGAGAAGCCACTAGTGAAACCTATGGCCCCCGGGTCTATTCTCATCATATCAATCTCTATCACTTTATTTACTTGCTTTGTTTTTACTTTGCCTTTTACTTTTCACTTTGCATCTATCTATCAAAAGTACCAAAAATATTATTTATCATCTCTATCAGATCTCACTTTCGTAAGTGACCGTGAAGGGATTGACAATCCCTAAGCGTGTTGGTTGCGAGTTGCTATTGTTTTGTGTAGGTACGAGGGACTTGTGCGTGGTCTCCTACTGGATTGATACCTTGGTTCTCAAAAATTGAGGGAAATACTTACGCTACTTTGCTGCATCATCCTCTCCTCTTCGGGGAAATCCAACGCAGTGCTCAAGAGGTAGCAAGAAGAATTTCTGGCGCCGCTGCTGGGGAGGCTCACGCAAGCAAGTCAACAATACCAAGTACCCATCGCAATCCCTATCTCTCGCATTACATTATTTGCCATTTGCCTCTCGTTTTCCTCTCCCCCACTTCACCCTTGCCGTTTTATTCGCCCTCTCTTTCCCAATCTCCTCCTCCTTTCTCCTTTTTGTTCGCTTTCTTCCGCCTTGCTTCTGTTGCCGCTATGTTTGAAATTGGGGAGATTATCGTCGATATGGACAATAATGATAACGCAGAAAATCCCGAGGCTCCGGCCGATGAACGCCCTATCTTGCATACTAAAAAGTTTCGAATCGGTAGTGGTAACATCATTGGCAAGGGTGTTATTCAAGATTTCTTTACTTGTGCCGGTGCTTTACCTTCCATGGGTTGTTCTATTATTCATAGAACTAGTAGTCATGCGGATGCTATAGCTATGCTTGTGGTTGAACTTGAAAGACAATTTATGCATATGCACCCTTGTATACAGAGAATTTTCTTAGAATTCTCTAATATTGAGCACTCTTCTGTTAAGCATGTCGTTACTATCTTTTTGGCTCATGAATTTAGATTTATCATAAGAGAAGCCAAAGAAATCTTTGCGCACTATAGGGTGGACGTCGGTCGTCCACCCATAGAAGCAATCCTCTATGATCAAGAGGAAATTAGACGTTTTCAATCTTCGGACTATGTCGCTTTCAATGAAAACCTTAGAAAAAAGGTCCCTATCAATGTCTTGGTTGATTGCATTAATGAGCTTAATAATGATTTTGCCCTTAGAAATAATGAGCTAGGATACTCTCTTGAGTATAAGCTCACAAGATTTTGTCAAAAGAATGCTTTCAATAATGAAATAGTTGTGCACTATGAAGGGCCAAGGGAGGAACCCGTTCCTCCCGTGATTGATCTTGGGGATTTTTGTCCCGCCAAATTTAGCCCTTTTGATTATTTTTGCTTGCCTCAAAGGAAACTTGCTGCTGAACATAGAGAATACGAGATGAGCTTTCAAGATCTATCTTATTATTACGACACCACCTAGATCTATCCTCGCTTTTATGCCTAGCTAGGGGCGTTAAACGATAGCGCTTGTTGGGAGGCAACCCAATTTTATTTTGTGTTTTTTGTTTTTGCTTCTGTTTAGGAATAAATAATCCATCTAGCTTCTGTTTGGATGTGGTTTTATCTTTTAATTAGTGTTTGTGCCAAGTAGAACCTATAGGATAACCTACGATGATAGTTGATTTGATTCTGCTGAAAAACAGAAACATTGCGCGCACGAATATAGTTATGTTAAATCACAGGAACGTGATTTTGCGTTGATTCTTTTTGCTTATGTTCAATAAACAAATTTTCCAGGAATTCCGATTTTGGTAGAATTATTAGAGTTCGAGAAGTTTGCGTTAGTTACAGATTGCTACAGATTGTTCTGTTTTTGACAGATTTTGTTTTACGTGTGTTGTTTGCTTATTTTGATGAATCTATGGCTAGTAAAATAGTTTATAATCCATAGAGAAGTTGGAATACAGTAGGTTTAACACCAAAATAAATAAATAATGAGTTCATTACAGTACCTTGGAGTAGTCTTTTGTTTTCTTTCTCTAACGGAGCTCACGAGATATCTGTTGAGTTTTGTGTTGTGAAGTTTTCAAGTTTTGGGTGAATTCTTTTGATGAATTATGGAAAAAGGAGTGGCAAGAGCCTAAGATTGGGGATGCCCATGGCACCCCCAAGATAATCCAAGTACACCAAAAAGTCAAAGCTTGGATATGCCCCAGAAGGCATCCCCTCTTTCGTCCACTTCCATCGGTAATTTACTTGGAGCTATATTTTTATTCACCACATGATATGTGTTTTGCTTGGAGCGTCTTGTATTATTTGCGTATTTGCTTGTTTGTTTACCACAATCATCCTTGCTGTACACACCTTTTGAGAGAGCCATACATGAATTGGAATTTGTTAGAATACTCTATGTGCTTCACTTATATCTTTTGAGCTTGATAGTTTTGCTCATAGTACTTCACTTATATCTTTTGAGCGTGATAATTTTTGCTCTAGTGCTTCACTTATACCTTTTAGAGCATGGTGGTGGATTTGTTTTAAAGAAACTATTGCTCTCTCATGCTTCACTTAGATTATTTTGAGAGTCGTTAATAGCATGGTAATTTGCTTAATGTTAATATACTTGGTCTTCAAGATATGTGAAACTTTCTTTTGAGTGCGTTGAATACTAAGATAAGTTTGATGCTTGATAATTTTTTTGAGATATGGAGGTGATAATATTAAAGTCATGCTAGTTGGGTGATTATGAATTCAAAGAATGCTTGTGTTGAAGTTTGCAAGTCCCTTAGCATGCACGTATGGTTAAAGTTGTGTAACAAATTTGAAACATGAAGTGTACCTGGCTTGTGCATCCTTATGAGTGGTGGTCGGGGACGAGCGATGGTCTTTTCCTACCAATCTATCCCCCTAGGAGCATGCGCGTAGTACTTGATTTTTGATGACTTCTAAATTTTTGCAATAAGTATATGATTTCTTTTGACTAATGTTGAGTCCATGGATTATACGCACTCTCACTTTTCCGCCTTCGCTAGCCTCTTCGGTACCGTGCATTGCCCTTTCTCACCTTGAGAGTTGGTGCAAACTTCGCCGGTGCATCCAAACCCCGTGATACGATACGCTCTATCACACATAAACCTCCTTATATCTTTCTCAAAACAGCCACCATACCTACCTATCATGGCATTTCCATAGACATTCCGAGATATATTGCCATGCAACTTCCACCATCATCATCATGACATACATTACTTTTGTCATATTGCCATTGCATGATCATGTAGTTGACATCGTATTTGTGGCAAGGCCACCATGCATTATTTTTCATACATGTAACTCTTGATTCATTGCACCATCCTGGTACACCGCCGGAGGTATTCATATAGAGTCATATCTTGTTCTAAGTTTCGAGTTGTAATCCTTATGTTGTAATCAATAGAAGTGTGATGATCATCATTATTAGAGCAATGCCCAAATAAAAAAAAGAGAAAGGCAAAAATAAAAAAAGAAAGGCCCAACAAAAAAAGAGAAAAGAAAAGGGCAATGCTACTATCACTTTTTCCACACTTGTGCTTCAAAGTAGCACCTTGTTCTTCATGTAGTGAGTCTCGTATATTGTGCTTCAAAGTAGCACCTTGTTCTTCATGTAGTGAGTCTCATAAGTTGTCTTTTTATACTAGTGGGAATTTTTCATTATAGAACTTGGCTTGTATATTCCTATGATGGGCTTCCTCAAATGCCCTAGGTCTTCATGAGCAAGCAAGTTGGATGCACCCCCACTAGTTTTCTTTTGTTGAGCATTCATAGCTCTAGTGCATCCGTTGCATGGAAATCCCTACTCCTCATGTTGACATCAATTGATGGGCATCTCCATAGTCCTTCGATTAGCCTCGTCAATGTGAAACTTTCTCCTTTTTTGTCTTCTCCACACAATCCCCATCATCATATTCTATTCCACCCATAGTGCTATATCCATGGCTCACGCTCATGTATTGCGTGAAGGTTGAAAAGGTTTGAGATTATTTAAGTATGAAACAATTGCTTGGCTTGTCATCGGGGGTATAGAAGTTGGGAACATCTTTGTGTGACGAAAATGAAGCATAGCCTAACTATATGATTTTGTAGGGTTGAACTTTCTTTTGCCATGTTATTTTGAGAAGACATGATTGCTTTGATTAGTATGCTTGAAGTATTATTATTTTTTGTGTCAATATGAACTTTTGTATTGAATCTTTTGGATCTGAATATTCATATCACAATTAAGAAGCTTTACATTGAAATTATGCCAAAGTATCACTCCGTATCAAAAATTCTTTTTTATCATTTACCTACTCGAGGACGAGCAGGAATTAAACTTGGGGATGGTTGATACATCTCCAACGTATCTATAATTTTTTATTGCTCCATGCTACTTTGCTTACTGTTTTGGACTATATTGGGCTTTATTTTCCACTTTTATATTATTTTTGGGACTAACCTATTAACCGGAGGCCCGGCCCAGAATTGTTGTTTTTTGCCTATTTCAGTGTTTCGAAGAAACGGAATATCAAACGGAGTCCAAACGGAATGAAACCTTTGGGAACGTAATTTTCCAACCGAACGTGATCCAGGAGACTTGGACCCTACTCCAAGAAGTGCTAGAGGCGGTCACGAGGGTGGAGGGCGCGCCCCCCTGGGCGCGCCCCCTACCTCGTGGGCCCCCTGACGCTCCACCGACGTACTCCTTCCTCCTATATATACCTACGTATCCCCAAACGATCAGAAGAGGAGCCAAAAACCTAATTCCACTGCCGCAACCTTCTGTATCCACGAGATCCCATCTTGGGGCCTGTTCCGGAGCTCCGCCGGAGGGGGCATCCACCACGGAGGGCTTCTACATCAACACCATAGCCCCTCCGATGAAGTGTGAGTAGTTTACTTCAGACCTTCGGGTCCATAGCTAGTAGCTAGATGGCTTCTTCTCTCTTTTTGGATCTCAACACAATGTTCTCCCCCTCTCTTGTGGAGATCTATTCGATGTAATCTTCTTTTTGCGGTGTGTTTGTTGAGATCGATGAATTGTGCATTTATGATCCAGTATTATCTATGGAAAATATTTGATTCTTCTCTGAATAGGAGGGGCTCTTGTACAAAATAGACTTACTAAGTAATAACCCCATAGAATCTATCTATATAAAGATAAAGAGGCAATCGTGTCAGGAAGCGGGTTTTTCTTTGGCCAAAAGGTACTACACTGATAAGGGATGTATGGATTCTCGAGAAGAGAGGATCCGTGGTGCCCCCCCCCCCCCGGACCGCCCGGATCCCACGAGTGAATAGAAAGTTAGATCTACATGGGATCTCACCTGAATCGCCCCATCTATCCTCCTGAGGAGAAGTTTGTTTGGTTTCAAACTCCGATTCAAACAGGAGGAGTACGCCATGCTAATGTGCCTTGGATGATCCACATCTTCGGGTCAGGCGCTGATGAGCGAAAGATCCTGAATTTGAGACTTTCTACACCAAAAATATTCTTTTAAACGAGGGCATTCGTGCGTGGATGGCAGCTCAGGATTAGCCTCATGAAAATCTTATATTCCCTGAGGAGGTTCCTTTTATGTATGATTGAGTTATCTTTGCAAGTCTCTTCGAATTATTCTTTTTGGTTTGGCCAACTAGATTGGTAGTTCTTGCAATGGGAGAAGTGCTTAGCTTTGGGTTCAATCTTGCGGTGTCCTTACCCAGTGACAAAAAGGGTTGCAAGGCACGTATTGTATTGTTGCCATCGAGGATAACAAGATGGGGTTTTTATCATATTGCATGAATTTATCCCTTACATATCATGTCATCTAGCTTAAGGAGTTACTCTGTTTTTACTTAATACTCTAGATGCATGCTGGATAGCGGTCGATGAGTAGAGTAATAGTAGTAGATGCAGAATCGTTTCGATCTACTTGTCTTGGACGTGATGCCTATATACATGATCATTGCCTAGATATACTCATAACTATGCTCAGTTCTGTCAATTGCTCAACAGTAATTTGTTCACCCACCGTAGAATACTTATGCTCTTGAAAGAAGCCACTAGTGAAACCTATGGCCCCCGGGTCTATTCTCATCATATGAATCTCTATCACTTTATTTACTTGCTTTGTTTTTACTTTGCCTTTTACTTTTCACTTTGCATCTATCTATCAAAAATACCAAAAATATTATTTATCATCTCTATCAGATCTCACTTTCGTAAGTGACCGTGAAGGGATTGACAACCCCTAAGCGCAATGGTTGCGAGTTGCTATCGTTTTGTGTAGGTATGAGGGACTTGTGCGTGGTCTCCTACTGGATTGATACCTTGGTTCTCAAAAACTGAGGGAAATACTTACGCTACTTTGCTGCATCATCCTCTCATCTTCGGGGAAATCCAACGTAGTGCTCAAGAGGTAGCATGCATCACCCAGTTGGTCCTCTGCTGGTCGAAGTTCTTGTTGGTGTGCAGCACCAGAACCTTTTTTGTTGTCTGTCTGCCGGCCGTTGACCATCACCGGCAAGGTATTGCCGGTCTTGTGTCACATCGCGTGCATGCCGCACTCCGGCTGTATCTTGCGACGCGTCCATGTGCCCCTTTTGAACGCCCTGGAATTGCACTGGAAGAAATGCTTCCTTAGGCCACTCAGTGTGATACCTGTAGTATTGTGGAATACAGGTTTTAGTGTATGTAGTTGGCCTTTTCATAATATCTTTGGCATGTTGCAGTCACTTGTTTCACTTTTTATTAACTGTCAAATTGTAATTGCTTCACCAGGTCTGCGTCTAAAAAGAAAAATGGAGCTATAAACAAAGGAATATGTTTGTGCAAGTAGACGGCCGATCGGTGTCTTACCTGGAAGTTTCTCAGGTTGGGTGTAGCATATGCCGTGCTCGATGTCAATGGTTGGTATGAACAAATCGATGAGAGACTGAAATCTCGCATTGTCAGCACTCACTTTGGCCTCAAGGTGCTCGATCAGCTCCTGATCCGTGGGATCGAACTTGACGCCAGCCGGCAGCACCGGCCAATCCTTCTTCGACTTGCATCGGTAATCCAGTTATATGGTACTGAATGTATGATCAATCGACTGTTTTAAGTGAATGATGAAAGATTTCGACAGATAAGTGGTAGTCCAAATCTGAAGTCCAGAGTACCCGAACACGCCGCCGAGATTCTTGTGTCACCTCACATGCAGCATGTTGTCACATCAATTCAATGTGTGGACATGATGAATAATTTGACCGACGTATACTAGTACTGCTAATGTACTACTTACTAGTCGTATTTAGTGTCACAATTTATACATATGTTTAACTAACAAGTACGCACTTGAAGCCTAACTGATATATATATGGCTTCTGCACAGCATCTCCATCATCATTATCAGTACATCCTACGCAGGTGAGTTAGGATGCACTTGATCCCAGGAAGGTATCTATCCTTCAAACCAGAGGAATGCTTCAAACTAACAACAGTACATAATATCCAACAAAAGAGGGTCGTGCTACAGCAGCAGAATACATGGTTCAGTCTAGATATGAGCACGAATCAAGTTGTGCATATTTGCTGTTGGCATGAACCACATCGCCGCATGTCGGGTTTGCAAAAGCCATCCATCGCATGGAAGCTTGATGCCTTTCACATACTGAAGATTATCTGGCAACAAGCTGTGTCGATGAATCTCTGGATATGGTGATTCATGAAACCCATGGTATGATGTGTAAACACAGTCCCCCCTCGCGAATGGAAGCTGCATAGCATGGTAATCATCGCCGGTGATATGATCGATGATTGGTTGGATGATTGGATAATTGAGCCCGAGGAACAAGGAGTGGTTGCCGAGGCTGTAAACCTTCCTCCAGTTGAATACGCCTGGCCCAACGGAGCTGGGATCTTTCTCGAACACGAAGCAGCCATAACCATCAATGTCACGAACGCCCCACGCATTGTACTGCATGTGGTTTGATGTAAAGGTTTGGTCAATTTGGTACATGCGAATGAGCATCAAATGACCGCCGTCAGCTGAACGAGCGATAAACCACCACCCATCGGCTGGTATGATTCCAGGTCCTAGAATCATGAAGGCCAGCGCATTTGCGTCTGCTGCAACAATTCAAATTGGGGACCAAAAGGACAAAAATAAACAATCATGTTCAGAGTATGTGTGGAATTAAGATTATTATAACAGTGACACATATCATAGACAGAGAATTGCAATGCTGTGGTCATAATCATACCCCAAGTTAAAAAATAAGCCAATGGTTTCATATTCTAGCAATATGTCATGGTTCAAACATCATGTAACAATGAGAGGAAAACAGCTATGACAACGCCTACTCATATTCTACCATAGCACTTACTACTACTGTTCTCATATCAACTCTAAGCAATAACATGTGTTGTTATAAAAATCTTGTAAACGAGAGTAACATATAGCAATCATGATGTTATGCTCATAATATGTATTCTAGCAATCATTAGATGCCAATTGTTCTCATATCAACTCTAACAATAACATGTGTGGTCATAAAAATCTAGGAAATAAGAGGAACATATAGCAATGATGTGGTTATAGACATGCTATGTATTCTAAATTTGTAACAATGAATAGGCAGTCGTATTCATAAGGTAAAGATGAGATGAGATAGAACAATTACACGACGATAGATTCCACCAGTATAGGCAGCCAATCTGTGTGTCGACCGCGTAAACGATGCCATCGTGCACTATAGCATCAGACAGAAATGTTGCCTCAACAGGATTGATGATGAGCCATAACCATGTATGGCGACCGGATTCCAGATAGACTAATCCCATGTTGAACAAGGCAATGAGCTTGTAATCCATGTAGTCTTCTGATGGTGTGGGCACTTCGCAGATTGCAACTTTTTGCAAATAGAGGTCGAGCCAAAAGCTTGACGCGTCTCGTGCATAGTAGGCAGGAGTGACCGGCGGGCCGTGAGGCTCGATGGCGGCGGTATCCAACGATGGAAGGGTGATCTCTTGCTGGGTGTAGATATCCACGAGATACCACGGACTACCGGATTGGTGGATGGGGACGATCCAGTTGGCCTTCATGCCCGCCTAGTAGTGGCCGCGCATGAAGGCCAGGTGGACGGGTAGTGGTAGCATGTCGAGGGGCACCACGGCAACCTCCGTAGGATCATCAAGTCGGTGTCTGGGCTACCTGCGAGGATCGGGCATCAGCAAGCAGGGTGTCCTGAAAAGAGCCGACCGGTTGCAGATAAGTAGACGGTACAAAGACACCGAGCATGCGGCCAGACGGACGGTGCTGAGTAGGTCCATACAACTACAAATCTGCTCCAAGAGAACATCGGGGAGGGAATTCCAATTGCGGCTCTGCGTGTCAGTCGGTTCTGCCATTGGGGTTTTCGGTGCCTGTGAGCCAGCGGGGAAGTGGATTCGGGCGGGCGAGCGAAGAAGCTTCTCCTCGTGTGGCCGAGCAGTGACCGGGGGGATATGGTACGCGCGAGCTACCAAGGAAGATGGCGCGGGCGGGCGAGCAGTGAGCGGGGGTAAATTGTGTGCGGCCGATGATGGGGAAGAGAGGAGGAAGAAGAAGAGAGGAGGAAGAAGAGTGGAAGACGGGGAAGAAAGTGCATTAAATCTCAATTCTACTAGTACTACTACCAGGATATACCGTCCTTCGGAGTGTAAATAGTTACACCGATGACATGTGGGTCTACCACAACAGGGCCCATATGTCAGTTAATGGAGGACAGAGGTGCGCAGGCGTATTTGCAGAAGCGTGCTCTACTGGCAAACACGATGGCAGTACTGGGTAAGGATGATTTAGTAACACCAACACGCTGGTTCAGCTTATTAATTACGTGTCCCATCTGCTGCAGCGTGTATTGTCACTTCACTGCGAAGACTAGTTTATAGTTCTCTCTGACCGAGATGGGGAATAATGGATCGCGAGGACTTCCTTTCTACAGTATCCCTATGCCTCTACGCTCACTTCACTCATTTTGCTCCGTACCTAGTCACTTGTTGAAATCTGTAGAAAGAAAAATACTCCGTATTTGGGAACAGAGGGAGACTTTTACTCCATATTTGGGAACAGAGGGAGTATCACCATATGGAGGGAATAGAGGAAGCTTGAAATATGAACATGTCAATGGGAGGGAGTAAGCCCCATGCGTGCATGCATGCAACATGCAACACTCACACGTACACATGGACGCAGGCAACACTCACGCACCCATGCGGCACACAGCACACGACACAACACACACGCTCACGCTCAAGTGCTCAACCTACTCCCTACGTCCATGAAAGACTGTACATTTAGAGATTTACACATTAACCAGGGCATAATTAACACCCAAAAGTAGCAGACTTATGTGTGCATGCGACCATTGAGAGAAGAAGATTAAATGAAGGCCATTGCATGCTGTAATTAAGGATAGACATGTAGCCTATACCTACAGCACAAGTTGGTGCATTAGTCAATCGATATCGATTTAGATTAAAGGCTAAATGCATTGGAAGTGTAGATGTACATCATGTACTACACTCTTTGTTTTATAGCCGATGTACACTCTTTGTTGGAAGACCGATGGAGTACACGTGCATGCACTCACATACACAGCCAGGGCGGTTCGCGCGCAAGGGTTGGACTCGTGTCGCACGTGCGTAAAGTTTTGTTTAACTGATTTGTTTGCTCTGCCAACTGATAGGTGGGACCCAGAAACCAGGTGACAATTTAACCAGTCAACAAAGTGCCACGTCGACTATGTGGTCAGTCAGTAGGGTGCAATACAGTGCTCTACGACAAGCTAGTGATCATATAATCATCGCAAAACTATATATAGTGACCGTAAAGAGCGTATTGTTACATACGTTGACTGCCAGTGTATTTTTCTCATTTCAAATTAAGCCATATTAATCGGAAAGGACGCAGTATGGACTACTAGTACAAGTACTGCTTTGATGTGTCCCGTCAACTCACCGAACGAGGAGAAGCTTGCTTACTACGCCTCTCCATCGCCCACGCGCGCGGTGGTTCATAGGACGAGGAGAGGGTTTTGACTACAGCGCACTCTCCCTCTCCCTCTCCCTTTCCCTCGCGGTGGACATGCAGCAGTTCAATCGGTGTCAGATTGCTAGAAGCATATTGTACTGTAGTATCATCATTATTGGACCTTCCGAAGAGGCAAAGAGCCAAGTGCAAGGTTCACACGAGTACGAACTGTTGAACCTCCCAAAGAGGCAAAGAGTGAAGCGCAAGGTTTTATAGGAGTTGTCGTCCTAGTAGGATTGTACTACAACTATGGCGAACGATGCTACTATATGATGCCGCCACATCACGTATATCCGAAGATGTGCCACCTTTTTTTCTCAAAGAGCGTGTTGGAGCCCGTGCAACAACCACACAAGTTGCACGTACACATAACACATTTACTAGTAATAAATTCTAAAGGACAAATGCCAGTATGCCACACAAGTTCATCTCCAATTCATGTGATAAATTTGTGCACGACTAGTCTACATATATTCAAAGCGCTACCGCTCACAATTACCGTACTCCACTTACACGTTATAGATGGGCTACATGTCCTCCTCCAGGTTCCAGTCCCAGGTGTTCTTCATGGATGGCACGATCCATAGCGGTGGGCAACGGGAATCATTGTCGCAGCTTTCTACTCCGGTTCCACACGATGGAGACTCATCCAGGCTGAAGCGACATAAATCAGGGATAGCGTGTCCCAGCATGTCGTTCATCTGGCGGTGCGTAATGAAGACACAACCATGCTTCATGAACGGCAGGCCTTCCGTGTCGTGCACGGAAGGTGGCATCCGCTTCACAATGGGGTAGCTGTCCCCGATGAAAACCGAGTACTCTCCAAGAGTGTTCCTTGGCACCCACGTAGCATCACGGGGGTCAAACTCGGCGACGTTCATCTGGTACACGCGACATCTCAGATCTGGACACCTGGTGATGTACATAGTCAAGGTCCATGCATAATAATGTTGTGCTCAAATATGGCAGTCAGTAATACTGTGCAGCAAATAGTACTACTCCGGTATAGAGGAAGTAAAATAACCGGCTTATTATATATAGCCACTCTTGGCTACATGGATGAGATAGTAAGACATGGAAAAACAAAAATGGTGGCAGCTAGTGGGTTCAAGTCTTCAAGGGCCTAGCTAGCTATACGCGTCCTCCAAGGTAAAAAGTACTCCTACTAATACTACTAAGTATACTACTAGTACAACAATGAAAGAGAAGGCGAGAGGGTTAAAAAATGGAATACCTGGGTAGATGGTGACGGTCTGATCATGGTAGATTGTGTGACCATGTTGCACATTAGTGGTACCATGGGTAACGACTACTAAGATAGTTGATCTCAATATGCCAAAGTTAGCTACAAGGTTCCAGGTTAGACCGAATCGCGGATGCAAATGCACATCTAGGATCGGCGATCTTATTTTGATCGGGGGATGACTGGTCCCTGCAAAATAATGGAGTACCGTTAGGGATGCAAATGATGGTTTGTGTATTCCGTTTGTAATCTCCCGTACCGTAGGATGGCAACCAGATGAAACAAGTCCCCTGGCTTGTCATCGCGAAGATGCGTCCTAGATGGCGCACGGCATCTTCGAACGTGTAGGGGTACAAATCTGCCGCCGCCAACATGCGCCAGCCTCTGCTGTTACTGCCTCTTGCATTGATGGCAATCCTTATGTCGAACACTGTGATGAGATACTAATCGTCGTAGCCGCGTCGCTTTGTCGGCGGGTCCGCAATTGCTATCTTCTTCAATCTCATGTAGGCATCATCATACGTATTCAAGCCCAGCCAGTCCGGAAGGCCGATCCCAATGGTGGAGAAGGGGTCTACCGAAATGGCCGCACTGCTATGGATGTTGTGCAAAATGATGGTGGTATCCGGCCGAAGGTATGCAAGCTAATCTTCGTTGGTACCAACCTAGACCTATATATAAGACGGTGGGCAGCGGAGAAATTACGGAATGGAAATGGAATAACTAAGTACTACATGATCAAACTCCATTACTGACCTACTCATCGGACAAAATCCGACTACCTCTCAACATTGGCAACTCTAGCGGAGTCAATGTGCAACCATGGCCAGGGAGCGGTGGACTATTTGAAGGATTGTCCCATAGAAGAATCTTCTCCTCGAGGACACATGGAAGACCAACAAGCATGGCCTTTTCCCAAGCCTGTTTAAGCAGCATCTTGAAAAAGTTGGTGCAGGAAGCACCGAGTCTTGCGGCAGTGAGGACGTCGGAGCAGCGTGCGATTTATCCTAGAGGATCATCGTCCAAGGTCTCCCAGCCCCGACGAGGAGGAGAACCGCCTGGCGAATCCATGGGAGCAGCAATGAACTGCCTTCTCTTCGGGAGGAGGGGAACAGGCCAGGAGGAGATAAGAGCGTACTAACCGCAGGGCCTCCTCCCTTCCAACTGTAGATCGTTCCTCAGTGAAAGGGTGAGGCTATTATTTACTACTAGTACTAGCATTATGGAATGTTATGGGATTGCATTATACTGTAAATAATAGCACTAGTAAGAATTTTTTGGCACTAGGTAGTAGTTTTTAGCGTGGATTAAGAAATTTTGGGTATGTTTTTGCCATTTTTTGTACACGCCAACTAGTGTCAAAAAACGTCTTACATTATGTGACGGAGGAGTACGTACTCGTACTGTAGCAGTACTAGTACTACTTTTCTCAACTAGTAGTGCGATGTACTGTACTTCTAGTCTAGTCTAGTATAGTGCACCAGTTTTGAACTCTTGAATCTTAGGGCCAAGGAGCTACAGTTGGAAGTGGAGGGTACTACTGTTCTCTAGAACCATCGTTGTACTATCAATGCAAGAGAAGTACACCTGCGTAGTGGCCTAGTGGGTACTCTCGGTGCTCTATTCAGCCGCCCCTCTCATGTAGCTGGCCTACTTAGCTGCTCCTCTCGCGCACACACTAGCAGCCTATTTATCAGCGACGGTTACTACGAGGGCAGAACATTTGAGTTATTTGATACAGCGAGACTAGGCTTTTCGCTTCCATTTGTGGAGGTGCAATGGATCTCATCGAACTTTGTTAGTAGTTCCTTCTTTATGAATGAGATGAAGCAAAGCTTTTGCCTCTGTTTCAAAAAAACATGTCAAGAGGAATTTCTTTTATAGTAGAGACGATAATGGAGTGAAGTCCAGGCATGCAATGCCACAAGCTACAGAGTAGTAGTAGAGCACTTTACGTACAGAGCCATATTGCACAGTTCCCAATGCCCCGCCAGGCTTTTCCGGCTCCTCGGGCTTAATTGGGAGGCGCTAGTTTAAATATGCTACTCCCTCCTTTCCGGTTTATAGGGCTCAATTCAAAAATCTCACCAACCAAGGTAGATGGTGAGTGGTGGAATACTTTTCGTAATTTGCAAAATCACCCAATTAATGATCTTGTTTTCCACAAAAATTTATGTTTATCAATGTATTAATTACAATGCATGCATGCACAAAGTACATGCATTGGTCAATTTTCTCTTAATACTTGCATGCAATGATTTAATGCACATTGGAATATGAACTTGTGATAGGGAACAACCGAATTGAGCCTTATAAAATGGAAAAACTAAGATTTTGAGATAAGCCCTATAAACTGGAAAGGAGGGAGTACTAGCCGATGAGGAAGCTGCAAGCGAGGTGCGGCTAGGGCGAGTACGCGGGCCACGGGATGCTGGGAAGGAAAACCCGTTCACGTGGCTAGGCCATCCAGTGCACCCAGATTGTGGGGCCGCACGTCCGTTTGACTTCAAAACTCAAACCACCCGTGTAAAATATTGGCTCGCAGCGAAGTGTAGTAGTACTATTTTTTTTAAAGGTCGTCGTGCGTTCGGCCGGGATCGAACCCACAAAACGAGGTATACACTCCCGCGACCACTAGTAGTACTCGTTGGAGTACAATGCAACCTAGAATCGCCTTTTGTCGCTAGTAGTACGTACATTGTTCCTTACAAGAAACCCCTAATAATGCAAGAAACCACTAAAATGCCAAGAAACTACTACCACTTGCATACGTGGCAGACTTAAGATAAGACTACCTTATCAACCATTGTACATGCTCTTACCAACCAGCCCTACCAAGAAACGACTACTCTACAAAGTGCCGTTATAGGCACGTTTCAACCCATGTCCCTGTTTGGATACGTTTGTTGTCAATCTAACCCTGCCATCCAAACACCACTTTGGTTAGAGTTAGTTCAGGGTTAGAATCTAACTCTAACCTCTGACAGGGCCCATGTCGCCCATTAAGTCAACGCCTTCTATTCGACCGGGCGTTATGACTTGTGGGACCTACATGTCAGTCTGCACAAAAATCCCCTAGTGACCTCCTACCTCCCGCCCGTCTACCTAGTCATCCTCGGCCGTGGGACGCAGCTACCTCCGCCGGCAGAAGGCGAGGTCAAAACCGCCGGGGGTGCGGAGCCCATGTTGCGGCAGCCCGGATGCCAGCTCCGTCCGGCGCTCGCGGCCGCTAGCTAGCCAAGATAGCTCCGTCCAGCTGCTTGTCTGCAAGGTTTGCTAGCTAGATTGGCACAGCAGCACAGCGGCTTGCTCGTGTGCACCATGCTAAGGCCAGCCATCTGGCTCGAGCGAAGGCCAGCGCGGCGGCTTGCTCGCTCTTAAGTCATGCTCGGGCCAGCCTGCCAACCCGTGCGGAGGCCAGTGCGGCGTCCGGCCCGTCCAGCGGAGCGGCGGCCAACTCGCTCATCACCGGCGCCACCGACGAACACGCATCAGTACTGTTTGAAGTAATGTTCAGGAAAAATAATGATTTGAGGGGGAATAACAGGATAGAAGGTCAGATGTGGGTCCCTCGTGTCAACGGTCAAACAAAATGTGTTGGTTTAAGCTGCATCGTCAGCACGGACGTGTGGGCCAAACCTGTCATAAATGGGTTTAAACGGACCTAATCGGTAGGAGTACTAGGTAGTAGTTTTTGGCGTGGATTAAGAAATTTTGGGTATGTTTTTGCTATCTTTTGTACAATAGATTCTTCCTAGGGCTGGTTGAAAGTGGTAGTTTTTTGTTAAATACTCTACATATTGTAAGTAGGAGGGAAAGTTAAGCTTTGGAAGCCAATAAGCAAGGCTAGTTACATAGTGCATATGTGTACATGATTGAAAGTAAATATCAACCATGAGTGACTAATATCTTGATGGAAAACTCGAAACTATGGAATACTAGGAAAAAAATGCATGGTTGGAAATACTAGCAATGTTCATGTCCGTTGCAACGAATCATAATTAGAATAATACTTATTCACAAACTTGGTACAAAACACTCTAATTTTGATATATATATGTCACTAGAGATATATTATGTTTCAATTAGAATATATTCCTTGGGCTGTTTTGGTGAGGTCAGGGAGGGATGTGGTTGGTTTTAAGATACTAATTATGGGTTTTTCTGCAAATTGGTAGACAAGTGGGATGTTGGTGAGAAAAGGCAACAACTTACCTCACAGTCGTTAGATGTAGATCTAATGGTCAGAAATGACGGATGGCAGACACACCAGCATCACCAACTTAGTCTTGTGTAGGAGTACTAGCAAGATCCGTGCATTGCACCGAACATCAAGATGCATTTTTTTATAAAACACTTGTTGTGATTGACCCTTGCGGGAGTAATCCCATGTGTAAAAACTAATGATATCTCGAGAAATATGAGACAAGGTGAAGAGGAGTGGGGTGTGGTGGTGGTTGGTGGTCGGATTGAGTGGGGGCATGGGGATTGACGACGCCGGCAGCGGCCACCAGGCCAGTTTGTTCCAGAGGCTTCCTTTCTTAATTGCTCAACAATGAGGTTTGTTGGAGATAAGGATGAACGAGGGAAGGCCTTGTCTGCAAATGTGGAGAGGGGTGCGGGTATCTTTTAGTTTAATTTCCAGCCGTCAGATATAGATCGGATGGTCTATATTGCAAGATGGCACACGTACCATCATCACCAACTCAGTTTTTTATAAGAGAAGAAATATAAGTATGGAGATACAAACGTATTATCGATACTTGCTTCCGTAAACTAGCATCTACATTCTATTCAACGCCTCGGCATGTGGGGCCTTAGCACAATGACTTCTCGACTGTGTAAAACAAAGACTTTCCCGTCGCCGACAAGGAGGGGGTGACGGCGGCGTGCTTTTTGGCTTGCTCTAGTCCTAGTAGTCATACTAGGTGGTCTAAGCACGTGTAGATTTATTCTTTTTCACGTCTCGTGTTCGCCGTACTGCCACGACTGTTGATGAATAGATGGTAAGTTATTCACGGGAAAACCCTTGTTGAGCGCCTTTGCGAGCGAGAGAGACAGTGTGCGTGTGTGATATGTTAGAGACTGAGGCAATGATAACAGATTCTTTGTGTCTATGTGTGTGGAGGATAGAGAGACATGTACATGGGGCTTTGTGTTGTGTAACGTGGAGACACATATACATAATTAGAGAGTGAGTGTGTGAGATACACATGCGGACATGGGGAGAGATGAGGATCCAGATAAATGGGTGTTTGTGCGTGTCTGTGTGTGTTTGTGCACGCGTTTGTGTGTGAGAGGGAGAGAGTGTATGTGGAGCAGAGAGACCACTGATGATATAAACCTAGTATAAGGGAAGGGGGAATGGTGTGACATGTGTAGTAGCGGGATAGCATGGGTGCGGGCAGGGGGAGCAGACTATTTGGAAGAGACATCGAGTGTGTGTGTGGGAGAGGGGTGTGAGAGCGAGGAAAATAGAGAGCTAGCAACGGAGAGAGAGAGAGAGAGAGAGAGAGAGAGAGAGAGAGAGAGAGAGAGAGGAAGAGAGGGGGCGAGAGGGGTCGTTTCTGTCCATAAATGGCGTATAGATAGGGAGACAATGTTGATGTTGTCCGAAATTGGCCTATGAACGGAGACGCAAGGGAAGCGAGTCATCGTGTGTGTGATAGGGACTTCATGAGAGATCTAGAATAGATGGTGTAGAGAACAATGTGCGAAATCGAGAACGATGATACATTAGGGAGCTATGGAAAGAGTCACAACATATATGTATACAGGGAAGGAGCTGGGGCGAGTCCGCATGTGGGAGAGATAGAAAGAGGAGAGTGGTGCACAAGGAGACAAAGTGTGCTTGTTTGCAGTGGGGGTGGTGTGTGAGGTGAGTGCGCGAGAACCACATAACTAGGGAGATAGACATTTGGGGGCGATGTTTTGTGTGTATGGGAAATATACACTCTACATAGTGCGTGTGCTTGGGTAAGAGAGATAGCGTGAGACCTAGAGAGTGAGGGAAGAGATGTGTGCATGCCCGAGAGACAAAGTGATAGAGACCTATATTGGGGACCGGACTTTACAAGAGAGAGGGGTGTTAATGCGCTCGTGTGTTGGTGTTTGGGGGAGAGAACGACTTCTCTATGTGTGTGTGTGTGTGTGTGGTGGGGGGGTTGACTTTAGATAAACAGTGAGGTGTCTATATTTGAGGGACTTTAGCATAATTGAGATATTGTGCACTCATGGTTGATCAATTTGTTTCACAGTTTGTACTATGAGATAACGATACTTTTGAACATGTATGATATACCTTGATGTACCAGAATTACAAACCTAAGATTGGAATTTTGGAATTCGACTCCATCATTAGCTTTTGTAATTCATTTAAACGGAGGTACATTTTTTAAGCCGGGATTTCGTGATTTCAAATTCATATATCAAACCTAGAGATACACACATATGGGCATGTTCAAACTTTATAATCATCCACTTTATTCATACACATACACATTTTTGCTTTGGTCATCATATTTAGGATAAACACATTTGGAATTTCATTTGAATTGGACCGTATGATGGTATTTGCTTGTGGTAGCTCAATGATCCATATTTGAATTGAATGGACAATCTAAGTTTCGAGTTGGAGACATTGATTTTCAAAACTTGCACATTTTTTGCGTGCAAAACAAACAAATTGTCGGCTATGATATCATAGTTGGTCGTACGAGAGCAGAATACTTGTAATTTTAGGCGCCAAAAGCTTTCAAACTTCCCGCTCACATCGAAATATCACGCGCCCGAAAGTTTAGCCCTACGATATTCCTGTTTTACCCCTGCCACATGAATGGAAAAGGGCTGCTTTGATAACTCCATTGTTTTCCCCTCTTTGCTCCCAACATTCTTCCCCAGAGCCCCTCCCCTTCCCCTCCTCGACCCCCCAACCACGGCAAGCCGCCGAATCTAGTCCTCCGCTGTAGCGGTGTACCTCACACCCCGCTGTATCTACCTTCCGCACTTTGGAACCCCCAACTGCCAACTCACCACTTCACCGGAGCCGCTTCAGCGTCTGGCTTGTCCATCGCTCCAGGTCTCCTTGACCGCCATCATGGTCAACCGCACCGGATCTGCTTAACCGGCGCCCTCGTCCACCACAGCGTAGGCCCTTCACTGAATCCCTCGTCCGCCCCTTCACTGGCCCTTCATACAAGCCCACGTCCGCCGCAACAGATCCACATCACCTAAAGCATTGTACAACGCACCCGCCAAAGCATTCGTCCACTGCACCGGACCTACTCCACGGATGCCATAATCAACTCCACCGGCCCTGCTTTACCGACACCGCAGCCTCATCATGTTATTTCTATTTGTACTCCTTCGGTTTTTCTCTTTATCGTGCATATGTTCACTTACCACAGATGAGCTTTCTTGTATGTCAACAGGCACCGCAACCGTAGCACCGGAGCCGCTTCAGCGACGGCGACAGTCGGCCCAAACTCAACCGTAACACGAGCACCATCGACAATCCATAGCTATCAAGTATGACAACGATACCCATACGCCGCCGAGAATCAGGTACTATTATCCAACGGCCGGCGCCTACGTACACTTTCCTAGCATAAGCACCGCACCTTTGAATTTATTCAGGGCATCATTCAGTTTTTCATGAGACGTGTTATTCTGCTTGCACCTGTAGGGCCATACTTCTGGCAGTGAACATGTTACATGTGCTAAATTACATACCAGTGCACATATGGTTAATATGCTTTAGTTTTGTCCTAAGTACTCCCTCCGTTCCAAAATAGATGACCCAAATTGTACTAACTTTGTACTGAAGTTAGTACAAAGTTGAGTCATCAATTTTGGAACGGAGGGAGTATTACTGTACTTCCTAGATATCACTGCCTACTATTTTACTTCTTGAATGCTATATTTATGATAATGGTGTTGTTCTGGTGCCGCCTATTGGTTCCATCAGACTGCTTAATGTTCTCTATGCTTAATTACACATCAGCAAACTAGCATGTGGTTCCGCTGCTTTTTGTTCGTTTTAATCTACATTTTCTGATGCTAGCTATTACATCACTGCTCCAAGCCTCTGTTCATTACTTGTTTGTGTGTTCTTGATCTTCCCAAGTTGCATGACTAACTTGATGCTTCAATTAAATATGGATCTGCCAACCCCAACAAGAAAAATATTTGTTCTTTTGGGGCTGGCACCTTGAACAAGCATAAAAATAGAGGGAAGTAGATATATTGTCGTGTATGCACACACCCTTCTTTCATTAGTTTAGATAAACCATTGATGATCAATTCGGACCAGCGCATGCAATTAAAATTAATTTTACCTAAATAGAGGGTGCAGAATAAACTACAACAACTAGATTTGCAACCACGGGATGCTGACGATATCTTCAAAGAACATTGCAACAGCAACGAGGCTTCACAGCAACATATGGTAAGACAGTGTGTTTTAGTACATGTGAAATGTAATGTGAGTGGGCTGCTTTCTTGGCTTGTGCCCTCAACCTGTAATCCTACCGAATTACAAATAGTTCAGTTGTCTGCTTTGCTGTATTGCTTGATTTGAATGCTTGTTTGTTGTTACGCTATACCTGAGTTGGCCAATATGTCAGCAGTACCTGTTGTACTATCATAAAGAAATGCATGCCTATTTCATTTGATTCCTTCACTTTTCCTCTCAACTTCATTACAAGTCTGTCTTCGTAGTTTATATGAGGCCACACTGTTAAGTCCTTTCTCTAATTATTTCAACTGCTTAGATGCCTTGGAAACTTAAATATAGCGGTGGTACACTCCCTTTCAACTAGGGATGTCAACTGGGTCCCGTTTAATCCCGATTAAAGTCCACTAGTGGTATGATAGTTCAAAAGATTTTTGTTTTTTGAGGAAAATGAACTAGGGAGGTAGCCAAAACTAACTAGATGGGACTCGCGGATGTCGTTTATTTTCCACTTACATCCCTAGTTTCATCTTACCATTTTAATTTCTTTTCGGCTGATGCTGCTACGAACCATTTAAATATAGTTTGCCATGCTCGGCAATAATTCGTCCATCATTTACCATGTAAGCTTACTGCCTGGATCATACGATAACTATCTCTTACTTATGTCCAGCGGAAACCTTTCAGGATGCCGTTCACACTAGGACACAATGTACAACCCCAGAATCTATTTGTGGAAGTAGTGTGCCATCCATGTTACTAGATGGTAGCAGTTCAGAGGCAACACTGCTGGAGAGCAGTCTGAGCACAGATATTATAGTGCTTGAGGCTCTACTGGAGGCAGAAAGAGATGGTGTGGCTGCCATTAATGAGGTAATCTTTATCTTGAGGCTGGAAATTACGGAATTAGCGGCACGCATTATGCAAGCAACCCAAGAATTGGAAGAAGTAAGAATGTAGCATTTGAAGACAGAGGAGGTCCTGTTGTTTCTGCTATCTGAAGCCCAAGGTAATCCCGGTTCTTCTTTAGATACCAGTTGAAATTGTCATTAGATTATTGGACTTGCATGTTGTGTCATGTCTCTGAATGGATTATGTTGCAAGATCCCCTATGTTGTCCATGTGTTGTAATGATCCGAATTTTTTAGGCAAGGTAATCCTCAGTACTTGTATGATTGACATAAGGTGAACTGTTTTTTGTGTGAGCATATTGTATTGGATGAAATAACTGTTTGACTCAGAGTATATCCAACCTACTAAATTCGAAGATCATGGCATTTCTAAATCATAATCATATATAAAGGTGAAATAAATCTTTGTTGTGGTTTTGAAGAAATAAATAACAAAACGTAGAATTATCTGTGGATATTTGTAATCGAATACAAATTGGATTTGAATTTAGTTTGCCAGGGGCCAGGGCAAATGTGAATGCTAATCCTCCCAAGTTTTGAACGAAGCGGCTAAACACCCACTATAATTTGTGGGCTGCCTGAAGCAAGTGTTTACGAGATGGAAATTACTGTCTACTCCTGACACTTGACATCCTTATCGACCAGATTTATACTGCTGTCGATAGGGGTAGATTAGTAACTTCAATCAGATGTGACACGACGGCCTCTGAGCCCATTCAGACACGGTGGGCGCCAAACATGGGTGGCAAAACACATTTGATTCAAGCTCGTCCGAAAGCCATGTGTCTCTTCCTCCATTTCCCCATTCATACACGGTGGGCAGCAAAACAAACTCTCCTCGTCCGAAATTGATGTAGGCTAATATTTTAAATAGGGACAGATGCGTAACTTCCATCAGACGTGACACAACCTCCCTACCTGTCAGCCCCGTTCATACACCATGGGCGCAAACCGTGGCGGCAAAACACCCTCTCCTCGCCCGAAATAGTTACCGCCAAATATTTGGGAGATGCGACATTACCGTCCTATCCCCAACCGACGCGATGTCCGAAGTTTTAAACGGGGGATAAGTTCGTAACTTTCCCACATTTCAGAGAAGCGTGTCCCAAAGTTTAAGATCCCCCCTCCCCTCCATTTCCCCATTCATACACCTTCGGCAGCACGACAACCTCCGCACTGCGACCAGCCTCCTCCGTCCGCCACCCCATCCTCCACCTTGCCGGAGCAGCTACCCCTACCCCGTCGTCCACTGCAAGAGATGGACGTCTCTCATCCACGGCGCTGGACCAGGATCCTTTCATCGCCTCCTTTCGCTTCATCGGTGCCATCGTCCACCTTGCCGTTGCCGCTCCAACGACCGCCTCGTCCACGGCAACAGGATATATCCCCCGACCGGGCCATCTGCCGTCTAAAGTCTTCTTCCCCGCCGCCGACAGCCATCGCACCCGCAGCACCCTCAATGTATCAGCATAGGCCTACACGGCGTCGCAAGAGAGGTGGTACTCTTCCATATGTGCTTAAGTTACTGATCTCACCCAGAAAATAGATCGTATTTGTTTACTGTACATTTCTTGTCTGTACCAAATCGTAGTGGCTAGTTGAAAGCAAACATTGGTTGCGAAGTAGCTTTGTCCGATTTGCACCTTCAGATCCGCCATGGCATGGGCACTATACTCGTAAAGCTTATGGTTTCCCCCCTTTATATTCACTACCATCATCGTAGGTGCTTCGTGTCGTGCTAGCACTGCTCCTCAAGACCTCAACCCAAAGCTTACGTGTTGAAATACGAATCTGATATGATGCTCATATCACTAAAACAGAGAACGTTTAATTGGTCACCTAATGTTCCTATATTCATTTCGAAAAGCATGTGCGCCACCCACTGGTCCAGCTAGTTCCACTTTCCTGATTTTTCTCTTGATGCTTAGGGTTTTCCCCTTTTATCTACTCTACTATGATCTGCGTAGGTGCTTTCTGTCGTACTAGCACCTTCAAGCTAAACAACACAACACTCAGAATTCGAAAGCTTAGTTGTTCAAATATGATTGTGATATGATACTGATATTAGTTAACCGACACATTTAATTGGTTAGATAAAGGTCCCACTTGAGTTTCCAAATGCATGTCGCGACATATAGAGAGACATCATAATTGCATTTCTTTGTCACTTGTTGACCGTACTTTCTTGTCCATACCAAATCTTAGTTGTTATTTCAAAGCAAACATCGGTTGCTAACTACCCTTTGCGCGATTTGCAGCTTCAGATCTGCCATCCCACTGCCACGTCAACACTGTACTCATCATGCTTATGTTTTCCCCATTTTATGATGACCACAATGAGCCTACGTGGTTCATGTCGTAATAGCACTGCTCCACCCATCGAGCTAAACAAGCTTAGTTGTACAAATTCATATCTGATATTATTGCTGATATTAGTAAAACTGAGAGATGTTTAATTGGTTAGCTAAATGTTCCTACTTTAGTTTCGAAATGCATGTGAGCCACATATGGAGAGACCGGAAAGAATAGTATTTCTCTGTGCGCTCTGGTTCATCATGGGTGGCTAGCCGACATTGTATTGAAAGACTTGTAATATCTTCAATCTGCTTGCTCTTCTGCTCTTCTTTAAGATGATACTCTTCTCTTGCGGCCGACTGGTCAGGTCAAGTTGTTCTCCCTTAGTATATTTTGAATCTATCAAGTCAGGTCGACTTGTTCTTCTTTACTATATGTTGAAGCTGTCATCTGCGAAGTGTCATCACTTCTAGAGCTCTCATATTTTGAGTAGTAGGCCACATTATATTACTGCACACAACAAATTACAGCATGCATGGCATCTCTTAAAAGAATTGTAGAGATAGCACAAAGGGGTTTACAGGGAGGCAGTATTGGATTAGAATCACTTCTGCCTTACAAAGAAAATCTCACTTGTTTTTATGTTTTCATGCATGTCAGATATTGAACATTATCAAAATGAATATGAGAATGGGCGCACGAGAGGAATATTGCGGAACAATCCACTGGCTAACAAACTTGGCATGGTGGAGGATGGCCTATCTTATTCACCTATCAAGGTGCTTGCTCTAACTTTGCAAAGTTGTATTGGTCGCACATATTTTGCATCTGACCTCTTGCATTAATTCTACTTTGTTACACCATCTGCTTAGTTTAAGCATCATATATGAGTATATGCCATACCTATCCATTTTCTGTACCAATTTCATGTGCCGTCACACTATGTTTTTCCAGTCAAATGTTGTTCTTTCATAATAGATGTCCAAAAGGAAGAGGGTGAGTGCAGATCCTCAAGGAGTACAAACTAGGTATTTGGAAAAGGTAGTGATACCTGTTAAATCAGATAGATTAGCAGCCACAGAAAACACAGGCCCAACTGTACCACACTTTACCCCTACTCCAGTGGCCAAACCCCTATTAGAACAGCTGTGAGCCCAGCGTCAGGTACTGTCTATGATATCAATTCAAAATTTGAACTCCTAAATTTCTGTTTGTGCCTTACCTTCTCTCTTGTATGAAAACTAATTTCAGATGACTCTCCGTGCTCAAAGGATCATACGATCTCCAAACAATAATGGGCTCTGCATTGCTCTTGTCAGTACCTCTATCCCTTTTGCCTTGTAACGCTGTACTTAATTAATTGCTATTTGATTATGTATCATCAGTCTGCACCTGAGCTTCATTATCCCATGTTTCTTCCAATATTATTTGATCTATATTTACTCTTTGCAAAATGTAGAATAATGGCAACGCTTATAAAGAATTTTCTTTGGGGAGTTTATTGAATTATCCTTCCATCAACATTGGGGGAGGGCTTTGTCTAGCCCGTGTTAACATGTAATGTAAGTTCATCCTTCTCAAGCCTTCAAACTTTGTTCTACTATAGATTTGGATAGGCATCATTTCCTCCACTGCTGTTTGCTTTGCTATTTACATCTGATTGGATGTTTGCAACAACTACCAGTTTCAAATTGTAGTTGTAAAAACATGTTCCTTATGCAGAACAGATCCATTTATTTGCTTATATAATTGTGAAACCTGTTACGTGTCTCCTTGTTTCTCTTTCAGAGTCGTATATCTTACGCCAGGCAGAACTTTAGGGAAGATAGTGAGCCAAACCATCTTTAGGACAACGAGATGACCCTGAGGTCCTGTATTGATGAAGACAATGAGTTGAAGCTACTCACCAGCAGGTGTGACACAACCTCTGTGCAGTCGCTGCCTCAATCAGTTCGACTTCTTCAGTCTCAACTTAAAGCGGAAGGTTTGCTTCAGCTTAGCTCCAACTTGAAGTCAAAGATGCAATGAAGATGTCAGAGGACTGCTGTGCGCACCATCATGCCATAAATCTAGTGTTGATGCATCTATCGTTGACACAACTAAGGTCTACTCAGCTTCTTCGGCTGTTTGGGGGGCCCGACCTGGCCAGACCTAGTGCCTTTTGAAGTGCTCTCAGTTTTGTATATTCTTTTGTTGGCGTGTTTATTTGCACTGGTGGCGAACTTTGATGCCCAGTGGATGTAATATGTGTGATAGCCGTGATAGCCTAGCGTAAGTTGCTTGCTTATTTATTTCCTTGTTGTCTTGTGTATTTGTTTGCTTGTAGTCATTGCAGTTATTTTTCCGCGGTTTGCTAGTGGCTGCAATAACCTATTTTTTAAAACTAGGCCACAATAACCATGGGCTAATATTTACTGTAGTGACACTGGGCCTCCTACGGGCCGTAGAAACAGTGGGCCTTCTACGGGCCGTAGAAATAGTGGGCCTTCTACGGGCCTTAGAAACAATGGGCCTTCTATGGACCGTAGAAACAATGGGCCTTCTACGGGCCGTATCATCAATGGGCCTTATACGGGTCGTATGATCGATTGGCCAAACATGGGCCAATAACAGGCCGCATTATGGTCGTAAACGGGCTAGAGTTGGAATCGTCCGTTCATGGGCCGACCATAATGGGCCATCGTTAATAGGCCGTATTTGATGACGCTATGAAAATGGTCTGTTGAGTTCAGGTAACTCTTATGTGTGACACCCAATATGTGAGTTGTTCATTTTCACGCAGGTCAATGATTAGTGTGTGATGGCATTGGACTAAAACTCTGGAAGTTGGGAGCACAAACTAGAGTAATGTGGAACTTAATTTTGCTCGAGTGTGGACTGTGGTCATGAAAAGAAGGGACTACAAGTTGCAGTTGGAGTCATATGGAGTCTTTGGAGCAGTAGCGGTGCTCATGGGATAAACTCAAGTTCAATGTACATGGAAGTTTGACGCATTGACGAATTCAAGGTGGTGGACAATATTCGCCAAGGTGAAGTTTGTTAGAGTTGTGTCGAATATAGTGTACAAGGTAGGTTACAGTTGGACTTGTAGTTGTATCGTGTTTACATAGGATGTGGAGTCGTGTCCTAGTAGGACACTTGTATCCTAGGCCTCTCATATATAGCGGGGGTAGACACACGATGTAACCTATGCCAACATAATAGCACAGGAACGCAGGGGAAGCCGGCGGCATGTGCCAGCGTCCAGGGCGACCTGGTGCGGTATTGTGACGGTGTCACGGGGAGGAGCGCCCGTAGTCAAGCCCCGGGGATGTAGCCATATCGGTGAACCTCGTTAACAAATCTCGGTGTCGTGTCTCGTGTGATTTCTTGGTCCTCAGATGATCAACGGTTGCCTCGGATTTATTCTAACAATTTCTGCCCACACAGCCACCACCTAGTCCACGCGCGTGCGGGCGAATTGCTTTTCGTCCACACAACACACTCGTACATTGTTGGATGGCAACTGCAGTTACGCGTACGTGTCAACTAGGTAAACACACATGGCAACTATGATTCATTGCTAGACGGCAACTGCAGTTGCGCATACGTGGCAACCAGATAAACACACATATCAACTGCGATTAACCATACATGACAACTATGATTGGACCACACGTGGCAACTAGGTAAACACACATGGCAACTACTGTTTGATCATATGTGGCAAGTAGTTAATCACACACGGCAATTATAGTTTGATTACACACGGCAACTACCATAAATTAGACATGGCAACTATAGGTAACCGAAACAGATAGAGTTGCCATGCTTTTACAACTGCATTTTTCATCCCTGATAACTACATCTGCTTTGGATGGCAACTAAATCGTCATCCCGCGGGTACCTAACGTAGCTGTGCCAGGACGTGTGGGCATTTTTGGTTCGTGCCACATGCGCGGTGTGAAGACGCGTTGTACTTGTTGGGCATGTGGCACGAAGTAGCTGCGCCCACACGTGTGAGCAATTCTAATGTTCGCCCACACACAGTCTCGTGGGCTGCCTCCTGCTCAAGCCACACCCGATGTGTGGGCAGATGTCTAATATGCCACACGTGTGGGCGTTATCGGCGTCTTTTTTTATTAATAGGTATAGAATAGATAGATAGATATAGATTTTTTTGCGGGCAAATCAGAGAGCTTTATTCAACAAAATAGTTGTCCCGGCAATCAGCTAGCAGGCTACTTACCAAGAAACTAGGAGTCTTGTCAAGCCAGCAGTCGGTCACATTCAAAGTGCATGCACGTTTTGCATAGAGATGCGCCGGCAAGTTTGTTGACCTGGTTACATGCTGGATCTCAAAAAAAGAAAAATCAAAAGCTAGCTCTCCTATTTAGTCTAAGATAGGAGCCACAATCAAACGCGAATTGTGGCGAGTGTTCCAGAGTTGTACCAACTCCTGGCAATCTGTCTCCATTATCACATGCGAGAGGCCTCGAAGCTTTGCAAATAGAACTCCTTCCCGCATTGATATAGCTTCCATTAAAAAAGGGTCCGAGATCTCAACAACGGCTTGCACCATGATCCCAACAGCGCGGATGTGGAACGGGCTATACCACCCGCCCCTCCTCTTCCTTCCGTGACGTTAAGTGCACCATCCGTAGTGATCTTCACCATCCCTGGCTCGGGCAGTCGCCAGCCATGCCCTGGTAGCAAGATGGGAACTGATCTAGGCAGTTCCAATAGTGCAAGAGCCACTCTAGTCGCCCTGATGGCGGCTTTTGGATCCCTTCCTTCTTCCCCATGCTTGATCCGATTTCGAGAATGCCAAATCGTCCACATGATGGTGATAATCTTTGCTCGATCTTCATCCTTGACTCGGTCTCCACATAGGATGTCTCTGGCCCATGAACGTGGGTGTAAGCGAGGCCGAAGGCCAAACCACGCACACGCTTCATCCCAGAAGCGACGTGCATGCGAGCATTGGATGAGGGCATGCATAAGATCCTCCTCCTTTGCCAAACAAACCTTGCAAGTGTCTAAAACTGCAATATGACGGTATTTGGGAGTGCACTCATCCGGTAGAATCCCTCGTAGTACCCTCCACCAAAACACTCGTACCTTTGGGATCACTTTGAGTTTCCACAGGGCAGCCCACATGTGTTTGTCATCTGTTGAAGCACCGGTAACCGCTCCTTCCTCTAGAGCAACACGCTCATTCTGAGTCACTAGAGCACGGTACGCCGACTTAACAGTGTAGTTTCATGATCTTTCAAAAGCCCAAGCATAAGAATCATCACCTCCGCCCCTCCTGATTGGGATGTTCAGAATGGCGTCAGCATCAGGAGCAATGAATGTAGTTCGAATCAACTCATGCCTCCATGACCAGTTCTCGGGATCTATAAGATCCGAGACTTTCCAAACTAAAGTGTTCGGTGGTTTCAGCAGCGATGTCATCGAGATCGTCCCGGGGATCCATTTATCAGCCCACACATCAATGGAGTTCCCGTCCCCGACTCTCTTAATGAGACCCGCACGCAAAGCTTCCCTTCCTGCAATGATAGCTCGCCATGTAGTAGATGCAGACTTTGGCACCGTGGCCTGCATAAATTCTGTATCAGGGAAGTAGCGACCTTTAAGAACCCTTGCACACAGAGAATTAGGGTTGGTCATAAACCGCCAACCATGCTTTCCGAGTAGCGCAAGATTAAACTGATGAGGGTCCCGAAAACCCATCCGTCCTTTGCACTTTGGTGTCGCCAGATTATTCCAGGAGACCCAATGCAATGCATTCTTGTCAATAGAGTTGCTCCAAACATATTTGGCCATTGGTGAAGTCAGGCTCTTGCAAACCTTTTTCGATAGTAAGAATGTGCTCATCGAATATGTGGGGATAACCTGAACCACAGATTTCAGCAAAGTTTCACGACCTGCGCATGCAAGTAATTTTTTAGACCATCCCTGTATCCGTCCGCGAGCTCTCTCCCCAATATGATCGAAGGTCCCGCTCGTGATGCGACCGACCGCCGTGGGCAGTCCCAGGTAACGCTCACTAAAAGCCTCAACGTCAATGTTGAGGATGGCTTTCAAATGATGCTTGAGCTGGGCCGGTGTATTCGAACTAAAGTAGATGGCACTCTTTGCGCGATTCACACACTTTCCCGAAGCCTCACCATATATTCTCAAAATCTCATTAAGTCTCGCCGCACTCTGGGTGGTTGCACTGATGAAGATCAAACTGTCATCTGCGAATAGTAAGTGTGTCACCCAAGGTGATCGATAGCTGACTCTTATGCCTCTGTCAATGTATCCGACATTGTAATACTTCAACAAAGAAGACATGCCCTCCGCACAGAGCAAGAAAAGGAACGGCGACGCTGGGTCACCTTGCCTCAATCCTCGGGAGGGAGTGAAAAAGGGCAGTAGCTCTCCGTTAACACGAACAGAGAAACGTATTGACGATACGCACTTCATAATTAACCGGACAAAGAGCATGTTGAAACCCAACTTTGTCAGAATAGCCTCAAGAAAGTGCCACTCGACTCGGTCGTACGCTTTCATCATGTCTAGTTTGATTGCACAAGCGTAGTTTTTTCCTTTCTTCCGTCTCCTCATTGTGTGCACACTTTCATATGCCACTAAGACATTATCAGTTATCAGACGTCCAGGAACAAAAGCGCTTTGCTCTTCACTAATGATTTCATCCATGAATGCCCTCATTCGGTTAGTCACACATTTTGAAGCAATCTTGCACAGAACCGGACACAAGGCAATAGGTCTATATTGTGAGATGTACTGAGGGTGTCGTACCTTGGGAATCAAAGTGATTGAGGTGTCATTCAATCCCACTGGTAGTTCTCCTCCATTCAAAAAGTCCAGAACCGCCGCGGTTACAGCATCACCCAATAAACTCCAATGATGCTGATAAAACCCCGCAGTAAAGACATCCACTCCCGGTGCTTTGGAGGGTGCCATTTGGAACAATGCTGTTCTGACTTCCGTCGCAGTAAAGGCCTTCGTAAGTTGCACGTTCATATCATCCGTGACCTTCACTGGCACATGGTTAAGAAGCTCGGTTGCATCCATGAATCCCTGAGACTGATACAAATTTTGATAGAATGCCTGAACCTCGATCTTGTCTTCCTCTTCAGTGGCACAAACCGAACCATCAGATCGGCATAAACCTTGAATTTTATTAATACGCTTCCTTTGCGCCGCCTGTGCTTGAAAGTATGCCGTGTTACGATCTCCTTCTCCGAGCCAGGGGACGCGGGACCGTTGTCGAAGCCAAATCTCCTCCTGTTGGAGAGCCTCACGCAGCTGGCAAACCACTGTCCTCTCTTCGTCAGTTGGTCCTTGACCCACCGATCGACACCTTAAGTTGTCTAGCCTTTTTTGCAGCTGTCTAACCCGCCTCGTCAAGCAGCCAAATTCGCGGGTCCCCCAAGGTTCCAGCATCGCCTTCATATGTGTCAGTGAATCTGCGATACCCTGGAGGCCCGGTCCTCTATTTGTCTCCTGCCAAGCAGTAGCAACAATGCGGTCATAGTCCACATGCGATGCCCACACGTTCTCATATCTAAACTGTCGTTTTGCTCTTGACGTGGTCATCAAATTTTCCTTTATCTCCGCTACAACAAAACAGTGATCAGACTCTACCGACGGCAAGTGTCTGACTCTAATATGATGGAAATGTTGTCGGAACTGTTCATTAGCAAAAACTCTGTCAAGCCTCGCCTTGATATTTGCGTCACCTGATTGCCGATTATCCCAAGTGTACGATGTTCCTGACCACCCCAAATCTTGGAGGGCCACTTCATCGGTGACTTCTCTGAACGCTCTCATTTGCCTCTCTGGTCTACTGACCGGCTGAAGTGTTCATTGGCGTAGAGAGTCTCATTAAAGTCACCCAAGCAAATCCAATCCTCATGCGGCATGGCATACAAAGTACGCATGAAACGCCAACTATGGTGTCGATCTTCAGCTCGAGGCGCTCCATAAAAACCAGTGAACCTCCATTCAAAAGAATTTTGGTCCTTATATTTAACCATTGCATCAATATGTCCTGAACTAAAGTTCTTTAGCTCGACAATAACATCATGTGTCCAAAAAAGTCCAATGCCTCCAGTAAGGCCTACGCTATCTACGGCAAAACACCCGCCGAAGCCAAGGTGCCTCCGTAAGTCCTCAACTTTCTTCCCTTTTATTTTTGTTTCCATGAAAAAGAGAAGAATGAGTCCTTCTAGCTTCACAATGCTGCGAAGCTCTCGAACCGCCTCGGGGTTCCCAAGCCCGCGGCAGTTCCACGATAAGCAACTCATTGGGCTGGGCAGGACCGATCACCGGTCTCTGCCGAATTTTCAGGCGTGGGCCTCTTCTTCTTTGGTTCACGTACCACGTTCTCCTCCTCCTCCCTCCCAGCTGCACTCGGATCATCAGCTTCAGATTGCCCCGCTGCCGTCAGCAGCAGTTGTTTTGGCTTGTACACAGCTATAGGGACATCCTTCCTCTTGTATCCTGCCTTCTCTTTGTTCTTTAGGGGCGAGACCACCTCTCCCCCCCCCCCCACCCGTCTGGTTTAGCATTAGTGCTAGATTGATTTGTCCCCCTTTTGCTACTCTGATCAGAATTTTGTCCTCTAGAGGAATTATCACTGCTGGTTTGGTATCTATTCTCATCAGGAGCCCTCAAACTCGGCCCAAAAGGAAGCTCACCTTTCTCATCTCTCGAACCTGGATTGGAGCAGTAGAGTTCCGAATGGCCTAGCCGTCCACAGGAGAAGCAGAAGTATGGGATCTGTTCATATTGAATTTCATAGGGATCCACCTTCTTCCTCCTTGCAGAATCAATAAGCACCCATCTCCTGAGCGGTTTGTTGACATCCACTGAAACCCTAGCTCGGAGATAGCCCCCATTGTGATCAAACTTTGCAACCTTGACCTCTTTGTCGATCATCCGTGCGATTGGGAGACCCCATGCGTCATCTCTCAGGTTGTATGGCAGGTTAAGAACCCTAGCCCACACCTGCAGCCGATCATACTTGACTTCATCTGGGCGCATACACTCCTCGAACTCGGCCAATATGACCGCGTTCTTGTTGATGTGCCAGGGCGATCCCGCCCAAACTCTGTCGCGGTCTCGCTGTGCTTCAAACTCCGCAACAAACATATTTGTGCCAACTGAGCGGAATTGTAGTCCTCTAGGGTTTCCCCATGCCGGTCGAAGGGCGTTGCCAATGGTGTGTATGTGATACTGATTTCGATGCAGAACCTTCCCCGCCAGCAACCACGTCACTGGAGCACCATCCAGGCGATCATCAATCACGAGGGGAGTCGCCTCCTCCTCGGATATGTCCAGCTTCCCTAAAGCTTCCTCTAGTTTTTCCCTTGCCGATCTGGTTTGGCTCAAGGAGGCGTTCTCCTGTGCTCCTTCCGCCGCGGATGGTGTCGCCGTCGCCCCGGCCTTCTCCCTGGGGCAGCCCACCGATGAAATCCGCGGCCGCCGATCAGTTTCCACGTCAAAACCCTAGCGCCGCCAGAGAGCCCTAGGTTTCGGGGAAAAAAGACTCTCAGATAGATATAGATTGACGTACTGCTGTAGGCGAACAATAACAAATTCATAGTATGCGCACGCTCCCTACCGGCCGCCGGGAAGATCTGCAACCGGTACGGGGCAACATGTCATCTCTTCTCTTCCGACTTGTGCGAGCCTTGTTGAACTTGGTCAAGCAAACATTGTACCCGGCCGCGAAGCCTGGACCTGGTGTCCCCGTCCTTGGCGGTAGCGACGCCGGCTTCAAGAGGCCGGCGGTGCTCACCTGCCCTCGGTACATCATCTCCGTGATCTGTGAATTCGCCATGTTGATCTGCATCACCGGGACGCTGTGCTACTACTTCACCTACGACTTGCCACCTGAGTTCTCCGTCCACTTGACGCCGATCCCGAGCAACAGCAGCGTGGGGGCTCCGGCCGCGACGACGTCCATCCCCCGGGCCTTCGACGTCGTCCTGCACGCCAGCAACCGCCGCGCTACGGGGAGGTGCCACCACCACGGGGAGGGAGTGGTGACGTACGGCGGCTACACCGTGGCGTCGGGCCACGCGCCCGACTTCTGTGTGCCGTGGAAGGGGGCGCGCGAGGTGCCGTTCGAGCTGGCGTGGGACTGGGACGACGGCGTTTACCTGCCCGAGCACCTGCGCGGCCGCATCGCGGCGGCGGAGAGAGTCTGCGCCGTGGAGTTTGAGGTCCAGGTGAGGCTCCTCCAGGGAGGCGACGCCCGCTCCGGCACGGGCACGCCGACGTGGATGTGGTGCAAGGCGAGGATCGGTGGGGTGCCTGGCGCCGTCACGCCCTGCACCGTGTTCGCTCCACAGAACTGGTTTTCGCCACTGGCTTAGCCGCCTCGGTGTCGCCATGTATGAATTTTTGCTTTTCCTGGCGCACAAGTGTCCCTCAACGCCAGTCAAACCCTTGTGTTGCATGACCGATGAGGAAGGACCTGGCTGCCCAGTTCTCGCTCTTTTGATGGCCATTCCTAGCTAGGTGATACGCAAGTCTTCTATTTTGATAGCAATGATTTCCAATGTAATTTCTCTTGTAATTTCTCTAGGAAAAATAGCAGTGTGATTTCATCTAAAAGAAGAAGTTGTGTGATTTTGGTAAACTGTTTTCGAACCGTAGAGAGGCGTGGAACTACCTTTTCTCTTTGTGATTGAGCCGAGTTGTGGTGCATAAGAGAATGTTTCAGGCGCATCACTCTGCAAGTTCCATTCAGTCTTGGTAAAAAATAATATTCGCATCGCATCGAATGAGCATTGATGTAAAATACTTGGTTATGCATGAATAAAAACATAAATCCAGATGATAAGCGTCTCTAGCTTGATTCTGCATCCACCGGAGTTCTTTTTACTGCCAACTGGATCCTCATTCATTCCTATGGTGACCCTCCAGCGTTGCCAATATCTGTGCGATTTTTGGAGCGCACCACATGAAAGTCTCGAGCCCTCGGAGACAGCTGACAATATATGAAGTAATTGCATTGAAAGAATACTGAATAAGGACAGTTGCTACTTGCTTTGACAATAGTTTGATTGTTAATAGACATGCTAACACTTACTTTGTAATGCTTCGCAATACACAGGTCAGGGTGGACTAGCCAGAGGAAGCCACTAATAGTTCCAAGAATTGATGCGCAAAACAGTACGACGTTGAACTCAGTGTAGTCCTGCAAAAACGAAACAAAAAACTGAGCACACATAGAAGTAGAGCATCAGGTAAACAAACAAAAATATATTTTGAAACCTCAAACTATTCCACATTCTTTTATATGTTTACATATACTGTCAAACAATTCAAAACTTGACAAGAGTACCGGGCAGTGACTTGAGGTAGAAGCTGTAGCCAACATCGCTGGTAGCGAGCTTTGGCAATGCCATCGTATCACCTTCGTGCTTGTGTGCCCCTGGTGAGTGTGTGTGGAGATCAAGAAAGTTTGCACCTTTGTCATAGTTTGACCAATATGGTTTTTATTTAATTCCTATAAACTCAATAACAGCCCAAGTCTGGGCCCATGTTTAACAACCTAGGTGTTGCAAGGCCGAGACTTAAAACCAAGTCCACTAATTAGAGCCCCAAATCGGTCTAATTATGTAAGTAACTTCTTTCCATGTAAGTACTTGAGACTCCAATTGGCGATTGGGCAGCTTACCAGGGACGAATGGCAACCGGTGGAGGATCAGATCATTAAGCAACTACCGGGCTGGCAAAGAGGGCTGATTGATAGAAGTGGTAGACTAGTTCTTGTTAATTCTGTTGTTCGCGCGAGACCCACACACCATCTGATGGTTTTAGAGCTCCTAAGTGGGGTCTGGAGGCCGTGGATAAAAGCTGCAGAGCATTTTTTGGGCTGGATCAGAGGAAATTCATGGAGGAAAGTGCCTGGTTGCTTGGAGTAATGTATACAAGCCGAAGAGCTTCGGTGCGCTGGGTGTTCTAGATCTTCAGAAGCAAGCATTGGCTCTTAGGTTCAGATGGGAATGGTTGCACCGTACTGAACCATCCAAACCTTGGCAAGGATCACCGATGATCTCTGACCCTTGCTTGGTGGAACTATTCAACAACTTGGTGCACTGGAAGGTTGGGAATGGTGCTTCTGTGCGCTTTTGGCAAGATCGATGGATCAACCGGCGATGTGTGAAACTAGCACCGCTGGTTTTTGCTTTAGCAGTCAATGTGTCAGATCGAGAACAGTGTGTGATGGCATGTACCTGAACCATTGGGTGCTTGACATTGCTGGTGGATTGTCAACGGAAGGGCTTGTGCAGTATGTGCATCTTTGGGATGCTGTTGTGACAACTCAATTGTTGCATCAGGAGGAAGATCAGGCTGTATGGAAGTGGAATGGGGATGGGGTGTACACTGCAGCTTCCACATGTCACATGTTATGGGAAGGCTCAGCTCGGTTCTCTTGTGCTAAGCCGCTGTGGAAAAGCTGGGCGACTCTGAACTGTAAGATCTTTATCTAGCTCGTGTTGCAGTGCCTCATCTGGAAGTCTGATCGACGGACTAGGAGAGATCTTCAGGACCAGGTGGATGTGTGCCACTTTAGTGACCAGGAGGAAGACAACACCAACCATAAACTCATGCAATGCAGTTTCTCCAGGGAGGTGTGGCATTGTACCCTGCTTAGGGCGCAGCTGGATGAAGTAGCCATCCCGACCTTGATGAACAACTTGGAATCTTGGTGGACTAGGTCCAGAGCCATTTAGCCGAAAGCTAAGCGCGGGGGTTTTGACTCTTTTCTCATGCTCACTTGTTGGTTTCTATGGAAACGATGGAACGCAAGGGTTTTTGCTAATGTGGGTCTACAACGGAACGTGGAGAACACTACTCAAATCATGGATGAGCCGCATCTTTGGAAAAAAGCGAGTGCTTATGGAGTAGTCAACCATAGGTGTAGGAGTAGAGTTTGGGGCGGCTAGCCTTGTAAAACCAAATCTTGTACATTGTTTGCTCTCCTATAAATATATGGTACGCGCTTTGCATACTCTCGAAAAAAAACTTCGCTACCTTCCACGTATGGCAATGAACATGAATCAGGGGTCTTCGCAAAGAAATAATAAATGATGTTAATTGATGCAAAGTTTTAAAATCCAACTCCACATTACAAGATGTGTCCTCCAAATGTCGAGAATAGATGACCAAATGCACAATGGAGAAAAAAAAGAACTATCAAATTAGGCAACCACCAAAGCATGCATCTACTTCTAGTCCACTGTAGTAGATGCAAAAAAAAAACTTTTATGAAACTTCTAAGGTGCCAAACTGACGCTCTCAAGATTACACGGTTTCTGACTTTTATGGAACAGTACCATGCAAAGTGCAGTATAATAATTCGCATTATAGATAGGAAAGAAACAGGGACACATATTTTGTAATTATTACAGCTCACAGAACATGTACTTACAGTGGCACTTATCCTGAAGAAATGTGCAACGACGGTAACTCCTAGGCAACTCCAACCGAGGAGACCGGCTTGCGTGCTTACAACAGCAGTTAATAAGAGGAACCCAAAGACCGTGTGAAATGTGGTATACAATCTCAAATCCTGAAATCATATGAAAGAATCAGCTAATCACGTTAACAAATAACTACACATAATTGTACACATATATGCTTAAAGAGCTAGTACCACCCCTCTCTCTGGCAGCTTCTTGTATGCTTTGACAAAAAGAACAAAACTGATCACAGCCCCAATAAAAGATGCCACTCGGATTGGGTCAAAACGGTTACACGATTTGGTGTACACGTTCCACATGATGTAGCCCCATAGGTTGAAGATGAGAAACCACCAGAATAAGGTATGGCTACCACCTTGATCATCTGGTCCTATCTTCCCAACACGGATACTGATAAGAATGTAATTTCGTTATTAAGAAACCATGAGAATTGGCAGAACAACATAGAAAGTTAACGACACTTACGCTGGAACAAGTGAAACGAAACTCGATAAGATAAAGGCTATCCAAGGAACAGTCTTGGCTAACTCTGTGCTCGGAGTGCAAAAACTCTCGATTTCACTGAAAATTTGTATGAAACAGCACATTATCATCCACAACCCATGTCATTTATCCTATATGTCAACAGATCCACCTAGTATTTTCAGGAAAAGAAAGCTTAAATTTGCAAATTCTGCAGAAATCCATTCAACAAGAGGAATAAGTCTACATATTGTATAGGCCCCTAAATGTTAGCCCGGCAAAAACAAAATTCCACATATTTAAGTTCACGCTAGGGATAGATCACATCACAGTAGTAGCACATCAGACTGCAGATTAAGCCTTACTTACCATGTGCATTTTCTATTTGGCGCTGGGAAATTGGTGTCCTTGGGGGTGTGTGCGGAGGCGAGGTCTGCCGTTCCCGCAGCATCAGCGTACACAGTCGGAGGAGAAACACATGGAAACTGTACTCCAATGAAGAACAGCAGCAGCAGTACCGCTGGGCGGAGTTTCTCCATCCTCTCCTTGGTTTTCTTGCCTGCATTCCATGCAAGAACAGAAATTGATGAACTCTGGACCTCCCTTGCTTGGTTTCTGCACCTCCCCTTGATTTCTACAAGTATGTGGATGAGCTGTAGTTTGGAAGCTAACCTCTGTTGGCACCAGCGCGGCCTGGCGGAGAAGAGGCAGCAGCGACTCGCTTCTTGGTTGGCTTCTCCTGCCTCTCTTCTTGTTCTTATCGTCTCTCTTCTCCGCTCACAACGGCTGGAATGCCTGGGCACTGGCTGCTGCCTCATTGCTCTGCTCTTTCCCTTTGTAGCATTGAAGCCCACTGCCATGAGGCGTAGGCAGAAAAAGTGGTCTGCCAAGCCACCAAAACTGAATTATGTTTTGAATGCTGTTCAACCTTGTCAGTCCAAAGTTCTGGCAAGAGGGTAAGGTGGACAGAGATCCTTGTGGCTTTGTTCTAGCCTGTCAGGTGGGCTTAAGTTAGAATCTCTGAGGAATGGCCCAGTGTCAGCGATTGTGGCTAGTTTTCCATGAGGCGTCGAAGCAAATTGCCATGGCCGGAAGAAAGGAGTATCGTCTTGGGCAGTGTGGAGAGGCAGAGCGTCCGGTCAAGCTCCTGATGTAAAAAAGCTGCCCACAGCTGTCCTTTTCCCTCTTTCTCAAAAAAAAAACTAAACTGTCTTTTCCACTTCCGTTTTTCCGCAGGCCTCCACGTCTACGCAGTCCAGCTGCCTCGATGAATGTTGCGCCACCGTGTGTGTCGCCAAGGCACAGATCGCTAGAATGTTCACGTATGGTGTGCACGCGTTCCACCGCAACAACGAATGATATTAGGAGTACTTCACACAAGCTCTTGAAGCAAGCAAAGATGCTGGCAGAACGACCCCTGGCTCTGGAATCTTCACACGCCGCGGACTAGCATCGGCTTCCCCACCGGCAGACAAAAACCAGCCTTACTGCATGAAGGTCAGGTTGGACCAACCTCAACCACTGGAGCAACTCTAGCCGTGTTGAGATACTGACGTGTTTGGTCAGGGCATCTCCAACGCGGACCGGTAAACCTCTCGCATTCATCCGAACCGCGCTGTGTGGACCGCGGAAGTCATCCAACGCGGTCTTGTATCGGTCTGTGACGCGATCTAGACGTATTTTCTTCCGTAAACCGGAAACAAGCGTGAGGGGCTTTGTGAAAGTCCGGACCGCTCTCAAGCCCGCTTCTGACTACCCTGATCTACCCCAAAAACCCACCCGCCCCTCCGGCACTTTCCTTCCGATGCATGTGCCGCTTAACGCGCCGCATTCATGCCGGCACAGAGCACGGAGCAGCCGACATTGATGTCGCGCGATGTGACCTGACTGAGGGTGGCGCTGACCGATGCGACTTCTCGTCAGCCGCCGCTTCAATGCGAACACAACTTCACGAGGCACCAACTCCGGCCACTGCGCCGCATTGAAGCGGGTTGGCCACCCCTTCACGCGGGCCTCATCGCGGCTATTTAAGCCGTGCACCGGCGACGCACAGAGCCACACTCCCTCGCCCCAAGCACCGCCCCCTCCCCTCCCAGTCTTCGTGCCCGAGCCCCTCCTTCTCTTCGACCCCAGTTGGGGCGATGCCGAAATCGTGGTGCTCTACGCCGGCAGGTGGAGTAGGCGGACGCTCCTCCTCTGGCAGTTCCTGGAGCCACCGCCCACGCTCTCCGGGCCCGTCAGCATCTACGGCGGCCAGCTCCTCCGCCAAGGAGGAGATCATCATCTCCTCTGATAACAAGGAGGACCAGGTGCCACTGCAGCAGCCGCCTCGGCTCCTCAAGGAAGCTACTCTGACGGACGAAGATTTTGTCTGTCAGATCGAGATAATGACAGAGCGGTTGATCCATTACATGGGCCCGTCGCCGCCATTGCCGGGGTGCGGGGAGGAGGAGCCATCGTCCTCGCCGCGCCATCGCATGAAGCACGAGTCGGTGTTCCCGCTCCGGCCTGTGAAGGAGGAGTCAGCCTCGCCCCGGCACAACCACGACGTCCAGATCGGATGCCGCATGAAGGAGAAGCCAGCCTTGCCCCCGCACCACCGCGGCGTCCAGATTGGATGGCGGGTCAAGGAGGACCTGACATCCCCGACACGCCGCTGGTACGGCCGCATGGACATGCCATCGTCGTCGTCCCGCCGCCACCACCTCGCCGTCAACGAGGAGTTGTCGCCCGCGATCAGGAAGGCACGGGGTCGCCTCCTCGGAGAAGGCGGTTACAGTGGTCCCTCGGGCTCAAGGACCGTCGTCTCTGTGGCGGAGCGTGCGGCTCGGCAGCTGGCGATATACGACCGGCGCAATGCCGATCGCCGCTCCGCGTTCGCCAAGAGCGACATGGCGCCGGACTTGGTCAACAACGACTCCGACCTTGCCGCTGCGTGGGCGCTCGACCGCTCTGTGGCCACCGCGGAGACAACCACCAAGCGCCGCTGCCGCCTTGACGCTGAGCTCACCATGATCGGAGATGAGTGGTCGGCTAGCGGCTGTTTCATCAACGCCGGGCGCGGCAAGGCCACCGCCAGGGCTCCGAAGGCCATGTCGGCAGTGACCGTGGTGGCACTCCGCACCGTGCAGCAAGAGGCGGAGCAGCTCCTCCGTGAGTGGCAGGTAGCCGCCTGACAAGGCTGTCGTGGCCCTCCAGCGTCGTTCGACCGCTGGAGGGACCACGACGGCACCGACAAAGACGACGGTGTGGCCGGGCAGGGCAGCCACGTGTACGAGGTGGTCGTCCGGCATAGGGTTTAGTTTTTTTGTTAAGCGGTTGAAATATCGACCTTTCATGTAAATTATGTCCGAACTTCAATCATATCCGCCTGGTTTGATCAAATTTCATCCAATTAGTTTGAATTCTTGTTGAAATATATGAGGCCACGGTTGGATGGTGGCCTCCCGCATCCATGTCCGCAGACTGCTCCCCCCCCCCCATGTCCGCGGACGAATGCGGGACGAAATTTGCGAGTCGCTGTTGGAGATGCCCTTACACTATTAGGGAAAAGGCTAACAGTAGCGCGGGGTTTTGCCTTATCAGTAGCGCGGGCACCGGCGCTACTCCTAAGGCGCTACAGCTGAACTTTACTAGTAGCGCTACTGCTAACATACAAAGCAATAGCGAGCTTGCTGGACCACGCGCTACTGCTAATAGCAACAGCGCCTCTTTCAGAAGCGCGCTGCTGCTAAAAGCACACTGCTACTACTTGCATACCTGCGCTACTACTAAATTTTCCAGTATTTTTTTTTTCTGAAGCATATTGGCGCTGCATTTGTATAGGTTTATACACTAGTCTCATCATATGATTTTATGACCATGATGAGTTATTATATATATATATGTATATCAGTGGGTGAAAGAGACGTGGATTAGATCCAAGTGGAGGCAACATGGTGCAGATCCAAAGTCACTACAAAAAAAGACACATCCTTGACATTTTGGCCCGTACGAATTTTTTTTCCTGTCATGCTTATGACACTTCTATGACGATAATTGTGACAAAAGCACGTATCATCATAGATGTGGTGGGATCCTACTTCTATGACAAAAAATCATGACAGAAAATGGGCTTTTCATCCTGAGCGGGCCAGGGACGCACATGCATGACATTCTTTGGGCTGTCCATGACGGAAATAATCATGGTAGAAGCGAGGGCGAGGAAAATTTCGGGGAGTTCCCTGTTACGGTGGGTGGTCAGGGCCGAGCGATGCACGGAGGTTTGCGCGTTTCTCTCGTACACATATGCGCGTGTGTGCGAGCGTTAGGCTCGAACTGAACCCGAGTGAGGCGTTGGGCTCTAACTGAACCTGAGCGATTGCACTAGCAACATTACTGAATCCCGATCGATCCCTTGACTATTAACTGGACCTGAGTGATTCCTTGGCCGTCGCTTCAGTCTATGGGGTGGGTTATCTTTTTTGTTGTGATGTTCTTCAGGGTTCTCGGTGTTTTCCTCGGGAGTTACCAGCACCTGCTGCTCCGACTCAGGAATTTTAGGGGCCTTGGAAGAATCGCCAATCTTTCTTTTCCTGCTCTTGGCTTTGGCCCTATGATCAAATTGGAATATTAAGGTATACATGATAATAGGTTAAGCCGCGAACAAGTTAAGTACAAATACTTAGCCTGCATTTATAACTAAGGGAGGCAACTGTGTAAAGGATGAGTCTCCGGAAGAGGGTGGTGACTCCTGGTAATCGGAATCAGACGGGTTAAGTGGTTGTGTGACAAGGTCGGCTTTGGTAAAGAGGAAGTAGGACTATGTGGCACCTCGTTATGCCGCTTGTGAAGAGAAGGTTCATGAGATAACCCGACCACCAGATCTCCAGAGCCGCCACTCCGAGTTTGGCACCTTGACTCATGCTCAGCCTTCTTCAAAATAAAATGTGGGTCTAAATAAGAATCTGGGTGAGAAAAGCTTACTTTCCGGATGACCTGCCTTATCTTCCTTGGAGGCAAGGAGTTTGAGCCGGAGGAGATAGAAATTACCTCAGCATCATGGGCTCGGCTTGTCGCTGCCTCATCCCAAGAACAAGAGGCTTCAGCTAATTCAATAAAGAGGCGTCCAAGAGAGTCAAGTTCTACCTCTGAATGGTCATCAACATCTGCTGATTCGCCCATAGCAGCCCACTCAATTGCAACAGCTGGTTTGTTCTTTTTCTGCTTTGGGCCAGTTTTGGTTTTGGCCACGACTGTCTTCTTCTTCCTGTTCCAAAAAGGAGAGTCGGACTATATAATGAAGAGGAGTTAGCAAGTGAAACACAGAACGAGTCAAAAGATATTTTAGCTGGATATAGATGAATACTTACAGGTGGGGTCAGGTTGAGTTTGTAGAATGGTAACAACCCTGTTTTGTTGCAGTTCTCCTGAGGCTCCCCAAGTAAACTCTTTACAATTTTATTGACCTCATTAGCAATAAAGTTATCAGAGCTCTAACGCTGAGGGTCGTTTGATTCGCCTGAGTATTCGCACATTAAGCCAGGCTGGCGGCTTAAGGGAAGAATTCTCCAAGAGAACTATCGCTCCATCTTATTGAGAAGGCTCTCGTGCAATGACCAACTTATTGAGAAGGCTCTCGTACACACAAAAAAGGGTGCCCTCGCGTGGGTATGCATGGTTCAGACAATGTAAAACGGAGGTTCTAGTGTAATAGTTGCGGTGATGCTATATCTAGCAAACTATCGCTCCATCCCTAGTCTTTTAACATTTGATTTAACACACACACATCTTAATTTTTTAGACAAGGTCGAATGGTCTCGGTGGATGCAGCGTCCACTGCAAAGAAAGGGTGCGGTGGTTGTGTGTAACCTAACGATGCGATGACACATTCTTAATGGGTTATAGAATCAATTGGAAAACTGACATGGCTTTGCAATGTAAAACTGAGGTTCTTGTGCAACGACCAACTTATAGAGAAGGCTCTAGTGCACAAAAAAGGGTGCTCTCGGATGGATATGCACGGTTCCGACAAAGTAAGATGGAGGTTCTTGTGCAACGACCAACTTATAGAGAAGGCTCTCATGCACATAAAAAAATGGTGTCCTCGGATAGATATGCACGGTTTGACAATGTAGTTCGTGTGCAATGACCAACTTATGGAGAAGTGTCTCATGCACAAGAAAAGGGTGCCCATGGGTGGATATTAATGATTCCGACAATGTAAAACAGAGGTTCTTGTGCAAGGACCAACTTATAGAGAAGGCTGTCATGCGTAAAAAAGGGTGCCCTCATATGGGTATGCATGGTTCCGACAATGTCAAATGGAGGTTCTTGTTTAAAAGTTGCGGTGATGCTATATCTAGCTATCTATCACTCCATTCCTAGTCCTTTAACATTTGATTTAACGCACACGCATCATAAAAAACTTACACAGGGGTTGAATGGTCATGGTGGGTGCAACCTCCGCCTTATAGTGACGACCGTGGGTGTGATAACCCACGAGTATAGGGGATCGCAATAGTTTTCGAGGGTAGAGTATTCAACCCAAATTTATTGATTCGACACAAGGGGAGCCAAAGAATATTCTCAAGTATTAGCAGTTGAGTTGTCAATTTAACCACACCTGGATAACTTAGTATCTGCAGCAAAGTAGCTACTAGCAAAGTAGTATGGAAGTAACGGTACCGGTAGCAAAAGTAACAGTAGCAGTTTTGTAGTAATTGTAACAGTGGCAACGGCAAAGTAACAAAGCAAAGAGCAATATGTGAAAAGCTCGTAGGCATTGGATCAGTGATGGATAATTATGTCGGATGCGATTCCTCATGTAATAGTTATAACATAGGGTGACACAGAACTAGCTCCAGTTCATCAATGTAATGTAGGCATGTATTCCGAATATAGTCATACGTGCTTATGGAAAAGAACTTGCATGACATCTTTTGTCCAACCCTCCCGTGGCAGCGGGGTCCTATTGGAAACTAAGGGATATTAAGGCCTCCTTTTAATAGAGTACTGGACCAAAGCATTAACACTTAGTGAATACATGAACTCCTCAAACTACGGTCATCACCGGTAAGTATCCCGATTATTGTCACTTCGGGGTTAACGGATCATAACACATAATAGGTGACTATAGACTTGCAAGATAGGATCAAGAACTCACATATATTCGTGAAAACATAATAGGTTCAGATCTGAAATCATGGCACTCAGGCCCTAGTAAGAAGCATTAAGCATAGCAAAGTCATAGCAACATCAATCTCAGAACATAGTGGATACTAGGGACCAAACCCTAACAAAACTAACTCGATTACATGGTAAATCTCATCCAACCCATCACCGTCTAGCAAGCCTACGATGGAATTACTCACGCACGGCAGTGAGCATCATGAAATTGGTGATGGAGGATGGTTGATGATGTCGGCGTTCTGGGAACGGGGGTTCCCAGACTTGCCTGCCCGCGGCCCACGGCGTGGCTCCACAAGTGGCCCAGTACGGCCCGTCCTCATCAACCAACACTCAAGACCCTCGTGAGGGGCCAAGCCTTGTGGGGCGGACGACACAAGGCCTCCTCAAGAGCGGCCTCACCAGGCAAGCTCGCGAGGGAGGCGGAGAGATCAAGTCAAGGGGTACCTCGTGAGGTTCCCCTGGTGCAAGCCATGACGATCAAGGTCAGGCGGGCGCCAGCATGCACAGTGTCCTCGTTTCCCCTTTGGTGCTAAGGGGGCAAGCGCTGGAGCGAAGTACCGAGGCATCACGCAAAGGTTTCTATATCGGTGCAATAAGACCAAGACCAGCAGGACGGCAGGACGGAGGTCATCGTGGAGCCCAGGACGGCGTCACCACCAGTGCCTTTGGCAGGCGAAGACTACTAGCTTTCCCATTTCAAATTGGTCGTTGTTGGATCCCTTCCCGCTCAATATTTGGGGAGAGGACCAAGGCCTCTATAAATAGGACTAGCCACCACAGTAGGGGGGCATCTCATCGGGAGGACGGATCAATTCCTCCCCGAGCAAACCGCCAAGCACAAGAACACCTCTCCTTAGGTGGTTGTTCTTCCCTTGTACTGTTCATCATCAGCCCAAGAGGCAATCCACCACCACCACACACAGGAGTAGAGCATTACACCACAACGGTGGCCCGAACCTGTATAAATCTTGTGTCTCTTGTGCTATGAGTTCATCACGCTAAGCTTAGGGATCGCTGCAAGGCTGAGAGCGAGATTTGGTAGGGGGAAATCTTCATGCGCACCCTAGTGTTCGAACCTCAAGGGTTTTGCCGGAACCCGAAATCCGACATTTGGCGTGCCAAGTAGGGGTGCGCCGAAGTCTTCCTTCCACTGATCCGCGTCCCATCGCTTCGTCGCATCCATGTCAGATGCCCGACGAGCCCGCGCTGAGCGCCGGGCCGCTCTCGTCGCACGCGTCGCCTAGACGGCTCCTGTCGGTGGACCTCCCCGTCGTTCTCCGTCACCTGCCGCCACCAGCCCGGCGGGGAACGAGCAGCAAGAATCCTAGATGCACCCCTCGGTGTGGCGGGATAGCCACACCGCCACTCCATCGCTGACCCCAGCCCACTACTAGGAAAAGGGCTATAGATAATATGGACATTAATGGCGCACCACACATGTGGTGCGCCACTACTATATACTAATGGCGCACCATGTGTTGGTGCGCCATTAGTGTCCAAATACTAATGGCGCACCTCATCCACGGTGCGCCATTAGTATCAATTTTTTTTTCAAAACTAGTAATGGCGCACCAGGGGATAGTGCGCCATTACTAGTTAAACTAGTAATGGCGCACCACATCCACGGTGCGCCACTAGTAATTTTTTTCATTTTTTTTCAAAACTAGTAATGGCGCACCAGGGTATAGTGCGCCATTACTAGTTAAACTAGTAATGGCGCACCACATCCAAGGTGCGCCACTAGTAATTTTTTTTCAATTTTTTTTTCAATTTTTTATATTTTTTCAAAACTAGTAATGGCGCACCGTGTGTGTGGTGCGCCATTATTAGTTGATCTAGTAATGGCGCACCACTCCCACGGTGTGCCATTACTAACTTGGCCCAAAAATTCCACCGAATGCACACCCCCACCCCCCGTGGACCGCCTTTTCAGTTTTAAAAAAATAAAAGAAAATGATGGAAATGTCAAAAAATAAAAGAAAATAAGTTTCTCATGTGATATGTGGTCTATTTGTTGGGAAAATTTACAAATATGAATTTCGACTTTATTTGCAAAATCTCTCTGGAATTTGTAAAATGGGCATAACTTTTGCATACGAACTCGGATTAAAAAGTTTTTTATATGAAAAATCATCTACTCGAAAAGTTACATCCGAATTTAACCGAGGTGACTCGTTAAACATTTTCAAAATCCTCAAAAACCTAACAGAAAAAAGTTACGGGGCTTTTAAGATCTAAAGGGGAAAAAATGAAAAAAAATTCAAACTTACTAGTGGCGCACCGTTTGCTAGGTGCGCCACTAGTAACAGAAAAAAAATGGTTTCGAATTTTTTTGGAGTTTTTTTTCGAAAAATGATACGTAATATGACCGGGAAGTTTGAAATATTTTTCAAAATTTCATCATATTCATGAACATGAAGAAAGTCCTAGACATCAACAAGGTTTAATAGGATTGATATGATAGATATATCAACAAGTGCCTGTTAAGTGAGGTGGTGTTGGGGTTGGATAGAACTGCGAAGTTAAGCATGCTTGGGCTGGAGTAGTGTGAGGATGGGTGACCTTCCGGGAAGTATGACCACTTAGTGCGATTTGACTTGAGATTAAGCATAGTGACCCGAGATTAAGAAAAAAACGAAAGAAATTAGAAAAAAAATTCTGGAAAAATATTTGAAAAAAAATTGTTAGTAATGGCGCACTTCTATGTGGTGCACCATTACTGAGTCAGATAGTAATGGTGCACCGTGTGATATACTAATGGCGCACTCCCTGGTGCACCGCGCCATTAGTATAAAATTCTAATGGCGTGATGCTAGTGGCGCACCTGTAGTGCACCATTAGTAACCAAAACAGGTGCGCCACTAGCAGGCCTTTTCCTAGTAGTGGCCGGCTCATCGTCCCACGCTCGTTGCGCCCCTGCGGACGCGCAGGCCGCGCTGCTTATGGCACGCGAGCTCCTGTGTTACAGCCCCATCGACGACCTTTACGAATAATGTCTCAGTCACATCACCGAGCTCGTCAGCGCCGCAGAGGGCTCTCCCGCGCCGTCTCTCTCGCTGCCTCACCCTCCGCCAGGTACATGCGACGTGGCTCAAGGAGCGCCTCCACCACCTCTGCCCCAAGACGGCGCCCTGGCTCCAAGGCGCGCGGCCCCTGGGCGCGAACCACCGCATCCAGCACCTACACGGGAAGGAGGAAGATGTCAAGAAATCCCTCGGCCTCAAGAAGGCGCCCCCGTGCTCCTTGCATCGGCGCGACAAGACCGCGTGCTGCCTGTGGCAGCGGTGCGCGGGTACCGTCAAGAGCAAGCTCCGCGTCAGCAAGGGCCCCCGATGACCACAGCAGGCTGTCGCGCCTTCACCCCCGAGCTGCGTAGCTTCGCCTGGCCCGGCAAGTTCAAGCCGGACCTGCCTCCTCACTACAACGACACCCCCGACCCCGCGGAGTTCTTGCAGCTCTACGAGCCGAGCATCGAGGCGGCCAACAGCGACGAGAAAGTCTTGGCGAATTGGTTTCCCATGGCACTCAAGGACGGTGCCCGCTCGTGGCTCCTGAACCTGCCTCCCGGCTCGATGTCCTCCTGGGACAAGATGCGTATCCGCTTCATCGCCAACTTCTAGGGCACTCGCGACTGCCCCCCGGCCGCGAGCGACCTGCGCCGCATCAAGCAACAGCCTGGGGAGACCCTCCAGAAATACATCCAGCACTTCAACAACATCCGCCTCAAGATCCCTGTCGGTGTACTAAAATAGGGACGCTCTTTTATACCCCTTATTGGTGCACGGGCAGTCAAAGCCGCGCCCACGGCCACACTTAAGCAGGGTGGATACAGGAAATCAGAGCCACAAACACAGAAACAATCAGCGCAACACCAAAGACCGAGACCACAGAGAGCAGATGGACGAAGCAGGTTTCCCCGGCAAGACCCTTGCCGGGGTAGCTTCAGCAGTCCCGGCAAACCCCTTGCCGGGGCGGCTCGCCCACACCAGCGAAGTGAGCCACCCTTGAACCCACGGTCTCCAACACCATCAACTACGTTGGGCCAGGGCTCGGGAGGCACCTCCATGGTGGCATGTAGATCTTTGTGAAGACAAATAATATTCAAGATCAGATGAGGATTGGAAGGCAACGATCCTCGACAAGATCCTTGCCGAGGAAACCCGCACGGCCCTCGGCAAGATCCTTGCCGGGGACGACAGCGTTCCACGGCAAGACCCTTGCCAAGGGCGTCAGCGGGGCCACTGCCAGGCCCGCACCAACCAAGTCTCCACCACCGTTCACATGCAGCTGCCAGCCCAACCAGCTGGGTAGGCACCTGCGTGGCAACATGCAGCTTGCAGGCCAACTCAGCATACGCCTCTACATGGCAGCATACAGATCTTCGTGAAGGCTCCACCACCACGCCACCTCAGCTGCTTGCCTGCCTACATGGACCCACATGCATTGCTAGCCAGGGCGCGTGTCAAAGCGAGGAGGAGCGGCGACGGACGGGACGAGCCTCGCTCCCGTCGCCGATAAAGCAAGAAGACACCTAAGCAACGCATTAAATGCGTCTTGTCATGTAATACAAGTGATAAGCTCATAGCACTATTGGCCTTTCCACCTCCTGTGTGCCACTGTGGCAGCCCCTTTCGGCTATAAAAGGAGGCCCATGGCGTACTGGAGGGGGATTCAGCTCTTTTGAACCACGTAGCCACGGTAGCTAGTTCAAGAGCTCAAGAACACTCAATACATCCACAAAAGCAGGACTAGGGTTTTACGCATCCACGCGGCCCAAACCTGGGTAAACGGTCCTTGTGCTGATTGCTAATCCTGCTCTTCTCACAGCCCTGCGCCCCGACAACCGTAGTAGGGATTCTTGTGGTCTCATATGTGTCATTTCCCACCGACATCTTTGGCATGCCAGGTAGGGGCGCAATTGTGAGAATCTGGTCCAGTAGTTGGCCTAGCAGTTCTTCATCGTGATGGCTCCTAAGAAGAAGGCGGCCACGGTGATCGGTTTGTCCGGGACCGGACTGCCGGTACCAGTGCGGATCAGTAGCGGGCCAGTCACGGAGAGAACCCGTGGCGCGGCCTGCAAACATCCACATCACCCTGGCAGTCCAGGGCTGGTGAGCAGCGTCGTTCGTACGCCAGGCGACACGCCACGCGTCGCGAGCTCTAGAGACGGAGTTGGGCCCCTCGCAGGCGGCGCGGGGCCCTCCAGGGGCATGGTCGTGCCGCCAGATGGCGGCGCGGCGACCTCCAAGACACCAACACCGGCGCCCACGGCGCGCTCTTCTCAGGTCGTGCATGATGAGCAGCGCTGCCCTGCTGGTGACCCCGGGCGCCGCCCTGGGAAGAGTCCCATGCTCCCTTCACATGACGAGGAGGGCCAGCATGCGCGCCGATGTGCTAGCGGAGGTGGCGGACGGCTGCGGGGCCGTGATGGGGCTCCTTCTAATGTGGTTAGAAGTCGAAGCGCATCACGGTCCACACAGCTTTCGCCGCCGCCCACGCCAGCAGAAGCCCTAGCACGCGCGCAGCTGCTCCTCGACTTTCCTCCCGCTGCGGAGAAGCTTGACGAATGGAGGGCCACCGTCCGGAGCCTTGTCGGCATCGCTAACAACAACGAGATGCGTCTGGCGGGACCCGTAGGCCGTCGCTCCGTTGAGCCACCGGATGCCAGCGGAGGATGGGCCGGAGGCGATGCGGCCACGATGCACTCTCCTCCTCCATACCGGCCACCGCGGGTGTCGGTCCATCACGACGACGCTTGTGATGATATCTCCATAGCGTCGTCCGACCCGCGAACCCACCGCGACCAACGTCAAGTTCTTCGGGAGCGAGCTCATGAAGACACTCGAACCACCATCGAGCGCCGGCGTGACGCGCGCCACCAGTCGAACAGGCGGGCAGGGTCCACTATGGACCACCCAGCACCGGGAGGCTACGGTGAACTACCCTATGAGGTGGGTTGTCCGGCCTTCACCCATGAGCTGTGGAAGTTCCAGTGGCCCTCCCACCACACGTTCAAGCCTGATGTTGGCGAGAAGTACAACGGCAAGACTTACCCGTCGGAGTTCCTCAGCATCTACACCATCGCGATGCAAGCTGCTGGGGCCCGAGACGATAAGGTGCTTGCCAATTACTTCCCATTGGCACTCAAGCCCAATGTTATGTCATGGTTGATGCACTTGACGGTGGACTCCATTTCTTCTTGGGCGGATTTGTGACATGAGTTTGTTGGCGCCTTTACTGGAGGCCACCAAGCTCATGGCCAGGTGAGCCACTTGCACATCATCCCCCAGAAAGAAGGAGAAAACTTGCGTAAGTACATCCAAAGGTTCAGCCGAGTGCAGTACATCCGGCGTTCATCATGCCGCCGTGATCAGTGCATTCCATCAAAATGTGCGCAATCGCAAGAAACATGAGGAGCTGGCGATGAACAAGGTCAAGGATGTGGCCGAGCTTTATGTTCTAGCCGATCGGTGCGCTCGCACTGAAGAGGGAAGGAAGTACCCCGGTGAAGACGCCGGCGCGGAAACCGATTCCACGGATGATACCGCCACCCCGGCGAAGAAGGGCCGGCGCCGTAATAGGAAGCACAAGAGCAAGACCGTGCTTGCCGTCGAGGGGTCCGACGATACCGGCGCCACCAAGAAACCCAAGGCGAGTGACCCCGGCAAGGAGGCTGCCGGGTGTGTCGCTTGCCGGGCCTTGGCGGCTGCCGATAAGCTAGGGGGCTCCGACAAGCAGTATTGCAAGATCCACCGCACCAAGGGCCATGACCTCCAGAACTGCTGGAAAGTGGAGCTGCTCGCTGAGAAGCAGAAAGCCGAGTATGAGCGGCGGGACAAGGAGAAGGGCCAAGAGGGTGCCGAGGGATCCGGCAAGAAGCATGGCCGCCAAGGAGGCCGCCACGGCAAAGATAATCAGCAGGAGAGGCCCGCCCGGGGCCGCGACAAGAAGCAGGAGGACGATGATCACGACGAGGACCGTGAGTTCGGTGACCACGAGTTCAAGAAAGCCATAGAAGCCATGTGCGTCGATGGTGGCGCCTCGCTGCATACATCCCACTGCCAGCTCAAGCAGTGGGCGCGTGAGATCACAGCGGTGGAGCCGTCATTCGACGCATGGAAGCCGCTGAAGTGGTCCAGCACGCCTATCATCTTTGACACCGAGGACCATCCTGACCGCACCACTGCGGTCGGGTTCTTGCCGTTGTTGGTTTCACCAACAATCCGCAACCTCAAGGTGACGAAGATGCTGGTTGACGGCGGGGCCGGTCTGAACTTGATCTCGCCTGTTGTGATCAAGAGGCTACAGATCCCTTATGGAGACCTCAAGGAGACGGGCACGTTCCAAGGGGTCAACCCGGGGAGGAACCAGCCGAAGGGAAAGGTCACACTGCCCGTGACGTTCGGAGGCGATCTGAACTACAGGACGGAGAGGTTTGTCTTTGATGTAGCCGAGATCCCCTTGCCCTACAACGGGATCCTCGGTCGCCCGACACTAGCCAAGTTCATGGTGGCTTCACATTACGCCTACAACACGCTGAAGACGCCCGGACCAATGAACATCATCACCGTCCCCTCTGACAAGAAAGATGTGTTGATTTGTGCTGACCAACTCTACTGGGACGCAGTTGCAGCAGCTGCCGCCAAGGCACCTGCTCCTACCGACGGAGTCCCAGGAGGGAAAAAGACCGGCGAGACCCCTTGCACCCACTCTGGCAAGCACACCTCTTTGGGGTGTTGCGCTCCTGTTGAGGACATGCCAGAGAGCTCCACCAGCAAGAGCAAGAAGTCCAGAGCTGCAGCACCAGAGACCAAGAAGGTGCCCGTCAAGGAGAACGGCACGGTGGGAGTGTCGGTGTCAAAACCAGCGGATCTCGAGTAGGGGGTCCCAAACTGTGCGTCTAAGGCTAATGGTAACAGGAGGCAGGGGACACGATGTTTTACCCAAGTTCGGGCCCTCTCGATGGAGGTGATACCCCACATCCTGCTTGATTGATCTTGATGATATGAGTATTACAAGAGTTGATCTACCACGAGATTGTAGAGCCTAAACCCTAGAAGCTAGCCTATGATTATGATTGTTGTTGTCCTATGGACTAAACCCTCCGGTTTATATAGACACCGGAGGGGGCTAGGGTTACAAAGAGTCAGTTACAGAGAAGGAGATCTACACATCCGAATTGCCAAGCTTGCCTTCCACGCAAAGGAGAGTCCCATCCAGAGACGGGACGGAGTCTTCAATCTTGTATCTTCTTAGTCCAACAGTCCGGCCGAAGTATATAGTCCGGCTGTCCGAGGACCCCTTAATCCAGGACTCCCTCAGTAGCCCCTGAACCAGGCTTCAATGACGATGAGTCCGGCGCGCAGATTGTCTTCGGCATTGCAAGGCGGGTTCCTTCTCCGAATACTCCATAGAGGATTTTGAACACAAGGATCGTGTCCGGCTCTGCAAAACAAATTCCACATAGCACCGTAGAGAGCACAATATTCCAAGATCTGATCTGCTGACGGCTTTTTATGACATCACGCCGCGGTCCGGTCTTCATTCGAACCATTCTTCACAACTTGCCATCGCACATATCGCGAGGCAGCTTTATCGGCATGTCTCATCGAAGCAGAGATTGTGTCCCCTTATCACGGGATTCTCATCAATACGGGTGTGGGTAACCCAACCATGCCGTCAATCGTGGCGCTTGGGGGTATAAGCGTTTATGATCTCGTGGTAGATCAACTCTTGTAATACTCATATCATCAAGATCAATCAAGCAGGAAGTAGGGTATTACCTCCATCGAGAGGGCCCGAACCTGGGTAAAACATCGTGTCCCCTGCCTCCTGTTACCATTAGCATTAGACGCACAGTTCAGGACCCCCTACCCGAGATCCACCGGTTTTGACACCGACAAGGAGCTTTTACCATAAGCTCCACCCTCGATAGCAAATAGGAAAGCGAGCTCATCATTTTCCTGCGGGCGAATGTCGATGTGTTTGCATGGCAAGCCTCCGACATCCCCGGCGTTCCCAGGGAAGTGATTGAGCACCATCTTGATGTCTGTCCTCATGCACGGCCTGTCAACCAGAAGGTCAGGAAGCAAGCTCCGGAGAGGCAGGAGTTCATCACGAAGGAGATCAGAAATCTAGAGGTGGCAAGCCTGGTAAGGGGGTGCTCCATCCGACGTGGTTGACCAACCTGGTAGTGGTGCGCAAGGCAAACAGGAAGTGGAGACTGTGTATTGATTACACAGACATCAATAAAGCTTGTCCAAAGGATCCCTTCCTGTTACCGCGCATCGACCAGATTGTTGACTCCACGGTTGGGTGTGACCTGTTATCATTCCTCGACGCCTACTCAGGGTACCACCAGATCTTCATGACAAAAGAAGACGAGGAGAAGACAGCGTTCATCACCCCATGTGGTACGTATTGCTTTTTACGGATGCCTTTCGGGTTGAAGAGTGCCAACTCACCTTTGCAAGGGCAGTCCAAATTGGTTTTGAGCCCTAGCTACATAGAAATATGGAAGCTTATATGAATGACATAGTGGTCAAAACCAAGGACAAAGCAACACTTGTGCAAGATCTGGAGGAAACATTTGAGAACCTGCGCAAGATCAACCTCAAGTTGAACCCTGAGAAGTGTGTCTTCGGTGTCCCATCTGGAAAGCTTCTCGGGTTCTTTGTGTCATAGCGCGGGATTGAGGCAAACCCAGATAAGATCAAGGCCATCAAGCATATTGAGGCACCTAAACGGATCAAAGACGTCGTCGGCTCACCGGCTGCGTTGCCGCCATGAGCAGATTCATCTCCAAGTCCGTGGAGCGTGCCCTTCCTTTTTTCAAGATCTTGAAGAAGATGGGCCCAATGGAGTGGACCCCAGAGGCCGAGGCAGCGCTGCAGGGTTTGAAGAAGTACCTCTCCTCTACCCCAGTGCTGGTTGCGGTCAAACCACAAGAACCGTTGCTGCTGTACCTAGCGGCAACAAATCAGGTGGTTAGTGCCGCACTAGTGGCGCAGAGAGAGATCGACGAAGAGGCAGCGGCAGCGGTAGAGTCAACGGATGGCGAGCCGGAACCCTCCCCGGCAGGGCTCGGTCCCGGCAAGACTGAGTCCCCGGCAGAGGCTGACGCCAGTGTGATAGGGCCCGCGCGACTGAGTGAAGTGGCACAGAAGAAGAAAATGGTGCAGCACCCAGTTAACTTCGTCAGCTCCCTCTTGCAGGGGGCTAGGTCGAGGTACTCAAGTGTGAAAAAAATGCTCTTCGGCCTCCTTGTGGCCTTGAGGAAGCTGCGTCATTACCTCCAGCGCACGAGATCACCGTGGTCACCCGCCTCCCATTGCAACGGATACTGTATAACCCAGATGCAACGGGGAGGATCGTGGAATGGGCCCTGGAGCTGTCAAGTTTCGGTTTAAAGTTCGAAAGCACCTCGACGATTCAGAGCAGAGTCTTGGCAGAGTTCATTGCAGAATGGACCTCGATGCCCGACGAAGAGGTACAGGAGACCACTTTCCCCGGCAAGGAAATGAGCCGCAACTGGGTCATGTACTTTGATGGGGCTTTTTTGCTGCAAGGCGCCGGTGCTGGTGTGCTGCTTGTCGCACCCACCGGAGAGCACCTCAAGTATGTCGTCCAAATGCACTTTTCCCTAGAGATGTCAACTAACAACACCGCCGAGTACGAGGGCTTGCTTGCCGGTCTCAGGATCGCGGCGGACCTCGGATTCAAATAGCTCATCGTCAGGGGTGATTTGCAGCTTGTCGTCAGGCAGATCAACAAAGATTATCAAAGCCCGTTGATGAAAGCTTACGTGGATGAAGTGAGGAAACTAGAGGAGCGCTTTGACGGTATACGAGCAGAGCATGTCCCTCGGACGGAAAACGACATCGCTGACTACCTGTCAAAGCGCGCTGCCCCCAAGCTACATGTGGAACTAGGTACTTTTGTGGTTCGTTGAACTCAACCATCCGTCGAACCATCAACCGGGCAGAACAAGCGGAGGAAGCTGGGCCCCGGCAAGTACTTCCCCACCGAGCTCCCCGGAGCCGCTGGCAAAGATGTTGTCGTGGATGCCGATCCTGCCACGAGGAAACTGACTCCGGCAGGGCCTCAGGCCATGGCTGTAGAGAGGGCCGCTCCCGTGGCCGAAGAGATGCCTTTGATCCTTGTCGTCGAGCCACGGGCTCCGGCATGGGCGCAGCACACCGTTTGATTCCTCCAAATGGGAGAGCTTCCTGAGGAGCAGTAAGAGGCAGAGAGAGTAGCCCACCGGTCTGCTCTGTACCAATTCATTCACAATTTCTTGTACAGAAAAAGAACGAATGGGGTGAAATTGACGTGCATCTCCCGGGAGGAAGGACTAGAGCTGTTGGCAGAGATACCATATGTGGCTCCCACATAGGGTCGAGGGCCCTTGCTGGCAAGGCTTTTCGGCAAGGTTTCTTCTGGCCCACTGCCCTCCAGGATGCGACGACACTAGTAAACCAAGTGTGAAGCGTGCCAGTTCCATTCGAAGAAGCTTCATCAACCAGCTCAAGCTCTTCAAACCATCCCTCTCTCCTGGCCCTTCTCGGTCTGTGGGCTCGACATATTGGGCCCTTTCCCTCGTGCCGTCGGGGGCTTTGAGTACTTGTACGCTGCAATCGACAAGTTCACAAAGTGGCCAGAGGTGGAAGCGGTGAGGAAGGTGACAGCACAGTCAGCCATCAAGTTCTTCAAGGGTCTAGTTTGCCGTTTTGAGGTATTCAATAGGATCATCACCGACAAATACACACAGTTCACAAGCCACGCCTTCATGCGGTACATTGAGGATCTCGGCAGCAAGGTCTGTTTTGCTTCTGTGGCACACCCACGAAGCAACAGCCAAGCAGAGAGAGCAAATGCTGAAGTTCTGCGAGGCTTAAGAATGAAGACTTTTGACAGGCTGCACAAGAGTGGAAGGCGCTAGATTGACGAGTTGCCGGCGGTTCTTTGGTCGATCAGAACAACGCCAAGTCGAGCCACCGGCCAGACACCCTTTGCCCTGGTCTACGGGGCAGAAGCAGTTCCCCCCACGGAACTCACATACGGGTTACCACGAGTGCTCGCTTATGATGAGCTTGAGCGAGAGCGATTGCGGCAAGATGACGCAACGCTCCTTGAGGAAGATCGTCTCCGGGAGGCTGTGAGAGCAGCACGCTACTAGCAAGCCTTGCGCCGCTACCATAGCCGCAAGGTTCATGCCCGGAGCCTTGAGGAAGGCGACCTTGTTCTTCGGCATGTTCAGTCGGCCAAGAATTCCAACAAGTTGACGCTGAAGTGGGAAGGCCCTTATCAGATAACACAAGTCACTAGGCCCAGTGCAGTCTGCCTGGAGACCGAAGATGCCATTCCAGTGAGCAACTCCTGGAACATCGAGCATCTTCGCAAGTTTTACCCATAAGGCGCGGCTGCCGGGCCTCCCGGCAAGCCACCTTTTGTACAAGCCTTGCCGGCAAGGCATGTAACCCTTTGTACAAAGCCAGGCGCAGACCCTGAGCATAAATAAACGAAGCGCTGGTGCCCTAGAGTCATAGCATGCATGCTAGATTGAGTCTCTCCCTCGGTTAGGGTTGATAGTGCTTAGCAGCGACTAACCCCTAGCGTAGAGGTCGAGTTTGCATCATTTTGTTCCTATCCATCCTTTTTGGTATGAAGGGTACATGATATGTTTCCGCCAAGCCAAGTGGAAGGAAGAAAACGAGCCAGCGCCCCAGGCCCGGCAAGCCGAGCTTGCCGAGGGCAGAAGACACGGAGATCCACCCACGGCAAGTCAAGGTTGCCGGGGGCTGTAGATTCAGATAAGTTTTCCCATCCGCTGTCATGCATTCCCGTATGAAACTTGGGACGTATGGAACCTCGTTTTGTTCCAAGGCTGTCGTGCTCCCCTCGTTCCTATCACCCAAGAACTTCTTGGTCCAGCATATGGTCGTAGCCACAGCGGCAAGGAAGCAAGTGTAGGGCCCACCCCCACTTCATCCCTGCCTCCGCCAAAGGCATGAGTATGGAGGAATGGAGTGGGGGAACGACAAGGCCTGCTGCCAGGAAATGATGCTTATATTAAAAATAACAAGGACTTGTTCCTTGGTATGGGCTTTGCTCACACGCATGCATAAGACCTGGCAAGCACCCTTTTGCATTAATACGTTCCATACAGGTACAATAAGTACGGAACATAAACATGAATAGGGAGATTATAGGTTTTAGACCAAAATAAGGCCCGTAGGCTTACAAGTTGAGAAAAGATAAGGTTCCCGTAATCCCTTTCTTGTCCCTCTCCTCAGGAAATGAAACAAGAAAGGAAAAGGGCAAAAGGGGCGCCTAGGTGAGGTATGAGCAAGAGAAGGCACCAGGAGAACATCCCGGTGGCCACCCCGAAGGGAAGCTGGTGATGATGATCACGGGAGAAGAGCTGGAAGACGAGGCGGCAGGACTGGCAATATGCGACGAAGGCGTCGATGCCCGTGTACTCTGGCTTGATGGCCCGCCACCTGCCCTCTTCGTCTTCTCCGGCCTCTCAAGCCAGCCGCCCAAGGAGACGACCCCGAGAAGTTCAGGGAGCTGGCGACACAGATGATGGGGTTGCCGGTGTCGCCCCGGAGCGGCGTGCCCGACGCCTAGTCGGACCCGTCGTCCTGCCGCCCGTTACCCTCGTCGTCGCTGCTGCTGTCCTCCTCGTCACTCTCGCTCGAGGAGGAGTCTTCATCATCAGAGGAGCTCTCCACGCAGCACCTTACACGAGTCCCGAAGTGCCCAAAGACCTTTACGGAGAGGAGGCCGCTCTCGATTAACTTGAAATGGAGAGTGAGCCCCTCCGTCAGGCTATGGATACGAGAAAAGGTCTTCCACCCTCAGCGAAGATACATGACGTGAGGGGCCGGGAACTCGATGTCGGTCCATGTACCGCTGTTCCCACAGCCCCTCATATGCAGCCGCAGTGCCTGCGGCGGGTCGAGCTCCATCTCCCATGCAAATGGGGTCGAGAGACGAAGACGACGGCGCGGCGGCTGGTGCAGCCTAAGGAAGAACTCATAGGGGTTGTCCCCGACGTGGCCCTCCACCGGGGGAGGGGCCACTGGCGGAGGCAAGGCCGATGCGTTGCCCAGTCCTCCTCTTCCCCGAGCACCTCGACGGCCTCCACCTCGCCCCCTCCCCCTTCCTCTAACGGCTGGCTCTGCCACCACGAGCTCTTGGGGAGGAGCGACGCATTGTCTAGTCGAGACCCTCACCGCCACCGCTAAAGCATCGCCATGCCCCCTCGCCATGGCAGAAGGAAGGAGGGAACAGGAATGGAGAGAAGCAGGTGACGAAAGATTGAAGGGCGTCATTCCTCCGACTACCCTCCTTATAAAGGGGCGGCGGTGGGGCTCGGCCGCCCCTTTCGGCCAATCCGGCTCATTGAAGTGACAATAGGCGGGGCCGTCGACCGCCCTCCCCGCCCAATTTAAGGCGCGTGGGGAACCGACCCACGCGCGCGCGACTTCCCGTATCCCATGCACCTGTCATTCGCTCTGCATCATGCATGCAGCAAATGTGGCGCAAGAGACGGGCGCAATGGGATGCGTGGAGCGACGGTTCCCAAGCAAGGGCAGTAAATGAGCGGTGGCCCTGCGGTCTCAAGGGGACACGCAAGCCGCCTCTTTACTATCCACCGCAAGATGACGCCAGCGTGCTTCGGTCACGCACGCGCGCACGACCCCCACGTCACGCATTCAACGCGTGTCATGGGGAAGCGCAGCGGACGAAAAGTTTTACCGCGGTAAAAACCGCCCGGCCTGCCCACGCACTGTTTTGGACCTGGCCCAACAACGCGTCGTGCTCGTGTGTGGACCAGGCCCGGGGGCTCCTGTCGGTGTACTAAAATAGGGATGCTCTTTTATACCCCTTATTGGTGCATGGGCAGTCAGAGCCACGCCCACGGCCACACTTAAGCAGGGCGGAGACAGGAAATCAGAGCCACAAACACAGAAACAATCAGCGCAATGCCAAAGACCGAGACCACAGAGAGTAGATGGACGAAGCAGGTTTCCTCGGCAAGACCCTTGCCAGGGCAGCCTCAGCAGCCCTGGCAAGCCCCTTGCCGGGGCGGCTTGCCCACACCAGCGGAGTGAGCCACCCTCGAACCCACGGTCTCCAACACCATCAACTACATTGGGCCAGGGCTTGGGAGGCACCTCCATGGTGGCATGCAGATCTTTGTGAAGACAAAGAATATTCAAGATCAGATGAGGATTGGAAGGCAACGATCCTCGACAAGATCCTTACCGAGGAAACCCGCACGACCCCCGGCAAGATCCTTGCCGGGGACGACAGCGCGCCACGGCAAGATCCTTGCCGGGCCACCTGGCAAGGCCCTTGCTAAGGGCGTCAGCGGGGACACTGCCAGGCCCGCACCAACCAAGTGTCCACCGCCGTTCACATGCAGCTGCCAGCCCAACCAGCTGGACAGGCACCTGTGTGGCAACATGCAGGTTCCAGGCCAACTCAGCACATGCCTGCGTGGCGGCATACAGATCTTCGTGAAGGATCCACCACCGCGCCACCTCAGCTGCTTGCCCGCCTACATGGCGCCGCATGCATCGCTGGCCAGGGCGCGTGTCGAAGCAAGGAGGAGCAGCGACGGACAGGATGGGCCTCGCTCCCGTCCCCGATAAAGCAAGAAGACACCTAAGCAACGCATTAAATGTGTCTTGTCCTGTAATACAAGCGATAAGCTCGTAGCACTGTAGGCCTTTCCACCTCCTGTGTGCCACTGTGGCAGCCCCTTTCGGCTATAAAAGGAGGCCCATGGCGTACTGGAGGGGGATTCGGCTCTTTTGAACCATGCAGCCATGGTAGCTAGTTCAAGAGGTCAAGAACATTCAATACATCCACAAAAGTAGGACTAGGGTTTTACGCATCCTCGCGGACCAAACCTGGGTAAATGATCCTTGTGCTGATTGCTAATCCTGCCCTTCTCACAGCCCTGCGCCCCGCAATCGTAGTAGGGATTCTTGTGATCCCATAGGTGTCGTTTCCCACCGACAATCCCCAAGGTGACGGACGAGGCCATCATCTCAGCATTCTCTAATGACGTCCGTGACGTCAAGATGAAGGAGGAGCTCGCCATCCATGAGGATCTGTGCACATCCCTGAAGCTCTTCAACCTGGCGACCAAGTGCGCAAGAGCTGAAGAAGGACGCATCTCCCTCCTCGAGCTCCCGGCTGCCGACCCGGAAGAAAATAAGACCAAGGCCAAGGACATGAAGTGCAAAGGAGCGGCCGTGCTCGCGGCGGAACTAGACACGAAGCGCGGCAGGGACCAGCCGGAGTCATCCAAGGGCAGCCGACCGTTCTGCGCCTAACACAACCTCCACACCCACAACACCAACGATTGTCGGGAGCTCAGGGCCGTTCAAGAAGGACGCTTTGGTCGACGCCTCGAGCGCAACGACCGGGGCTACGGCCGAGGAGGAGGACGTGGCGGAGGACGATGGGACGATCGTGGCCCTCATCAAGAGTGGCGTGACCGACGTTGTGAGGATCGCTGGCAGGATCAGCCTCGCGAGGACCACCCGCAAGGTAACGCAGGCCTTCCTCTACTGCCGCCGCTGCCTAGAAGGAATGACGACCATCATCAGGACGAGGGCGCTGGGGGCTTCCAGGAGCCACGTGCTATCACTTGCATCTTGGGCGGAGCCCAGGCCCCAACCTCTCAGCGCATCTTCAAGCACTTTGCTCGCGAGGTGAATGCAGCCCTCCCCAGGCTCGAGGCCATGTGCCCACTCAGGTGGTCCAAGTGCGCCATCACCTTCAGCTCGGCGGATCAACTCGAGTGCACGGCTACTGCTGGCGTTCTCCTGATGCTCTGCTCACCAGTCATCAGCAACGTGCAAGTCACCAGTACCCTCATCGATGGCGGCACAGGGCTTAACATCCTGTCCGTCGAAATATTCGACAACCTTCAAGTGCCATATGATCAACTTCAGCCTACCAAGCCCTTCTCAGGAGTTACCGATGGTTCCACCACCCCGATAGGGCAGGTCCGCCTCCCTGTCACCTTCGGAAAGTGCGACAACTACCTCACCGAGCTCATCGACTTCGACATCGCCCACATTCACCTGACGTACAATGCCATCCTCGGGTATCTAGCCCTGGCCAACTTCATGGCAGTGACCCACCATGGCTACAACATCCTCAAGATGCCAGGAAGTGGTGGAATCATCAAAGTCCCCTACGAAGAGAGAGATGCGGTGTGCTCCCTTGAGCGTGCCTTCCAAGCGGCAGCAATCGAGGACCCGGACAACAGGGGCGACAACCCTCCTGAGGCCATCCCCAATAAGAAGAAGAAACCACTCTGCACAGGGCCTCAGGAGGTCGGCACCTCGGGTGCTGGCGCGTCAGGATCAGCGCCCGTGCTTGGGACGCCTCCTTCCATCGCATAGGAAGGCGCACCCGGCGCCCTCCTCGGGCAAGGCTCGGGGGCTCTCTTTTGGAGGGCCTCAGACCTCGCCAACATCACGAGGGAGGCGCTCGGGCACCACTTGGAGGCGTGCTTCGCGGCACATTTCCCTTAGGAAGGCACAGGGCATGGAAAGACTAACATTCAGGAGTTCATCGCCAAGACCACTCAGGAGCTTCAGGAAGCGAGGGCCATGCACGGCGACCGCCGCTTGCCCGGCGCGGCTCCTCATCCAGGCAAGGATGGTGGGCTGCGCATCTGCGTCGAGATCCCAGGGCTCAACCGGGCCGCATCTCAGGAGCGCCTCTGGCCTTCGCCCATGGGATACTGCGAGGGTCCGCCGCACAGCTATGTTCGCATGCCTTTTGGCATGCCGAACGCGGCTGCCACCTACCAGCGTCACCTGGGAGCGTTCTGGCAGCTCAAGAGGCCAGGCACCATGTGGTCCTAGTGGAGATGGAGACGGTCCTCAAGGAACCACCTGGACCCCCAGAGCCTCCCGAGGCTCAGGGCCCCGGTGGCTCGTGAGGGTCGGCCCCTTCACCGCGCATCTTCAGCTGCCCCAACATCCCCCCTACAACGGAACCAGGTGACATCTTCCAAGTTCATTTCAGCTGGGAGCGCCCTCAGGGCTGCATCATTCCCAGGCCGCATGGGTCCGTCCCCGCGGCATGTATCTCCTTTTATGTCTTTAGCTTACGTTGCTGGGGGCGCCCCTCGGGCTGCATCATCCCCAAGCCGCTTGGGTCTGACCCAGTGGCATGTATCCATTCTGCATTTACCTAAGTTGATTTGCCTTTCATGCCTAATCTACCTACGATTATTATATGCTCTATTGACACCTACCACGGGTCCATCCCTCTCTCATGCAATTCGCTTACGCGTTAAAAGGGGGGCTCCTGAGCATCGCGACTTAGGAGCTCTTACTGGATCTCCAGCCCTCACCCCCTGGCCTTGACCACGGCATCACAACCTGGCATACCAGCAGCGGTTGAGCTCGCTCGAGGGCCGGGACCTGAGGACGCAGAGCATTTATACCTAACCGTCTCGCAGGAACACACAATTGTCAAAGACCCAAGACCAGGCGCAACCCTCCCTGAGGTAGGGCCTCGTGAGTCCCGTGATGGCTCACGAGTGCCCAGATACACCTCGTCTAGCCCTGCCGTGCAAGCCACGTGTCAGCGCGGGGCTATACACGCCCCGAAGGCTCTTCCTAGAGGGAGCCCCCCTCCCACGCACCAGTGGAAGCACCATGCTCCGCGCTGGCTGATGACACTGCCGAGGAGCGGCTATGCCCATACACATACGGAAGTGCTATGCTCCGCGCTGGTGATAAACCAACTGAGGGCGGCCCCACGGCCGTATCAACCTCAGGGAGCCCCAGAGCGTAGTGTCTGGCCTCATCGCAACACCTCCCCTCGGGAGCATCGCGCGAGGGGGCTGGACACGGGGGCTGCGCTCGGGTCACGCCCGAGCGTACGCCACCCAGCCAGGTCCTCCGGACTTGGTCGTCGCGTGCCCCTCCCTGAGCGGAGCCAAGGTATGAAGGTTGTTTGAACGTCAAGGGGGACTCCTGAGCATCGTGACTCGGGAGCCTAACTGGTCACGTAGCCCCTCACTCCTTGGTCTCGTCCTGGTGATCCGGTCGGGGCTAACGGCGGTTGAGGTATGCGCGGGGCCGGGCTCTGCCGATGTAGAACGCTAGATCTACCCCTGCGTTCCCTTCCTATAAGCTGTTTGCACGTCAAGGGGGACTCCTGAGCATCGCGACTCAGGAGCCTAACTGGTCACTTAGCCCCTCACTCCTTGGTCCCGTCCTGGTGATTCGGTCGGGGCTAACGGCGGCTGAGGTATGCGCTGGGCCGGGCCCTGCCAACGTAGAACGTAAAGCAAATAGGAAGAAAACTGCAAAATCTCGAACAAAATATGACAAACCATAATTGTCTTCACAATACGAGACGCAAGTTTAAACGCCTCCACGAGGCATAGTGCACATTGCAGGAATTAAAATAGGAAAGAAGCCGCAAGTAAATCATCCTTTGACAACACCGTCGTTCACCAGGGGCTCCACTCATGTGGTGGTGTTGCCTTCACTAGTTCCACCACCCTAGGTCGCAGGATCAGCAGCACCGCTTGCCATGGGCGCAGGAGCGAAGGCCCGGAACTTCCCCGGCAAGGTCTCCACCTGGCCCTTCATGGCTCCAGCAGCGGCGGCGTAGCACTCGCAGTCCACGAGCTCTAGCAGCTCGTCAAGATTGGCTTCAGGGTCTCGGAGGTGGAGGTGGCTGAAGACGCGTCAGAGCCACAGAAGAAAGGACGCGAGCTTCTACCTCTGCCATGGGGCCGACGCCGCTCACGACTTCCTCAAGCGCCTCGACCAAGTAAGGAAGCAGCTGGGCAGGGCCGTCCTCGTTGGTGGCCAGTGGCTTCTCTAGGCCCTTCTCATAGAGTGCTTTCAACACCATGCGAGACCTCTCCCCGAGGAGTGCGAAGGCCGCGCAGTCCTCGGCCAGGACCTTCGCCTTGGCATCGAGATCGGCCTTCTCCACCCTTACCTCCTGTTCCAGCGTTTCCAGCCGGGCGCGCTTAGTGGTCTGTGCCTCCGCCAACCGTGCTAGCTCAGTGTTGCGGTCCCTGATGGCGTCCTCCTGAGCCTTCATCCTCTCCTCCTCTTCCTGGCGGCCACGAGCTTCTTCAGCATGCTTGTCACGTAGATCCTTCAGCTCGGCCTCCTGTGTCTTGCAGCGGTCCTGGGAGGGCCGCGGCATCCTTCAGCGCCGCCTCACGAGCAGCTGTGGCCTGGGTGGCGGCCTGATTCTCCTCCTCAGAGGCCGCCGTGACTCGTCTCAGCGCCACCCGGACAAAGGCATCAGAGTGAAGCCAGCCGGAAACCAGCTCCAGACGCCCGGCTACCAGATGGGAGTTGGTGCCTTAGAGGTCTTCTTGCAGCTGGGCCATCTCGGAAAGGGCATGTTCCAAGACATCGATGGAGGCAGAAGGACCTGGAACCAACAACACAGTAGAAGGAGGAGGTGGCAGCATGGCCAGAGAGAATGAGGGCTCCTGAGCCTTGGGCACCTCAGCAGCAGCATCAGGTAACAGCACCTATGGAGCCAACGGGGCCATGGGGGCTGACTCTGCATGAGGATGCCCTCCCGGGCCTCACGGGCAGGGGAGGTGCGAACACTGTCGCCTCCCCTCCCCAGGAAGAAGGTGCGGCCACGACATATGGATCGGCCCCAGATGGCGTCACTGCGTCCCCCTTCTTCTTCTTCGCTGCAGGCGGCGGCCTGGCCAATCAATGGTGAACGTCAAGGACCAACAGAAAAATCGAGAACAAGATGGAGCACAGACACTTACTGGTCTACCGCAGATTAGTCCACCTTCCTCTTGCTGAGCTTGAAGACCGAGAGCCTCGCGACCCGAGGTGCAGCCGCAAGGGCTCCAGGAGCAGAAGAAGGTGCAACAGAGGGGCTGGAGGCGGCTCCAGGCAGCGCCCGGGCAGGAGCAGCCCCTCGGGGGATCAGCGCGGACCTGCCCTTCGTCCTTCTCTTGGGTGGCGTTGGCCTCGTCGTCGTCTGGCAAGGTGCGGAGGATGTCGGCCCTGCGCGAGGTGGAGGTCTCCCCCGTCCCCTCGAGGGTCGCCTCCGAGTCGCACTCCTCGTCCTCCTCCTCTCCTCCTCCTTTGTGGGAGTCACCCAAAGACACGTCCACCGGCGCCGTCGCCCCCCGGACCACAGGGGGCGCCGCCGGCACCAGACCACGCCCATCAAAGGTGGGCATAGCAGCCACCACGTGCGCCCTGTCCTTGCGAAGGAACAAGGGGACAGGGGCATTCCGCGGATACTCCTGGTCGTCCCCGACCAGGAGGCGGAGAGCTGCGGCCAGCTCCTCATCAGTCAGGGCCACCGGACTCAGGCGAAGCTTGTCGTCTGTACCCCCAAGCATCCACAAGGGGCGCAAGTGCACCTGAAGTGGAGCCATCCGCTGCATCAAGAACTCCCTCAGGAGTGCGTCCCCCATCAGCTTCGCCGCCTTCGCGTTGCCCAGCTTCAGGTCGGCGTTCATCCTCTCCAGCACCAACATCGCCCGATCGTCAGCAAGCTTCATGCGGGACCACCCTTCGTCAGACTGGGGCATCTCCGTTGGTAGCGCCAAGCGTGGGTGGACGCACATGGCGTCCATCATGACCCACTTGCTCCCGAAGCCGTCGACCCTCTTCCCGACCTTCGAAATTGCGTTGGCCTTGCCATACGTGACGAAATTGGCACACGTCAAGGTGTGGTCGCCGTTGGTTTGGAGGAGGAAGAAGTGGCGTAGCAGAGCCACAGACGGCATCACCCCAACATGCGCCTCGCAGTAGTAGGCGAAAATCGACAAGAGAAGAATGGAGTTGGGATGAAGATGAAGGGCCTGCAACCTGTAATGGCAGAGGACGGCGTAGAAGAAGTCGGAGAAGGGGGGAACTAGGCTTGCGACAACAGCGTTCATGAAGAAGGGATAGAAAGTGCTCCCCTAAGCCTCCGGCACGGTGGAGCTAGCCCGGAGTTCGGTCTCCCCCTTCTCATTGCTCTCCCCCGCCGTTAGCAGGCGCGTGGCAGCGAGATTCTTCTCTGGGACGGTGGGCGCGTCCAGGGCCGGCTCATACCAGGCTGGCGGCGCGTCGACCTTGGCCTTCCGGGGCGCCATTGGTTTCTCAAGGGGAAGGAGTGGAGCGGATCTGGAGATTTCGAAAGCAAGGAGCAAGGAAGGGATCTGGAGCAAGACGAAGGAAAGCAATAAAGGCAAGCCTTGCCCGCGCCAGCCTTTTGTCAGAAGGGCAGTTGCCGACGCAGCATGGGGAAGTAGAGACGCCCACATCCAATCAGTCGCCACACGTCGACCAAGGCCGCAGGCTGTTGGGGCCCGCGGTGCTCCGCACTTGCCCCTTGGCTTTGCCGCTAAGCCAAGTCCGAGCGCACCTTGGGCCCAGGGGCTACTGTCGGTGTTCTGGGAACGGGGGTCCCCAGACTTGCCTGCCTGCGGCCCGTGGCGTGGCTCCATCGGTGGCCCAGTACAGCCCGTCTTCATCAACCAACACTCAAGACCCTCGTGAGGGGCCAAGCCTCACAGGGCGGACGACACAAGGCCTCCTCAGGAGCAGCCTCACCAAGCAGGCTCGCAAGGGAGGCGGAGAGATCAAGGCAAGGGGTACCTCGTGAGGTTCCCGTGGCGCAAGCCATGATGATCAAGGCCAGGCGGGCGCCAGCGCACGTAGTGTCCTCGTTTACCCTTTGGTGCTAAGGGGGCAAGCGCAGGCGTGGAGTACCGAGGCATCAGACAAAGGTTTCCATATCGATGCAACAGGACCAAGACCAGCAGGATGGCAGGACGGAGGTCATCGTGGAGCCCAGGACGGCGTCACCACCAGTGCCTTTGGCAGGCGAAGACCACCTTTAGTCAGGATAGCTTGTACTAGATGTCTCCTTTCAAATTGGCCGTTGTTGGATGCCTTCCCGCTCAATATTTGGGGAGAGTACCAGGGCCTCTATAAATAGGACTAGCCACCACAGTAGGGGGGCATCTCATCGGGAGGACAGATCAATTCCTCCCCGAGCAAACCACCAAGCACAAGAACACCTCTCCTTAGGAGGTTGTTCTTCCCTTGTACTGTTCATCACCAGCCTAAGAGGCAATCCACCACCACCACACACAGGAGTAGGGTATTACACCACAACGGTGGCCCGAACTTGTATAAATCTTGTGTCTCTTGTGCTGTGAGTTCATCGTGCTAAGCTTAGGGATGGCGGCGAGGCTGAGAGCGAAATTTGCTGGGGGGGGGGGGGAATCTTCGTGCGCACCCAAGTGTTCGAACCTCAAGGGTTTTTCCGGAACCCGAAGTCCGACAGGTGATGATGACGGTGACGGATTCCCCTCTCCGGAGCCCCGAACGGACTCCAGATCAGCCCTCCCGAGAGAGTTTAGGGCCTGGCGGCGGCTTCGTATCGTAAAACGTGATGAATCCTTCTCTCCAATTTTTTCTCCCCGAACATGAATATATGGAGTTGGAGTTGACGTCGGTGGAGCACCAGGGGGCCCACAAGGCAGGGGGCGCGCCTTAGGGGGGTGCGCCCCCCACCCACGTGGATAGGGTGTGGGCCCTCTGACGTTGATTGTTTCTCCAATATTTTTTATTAATTCCAAAAATTTGCTCCGTGGATTTTCAGGTCATTCCGAGAACTTTTATTTCTGCACAAAAATAACACCATGGCAGTTCTGTTGAAAACAGCGTCAGTCCAAGTTAGTTCCATTCTAATCATGCAAGTTAGAGTCCAAAACAAGGGCAAAAGTGTTTGGAAAAGTAGATACGACATAGACGTATCAACTCCCCCAAGCTTAAACCTTTTCTTGTCCTCAAGCAATTCAGTTGACAAACTGAAAGTGATAAAGAAAAACTTTTACAAACTCTGTTTGCTCTTGTTGTTGCAAATATGTAAAGCCAGCAATCAAGTTTTCAACAAAGATTATGAACTAACCACATTCACAATAACACTTAGGTCTCATGTTTACTCACATCAATGGCATAATCAACTAGCGAGCAATAATAATAAATCTCAGATGACAACACTTTCTCAAAACAATCATAATATGATATAAAAAGATGGTATCTTGCTAGCTCTTTCTAAGACCGCAAAACATAAATGCAGAGCACCCCTGAAGATCAAGGACTGACTAGACATTGTAATTCATGGTATAAGAGATCCAGTCATAGTCACACTCAATATAAATTAATAGTAATGCATGCAAATGACAGTGGTGCTCTCCAACTGGTGCTTTTTAATAAGAGGATGATGACTCAACATAAAAGTAAATAGCTAGGCCCTTCACAGAGGGAAGCATGGATTTGTAGAGGTGCTAGAGCTCGATTTTGAAATAGAGATAAATAATATTTTGAGCGGCATACTTTCATTGTCAACATAACAACTAAGAGATCTCTATATCTTCCATGCTACACACATTATAGGCGGTTCCCAAACAGAATGGTAAAGTTTATACTCCCCCTCCACCAACGATCATCAACCCATGGCTTGCCCGAAACAACGGGTGCCTCCAACTAACAACAATCCTGGGGGAGTTTTGTTTGTAATTATTTTGATTTGATTTGAGCATGGGACTGGGCATCCACGTTACTAGCCATTTTCTCGTGAGTGAGGAGAGGAGTCCACTCCTCTTGAGAATAAGCCACCTAGCATGGAAGATATAGACATCCCTAGTTGATACATGAGCTGTTCGAGCATACAAAACAGAATTTCATTTGAAGGTTTAGAGTTTGGCACATACAAATTTACTTGGAACGACAGGTAGATACCGCATATAGGAAGGTATGGTGGACTCATATGGAATAACTTTGGGGTTTATGGATTTTGGATGCACAAGCAGTATACTCGCTTAGTACAAGTGAAGGCTAGAAAGAGACTGGGAAGCGACCAACTAGAGAGCGACAACATTCATGAACATGCATTAAAATTAATAGACCTTGAGTGCAAGCATGAGTAGGATATAATCCACCATGAACGTAAATATCGTGAAGGCTATGTTGATTTTGTTTCAACTACATGCGTGAACATGTGCCAAGTCAAGTCACTCAAATCATTCAAAGGAGGATACCACCCTATCATACCACATCACAACCATTTTAATAGCATGTTGGCACGCAAGGTAAACCATTATAAACTCCTAGATAATTAAGCATGGCATAAGCAACTATAATCTCTCATTGTCATTGCAAACATGTTTATTCATAATAGGCTGAATCAGGAACGATGAACTAATCATATTTACAAAAACAAGTTAGGTCGAGTTCGTACCAGCTTCTCTCATCTCAATTAGTCAATCATATATCGTCATTATAGCCTTTCACTTGCACGATCGAACGGTGTGGATAATAATAATAGTGCACGTGCATTGGACTAAGCTGGAATCTGCAAGCATTCAATTCACGGGAGAAGACAAGGTAATATGGGCTCTTGGTTAAATCAACAATAATGCATAAGAGAGCCTCTCAACATTTTCATCATGGTCTTCTCCTCTCGACCCCCAAAGAAAAGAAAAGGAATAAAACTATTTACATGGGAAAGCTCCCAACAAGCAAAAGAAGAACGAGAAAACTTTTTGGGTTTTCTTTTAATTACTACTACAAGCATGGAAAGTAAACTAACTAAAGGCTATAACTATTTTTTTGGGTTTCTCTTAAGGTTATCAAACACACGAGAAGAAAGCAAGAAAATAAAATAAACTAGCATGGATAGTACAATGAAAAAGTATGAGCACGACAACTAGCATGAGTGTGTGAACATGAATGTAATGTCGGTGAGAAATACTTACTCCCCCAAGCTTAGGCTTCTGGCCTAAGTTGGTCTATGCCCATGGATCAGAGCTACTCTCTCCGGTGTACTGAGGAGTGTCATCTGAGTACCATTGGCTAGCGATCTCCTCCGGATCCCACTGATAAAAGGACGGTCGATAAGGGCCAAGTGGTGGTTCCGGCACAGGCTCTGGAGCTGGTGTCTGGATCCGGTATGCGTGAACGGCCTCCAGCAAGATGAGGTACGTTCCTGAAGATAAGTCAAACAAAGAAGGTGCAGGCAAGATAATAGTCTCACTGTGAGTTTTATTAAATCTCAAATTATACTTAAGCATCATCTCATCATTTTTAACAAAAAATTCATGTGCTACCATCCTCTTATAATCTAGAAAATAGAGGGCAACAACTTTTCCTCTTTCTCATAATGCCTAATAGGTATCCTAAAGTGTTTAGCAAGGTGTGAAGCAAAGATGCCTCCAAAGATGGGGCCCTTTGTACGATTCAGACTTAATCGTTTAGCAATAATAGCACCTAAACTAACAGTGTTATCGCGAAACAAAGCATGGCACAAAATAACAATATGAGGGGCACTAAGGTTTCTACGGTTCCCGCGACCAATTAAGCATCTACTAGCAAATATTGTAAAGTAACGTAGAACAGGAAAGTATATGCTAGAATTTCTTGCATCGAAAGCTTCCTCGTTTCCCCTATAGTAATCATATCAATAAATCCATCCACATCATTACGATGTGGTTCCTCTATGCTGCCCTCGAAGGGTATCTTGCAAACCCCACAAAAATCACATAGTGACATCTCCTTAACCTCATCATATAAATGAAACTCCACTGAAGGTGGTGATTTCTTAGCATGAACGTAAAAAATTTGCATGAAAGTATTAGTGAGTAGGAGATACTGTTCGAGCTGGTCGTGGAGGAAGTCGGTGAGGCTTGCATTATCAGCCAAAGAACAAAAATCGTCATGAATCCCGGTTGCTCTCAAGAACTCATCACAAGGCCATTCACACGGCCGAACCTCCGCGACGTGAGGGAGATTATATTTGGGCTTTTTATTCTCCTTATTTTGTTTATCCTTCGAGCTTTGGCTCGAAGAGCCCCTAAAAAATCTCTTCATCATTTTCTGAAAATTTATGAAATTTGTAGTAACTCAAAATAAAAGTGAACAAAACTCAACAAAGTTGATAGCAACTACTCCCAGAAGTGCCTAGAGACTATATCATGCATTAGAACTACTTGGAACCAAGTAAATTTGACATGCAAGCTCAAGAACAGGGTCACCTTAGCAGCAAGAATTCGCAATGAATAAAGCACTAGAACAAAAACTAATTGGACCACTGGAGGAGTCACATACCAAAGAACAATCCCCCAAAGCAGTTTTGTGAGTGGAGCTTTGAGCAAGGAGATCTAAAATGGCAGCAAGATGAGCTATAACTTGTGCTTGAGCTGATTGATGATTTTTTTTGGGAGGAAGAAGAAGAGTGTGGGTGCAGGAATAAGTGGAGGGGGCCCACTAGGGGCCCATGAGGCAGGGGGCGCGCCCTGGACCCTCGTGGCCAGGTGCTTGCCCCCTCTGCTGTGTTCTCAGTGCCAGATATTCTCAGATATTGTAGAAAAAAATCATATTTCATTTTCAGGGCATTTGGAGAACTTTTATTTTCTGGGTATTTTTTATTGCAAGGATAATTCAGAAAACAGACAGAAAATACTATTTTTGCTTTATTTAATCTAAATAACAAAAAGTAAATAGAGGGTACAGAAGGTTGTGCTTTCTGACTTCATCCATCTCATGCTCATCAAAAGGAATCTACTAACAAGGTTGATCAAGTCTTGTTAACAAACTCATTCCGAATCGCATGAAACCGGACAATTTTCAAATAGCACCAGGTTACCTCAACGGGGATATGTACATCCCCAATAATAAGAATATCATATTTCTTCTTGACAGTTGGAAGAGGAAATTCAAAACCTCCAATAATAAGCGATGGTATTTTTTCAATAGAATTGATACTGTGAACTTGAGGTTGTTTCCTCGGAAAGTGTACCGTATGCTCATTACCATTAACATGAAAAGTGACATTGCCTTTGTTGCAATCAATAACAACCCCTGCAGTATTCAAAAAGGGTCTACCAAGGATAATCGACATACTATCATCCTCGGGAATATCAAGAATAACAAAGTTCGTTAAAATAGTAACGTTTGCAACCACAACAGGCACATCCTCACAAATACTGACAGGTATCATGGTTGATTTATTGGCCATTTGCAAAGATATTTCAGTAGTTGTCAACTTATTCAATTCAAGTTAACAATATAAAGAGAGAGGCATAACACTAACACCGGCTCCAAGATTACATAAAGCAGTTTTAACATAGTTTCTCTTAATGGAACATGGTATAGTTGGTACTCCTCGATCTCCTAGTTTCTTAGGTATTCCACCCTTAAAAGTATAATTAGCAAGCATGGTGGAAATTTCAACTTTCCGTATCTTTCTTTTATTTGTAACAATATCTTTCATGTACTTAGCATAAGGATTCATTTTAAGCATATCAGTCAAATGCATACACAAAAAGATAGGTCTAATCATTTCAGCAAAGCGCTCAAAATCCTCATCATCCTTTTTCTTGGATGATTTAGAGGAAAAGGCATGGGTTTCTGAACCCATGGTTCTCTTTCTTTACCGTGCTTCCTAGCAACAAAGTCTCTCTTATCATAATGTTGATTCTTTGATTGTGGGTTATCAAGATCAACAGCAGGCTCAATCTCTACATCATTGTTATTGCTAGGTTGAGCATCAACATGAACATTATCATTAACATTATCACTAGGTTCATGTTCATCACCAGATTGTGTTTCAGCATCAGAAATACAAATATCATTGGGATTCTCAGGTGTGTCTACAACAAGTTCACTAGAAGCATGCAAAGTCCTATCATTTTTCTTCTTCTTTTTAGAAGGACTAGGTGCATCAACATTATTTCTCTGAGAATCTTGCTCAATTCTCTTAGGGTGGCCTTCAGGATACAAAGGTTCCTGAGTCATTTTACCCCGTCTATTCATAACTCTAACAACATTATCATTTTTCTTATTATTTAATTCATTGAGCAAATCATTTTGAGCTTTAAGCACTTGTTCTACTTGAGTGGTAACCACAGAAGCATGTTTACTAATAAGTTTAAGTTCACTCTTAACTCTAGACATATAATTACTCAAGTGTCCATTCATATAAGCATTACTTTTCAATTGTATACCAACATAAGCATTGAATTTTTCTTGTTTAGCCAAAAAGTCATCAGACTCATCCAAGCACTGGCTAGCAAACTTAGTAGACGGGATTTCAACTTTATCATAACTATAGAGAGAATTTACCTTTACTACCTGTGTCAGGTTATCAAGACCATGTATTTCTTCAATAGGTGGTATATTAAGGCCATGTATTTCTTCAACAGGAGGTAAATTCTTAACATCTTCAGCTTTAATACCCTTTTCTTTCATAGATTTCTTCGCCTCTTGCATATCTTCAGGACTGAGGAATAGAACACCTCTTTTCTTTAGAGTTGGCTTAGGAGTTGGTTCAGGAAGTGTCCAATTATTTTCATTAGTCAACATATTATTCAATAGCAATTCAGCTTGATCGACAGTTCTTTCCCTGAAAACACAACCAGCACAACTATCCAGGTGGTCTCTGGAAGCATCGCTTAGTCCATTATAAAAGATATCAAGTATTTCATTTTTCTTAAGAGGATGATCAGGCAAAGCATTAAGTAATCGGAGAAGACTCCCCCAAGCTTGTGGGAGACTCTCTTCTCAATTTTGCACAAAATTATATATTTCCCTTAAGGCATCTTATTTCTTATGAGCAGGGAAATATTTAGCAGAGAAGTAATAAATCATATCCTGGGGACTACACACACAACCAGGATCAAGAGAGTTAAATCATGTTTTAGCATCACCCTTTAATGTGACCAAAAATAAGTTAAGGATATAGTAGTAACAAGTTTTCTCATCATTAGTGAACAGGGTGGCTATATCATTCAATTTAGTAAGTTGTGCCACAACAGTTTCAGATTCATAGCCATAAAAAGGATCAGATTCAACCAAAGTAATTATCTCAGGATCGACAAAGAAATCATAATCCTTATCAGTAACATTGATAGGTGAAGTAGCAAAAGCAGGGTCATATTTCATTCTAGCATTCAAAGACTTTTCTTTTACTTAGCTAATAATTTCTTAAGATCAGATCTATCATTGCAAGCAAGAAAATCTCTAGCAGTTTCTTCATCCATAACATAACCCTCAGGCACAACAGGCAATTAATATCTAGGGGGAGAATCTTCATCATCACTTTCATCAATATTATCAGTTTCAATAGTTTCATTCTCTCTAGCCCTAGCAAGTTGTTCATCAAGAAATTCACCTAATGGCACAGTAGTATCAAGTAGAGAAGTAGTTTCATCATAAGTATCCCGCATAGCAGAAGTGGCATCATCAATAACATGCGACATTTCAGAAATAATAGCAGAGGCAGGTTTAGGTATCGCAAGATTACTCAAAACAGATGGTGAATCAAGTGCAGAGCTAGATGGCAGTTCCTTACCTCCCCTCGTAGTTGAGGGAAAAATCTTAGTTCTTTCGTCTTTCAAGTTCCTCATAGTGATCAGCAGATATAAATCCCAAGTGACTCAAAGAATAGAGCTATGCTCCCCGGCAACGGCGCCAGAAAATAGTCTTGATAACCCACAAGTATAGGGGATCGCAACAGTTTTCGAGGGTAGAGTATTCAACCCAAATTTATTGATTCGACACAAGGGGAGCCAAAGAATATTCTCAAGTATTAGCAGTTGAGTTGTCAATTCAACCACACCTGGATAACTTAGTATCTGCAGCAAAGTATTAAGTAGCAAAGTAGTATGGAAGTAACGGTAACGGTAGCAAAAGTAACAGTAGCAGTTTTGTAGTAATTGTAACAGTGGCAACGACAAAGTAACTAAGCAAAGAGAAATATGTGAAAAGCTTGTAGGCATTGGATTAGTGATGGATAATTATGTTGGATGTGATTCCTCATGTAATAGTTATAACATAGGGTGACACAGAACTAGCTTCAGTTCATCAATGTAATGTAGGCATGTATTTTGAATATAGTCATACGTGCTTATGGAAAAGAACTTGCATGACATCTTTTGTCTTACCCTCCCATGGCAGCGGCGTCCTATTGGAAACTAAGGAATATTAAGGCATCCTTTTAATAGAGTACCGGACCAAAGCATTAACACTCAGTGAATACATGAACTCCTCAAACTACGGTCATCACCGATAAGTATACCAATTATTGTCACTTCGGGGTTAACAGATCATAACACATAATAGGTGACTATAGACTTGCAAGATAGGATCAAGAACTCACATATATTCATGAAAACATAATAGGTTCGGATCTGAAATCATGGCACTCGGGCCCTAGTGACAAGCATTAAGCATAGCAAATTCATAGCAACATCAATCTCAGAACATAGTGGATACTAGGGATCAAACCCTAATAAAACTAACGTACATGGTAAATCTCATCCAACCCATCACCGTCCAGCAAGCCTACGATGGAATTACTCACACGCGGCAGTGAGCATCATGAAATTGGTGATGGAGTATGGTTGACGATGACGACGGCGATGGATTCCCCTCTCCGGAGCCCCGAACGAACTCCAGATCAGCCCTCCCGAGAGAGTTTAGGGCTTGGCGGCGGCTTCATATCGTAAAACACGATGAATCCTTCTCTCCATTTTTTTCTCCCCGAACATGAATATATGGAGTTGGAGTTTTTTTATTAATTCCAAAAAGTTTCTTCGTGGATTTTCAGGTCAATCCGAGAACTTTTATTTCTGCACAAAAGTAAGACCATGGCAGTTCTGCTGAAAATAGCGTCAGTCCGGGTTAGTTCCATTCAAATCATGCAAGTTAGAGTCCAAAACAAGGGCAAAAGTGTTCGGAAAAGTAGATATGATGGAGACGTATCAGGGTGGAACATCCACTGAAAAAAAGGGTGCAATGGTTGTACGTAACCTAACGATGTGATGACACATAGTGAATGGGTTATCGAATCAGTTTGAAAACTGACATAGCTTTACAATGTAAAATTGAGATTCTTGTGCAATGACCAACTTATTGAGAAGGCTCTCATGCACACACAAAAAATATGCCTCAAGACTTTTATTTCTGCACAAAAATAACACCATGGCAGTTCTGCTGAAAATAGCGTCAGTCCGGGTTAGTTCCATTCAAATCATGCAAGTTAGAGCCAAAACAAGGGCAAAAGTGTTCGGAAAAGTAGATACGATGGAGACGTATCAGGGTGGAACGTCCACTGAAAAAAAGGGTGCAGTGGTTATACGTAACCTAACGATGTGATGACACATAGTGAATGGGTTATGGAATCAGTTTGAAAACTAACATAGCTTTACAATGTAAAATTGAGATTCTTGTGCAATGACCAACTTATTGAGAAGGCTCTCATGCACACACAAAAAAGGTGCCTCAAAACGGTCTCAAACGCTCGGGCAAGCGGACCGGTCAAAGAAAACCGACTCAACAGGGCACCTCAACCCCCTCCCTCCAAACACCATGGCTGGCCGGTCTTGATATCCCGCAAGTATAGGGGATCGCAACAGTTTTCGAGGGTAGAGTATTCAACCCAAATTTATTGATTTGACACAAGGGGAGCCAAAGAATATTCTTGAGTATTAGCAGATGAGTTGTCAATTCAACCCCACCTGAAAGACTTAATATCTGCAGCAAAGTATTTAGTGGCAAAGTAGTATGGACGTAGCGGTAACGGTGGCAAAAGTAACAGTAGCAGGTTTGTAGTAATCGTAATAGTGGCAACGGCAAAGTAACTTAGCAAAGATCAATATGTGAAAAGCTCGTAGGTAGTGGATCAATGATGGATAATTATGTCAGATGGCATTCATCATGCAACAGTTATAACATAGGGTGACACAGAACTAGCTCCAATTCATCAATATAATGTAGGCATGCATTCCGAATATAGTCATACGGGCTTATGGAAAAGAACTTGCATGACATCTTTTGTCCTACCCAGTGGGGTCCCATTGGAAACTAAGGGATATTAAGGCCTCCTTTTAATAAAGTACCGGACCAAAGCATTAGCGCTTAGTGAATACATGAACTCCTGAAACTACGGTCATCACCGGGAGTGGTCTCGACTATTGTCACTCCGGTAGGTGACTATAACTTTCAATATAGGATAAAGAACACAAATATATTCATGGAAACATAATAGGTTCAGATCTGAAATCATGGCACTCGGGCCCTAGTGACAAGCATTAAGCATAGAAAAGTCATAGAAACATCAATCTTAGAACATAATGGATACTAGAGATCAAATCCTAACAAAATTAACTCGATTACATGGTAAATCTCATCCAACCCATCATCGTCCAGCAAACCTAGGATGGGATTACTCACGCACGGAAGTGAGCATCATGAAATTCATGATGGAGGATGGTTGATGATGATGATGCCAACGTATTCCCCTCTCCGGAGCCCCGAACAGACTCCAGATCTGCCCTCCCGAGGAAGAACGGGGCTTGGGGGCAGCTCCGTATCGTAAAACATGATGAATCCTTCTCTGATTTTTTTTCTCCCCGAACGTGAATATATGGAGTTGGAGTTGAGGTCGGTGGAGGTCTAGGGGGCCCACAAGGTCGGTTGGCGCGCCCCCTACCCTTGTGGCCAGGGTGTGGGCCCCTTCACTTGATTCTTTCACGAATTTTTTAAATTCCAAAACTTATCTCTGTGAAGTTTCAGGTCATTCCGAGAACGTTTTATTCCGCACAAAAATAACACCATGGAAATTCTGCTGAAAACAACGCCAGTCTGGGTTTGTTCCATTCAAATCATGCAAGTTAGAGTTCAAAACAAGGGCAAAAGTGTTTGGAAAAGTAGATACTACGGAGACGTATCAACTCCCCAAGCTTAACCCATTTCTTGTCCTCAAGCAATTCAGTTGACAAACTGAAAGTGATAAAGACAAACTTTTACAAATTTTGTTTGATCTTGTTGTTGCAAATATGTATAGCCAGCATTCAAGTTTTTAGCAAAGATCATGAACTAACCATATTCACAATACTTTTATGTCTCACATTTACTCATATCAATGACATAATCAACTAGCGAGAAATAATAATTAATCTCAGATGAAAACACTTTCTCAAAACAATCATGATATGATATAACAAAATGGTATCTCGATAGCCCTTTCTGAGACCGCAAAACATAAATGCAGAGCACCCCTGAAGATCAAGGACTGACTAGACATTGTAATTCATGGTAAAAGAGATCCAGTCATAGTCATACTCAATATAAATTAATAACAATGCATACAAATGATAGTGGTGCTCTCTAACTGGTGCTTTTTATAAGAGGATGATGACTCAGCAACAAAAGTAAATAGATAGGCCCTTCGCATAGGGAAGCAGGGATTTGCAGAGGTGCCAGAGCTCGAGTTTTTAAAGCAGAGATAAATAATATTTTGAGCAGCATGCGTTCATTGTCAACATAACAACTAAGAGATCTCAGTATCTTCCATGCTACATACATTATAGGCAGTTCCCAAACAGAATGGTAAAGTTTATACTCCCCCACCACCAACAAGCACATTCCACGGCTGGTCCGAAACAACGGGTACCGGCCAACTAACAATAATCCCGGGGGAGTTTTGTTTGCAATTATTTTGATTTGATTTGAGCATGGGACTGGGCATCCCGGTTACCAGCCATTTTCTCATGAAAGATGAGCGGAATCCACTCATCGTGAGAATAACCCACCTAGCATGGAAGATATTGACAGCCCTAGTTGGTACATGAGCAATTCGAGCATACAAAACGGATTATCGTTTGAAGGTTTAGAGTTTTGCACTTGCAAATTTACTTGGAACTGTAGGTAAATACCGCATATAGGAAGGTATGGTGGACTTATATGGAACAACTTTGGGTTTATGGAAGTGGATGCACAAGCAGTATTCCCGCTTAGTACAAGTGAAGGCTAGAAAAAGACTGGGAAGCAACCAAGTAGAGAGCGACAACAGTCATAAACATGCATTGAGACTAACCAACATTGAATGCAAGCATGAGTAGGATATAAATCACCAGGAACATAAATATCGTAGAGGCTATGTTGATTTTGTTTCAACTACATGCGTGAACATGTGCCAAGTCAAGCCACTAGAATCGTTCAAAGGAGGATACAGTCCTATCATACTACATCACAACCATTTTCATTTCCATGTTGGCATGCAAGGTAAACCATTATAAACTCCTAGTTATTTAAGCATGGCATGAGTGACTTTAATCTCTAATTTTCGTTGCAAACATGTTTCATTCATAATAGGCTGAATTGGGAATGATGAACTAATCATATTTACAAAAACAAGATAGGTCGATTTCACACCAGCTTTCCTTCATCTCAATCATTTCATCATATGTCGTCATTACTGCCTTTCACTTGCACGACCGAACGGTGTGGACAATAATAATAGTGCACGCACATTGGACTAAGCTGGAATCTGCAAACATTTATTCAGAGGAGAAGACAAGGTAATATGGGCTCTTTGTTAGATCAATAATCATGCACATCAGAGCCACTCAACATTTTCATCATGGTCTTCTCCTCTCGACCCCCAAAGAAAAGAAAAGAAATTCAGAGAAACACACTGATTTTTTTTTGGAGTTTTCGTTTTCTGAAGAAAGAGAAACAAGAACAAGAAAAACTGTTTACACGGGAAAGCTCCCAACAAGCAAAAGAAGAACAGAAAATCTTTTTGGATTTTCTAATAATATTACAACTAAGCAAGCATAGAAAGTAAACTAACTGCAACTATTTTTTTGGTTTTCTGTTATCTTAAGGTTTTTCAAGCACACAAGAAGAAAGAGGAAAAACAAAATAAACTAACAAGGATATTACAATGAAAAAGTATGAGCACCGACAACTGAAATGAGTGTGTGAACATGAATGTAATGTCGGTGAGAAATACGTACTCCCCCAAGCTTAGGCTTTTGGCCTAAGTTGGTCTAGGGACACAGCTGGCCTGGCGGATATCCAAAGTTGTAGTCGGGGTTGTACTAATATGCGTCGGCCACTGCCTGAAGTGTTGCAGCATGGAGGCGATCAACCTCCGCTATTCTCTCATACTCGTTTGCTTCCTCTCTAGTTATAAAATATCGCCCATTTTCCGAAAGTTAAAGAAAGCAGGAGCAGGAAGAGTAACATGCACGGCGTGTTGTCTATCAAAGATTAGTCTGTACTGGAGGAACTGTTCATTCCTCTTAAGAAACTGGTAGCATACCATAGCCTCATAATCTAGGAAAACATGTGGTAATTCAATGTCATATCCTCTTATGGGTACACCCAAATAACTAGCTAAACGAGTTGCATAAATCCCACCAAATAAATCTCCATCTTTAGCATTATGATGTAACCTTCTCGCAATAATAGCCCCCAAGTTATATCGCTTATTGCCTAAAACCGCACATTTGAGGACACTAAGATCTGGCGCGCAAAGGTGGCAATGCTCATGTTTACCGTTAACGTATCTACCTATAAAGAGAGCAAAGTAATATATGGCAGGAAAGTGAATGCTCCATATGGTAGCTTGTGTGATATTTCTGGTTTCTCCCACAATGATGCTAGCAAGGAAATCATTGTATTCAGATTTGTGAGGCTCACTAAGACTACCCCATTGTGGAATTTTGCATGCATCACAAATATCTTCTAGGTCCATGGTAAAGATTCATCATAAAGATCAAACAAGACAGTATGAGTATTACGCTTAGATGAAAACTCAAACCTCCGCACGAAGAAATCAGTGAGATAATAATATTGTAAGCACTTGTGTGACGAGAAATCCTCAAGGCTGGCATTTTGTACGTACGCATAGAACTCATCCTTGAAACCCGCACGATGAATAAATTCATCCGACGGCCATTCACATGACTTCACTTGAGCTTCCCTTGGTGGTTCAGGGTCCAGTTCGCGTATCGCATGCCTCGATGCTTGCTTCCTTGAAGAACCACCTTGGTACATTCTCCTAGACATTTTTCTTTCTCTGAAAAATTTCTGAAATTTTTAGTGACTCAAAATAAAAGTGAACCAAACTCAACAAAATTGATAGCAACTACTCCTACAAGTGCCTAGAGGCTACACCATGCATCAAAACTACTTTGGACCATATAAATTTGACATGCAGGCTCAAGAACAGGGTCGCCACAGCAGCAAAAATTTACAATGAATAAAGCACTAGAACAAAAACTAATTGGACTATTGGAGGAGTCACATATCGAAGAACAATCCCCCAAAGCAGTTTTGTGAATGGGGCTTTGAGCAACGAGATCGAAAATGGCAGCAAAATGAGCAAGAACACGAGTTTGAGCTATGGAGTGATTTTTTCTGGAGGAAGGAGTAGATGGATGCTGGAATAAGTGGAGGGGGGCCATGTGGGGCCCACAAGGTCAGGGGGCGCACCCTCCACCCTTGTGGTTGGCTGGTGATGCCCCCTGGTGTGTTCTAAGTGCCAGAAATTCCCAAATATCTAAAAATAATCATACTAAATTTTCAGGGAAATTGGAGAACTTTTATTTTGCGGGACATTTTTTATTGCATGGATAGTTCAGAAAATAGACAAAAAATACTATTTTTCTTTATTTAATCTAACAGCAAGTAAAGGATGGGTACAGAGAGTTGTGCTTTCTAAATTCATCCATCTCATGTTCATCAAAAGGAATCCATTAACAAGGTTGATCAAGTCTTATTAACAAACTTCTTCCGAATGACATGAAACCGAAGAATTTTCGAATAACACTAGGTTACCTCAATGGGGATATGCACATCCCCGACAATAAGAATATCATATTTCTTTTTGGCAGTAGGAAGGGGGAATTCAAAACCTCCAATAGTAATAGTTGAAATTTTTCCAATAGAATTGATACTATGATCTTGAGGTTATTTCTTCGAAAAGTGTACCATATGCTCATTACCATTAACATGAAAAGTTAAATTGCCTTTATTGCAATCGATAACAGCCCTTGCAGTATTCAAAAAGGTTCTACCAAGGATGATCGACATACTGTCGTCCTCAGGAACATCAAGAAAAATAAAGTCCGTTAAGATAGTAACATTTGCAACCACAACAGGAACATCCTCACAAATACCGATGGGTATAGCAGTTGATTTATCAGCCATTTGCAAAGAAATTTCAGTAGGTGTCAACTTACTCAATTCAAGTCTACGATACAAAGAGAAAGACATAACACTAACACCGACTCCAAGATCACATAAAGCAGTATTAACATAGTTTCTTTTAATGGAGCATGGTATAGTTGGTACCCCTGGATCTCCAAGTTTCTTTGGTATTCCACCCTTAAAAATGTAATTAGCAGGCATGGTGTAAATTTCAGCATCCAGTATCTTTCTTTTATTTGTGACAATATCTTTCATATACTTAGCATAAGGAGGCATTTTAAGCATATCAATCAAACGCATACGCAAAAAGATAGGTCTAATCATTTCAGCAAAGCGCTCAAAATCCTCATCATACTTTTTCTTGGATGGCTTAGGAGGAAAGGGCATGAGCTTCTGAACCCATGGTTCTCTTTCTTTACCATGTTTTCTAGCAATGAAGTCTCTCTTATCATAACATTGATTCTTTGATTGTGGGTTATCAAGATCAACAGCAGGTTCAATGTCTACATCATTATCATTACTAGGTTGAGCATCAACATGAACATCATTATTAACATTATCACTAGGTTCATGTTCATCACCAGATTGTGTCTCATCATCAGAAATAGAAATATCATTGGGATTCTCAGGTGTGTCTATAACAGGTTCACTAGCATGCAAAGTCCTATCAATTTTCTTTTTCTTTTTATTAAAGGGACTAGGTGCATCAGTATTAGTTCTCTGAGAATGTTGCTCAACTCTCTTAGGATGACCCTTATGATACAAAGGTTCCTGGGTCATTTTACCACCTCTAGTCATAACCCTGACAGCATTATCATTATTCTTACTATTCAACTCATTAAGCAAATCATCTTGAGCCTTAAGTACTTGTTCTACTTGAGTTGTAACCATGGAAGCATGTTTACTAATAAGCTTGAGATCATTAACAGTTCTACTCATATAATCACCCAAGTGGTCAAGCATGTAAGCATTACATTTCAATTGTCTACTAACATAAACATTAAAATTTTCTTGTTTAACAATAAAATTAGAAACTCATCCAAGCATTGTCTAGCAGACTTATTATGAGGAATAGCACCTTCATAAAATCTACGGAGAGAGTTTACCTCTACTCCCTGTGTCGGGTTATCAAGACCATGTATTTCTTCAATAGACGGTAAATTCTTAACATCTTCAGCTTTAATACCTTTTTCTTTCATAGATTTCTTTGCCTCTTGCATATCTTCATGACTGAGAAATACAATACCCCTTTTCTTCGGAGTTGGCTTTGGGGTTGGTTCAGGAAGAGTCCAATCATTATCATTACTCAATATACTATTCAATAGCAATTCAATTTGCTCAACAGTTCTTTCCCTAAAAACACAACCAGCACAACTATCCAGGTGGTCTCTGGAAGCATCACTTAGTCCATTATAAAAGATATCAAGTATTTCATTTTTCTAGAGAGGATGATCAGGCAAAGCATCAAGTAATTGGAGAAGCCTCCCCCAAGCTTGTGGGAGACTCTCTTCTTCAATTTGCACAAAATTAAATATTTCCTTTAAAGCAACTTGTTTCTTATGAGCGGGGAAATATTTTGCAGAGAAGTAGTAAATCATATCCTGGGGACTATGCACACAACCAAGAGCAAGAGAATTAAACCATAACTTAGCATCACCCTTTAATGACAAAGGAAACAATTTGAGAATATAGTAATAGCGAATTTTTTGTCAAGAGCAAATAGGGTGGATATATCATTGAATTTAGTAAGATGTGCCACAACAGTTCAAGATTCATAACCATGAAAAGGATCAGATTCAACAAAAGTAATTAACTCAGGATCGACAGAGAATTCATAATCCTTATGAGTAATAAAGATAGGTGAAGTAGCAAAAGCGGGATCATATTTCATTCTAGCATTCAAGGATTTTTCTTTCAGCTTAGCTAACAATTTCTTAAGATCCTCTCTATCATTGCAAGCAAAGAAGTCTCTAGCAGTTTCTTCCTCCATAACATAACCCTCGGGTACAATAGGCAATTCATATTTAGGGGGAGAATCATAATCTTCAGTTTCAATAATATCATCAGTTTCAGTAATTTCATTTTCTCTAACCCTAGCAAGTTGTTCATCAAGAAATTCACCTAGTGCACAGTATTATGTAGCATAGTAGTATCATCATAAGCATCATGCATAGAAGAAGTGGCATCATCAATAACATGCGACATATCGGAATCAATAGCAGGTGTAGGTGTTACAAGTTTACTAAAAACAGAATGAGAATCAAGTGCAGTGGTAGATGGCAGTTCCTTACCTCCCATCATAGTTGAGGGAAAAATCTTAGTTCTTTGATCTTTCAAATTCCTCATAGTGATCAACAGATATAAATCCCAAGTGACTCAGAGAATAGAGCTATGCTCCCCGGCAACGGCGCCAGAAAAAGGTCTTGATAACCCGCAAGTATAGGGGATCGCAATAGTTTTCGAGGGTAGAGTATTCAACCCAAATTTATTGTTTCGACACAAGGGGAGACAAAGAATATTCTTGAGTATTAGCAGTTGAGTTGTCAATTCAACCACACCTAAAAGACTTAATATCTGCAGCAAAGTATTTAGTAGCAAAGTAGTATGAAAGTAGCGGTAATGGTGGCAAAACTAACAGTAGCAGTTTTGTAGTAATCGTAACAGTGGCAACGACAAAGTAACTTAGCAAAGATCAATATGTGAAAAGCTTGTAGGCAATGAATCAATGATGGATAATTATGTTGGATGGCATTCATCATGCAACAGTTATAGCATAAGGTGACACAGAAGTAGCTCCAATTCATCAATATATTGTAGGCATGCATTCCGAATATAGCCATGCGTGAAAGAACTTGCATGACATCTTTTGTCCTACCCTCCCGTGGCAGCGGGGTCCCATTGGAAACTAAGGGATATTAAGGCCTCCTATTAATAGAGTACCAAACCAAAGCATTAGCACTTAGTGAATACATGAACTCCTCAAACTACGGTCATCACCGGGAGTGGTCCCGACTATTGTCACTCCGGGGTTGCCGGATCATAACACGTAGTAGGTGACTATAACTTGCAATATCGAATCAAGAACACAAATATATTTCATGAAAATATAATAGGTTCAGATCTAAAAGCATGGCACTCGGGCCCTAGTGACAAGCATTAAGCATAGCAAAGTAATAGCAACATCAATCTTAGAACATAATGGATACTAGGGATCAAACTCTAACAAAACTAACTTGATTGCATGGTAAATCTCATCCAACCCATCACCGTCCAGCAAGCCTACGATGGGATTACTCATGCACGACAGTGAGCATCATGAAATTGGTGATGGAGGGTGGTTGATGATGACGATGGCGACGGATTCCCCTCTCCGGAGCCCTGAACGGACTCCAGATCCGCCCTCTCGAGGAAGAACATGGCTTGGCGGTGGCTACGTATCGTAAAATGCGATGAATCCTTCTCTCTGATTTTTTTTTCTCCCCGAACGTGAATATATGGAGTTGGAGTAGAGGTCGGTGGAGGTCCAGGGGGCCCACAAGGTCGGGTGGCGTGCCCCAGGGGGGAGGGCACGCCCCCACCCTTGTGGCCAGGGTGTGGGCCCCCTTCACTTGATTCTTTCGCCAATATCTTTTATTAATTCCAAAACTTATCTCCGTGAAGTTTCAGGTCAATCTGAGAACTTTTTATTCTGCACAAAAATAACATCATGGCAATTCTGCTGAAATCAGCGTTAGTCCGGGTTAGTTCCATTCAAATCATGCAAGTTAGAGTTCAAAACAAGGGCAAAAGAGTTTGAAAAAGTAGATACGACGGAGACGTATCAACCGGTACCCCTCATATCCAGCCCAAATCCGGGTCGGATATGGGGCGACACAGTCGCTACCGGTGGACGCGCCCCGACACATCCTCGGGCGTTTGAATATCCGTATTTCGTGTCGCGCTGTAGGTGCTCTAATGTCCGTCTGGAGCCCAAAAGATTGAAACTGTGTAAATAAAAGATATATTGAGAAAACATAAAAATTATAAAGAACAAAAACTTAGAATTGTGCGTTTTTGAACAAGACAATGCTAGTGGGCTGGGATCCAACCCTAGATAGGATGTGCTAGACTGTCGTCCTCGTGAAGTAAACGATTTGTTACTATGCATGTGCCCGTCAAAAAATGGTTTTGCTTTTATGATGCGGCCATATGCATCCTTCCATCACGAGGCCATCGCTAGGGTTTCATGGAGATCCCCCCCCCCCCTCCAAATGCTCAGGCTGACCGACACCCCTCATATCCAGCCTAAATTCGGGCCGCATATGGGGCGGCCCAGTCACTGCCGGTGGACGCGCCCCGACACATCCACGAGCGTTTGAATATCCGGATTTTGTGTCCTCTGTTGTAGATGCTCTAATGTCCGTTTGGAGCCCAAAAGATTGAAAATGTGTAAATAAAAAATATTGATAAAAAATAAAAATTATAAAGAGCAAAAACTTAGGATTGTGCGTTTTCAAACAAGACAATGCTAGTGGGCTGGGATCGAACCCTAGAGAGGACGTGCCAGACTGTCGTCCTTGTGAAGTAAACGATTTGTTACTATGCATGTGCCCGCCGAAAAAAATGTTTTTCCAGAGAAAAATGGCTTTGCTTTTACGATGCGGCCATATGTATCCTTCCATCACGAGGCCATCCCTAGGGTTTCACGGGAGATCGTGGGCGCGTGCTCCTAGGGCAGGGCCAGTATTTGAGCATAGGACATGTTTATATTTTGCCTAGCGCATATAAGCACAATGATAGCCAAGTTTGGCAGTTACTCTCTTTGTTTCAAAATATAAGAACGTTTTTAACACTACACTAGTGTCAAAAACGTTCTTATATTATGAGACGGAGGGAGTACTTATCTAAATTTAGCTATACTATACCTACGAGATTTGTACTAGGAGCTAATAATCTCATCAGAGTTGAATCCAAATTTACAGCGCGGTGGTTACAAATTGAAGCAGGTGGTTTAGAAACAAAAAAAGTCCTTTCTTTTGCTTCATTTTTCCAATAGAAAGTATAGCTAGTATAAAAACAAAATATAAAATTAGATCTGTATTTTACATTTGACCCCATGTCAAAACTATTAGTTATTATAAGGAATCACCACATCTGACAAAACAAATTACATACTTTCAGTTGCTATTTTTTTAGCATCAGTACAGCCACAAGCGTTTATATATACACGTATACACTCACATTTATGAACGTACAAGCGATCAACGGCAATTTCAATGGACATGGCACATGCGTGAGTAAACCAACAATGACAATCAGCAACGGCCTTCAAACATTTATGAGTACCCAAGTTATTGAAACGAGTAACGACGAGGCGCCAGCGTTTCTAATCTGACTCTTGTTGAGAGAAAACGCAGGAAGAAAGACAAGGGCAACAGCCAACAGGGCGGCAACGCTAATCGTGGGAGACTTTTTTAGAGACAAGGTACTCACGGTCTCACGCTAGGAGCCCAATTTAGAAAATCGTCCCAATCGCTTTTCCAGGAGCCCAATTTTCACCGGTTAGGGCCGAAATTGACGCTGGCAGACCCAGGCCAAACCTGACGTGCTAGGAGGCGCCCGGGGCACCGGGGGAAACGAATTTGGCGCGGAAACATGTGGACCCTCCGAGTCAGCAACTGGGTGCCTTCGTCGTCCTCGTCGCCTCGGTTTCCCGCCACCATCAATGTGAAGGCTGCCGCCAGTCAGCCTTCCATTGATTTCTCATGGGCGACGTAGTGAAGGTGCGTCGCCGCGCGTCCCGCCCCGTCCCTCCATGCGTCCACATGGCTGCCACCCGCTCGCCGCCAACCCACCGCTATAAAAGCCACTCTCCCTCGCCGCTGGCCTCCCACTTCCTCGCGACATCATCTCTATCTCTCTCTCTCGCCGCCGATGCCCCTCTCTACTTCGTCGCTCTCCCTTCCCGTCTCAAGCCACCGATGGCCGATTGATTCCCTGACGACGGAGCGGCGGCCAACGGCTTCGGCCGCCGCCACCTTCACGAGTGGGAGGCGTGCCTCCTCCACGAGGCGAACTACCCGGCGCCGCCGGACATGCCGCCGACCAACGCTGAGCGCCGCAGCGAGATCGCGCGCATTCGGGCGTCCCTACCGGTGGAGGTGCGGGACCTTCCGAAGTACGGCGCCGACAACCATGTTTTGTGGACGGCGTACTTCCAGCGCCGCCACGAGGAGCAAGTCGCCTCCACCAACAACGCGCCGGCGCCAAGGGGGCGCCACAATGCCGATGGCCGCCGCCTGTCGTGGGTCGTCCCCGGGTGCACGCTCCACGCCGTCCTCGAGCACCTCGAGGGCGGCAACAAGCCGCCGTTCGAGTAACCGATGCCCATGTTCTCCCACCGGAGCGGCAGTTCTTGGCTGCCGAGGCGCATGGCGAGCGCTTCCTCCTCCTCCTCCTCCTCCTCCTCCTCCTCCTCCAGCTCCTCCGGCACAGCGCCGCTCACCACCATCAAGGCTGAGCCCCTGGAGACGCCCGAGCATCAGCACCGTCAGCCTTCCCCTCCTTCCCGCAGCCATCTTCGCCAAGTCAAGGCCGAAGAAGGAGTCGGCGATGCTGCCCGTCGTCGTGAAGCAGGAGCACGTCAACATGGCCGCCGACCTCGATACGGGTCTCAAATGGGCGCGGGACGACTATGTCTGGGAGAAGATGGAGCGCCAGCGCCGCGCCCTCGAGGAGATCGCCGCTTGGCGCCGCCGCCGCGACGAGGGCGATGTTGTCATCCTCGACGACAGCGACGAGGAGGCGCCCAGGCCGTCCAACGCCTTCCTCCACGGTGACCCAGGGCAGGGCTACAACAAGGACGACAGCGGCGTGCAGGACGATGACGACGGCGGCGGCATGCAGGATGACGACAACGGTGGTGGCGGCGGCAACGACGGCGACTACACCGATTTCTACAAGCTCCTCGGCATGCAGTAGGCTCGGGACGGCGGCGGCATAGTTTTATTTTTCTAAGTTTGTTTTTGGAAAATATCAATGAAAACTGCCCGAGTTTTGTCCAAATTTGTCAAAACCTAGACGAACTTGTATTTGAAAAAACCACGTCTCGGGCCATCTTGGGGCGGCGACTGGGAACCGAGGCCCCCCACGCCGAAATTTCCACCAGTTTGCCCCCAAGCGGTGATACTTTGAGTCCCTGGGGGCCTGAATGACTGGAGATGCTCTTAACGCTAAAGGCTTGGTTGGAGGAGGGCTTGATTGAGCTGTCATACGGGCCTTTCCTACTATATAGTTAGCTATGTGCTCCTTTTCACCATGGCGGTATGCAATAGTCTCAGGCAGCTCAGGTTCTCTATGAAAGAAACAAAAGCAGACATTGAAATCATTCAACTCTTATCGACTCCGATAGATATCTATCGGTCCAAATGCCCCCACTGTCCTCCATAGTTTTTGCAGCTGCCAGGCATGTCCAGCAGTACCTCCACCTCATACCAATTCATGAAAGGCAGGAAACCTCTCTGGCTCTCCCCCACGCCGGGAACCCCCTGGACTATGAAGCCTGCTGTTTTTTGCAGCTGCGGTGCCAAGCAGCCCGCCTGACTTCGTCGACAGATGCCAACCCCGGCCGGAGATACATATCTTGCTCACGGGCGATGGTAAGCCACCGTCCATCTTTTTCCTTACGCGGGTCTCGGTTAATGGGTAACAACTGGGAACCCGAGCCCCCCCTCCCCCGCCCACATCGAAATTCGGCCGGTTCGCCCCAAGCGGCGAGATTTCGAGTTCCTAGGGACCGAACGAGTGGAGATGCTCATAACGGTAAGGTTTGGTTGGAGGAGGGCTTGATTGATCTGTCGTACGGGCCTTTCCTACTATATAGTTAGATGTGTGCTCCTTTTCACCATGGCGGTATGCAATAGTCTCAACCAGCTCGGCTTCGCTATGAAAGAAACGAAAGCGGACATTGAAATCATTCAACTCTTACCGACTCCAAGAGATATCTATCGGTCCAAATGCCCCCACTGTCCTCCGCAGTTTTTGCAGCTGCCAGGCATGTGCAGCAGTACCTCCACCTCATCTCGATTCACGAGAGGCAGGAAACATCTCTGACTCTCCCCCACACCGGGAACCCCCTGGACTATGAACCCTCATGGGGGGCGCGTCACCCCTTGTGGGCTCCCCTCTCTCCACCCTAGGGCCCATGTTGGCCCATTACTTCCCTGGGGGGTTCCAGTAACCCCTCGGTTCTCCGATAAATATTCGAAACATCCCGAAACCATTCCGGTGTCCAAATACTATCGTCCAATATATCAATCTATATCTCTCGACCATTTTGAGACTCCTCGTCATGTCCGTGATCTCATCCGGGACTCCGAACTATCTTCGGTCACCAAAACACATAACTCATAATACAAATCATAATCGAACGTTAAGCGTGCGGACCCTACGGGTTCGAGAACTATGTAGACATGACCGAGACACATCTTTGGTCAATAACCAATAGCGGAACCTGGATGCTCATATTGGTTCCTACATATTCTATGAAGATCTTTATCGGTCAAACCGCAATAACAACATATGACATTCCCTTTGTCATTGGTATGTTACTTGCCCAAGATTCGATCATTGATATCCTCATACCTAATTCGATCTCGTTACCGGAAAGTCTCTTTACTCGTTCTATAATGCATCATCCCGTAACTAACTCATTAGTCACATTGCTTGCAAGTCTTATAGTGATGTGCATTACCGAGAGGGCCCAGAGATACCTCTACGATACACGGAATGACAAATCCTAATCTTGATCTATGCCAACCCAATAGACACCTTTGGAGACACATGTAGAGCATCTTTATAACCACCCAGTTACATTGTGACGTTTGATAGCTCACAAGGTGTTCCTGCGATATTCGGCAGTTGCATAATCTCATAGTCAGAGGAATATGTATAAGTCATGAAGAAAGCAATAGCCAAAAAACTTAACGATCATTATGCTAAGCTAACGGATGGGTCTTGTCCATCACATCATTCTCCTAATGATGTGATCCTGTTTATCAAATGACAACACATGTCTATGGTCAGGAAACTTAACCATCTTTGATTAACGAGCTAGTATAGTAGAGGCATACTAGGGACACTTTGTTTTGTCTATGTATTCACACATGTATCAAGTTTCTGGTTAATACAATTCTAGCATGAATAATAAACATTTATCATGATATAAGGAAATATAAATAACAACTTTATTATTGCCTCTAGGGCATATTTCCTTCAGTCTCCCACTTGCGCTAGAGTCAATAATCTAGATTACATTGTAATGATTCTAACACCCATGGACTCTTGGTGCTGATCATGTGTTACTCGTGGAAGAGGCTTAGTCAACGGGTCTGCAACATTCAGATTCGTATGTATTTTGCAAATCTCTATGTCTCCCTCCTTGACTTGATCGCGGATGGAGTTGAAGCGTCTCTTGATGTGTTTGGTTCTCTTGTGAAATCTGGATTCCTTCGCTAAGGCAATTGCTCCAGTATTGTCACAAAAGATTTTCATTGGACCCAATGCACTAGGTATTACACCTAGATTGGATATGAACTCCTTCATTTGCTACTTCCGAAGCAGCTATGTACTCCCCTTCACATGTAGATCCCGCCACGACGCTCTGCTTGGAACTGCACCAACTGACAGCTCCACAATTCAATATAGATACATATCCAGTTTGCGACTTAGAGTCATCCGGATCAGTGTCAAAGCTAGCATCGACGCAACCATTTATGACAAGCTCTTTGTCACCTCCATAAATGAGAAACATATCCTTAGTCCTTTTCAGGTATTTCAGGATGTTCTTGACCGTTGTCCAGTGATCCACTCCTGGATTACTTTGGTACCTCTCTGATAAACTTATAGCAAGTCACACATCAGGTCTGGTACACAGCATTGCATACATGATAGAACCTATGGCCGAGGCATAGGGAATGACTTTCATTTTCTCTCTATCTTCTGCAGTGGTCGGACATTGAGTTTGACTCAACTTCACACCTTGTAACACATGCAAGAACCCTTTCTTTGACTGATCCATTTTGAACTTCTTCAAAATTTTATCAAGGTATGTGCTTGGTGAAAGTTCAACTAAGCGTCTTGATCTATCTCTATAGATCTTGATGCCCAATATATAAGCAGCTTCACCGAGGTCTTTCATTGAAAAATTCTTATTCAAGTATCCTTTTATGCTATCTAGAAATTCTATATCATTTCCCATCAACAATACATCATCCACTATAATATTAGAAATGCTACAGAGCTCCCACTCACTTTCTTGTAAATATAGGCTTCTCCAAAGGTCGGTATAAAACCATATGCTTTGATCACACTATCAAAGCGTATATTCCAACTCCGAGAGGCTTGCACCAGTCCATAAATGGATCGCTGGAGCTTGCACACTTTATTAGCTCATTTAGGATCGATAAAACCTTCTGGTTGCATCATATACAACTCTTCTTTCAGAAATCCATTAAGGAATGCAATTTTGACATCCATTTGCCAAATTTCATAATCATAAAATGCAGCCATTGCTAACATGATTCGGACAGACTTAAGCATCGCTATGGGTGAGAAGGTGTCATCGTAGTCAACTCCTTGAACTTGTCGAAAACCTTTCGCAACAAGTCGAGATTTGTAGACAGCAACATTACCATCAGCGTCGGTCTTCTTCTTGAAAATCCATTTATTCTCTATGGATTTCCGATCATCGGGCAAGTCAACCAAAGTCCATACTTTGTTCTCATACATGGATCCCATCTCAGATTTCATGGCTTCAAGCCATTTCGCGGAATCTGGGATCATCATCGCTTCCTCATAGTTCGTAGGTTCGTCATGGTCAAGTAACATGACTTCCAGAACAAGATTACCGTACCACTCTGGTGCGAAACGTGCTCTGGTTGACCTACGAGGTTCGGTAGTAACTTGATCTGTAGTTTCATGATCATCATCATTAGCTTCCTCACACTACAAAAAAAGACACATCCGTGACATTTTGGGCCAAACGAAATTTTTTTCTGTCATACATATGACACTTCTATGACGATAATTATGACAAAACCTGGTATCATCATAGATGTGGTGGGCTCCTACTTCTATGACAAAAAATCATGACAGAAAATGGCTTTTCGTCCTGGGCGGGCCGGAGACACAGCTGCATGACATTCTTTGGGCCGTCCATGACGGAAAAAACCGTGGTAGAAGCGAGGGGTAGGAAAATTTCGGGGAGTTGCCGGTTACGGTGGGAGGTCAGGGGCCGAGCGATGCAAGTTTCTCTTGTACACGTACGCGCGTGTGTGCGAGGCGTTGGCTCTAACTGAACCCGAGCGAGGCGTTGGGCTCTACCTGAACCTGAGTGATTGTACTGCAGGCTACGCGTTACTGAACCCGAGCGATCTATCGATTGCTGTTAACTAAACCCGATGGAGCGATTCCTTCGCTACTGCTGCTAACTGAAGCCGATTGATTGGATGAACAGTGAGCGTTGCAGGGGGGTTTGGATGAACAGTGAGCGATGGCGTTGCCTCTGGATGAACAGGACCCTGTGGTGTGGAGGGCTGGATGAACAGTAGACGATGGAGGGGTGGCCGTGGAGGGGCGGTTGAACAGGACCCCGTGGTGTGGAGGGCTGGATGAACAGTAGACGGTGGAGGGGTGCCCGTGGAGGGGTGGTTGAACAGTAGCCGATGGAGTAGCGCGCGGTGGAGGCTGGATGAACAGGAGCCCGTGGAGGCTGGAGGAGGTCGACGGTAGCCCGTGGAGGCTGGAGGAGGTCGACGGTGGAGATGAACAGTATCCCGTGGAGTCCTATTTTGCGGTATGCCACACCCCTCCTGATGAACAGGACCCCCGTTTCGACCGTAGGAGGTCCATTTTGTACGTTTTGCGGTACGCCACACCCCTCCCGATCAACAGGACCCCCGTTTCGACCGTAGGAGGTCCGTTTCATCCGTTTTGCGGTACGCCACACCCCTCCCGATCAACAGGACCCCCGTTTCGACCGTAGGAGGTCCGTTTCATCCGTTTTGCGGTACGCCACACCCCTCCCGATCAACAGGACCCCCGTTTCGACTGTAGGAGGTCCGTTTCCTCCGTTTTGCGGTATGCCACACCCCTCCCGATCAACAGGACCCCCGTTTCGACTGTAGGAGGTCCGTTTCCTCCGTTTTGCGGTACGCCACACCCCTCCCGATCAACAGGACCCCGTTCCGAACGTAGGAGGTCTGTTTCCTCCATTGTGCGGTACGCCAGGCCTCGTTTCCATCGCCTGTTCCGTCCAAGCCCTCCCAATGAACACGACCACGCATTCTGTTCTGACCCAGCCGGTTGGCTCCCCGTGAACACGACGACAACGTTGTTTCTCCGTTCCAACCCAGCCATGTACGTATGCGCGAGTAGTCGTTTGAGACCCTGCCCATATGTATGTACGTGGCCATATTTTTTCTTTCTTGCACCCTCGCCATTGTACGTACGTGCACATGCTACGTGCGCGCCTCTACTACGACACGTGCGCGCCTCTATATTGACCATTATGTATGTACACGTTCGCGACCAGAATGACAACGCTACGTACGCTTCGACCAGGTGGGTCCCGACTGTCAGGCACTTCCTTGCTTGCGAAGATGTAGTTGGTGGGTCCCAGCACTCAGGGGGCGAATCATTTTGTGTTTTTTTCCCGGACGCACTTCCTTGCATGCAAAGATGTAGCTGGTGGGTCCCAGCAGTCAGGGGGGCGAATAATTTTTTTTGCCCGGACGCACTTCCTTGCGTGCGAAGGTGTAGCTGGTGGGTCCCAGCATTCAGGAGGGAAACGTTTTTTCGTGAAATATGGTGGCCCGTCCGGTGGGTCCCTGCTGTCAGGTGGAGGAATCATTATTTTCCGCGTAATAAGGAGGCACTTCCTTGCTGCGGCCGTGGACCCAGCTGACAGCCTCTCCACGTACAGTACACGTCCGATGGAAGTCGTTCCTTGACCACGTTGACCACGCCGCGCCGAGAGCACCAGGGCGGTGGACGACCATGAGGCCTAGGAAGGGGACGATGCGGAGCCGGTGAAGACGCGGCAGTGGATGCCCACGCGGAGAGGAGTATGAGTATTCACTCGTTCGGCTGCGGTGTGAGGCTGCCGTCGCCGCAGGGCCTGGCCAGCGGTGGGAATAGTAGGGGCGGTGAGGCCTCCGCGGCAGCACAGCCGGCCACGGGAGGCAGGAGTAGGCGGCACGACCGGCACTGCTTTGGGTGGCTGGAGCAAGAAGACCAGAGGTTGAAGAAGCACTACGGCCGTTGGATGGACATCGTACGGTCACTGGAGCAAGAATCGTTCATATTGACTAAGTTGACAAAGCCCTCCGTCCCCGTCAACATAGTAGGCCCACAAGTCAGCCTCCCACCAAGGTGGGTCCCAGCTAGCAGGGGAGTATTCATTTTTTTGTGCGTAATAAAGAGGCACTTCCGGTGGGTCTGAGCTGACAGCGGGGGGAACGTTTTTTCGCGAAATACGGTGGCCCGTCCGGTGGGTCCCAGCAGTCAGGGGGAAATGATTTTTTCACAAAATAAGGTGGCCCGTCCGGTGGGTCCCTGCTGTCAAGTGGAGGAATAATTATTTTGCGCGTAATAAGAAGGCACTTCCTTGCGGCCGCCGTGGACCCAGCTGTCAGCCTCTCCACGTACAGTACTCTTCCGATGGAAGTCGGTCGTTGACCATGTTGCCCATGCCGCGCCGAGAGCACCAGGGCGGTGGACAACGGCGACGCCTAGGAGGGGGACGACGCGGAGCCGGGGAAGACGCAGCAGTGGAAGCCCACGCGGAGAGGAGTACGAGGGTTCACTGGTTCGGCTGCGGTGTGAGGCTGTCGTCGCCACAGAATAACAGGGGTATGGGTGGGTGGAGGGATGGCCTGGCCAGTGGTGGGAGTAGTATGGGGGCGGTGAGGCCTCCGCGGCGGCACAGCCGGCCACGGGAGGCAGGAGCAGGCGGCACGACCGGCGCTACTTTGGGTGGCTGGACCAAGAAGACCAGAGGTTGAAGAAGCACTACGGCCGTTGGATGGACATCGTACGGTCACCGAAGCTAGAATCGTTTATATTGACTAAGTTGACAAAGCCCTTGGTACGCTCCAACTTAGTAGGCCCACAGGTCAGCCTCCGAAATGGTGCGCCCAGATGTCATGGGGAGGAATCATTTTTTGGGCGGCCGAAGCTAAGAATATCCGAGATTAAAGAAGAAGCACGACATCCGTTGGATAGACAACCAACGGCCACTGCTGCTAGAACCGTGTGTTGACTATAATAAGTAGACAAAGACTTGCATACGCGTCAACTTATTTTTTTTTAGCGGACGCGTCACTTAGTAGGCCCACAAGTGTCTGGCAGAGAACTTATAGCCCATTTGCGTTTTGTAAGAATGTACAGCCCATTTTTGAATTCTAATGGAATTTACAACAACCCATTTACAGTTGTTAAAAGTACAGCCCATTTTCTAGCTAGGACAACGATTAATAATTTCAACCAACCATTGAAGACAGAATTCAATAAAATTTCTCACATTTTGATGGGATCCGAAATATTTTTATCCCGAAATTTCTAGTCAGATTAAATTTAAATTTGTATTACGTAAAAATCCAACAAAACATTGCGCGCGCAACAATGAAAATTTAAGATTTTCAAAATCCATAAATAATATTTTATGAACTAATTTCGTGTTTGGTGCATTTTTTTTATAGTTACTGCCCAGTTTTTTTATAATTACATCCCATTTATTATTTTTAAAGCCCATTTTCCTGTTAAGCCTAATGCATCCCACCTAGGAAAGATTTGCAGCCTAGCGGGACGGAGAATAACAAGTTGACCTTGCATGGGTATTCCTCAAAAAGACGTATAGCTGGGCTAGCCATTTTCATCTTGAAAAAATTAGTATCTGGGCTGGATATCTGGCCTGGGCTAGACGGGCCATAGCCCACCCAGTTAATACCCTGCTCTCCTCTGAACAACAATGAAATCATCGCCAAGAAAAACTCTGCAATGCTCACGCCTCAAAAACACAAATACTGCTCGAGCTGCTTGGTCCCAGCTGTCGGCCGCACCTTGTGCAATTCTCTCGTTTATATTGACTACATAGGTTGACAATGGTGTGGGACTGTGATGTCAAGAAACCAGGAGAAAGCAAAAAAAAATATAGTTGTACATAATAAGGAGGCACTTGCGTACGTACGGCTATGGCCGTAGTGGGTCCCTAGTGTCATCCATTCAAAATAAAGTCATCTCCTGAATCCTCATGTTTGTTGACCATGTTAACAATGCTCGGCGCCACGGTGAGCGCAACAACTCGAAGGACAACAGAGAGGGCCTCGCGGGCCCTACGGGGGTCTGATGCAGCGTCCTCCGCTCATTCAGGAAGCCAGGATCATCGGACACATATGAGCACCTTCGAGAAACTGAGACGGCATGAAACGGTAAGGCCGCGCTTGGGAGCTCTGGTTTATTTCAAACCTGTATTAACATACAAGTGTAATTTACTCGTCATCAGAAACAACGCGTAAAATACAGGCGTAATGAAACCGAGGGCCCGAGGTCTGTAAGTAAAACCGGCGGGTTACGCATGTAATTTCAGAGACCAGTGTATATTTTACGAGCACTGCTATATGGACGACATTACCAGACGGTACATGCACGACGTGCGTATCATGCCATCCATGGGCAAGGCTGAAATAGCAGCTAACGGCTGGATTAGCAATCGTTCGAGTGTCGTTCAGTGTTTTTATCGTGTGTGAAGTACTTCCGATACTTTACTAGTCAAAATCGACCAACCAAGTGCCTTCGCCCGAGACCATCTGCTTTAATTTACAAGCATCAGTTTTACAAGCGGTTTTGGTTGGAAAACGAAGATCCAATCACGGCCTAATATCATGAGTTGGTCGGAAGATCATATGATTTCACGTCTAACCTACCCGACATGTCGTATAGGCTATGAATGAAACATCAGACGATGAACTTCTTACGCACGGAAACAACAGAAGAGGATGATCTTCTTAACAAGCAAATCACTGGCATTAGATCGACATGCAAAACAATACGAAGCATTATACTCAGGAGGCACGGTGAACATCTCGTGATGCCGCATGCCACAACATTCCAAGCTCAACTTTGCAATCAAACACAAGGCCTGGCATTACATAGACAATATTCAGAACAAACTCTTGACACAGGAATATCTCAGCAGAGTAGCTATTTACTTCTAAACTGAACACAGGAATAGGAAAAAACACTCGACGCTGCTCACAGCAAGGGCGTCCCACTCAAAAATATCAAATGCATGTCTTCTGGCTAACATCAATGAGCAAATTTTGACAAGGTTTTCCAATTTCAATATATTAAACTAACGTCTTCTTGCTAACATCAATGATTAAACTTTGACAAGCTTTTCCCATTCAAAATATGTAATGCCTATGATCGTGTCCTGTCGTAGCTTGTTGTACTTGTTTGGGCACTTTTTGCCCAGGGCACTCCACGTGTTGTTAAATTGCCAATGGTCTCTGCAGACTAGTCATGTCACCAGTGTCTAATAATACTCTATAAAGCTTCTCGATCATTCCTTCTGTAATGTACCGCAAACAGTGACTGCTTCTTTCTGCAAAGTGGAACGACCAGCTGGACCCAGTAACGCAGCAGTTTGCCTTGGACACATTGGCTCCTTTTGTGTAGTTCAACTAAAATCGAAGTCGGAATAAAACCAAGCTTTAATTTTGATATCCCTGTAAGCAACAATAGGTATAAGGGAAACAATTACTGAGAAATAACGGTTGATGACTTGTCTTAATGGGAAACAAAGCAGGAGAGTAGCAATTCTCCATCAGTGTGATTCATTCATATTGACTGAGACATTATCTTAACAATGCCTTGTTTCAACATGTATAAAGAACGACAAAGCAGAAAAGTACCATTCCTAAAACAATGCAACTGATTCATTTTTAAAGAGACATTATCTTAACAATACCTTGGTTAAACATGTAGAAAGAACTACAAAGCAGGATAGTACCATTCCTAACAAGTGTTGCAGTTTTGAACTAAGATTCAGTAGTTAATTAATTCTGAGAGTGGCATTGCTTAATTTTACCAGCGGCATTAGATTAACGAAAAGCATAAACAGTTCCAGGGGAGAGTGGGCGCAACAACAATATGTGCTTCCATCTACTTATAAAGGGGGTGATGTAGAGTTTATTGTAACAAAGCAACAAGCATCATGTCTGGGTTGGTCCCATTTTTGTTCACTACTTAATGGGAAAAAAAGACAGCAATACAATAGCTTCAATTCAACATTTATTTAAAACAGTACCAATACAAGTAGCACAACATCTCAAAGCACACTGCACAATCATGTGGATGAAGGCCTGTACTGACCTTTCATGAGAACACCAGGATAAAATATGAATCTGCCAACACGAATAAGAAATCCAATCTCATTTTGTGCAGTTGCACTGAAATCAAGCAAAGTGTTTCGCGTAGTGAAGCAAAATGTCGCAATAGCAACAAGTTGAATAGATATCCTTGTTTAAACAGAGGCAAAGGAATCAATTACTGGCTAATAAAGGAGGATGAAACATGCGGCCATAAAAATGGTAATCCCGCCAATCCCTAACAAGTGTTGCAGTTTTGAAATAAGATTCAGTAGTTAATTCTGAGAGTGGCATCAATTATTGGCTTATAAAGGGGGTGATGCTGAATTTGTTGCAACACAGCAACAAGCATCATGTCTGGGTTGGTCCCATTTTTGTTCACTACTTAATGGGAAAAGACAGCAATATAATAGCTTCAATTCAACATTTATTTAAAACAGTACCAAAACAAGTAGCACAACATCTCAAAGCACACTGCACATCATGTGGTTGAGACCAAGATTTGAAACAACTCGCCACGAAGACTGGAAACAAATCTCGGTCTCCTTTTGTGCAGTTCCACCAAAATTAAGCAAAGTCACCGGTGTGACATTCAAGTTGAACTGCACAAAACACTCTTAAAACATAAGTGTTTCGAGTAGTGAAGCAAAATGTCGCAATAGCAACAAGTTGAATCGATACCCCTGTTTTAACAGAGGCAAAAAAGGAAACAATTACTTGCTGATAAAGGAGGATGAAACAAACGGTGACAGAAAGAAGCATCTAACTTATCTTGGATGGAAAACAAAGTAGGATAGTAGCATTTCTAAAACGGTTGCATTGATTCATATTAACAGAGACATTCTCTTGAAACAACATTCCTTAAAAATGTAATTTACTTTTAATAGTGGCATTGCTTCAATTTTCCGGCAGCATTCTTAGATTAACAACAGCAAAATAGCTGTATGGGATATGCTAGCACCATGTGCATCCACACGTATAAATGGGTGATGCAGAGTATGTAGCCAAGCAGCATATCTGTGTTGGTCCCATATTTGTTCTCTTTGAACTTTTTTCCTATGTGAGGGCAGCAAATCTAGTCCTGCACAAACTACCCGACCCCCCCCCAGTTTCTTTCCCTTTTCAACAAAGAGATCGGTTCCTTACAGATGTGTGTACTGGGTTACCCCCTTTTTCCCTTTTCGACCAACAAAGCGGCTGGATAGCCAGTCTATACTACTTTTCCTCCCTCCTTTCCTCATTGAACCACATCCTAGATTCATGCTCCACCCCACCGCACCTTTCTTTCCTCTTTGAACCAAGACCTAGATTCGACTACAGATCGAAAAAGATCCACATGCAGCTAGAGCAACGACTGTTTCAAAGAAACTTATACCTTAGGGTCGTCGGGATGTGGCAAGGCGTGCGGCGGGAGGCCGGATCCACCCACACTATGTACGGCAGCGAGGAAGAAGGGGTCGGTGGCCCTCCCGCACAGGCGCTGGGTGAAAGAGAACAGCGCAGCCAGCAGTGGATTGCCTCGCTCGCCGAAGGCGATAGAGTTAACGCTGCACCTCCTCCCCTTCCCGGTGCGACGGGATACGGACGCCTCCTTCACCAGCTATGAGGGGGGAGAGAGACAAGAGGCCAACGCAGTCTTGTTTAGATCTGGTGAAGAGAGGGTGAGAGACTGTAAATATAGCAAACCCTAGCAAATGAACACTGAGCCTCCAGCATGTAACATATATGTATTGCGGCGAGCGTGTGGAGAGTGCAAACCCTAGCGGACAAGCGCTGTGGCTCCCGCTTATATATATACTAATGTAGTACGGACTGAGCTCCGGTGCCTTCACTGCATCTGCTTTTGGCTGTATGACAGGTGAGCTAGCCACATTTTGGGCCCACCTGTCATAACCCAAAGGCAGGTGCACTAAGTCAATGAAGTTGCGTCCATATAGTACTCTCGTGTGTATACGACTAATATATAGTGGAGTGGTTTTCTTATTCTCTCCATAACGATCGTTTTAAATTGTGTAAGTATGAAACGAAACTCTTTATTTAATGTACAGTGAAGAAAACTAGTACTACTTCCGATGAACTAACGATCCACGCCCACGCTTCCTGGCAGCACTTCCTGTCCTTCACGTGTGGTACACTACCCTCCCTTAAGTGAACAACCATACATGTGCCAAATTATCGGAAACGTGTGAGAGTGTGTACAAATAAAGAATTTTAGTTTCAATTATCGGAAAGGTTTGAGAGTATTACAAAGTTTGACTTCGGTCAAATCTAAAATGCGGAGTAAATAAAAATGGAGGGCTACTACGTCCATCCGGGTTTTTAGTCCACACCATTTTTTAAAATCAAAGTTAATAGCTGGACAAATAAAATTACAGGGGAGCTGGAGACAAAGTTGTGAGAAGGCTTAGAAATCAATACAAAACTTATGCTCTTAGTACCAACATCGATCCTTCTTCGAGGAAACATTTGGTTCATAGCCAATTTTGTGATAAAATTGCACCAACATGAAAGACGACTGCGTCTCCAACGCAACCAAGGTGAACTGACGAAGGATATCATCTTTGTGCGTAACAAGCAAAGAGCACTGATGGAAGACAGCTTGTTTTTCATTGAAAATCGATCAGCTTCACCAGCCGACGCAACCATGAGGCGCAACCATGAGCATCGATAGGTCATCGTGGTGATGCATCATCCATTTGGCATCAAGTTTGGGTGAGGCACCTATGAAGTTCGACAAATGCTCACTGTGGTCTGTTTCTTCTCAGTAATCAAGCTCAAGGAAGGAAGAACCGCGTGGCAGAGGACAGTGAGGCGGAACAACAATGGCCATCCAATTTTGTGCATTTCCACTAAAATGGAGGAAGACATGCCCGGGTATGGAGACACGCATCGCTGTTTCCAAAAAATATAAAGAAGGGTTAGCAACGACATCTCAATTGTCAATAAGAATTAATGAAAAGTACACCAACAAACAGAAGCATCATAATTATATCTTGATGGGAACTAAACCAGGATACCCGAGAAAAAAAGCATTTCTTCATTTAACCAGTGATAGTACTACCACCATATGGACAATGACCGCACAACCACCATGTACTTTTTGTCGAAACAACATGTATACCTCCACCGAGGCATAAATCAGGACAACTTTTCGAGTGGCATTTCCTCTATAATAGTACTAGTAGGTGATGTTAGACCAGCCGACGAACCCTAGCTACTATGCATGGGGAGCTGGGGAGTAGTCGCATAGAAGAAAACCCGCACGCAGCGACCTGGGGAGCTAGACCAGTACAAGAAGTTAGACCTCAGGTGGGCGAGATGTCGTTTAGGCGGGCGGGCTGGATCTGCCCACATGACGGCAGCGAACAAGGGCGCGGAGGATCTTCGTCCGCGCCAGCGCTGGCTCCGAGAGGACGGTGCGCATTGGCTCCCTCCGTCGCCGACGGTGACAACGTCAACACTGCACCTCCTCACCTCCCGCAGCGGACGGGATTTAGCTGGATCTGTGACCACCGGTGAGGAGAGAGATAGAGTGGACACTGTCATCTTGTTTTGATATGGAGAGGGTGAGAGAGCGAGACGCGAGAAACTCTATCAAACAAGAGGCTATAATGGAGTAAAAAAATCTCTCCATAGCAGTGGTTTTAAATAGAATACGCGCGTTCCCGGAAAAAAGAAACGAAAACTGGCAGACAATTTTTTAAGGGTCTGTCTAGGACACATCTAGATGTGACATAGTTATATCACATCTAAGTTGATGTCCACTCTGTTTGTGGTCTATTTTTTTGTCCTAGTTTTTTTTTGTTTCTTGTTGCTACATTATATACTTGTGGGAGCTTAGATGTGATATCCTTAAATAACATCTAGATGTGAATTAGACAAACTGATTTTCTAACGTACCAAGAAAGAAAACTCGATCAAAAAAACGCCCCCGCTTCCAGGTCGCGAGAGTCGTCGCGCACACACACATAGACATAGACAAGCATGTCCGTGTTTATGTAAAATTCCATTTCCATCTCCATCTCCAATCATATTTGTCCAACTAGCACATTATTTACGTTGTTAATTATTATACGCAGCAATATTAACGTACATCATGTCTTGTTTGCGCACGTCCGGACCGCTGCCACGGCCGGTCCTGACCAACCCGAACCCTCTTCATCACCCGTGCGTGCTTCCCGCCGGAAACGGTCAGTGCTGCATTCATGCCCGGCCAGAGCGGACGAGACATCTCACTGGTGCCAGCATTGAAGCGGCACGCCGGCCGAGAGAGCGTCGCCCGCGCCGCTTCCGGGTGCACCCGGCTGCTCCGTGTTCAAAGGTCGCAATAGCCGGCTACAACATGCATGTAAAAAGTTCTTGGGAGTCTGTGCTACAGCTAGCTGTCCTCCCCCAACTCGTCAATCTCTTCCAATTGTGCTAGTAGTACTCCGTGGCGCGATCCATCGACAAGCAGGCGGGAAAGTTATTGTATACTCGGTATGCGGTGAGTGGCATGCCGAGCGACCGTGTGGGGTCGAGCCGTGGAGGAGGGTGAGACACGAACATGACAGACATGATTTAAACGTTGGTTTTGCTCGATGGCGCGATCCAACGAAACGAAACGTTGGTTTCTCACTGTTTCCATTTTTCTCCAGAAAAACAGAAACTTTCCACTCCATTTTCATTCCTATTCTAATGTTGCCCCGTTACAACATTCCATCAAATACAAAGGAAAACTAACACGCATGCTGATGCATCTCAATGATTCACAGATCATAGCCAATATTTACTTCACAATTAAAGAAAAAAGTTGTGAGAGCGTGTACGAAAGAAAAACTACTGATGGGGTCACTACGACTTAAACCCTAAACCCTAAACATGATTTAATTCCCTGGCCAGGTAGAACCTGTCGAAGGAAAGACGGCTGGCACCCTCGGATCATACGATGCTTTTGTGCAGTTCCACTAAAATCGACCTGAGCATCCCTGATGGCAAAGATATTGAAGAAGTGTGATTAGAATAATAGTACTGGCACTAGTTCATGAGACATAAACTCATCACAAGTAGAAGCCGGTAGAAGTAGAGAAAGATCGACATGAGATTGAGCTACGGCAGTGGAGCAAGCCGGCTCCAAAATGAAGATGGACTACCTGGGACGTCGGGCTATAGCTAGAAGGGCGGTTGGGACGCGGCATCAGCCCATACCGCGGTGACCCCCCGATTGGGACGCACCGACTATGGGTTTTCTCCCTCGCCGATGTCGACCGCGTCTACGCAGAACATTGTTCCCTTCCCCCAACTGCGGCATCAGGCCCGTCGTTCTATGCTTGTGAAGAGAGCAACCTTAGCAAGCAGGCTAACTTACTGTGTATATATAGTGGTTTTCTTTTTCTCTCCATATCAACCATTTTATATTGCGTACGTGTCATTCAAGAGTGAAATGATGGTTGCTTCTTCCGACTAACTTACTGTGTGATTTGACTGCTCCTTAGTGGCCCCTACACATACTCCCCCTACGTGTATGCAACAGTCACACGTACACATGGACGCAAAAATGCGCGCGACGCCCTAATTCATGCATGTCCGAGCACACGACAGAACACACATGGTCACGCTAAGTGCTCAACCTACACGTGCATGCACACACATACTCAGTCAGGGTGAGCTAGTGACCATATAAACACCGGATATATATATATTGAGCGCAATGAGCGTATTATGAAGTCCACTGACCGTATTTTTACAAATATATAGTGACAGACAGTGTATTTATCTCGTTTGAAATTAAGCCATATTAGCCGGAGAGGAGGTAGTATGGACTAGCATTACTTTGGCCTTGTTTGGATACTCTAACTCAGTTAGAGGTTAGAGTTAGATTCTAACCCTGGACTAACCGTGAACTAACTCTAGCCAAAGAGGTGTTAGATGACAGGGTTAGATGGAGCGCGGATACGGCGAGGCACCTTCACGGGCGTTGCGAGAGGGAGGGACGAAGAGGACGAGAAGCTTCGAGGAAGTGGCGAGGGATTTGCTGCGGCGAGAGCGAGAGAAAAATGTGTTTTTAGTGCTCCAGAGAAGAACTAACCCAAATAAGCACCTCTTGGGTGGGTTAGATTTTTTGGATGGGTTAGATGCTTCCAACCCAAACTAACCCTCCTGTTTGGATACTTTTGGGTTAGTTGAGTACAAACTAACCCAAACTAACTCTAACCCATGGATCCAAACAGGGCCTTTGCTGTGTCCCGTCAACTTGCCGAACGAGGAGAAGGTTGCAGGACGGGAGAAGCTTGCGCATAGTGGCTCATAGGACAAGGAGAAACTTTTGGCTAGTGCAAGCTCTCCCTCGCTCAGGCGGTGGACGTGCAACAGTTAATTTGGTGTCAGATTGCCAGCCAGAAGCATACACTATACTACTAGTGCTACTATTATTCGACTTCCCGAATAGGTGAACAGCCAAGAGCAAAGTTTACTAGTACTAGTACTACTACTATAGTCTATAAAGGTACTTACTATACTAGTACTAGGAACCGGATGGAGGAGCGTCTGCACTCTTATTATAATTTTAAAATGTGATAAAGCAATCTTCAACACATTTGGTTCTCTTCGAGGGTTCTCGCATGTGATAATGGAAGTTGATTGCATGGAACACTCGCCACAATTCTCGCTTAATTCTGGCTCATATCCTGTTACAAATAGTAGCGCTCGGGAATATTTCCTCTTTTTTTGTTATTCAGCATGTAAACAGGTCAGCAAACCTTGCGGCGCATCTTCGTGCGAACCGTGCTTGCTGCACTTTGAATGTGGCCGAGAGCTGGCTTGATGAAACACCTCGCTTCCTACTTCTTTTTTTGCGGGGTACCTCGCTTCCTAGTGACCAGTGTCTTGGCTGATCGTCCTAAGAATGCATATATATATAAATAAAGCTCTCTCATTTACCCGCAAAAAAGATTAAGCCATATTAACCGGAAAGGAGGGAGTATGGACTAGCACTACTTTTTGGTGTGTCCCGTCAACTCGCAGAACGAGGAGAAGCTTGCAGGACAAGGTGAAGCTCGCTTACGCCTTTTGACTAATGCAACCTACCCTCTGTGGACATGCATCAGTCCATTCGGTGTCAGATTGTCATAGGCATACACTATAGTACCCAACATGCGGAGTACCATCATTGTTCGACTTCATGAAGAGGCGAAGATCCAAGCGCAGTAGTACGAGTAGTACTACTACTAGAACCGCATGGTGGAGCATCTGTACTCTTATTTTTTTTATCTCTGATAAAGTACACATTTATTCCGGAGAAGGGCGGAAAACGGCAACCCAACATGTAATGAATGATATCGATCAACCAACCATGCTCGAATATATCTTGGCCTCCATGCGAGCCCGTCTGTGTGTTCTCGCTCCTCGTCTCTCTCAAGGAACGGCGGGTTGGCTCTTTGCCGTCAATTGAGATCGGTTTGCTCACACTCTTGTCCCACATGTTAGTGATATGCCAAGAGGAGGTGCATTGACCGACTGGCCATGCACGTACTTGGTTTTGCACCTTCATACTACTCCTCCCTCCGTCACAGTTTATAGGGCGCGCTTCATTATGATGCATTTCTCTCAATGCATTTCCACCACCAGAGAGACTTTAGACGCATTTGGTTTAATGCTCAATTAATTAGGGCATGGTAACCGCAATCAAGTCCACAATTTTCTCTCCATGTACTCTGTACTACTACGGAGTGGAGTAAGTGCATGCATGTGTGTACCCAGGGCGGAAGCACTACATGCATGTGTGTACGCATTATTCCCTCTAGTAATAGACGCCGTGCTATAACTACCAATGCTATTTTTCAGGCCGATCGCTAGTCGCCTTGGTCCCACAGATCTTTTTTCTTTTTTCTGAAGCGCGCTGTATGAACAGTGACAGATGGAGTAGTATGAGCGGATTCAAAGAAGAGTGTATTGATGGTTGCTTCTTCAGAGCAACTTACAGTGGGAAAGGTGGGACTTACGATTTGATTGCTCATTACTCACTATTAATGTGGCGCAACGACCGGGCTGAGTCTCCCATGCAGTTGTGCACTACCCCCTCGGTTCTTAAATATACTCCGGAGTATATTTGTCTTTCTAGAGATTTCAACGAGTGACTACTCAAATATTTGTCTTTTAGAGATTTCAAATGGACTGGCACATACGGATGTATATACATATTTTAAGTGTAGATTCACTCATTTTGCTCCGTATGTAGTCACATGTTGAAATCTCTAGAAAGACGAATAGAATATTTAGGAACGAAGGGAGTACACATACGAAGCAAAATGAGTGAATCTACACTCTAAAATATGCCCGTTTGAAATTTGTAAAAAGACAAATATTTAGGGACGAAGGAGTATAATTTTTTGCATGGCACATGGACCCGGATGATGAAGAGGCTTCTAGCAATGCTATCAAGCTTCCATCATTTTTTACATAATTGACGTACTATACAAATAATTTTCCAGCGAGACATGAAATTGTACAATGGTGTGAGCTTTCAGCTTTTGTTTCGCGTGTCTTGCCATCGATGCTCTTTCGGAAACAATAAAAAACTAACTTCCTTGCTAATGCATGTCAATTATTAGCAGATCAGAGCTAATAATTACATCACAACTGAAGACAGAGTTGTGAGAAGGTGTTAAATTAAAACTGATCCATGCTTTCATTGGCAGCAACGTCCCCCCAGCTCTGTCTAAATCAACAAGGCATGTTGGGAAAAAAAGTAGCTGTCTGGAGCATGCAACATTCCGATCATTTTGTGCAGTTCCACTAAAATAGAGCTGAGCGTCCCTGTTCCAAAGATATTAAGTGTGATTACGATAATAGGGGACTGCTGATGAAACAATAAACACATAAATAGGAGCCGGTCACCTTTGCAGTCTCTCTTAAGACTAACTAGTTGGAGAAGATTAGGCTCGGAGTTGGATGAGGAGGATAGAGAAAAACCAATCTCCCTTTGTGCAGTCGCACTGAAATGTAGAGACGTTGCCCATGTGACATTTTAGTACAACTGCACAAAACACTCTTAAGAAAAAAGTGATTTGTGCAGTTCACCAAAAGGTTGCAATAGCAACAAGGTGAAATGGACAGCCCTGTTTGCAAAAAAAAAGGTAGAGAGGAAACAATTACTGGCCAATAGCAGTTGATGACACATGCGATGACAAAAAAGAAGCATATTCCTTGCCCTAAGGGAAGATAACAACACGGTTGTGTTTGTCTAAAACGGTGTGAGGACGAGAATGCAATATGGAAAGTACGCTGGACGAGCTACGTTTTGGGCAAAGAACTATGGAAGATCCACATGCAGCGACGTGGGAAGACGGGCAGTGGAGCAAGGCCGGAGGGGATACGTGGAGGCCGTCGGGATGTAACTAGGTGAGCAGCGGCGGGAGGAATCTGCGAGCAGGTGGCGTAGGCCCTGCCGCGCTGGAGCTTGGTCAGAGAGAACGGTGTGTACCGTAGATCGGGACGTGCTGCCTCGGCGCCGTCAAACGGAGAAACGATGCACTTCCTCCCTTTCCCCCGGCGAACGGGATGCGGCCGGATCAGTGACCAACGGTGAGAGAGAGAGAGAGGCCACCGCACTCCCTTTCCCCCGGCGGACGGGATGCGGCCGGATCAGTGACCAACGGTGAGAGAGAGAGAGGCCACCGCAGCCTTGTGTGAGATACTCTGAAGAGTGACAAACCAGGCATGCAAGGCTCCATTGTATATAGTGAGCAGACTACCTTTTTCTCCATAAAAATCGTTTTATATTCTGTGTACGTGCCATTGAGCGCTATAACTTTATTTAAAAATAACGCGGCAACGCGTCAAGTCGAACTTTGTTTCGTGCAGGTGTGGTACAAGACCTCCCTAGGTAAACAACCGCTACATGCGTTCAAATTATCACGTGGGCTGCCATTTCGTAAAGAAATGAGCTCCACCATGTACCCGCGGGGGTGTGGCTGGGCACGAAGCGTGAGTACGTGCACGGTGCACCTATTCTCTTCTTGTATACATACACCACCTACGTGGGGTTGTGTGAGAGAGATACAAACCTAGAGAGATATAGTGTGTGGGTTCTTCAGAGTTTTTTTTTGGGGGGGGGGGGTCAATCAAAAAATGTAACATATGCAATGTGTGTGAAATAGAGTCCTGGATATAACATATATATAGTGGGGGCGATCCACGAGAAGAGAATGGAGGTATCGTCGGCTTGAGGTGTCCATAGAATCGAAAAGAGGGATGATGTGTGTGTGCGCGCGTGCGCGCGATCGATAAAGAGTGCCATCGAATTTGTGTGTGCCCACGTCAAAGATATAGAGTGGCTGGCCTACTGGAACGTGAGAGGGGACATGTGCAGTTTGTCTCTGTGGCATGGATACCTACCTGCAGCGCTCGACTATCGGTGTGTGGTGGGGGAAGAGGGAGGCCCAATTAACTATGGAGGTACAATGGCTGGTATATGTGTGGAGGAGGAGAGAGGCCTACCTCATGTATTAAGGAGATCGATCTGCCTCATGTATTAAGGGAGATTGATCGGCATCCATGCATATGTGCAGGAGAGGAATAAGGTTTGGAGAGAGACAGAGCTAGAGTGTTCGAGGGGGTGGTAGTGGAGTTGCTTCTAACAAATGGTGGGATAGGCTTGCTAGACAAACGGAGGGCACGCCCGCAATATCAATAAGAGAGGAGATGGCTGCTTGTTGTCTGTGCACGTGCGTGTGAGAGACGGGTCAGGAGGCATGCACAAATGATGGGGGGGGCGATGTGGCTATGGTAAGTAGACATAACTACATAGGAAGATCAATCACCCTTTGTTAGAGAAAGGAGAGACATAACTTGTGAGGTACGTCGATCGATGGGGGGGTAGTTAAAGTCGATCTAGGTATATGTTGGGAGATCGATCGGTATACATGCATGTGTGTGTTAGAAGCAAATGAGGCATGAGGAGAAGGATAGAGATAGACAGATGCATGTAGGAGGTGGTACGAGAGGCATAGTATATCGAGCGGGGAGGAGTGTGCGAGTACAAGAACGATGAAAAGAGTGGTGGGAGTGAGGCATGGACGGTGACAAGAGAAGAGGGGAAGCTTGTGTTTGTGCTAGGCACACGTGGCTAGAGAGGCATATCGATCGATGTGTGCCGTAAAGAAGGAGCTGGGGGGCCTACACACACCATGGGAGAACGACCTAAAGTGAAAATACGAATTTGCGTGATGGAGCTAGAGAATGCTGAGGGAGGGTGAGAGGGATGCGGGCGTGTGCATGCATAAGAGAAAGATAGCGCTAGCTACAAAGATAAGAGGGTTGTGTGGGTGTAAAAGACGAATAGAGATCATATATACTTCATTATAAAAAGCGAATTCAGATATTTGAAGAATTTATCATAGTGTTTTAAACCGACGCATGTGTGAATATATATAACGGTGATACACATGGTGTGTTTATGAACATGTTATACTACATTTAATATATTTTATCTCTACTCTTATAAAAAACGGAGTTGTTGATGATGGTGTGCCTACCATCCTGCATTATAGGCCGTCCGATTTATATCTGGCGGATAGCAAGGAAACTATGATGGTTGAAGTTGGCAACAATCATGATTGTAGATTCTTATTGAAATAGAGAAACGAAATCAAATTTAGTTCGAATTGCAGCGGTAGTATAGACATTTGGAATGCACTAAAATGTTGGTATGAGTAGGTTACATGCATTATACAGCAAGCGAAAAAATTTAATCAGACATAACATGGATTCATACTCCCTCCTTCCATCTATATAGGGCGTAATGAGATTTTTAAGACTGCCTTTGACTATTGACAAGATTAATAGTACATGAGATGCACAATGTGAAAAATATATCATTGAAAGAACCTTTCACAGACGAAGTTAACGGTGTGCTTTGCGTAAGTTGCATGTCATATATCATTTCTCTAATATTTGATCAAAGTTAGCATCGAAAAACGCATTAGGCCCTATATAGATGGAAGGAGGGAGTAGCTTTGAATAGCATTTGTATAGTAAAACGGGGCAAGACTCTCTCTTTGTGTGTTGTGAATAGTTTTATTTTTTTTCATTTTCTTTTTGGTTGAGGGAAGTGTGAATTGATTTGGTACGTACAAGTACAATATTACTACACGTTAGGCTTGTTCCTAAAATTCAACCCGCATCTTGTTATATCCCGAAAATTCAGATATCGTGCTCCCAAAACTGGAGCCTTCACAACCCGCGCCTTGCTATCGCGAAACTACAACGCGCGCAAAAACTCCCTCCAGCTGCCAAATCCCGACACGCAAAATCCCCCTTCTAACCCTGAGCCGAAAGGGCTGCTAGTTCAAATTGGTGGGGGGTACTTTTGTAACACACCCTACATTTTGGACAAGCGCGTCCCTAAGTCATGCTTCACCCCCTCCCATCGCCCCCTTTTCGCCATTTGAAATCCCAGGCCGCCATAACCTCTCCGCTCTAGCCACGAAACCCCACCCTCCTCCGTCCGCCACGTCACCGTTGCCCAGCCGGAGCCTCTTCCCCGACGACGACGTCCACCGCAACAGCTCGATGTCCCTCGTCCACCTCCCCGGATGAGGATCCGTCGTCCATCTCGCCGTCCCGCCGGTTCAGCCGCCCCGTCCTCCACCTCCAAGGAGCTGCTCCGACGATCGCCTCGTCTATCGTGGCTGCTCCATCCCCACAGCACCGCCTTAACCTGCTCCACCGGAACTACAGCATCCTCACCGACTCCTCGGACGAAGCCGAGGCCTACTCGGCGCCACCAAAGAGGTTGTACACTCATCGCATCGCACCTTCTCCTTAACTCGACCTCCCAGCGCCGACGGTGCTCCATCCCGCACCCCCATGGAGCGGCTACCTTGAAGCCGGCTCCGCGGGCGACATCTCCACGGCGGCTCTCCCCCAGTGCGAGGCCCCTTCGACGGCAGCGTCCATACCAGCCGGATCTGCTGTTGCTGCTCTGGCTCTCGCTCGATAGCTCGCTCGCCCAGCTGCTGTTGTTGCTCTCCCCCTCGCTCGTGCTGCTGCTCTGTTCCGATTAAGCCACACTTCAGTCGACTGAATCGACTTTTGGGTCAGTCGATTTTCAGGGGTTGGAGGGGCTCGCCGGAGTTAAGGAAGAACCACCCGCAGCGGGGACGGGGGCTCGCCAGAGAGGTACCCCACTATCTATCTTAGGGTTCAGGGTGGGGGGCGAGGGTCCTAGAGGGCTGGCCAGGGCGGCGGTGGCGAGTTGTTTCGGGGCGGCGAGGCGGTGCTGGGGCCGGTGGTTCGGCCGATGGTGGCAGGAGGCTCAGGGGGGTGCAGGTTGAAGATGAACTGCAGGCCCTCCCTAAACTACATGTCAAGTGCCTCTCTGCTACCATTGCGTTCAGTTTCGACAGTAGCATTCAGATTCCACAGTAAATTTCAGTTTCGACAGTTAAATTCAGAGTCAACAGTTTTTACCTTATCTGTTGTAGTCAGGTGGTTTTTGGTGATGTTAATTTTACATCCATTTTACATCATCTATTGGAGATGCTATTAGAATCCCACTTGAGATTGACGATGTCTGTCTTGTGCTGCTTCAGCCTTGACGTCTTACGGCTCACCGGAGCTACTCCAACGACAGAACGATCCATCACAATAGAGCAGTGCCCTGGACGCCGTCTACAGATTCCTCAGATCTTCCTCCACACATCCGACAGCCACCTCTGCCTCAACTGCTTCAGCGACCAACCCAATGATGCTGAGGTCAACACGGCTACGGCAAAGAGGTTGTACACTTGTTGCATCATTTATTACTATACATTCACGTCGATCCATTAGGGCTATTTTGGTTCAATGGAAAAACATCGATCCACTGGTTTTTACCATCACTCTAAATTTCTGCATGCTCTCCTTACATAATCTCACCACATTTTTTTGTATGCATGTCAGATATTGTACACAGTCATGCTGAACATGTAGAGAAAAAGAGAAGAGTTTTGCGCGGCAATACAATATCATGCAGACATCGCTCCATGGTGGGTTCAATGGCAAACCCTCCCCACCCCTCTCCAGATTGTAATCCAGAGGAAGATATCTGTTCTAAGGCGGATTCAGACGCCGCTAACCACTCCTATTTACCCCCCCAAGGTGTTTGCTCTACCTTGGCATGATGATGTTAGTCATATCATGCATATGTTGCCTTGCAGTGCCTACTTTTGACATCATATATGTCATCTGCTTAGTTTAGACATGTTTCTGTAATGCCACCTGTTTAGTTTCTATATCATATATGGGAATTATGCAATCTCATGTCTTTTAGCCAGCCATAATATATGTGAAATGTGCAATGCCATTCTGTTTAACCAGGCATCATATATTTGAACGATATCTTGCCCATCCTTTTCTTCATTACATTTCCATTTGTCGACAATGTTTGTACATTAAACTACTCTTCCTGTGAATCAGCCATTTGGGTGGGAGATGGAAAAATTGTTGGGGAACGCGGTAATTTCAAAAAAATTCCTACGCACACGCAAGATCATGGTGATGGCACAGCAACGAGAGGGGAGAGTGTTGTCTACGTATCCTCGTAGACCGTTAAGCGGAAGCGTTATGACAACGCGGTTGATGTAGTCGTATGTCTTCACGAATCGACCGATCCAAGCACCGAACGTACGGCACCTCCGTGTTCAGCACACGTCCAGCTCGATGACGTCCCCCGGGCTCCAATCCAGCGAAGCGTCGGGGATGAGTTCCGTCAGCACGACTGCGTGGTGACGATGATGATGTTCTACCGGCGCAGGGCTTCGCCTAAACTCCGCGACGATATGACCGAGGTGGAATATGGTGGAGGGGGGCACCGCACACGGCTAAGGAACGATCCGTAGATCAACTTGTGTGTCTATGGGGTGCCCCCTGCCCCCGTATATAAAGGAGTGGAGGAGGGGGAGGGCCGGCCCTCTCTACGGCGCGCCCTAGGGGAGTCCTACTCCCACCGGGAGTAGGATTCCCCCTTTCCTAGTAGAACTAGGAACCCTTCCATGTAGTAGGAGTAGGAGAGAAGAAAAGGGAAGAGAGAAGGAGAAGGAAGGAAGGGGGCGCCCCCCTCCCTAGTCCAATTCGGACTAGTCCAAGGGGAGGGGTGCGGCCACTCTTTTGGCTCTTTCTCTCCTTTCCCGTATGGCCCATTGAGGCCCAATACGAATTCCCATAACTCTCCGATACTCCGAAAAATACCTGAATCACTCGGAACCTTTCCGAACTCCGAATATAGTCGTCCAATATATCGATCTTTACGTCTCGACCATTTCGAGACTCCTCGTCATGTCCCCGATCTCATCCGGGACTCCGAACTCCTTCGGCACATCAAAACTCATAAACTCAAAATAAAACTGTCATCGAAACCTTAAGCGTGCGGACCCTACGGGTTCGAGAACTATGTAGACATGACCGAAACACGTTTCTGGTCAATAACCAATAGCGGGACCTGGATGCCCATATTGGCTCCCACATATTCTACGAAGATCTTTATCGGTCAAACCGCATAACAACATACGTTGTTCCCTTTGTCATCGGTATGTTACTTGCCCGAGATTCGATCGTCGGTATCCAATACCTAGTTCAATCTCGTTACCGGCAAGTCTCTTTACTCGTTTCGTAATACATCATCCCGCAACTAACTCATTAGTTACAATGCTTGCAAGGCTTAAGTGATGTGCATTACCGAGAGGGCCCAGAGATACCTCTCCGACAATCGGAGTGACAAAACCTAATCTCGAAATACGCCAACCCAACATGTACCTTTGGAGACACCTATAGTACTCCTTTATAATCACCCAGTTACGTTGTGACGTTTGGTAGCACCAGAAGTGTTCCTCCGGTAAACGGGAGTTGCATAATCTCATAGTCATAGAACATGTATAAGTCATGAAGAAAGCAATAGCAACATACTAAACGATCGGTTGCTAAGCTAACGGAATGGGTCATGTCAATCAGATCATTCAACTAATGATGTGATCCCGTTAGTCAAATAACAACTCTTTGTCCATGGTTAGGAAACATAACCATCTTTGATTAACAAGCTAGTCAAGTAGAGGCATACTAGTGACACTCTGTTTGTCTATATATTCACACATGTATTATGTTTCCGGTTAATACAATTCTAGCATGAATAATAAACATTTATCATGATATAAGGAAATAAATAATAACTTTATTATTGCCTCTAGGGCATATTTCCTTCAGTCTCCCACTTGCACTAGAGTCAATAATCTAGTTCACATCACCATGTGATTAACACCCATAGTTCACATCACCATGTGATTAACACCCATAGTTCACATCGTCATGTGATCAACATCCAAAGGGTTTACTAGAGTCAATAATCTAGTTCACATCGCTATGTGATTAACACCCAAAGAGTACTAAGGTATGATCATGTTTTGCTTGTGAGAGAAGTTTAGTCAATGGGTCTGTCACATTCAGAGCCGTATGTATTTTGCAAATATTCTATGTCTACAATGCTCTGCACGGAGCTACTCTAGCTAATTGCTCCCACTTTCAATATGTATCCAGATTAAGACTTAGAGTCATCTGGATCAGTGCCAAAACTTGTATCAACGTAACCCTTTACGACGAACCTTTTGTCACCTCCATAATCGAGAAACATATCCTTATTCCACTAAGGATAATTTTGACCAATGTCCAGTGATCTACTCCTAGATCACTATTGTACTCCCTTGCCAAACTCAGTGGTAGGGTATGCAATAGATCTGGTACACAGCATGGCTTACTTTATAGAACCTATGGCCAAGGCATAGGGAATGACTTTCATTCTCTTTCTATCTTCTGCCGTGGTCTGGCTTTGAGTCTTACTCAATTTCACACCTTGTAACACAGGCAAGAACTCTTTCTTTGTCTGTTCCATTTTGAACTACTTCAAAATCTTGTCAAGGTATGTATTCGTTGAAAAACTTATCAAGCGTCTTTATCTATCTCTATAGATCTTGATGCTTAATATGTAAGCAGCTTCACCGAGGTCTTTCTTTGAAAAACTCCTTTCAAACACTCCTTTATGCTTTGCAGAATAATTCTACATTATTTCCGATCAACAATATGTCATTCACATATATTTATCAGAAATGTTGTAATGCTCCCACTCACTTTCTTGTAAATACAGGCTTCACCGCAAGTCTGTATAAAACTATATGCTTTGATCAACTTATCAAAGCGTATATTCCAACTCCGAGATGCTTGCACCAGTCCATAGATGGATCGCTGGAGCTTGCACATTTTGTTAACACCTTTAGGATTGACAAAACCTTCTGGTTGCATCATATACAACTCTTCTTAAATAAATCCATTAAGGAATGCAGTTTTGTCTATCCATTTGCCAGATTTCATAAAATACGGCAATTGCTAACATGATTCAGACAGACTTAAGCATAGATACGAGTGAGAAACTCTCATCGTAGTCAACACTTTGACCTTGTCGAAAACCTTTTGCGACAAGTCGAGCTTTGTAGATAGTAACACTACTATCAATGTCCGTCTTCCTCTTCAAGATCCATTTATACAATATGTCTTGCCGATCTTCGGGCAACTCCACCAAAGTCCACACTTTGTTCTCATACATGGATCCCATCTCAGATTTCATGGCCTTAAGCCATTTTGCGGAATCTGGGCTCATCATCGCTTCCTCATAATTCGTAGGTTCATCATGGTCTAGTAACATGACTTCCAGAATAGGATTACCGTATCACTCTGGTGCGGACCATACTCTGGAAGACCTACGAGGTTCTGTAGTAACTTGATCTGAAGTTTCATGATCATCATCATTAGCTTCCTCACTAATTGGTGTAGAAATCACTGGAACTGATTTCAGTGATGAACAATTTTCCAATTCGGGAGAAGGTACAAATTACCTTATCAAGCTCTACTTTCCTCCCACTCACTTCTTTCGAGAGAAACTCCTTCTCTAGAAAGGATCCATTTTTAGCAACGAATATCTTGCCTTTGGGTCTGTGATAGAAGGTGTACCCAACAATTTCCTTTGGGTATTCTATGAAGACGCACTTCTCCGATTTGGGTTCGAGCTTATCAAGATGAAACTTTTTCACATAAGCATCGCAGCCCCGAACTTTAAGAAACGACAACTTTGGTTTCTTGCTAAACCATAGTTCATATAGTGTAGTCTTGACGGATTTAGATGGTGCCCTATTTAACATGAATGCAGCTGTCTCTAATGCATGATCCCAAAATGATATTGGTAAATCGGTAAGAAACATCATAGATTGTACTATATCCAATAAAGTACGGTTATGACGTTCGGACACACCATTATGATGTGGTGTTCCAGGTGGCATGAATTTGTGAAACTATTCCACATTGTTTTAATTGAAGACCAAACTCGTAACTCAAATATTTGTCTCTGCGATCAGATCGTAGAAACCTTATTTTCTTGTCACGATGATTTTCCACTTCACTCTGAAATTCTTTGAACTTTTCAAATGTTTCATACTTATGTTTCATCAAGTAGATATACCCATATCTGCTCAAATCATCTGTGAAGGTCAGAAAATAACGATACCCGCCGCGAGCCTTAACACTCATCGGATCGCATACATCAGTATGTATTATTTCCAATAAGTCAGTTGCTCGATCCACTGTTCCGGAGAACGGAGTCTTAGTCATCTTGCCCATGAGGCATGGTTTGCAAGCATCAAGTGATTCATAATCAAGTGATTCCAAAAACCCATCAGCATGGAGTTTCTTCATGCGCTTTACACCAATATGACCTAAACGGCAGTGCCACAAATAAATTGCACTATCATTATTAGCTTTGCATCTTTTGGTTTCAATATTATGAATATGTGTATCACTACGATCGAGATCAAATGAACCATTTTCATTGGGTGTGTAACCATATAAGGTTTTATTCATGTAAACAGAACAACAGTTTATTCTCTTACTTAAATGAATAACCGTATTGCAATAAACACGATCAAATCATATTCATGCTCAACGCAAACACCAAATAACATTTATTTAGGTTCAACACTAATCCCGAAAGTATAGGGAGTGTGCGACGATGATCATATCAATCTTGAAACTACTTTCAACACACATCGTCACTTCACCCTTAACTAGTTTCTGTTTATTCTGCAACTCCCGTTTCGAATTACTAGTCTTAGCAACTGAACCAGTACCAAATACCGAGGGGTTGCTATAAATACTAGTAAAGTACACATCAATAACATGTATATCAAATATACCTTTGTTCACTTTGCCATCCTTCTTATCCGCCAAATACTTGGGGTAGTTCTGCTTCTAGTGACCAGTCCCTTTGCAGTAGAAGCACTTAGTCTCAGGCTTAGGTCCAGACTTGGGCTTCTTCACTTGAGTAGCAACTTGCTTGCCGTTCTTCTTGAAGTTCCCTTCTATCCCTTTGCCCTTTTCTTGAAACTAGTGGTCTTGTAACCATCAACACTTGATGTTCTTTCTTGATTTCTACCTTCATCGATTTCATCATCATGAAAAACTCGGGAATCATTTTCATCATCCCTTGCATACTATAGTTCATCACGAAGTTCTACTAACTTGGTGATGGTGACTAGAGAATTCTGTCAATCACTATCTTATCTAGAAGATTAACTCCCACTTGATTCAAGCGATTGTAGTACCCAGACAATCTGAGCACATGCTCACTAGTTGAGTGATTCTCCTCCATCTTTTAGCTATAGAACTTGTTGGAGACTTCATATCTCTCAACTCGGGTATTTGCTTGAAATATTAACTTCAACTCCTGGAACATCTCATATGGTCCATCATGTTCAAAACATCTCTGAAGTCCCGATTCTAAGCCATAAAGCATGGTGCACAAAACTATCAAGTTGTCATCATATTGAGCTAGCCAAACGTTCATAACGTCTGCATCTGCTCCTGCAATAGGTCTGTCACCTAGAGGTGCATTAAGGACATAATTCTTCTGTGCAGCAATGAGGATAAACCTCAGATCGCGGATCCAATCCACATCATTGCTACTAACATTTTTCAACACAATTTTCTCTAGGAACATATCAAAATAAACATATGAAAGCAACAACGCAAGCTATTGATCATACAACATAATTTGCAAAATACTACCAGGACTAAGTTCATGATAAATTTAAGTTCAATTAATCATATTACTTAAGAACTCCCACTTAGACAGACATCTCTCTAGTCATCTACGTGATCACGTGATCCAAATCAACTAAACCATAACCAATCATCAAGTGAGATGGAGTAGTTTTCAATGGTGAACATCACTATGTTGATCATATCTACTATATGATTCACGCTCGACCTTTCGGTCTCCGTGCTCCGAGGCCATATCTGCATATGCTAGGCTCGTCAAGTTTAACCTGAGTATTCCACGTGTGCAAAACTGGCTTGCACTCGTTGTAGATGGACGTAGAGCTTATCACACCCGATCATCACGTGGTGTCTGGGCACGACGAACTTTGGCAACGGTGCATACTCAGGGAGAACACTTCTTGATAATTAGTGAGAGATCATCTTAAAATGCTACCGTCAATCAAACCAAGAATAAGATGTATACTAGATAAACATCATATGCAATCAAAATATGTGACATGATATGGCCATGATCATCTTGCGCCTTTGATCTCCATCTCCAAAGTACTTTCATGATCTCTATCGTCCCCGGCACGACACCATGATCTTCATCATCTTGATCTATATCAATGTGTCATCACATGGTTGTCTCACCAACTATTGCTTTTGCAACTATTGCTATCGTATAGCGATAAAGTAAAGCAATTATTTGGCACTTGCATCTTATGCAACAAAGAGACATCCATAGGGCTTCTGCCAGTTGCCGATAACTTCAACAAAAACATGATCATCTTATACAACAACTTATATCTCATCACGTCTTGACCATATCACATCACAACATGCCCTGCAAAAACAAGTTAGACATCCTCTACTTTGTTGTTGCAAGTTTTACGTGGCTGCTACGGGCCGAGCAAGAACCGTTCTTACCTACGCATCAAAACCACAACGATAGTTTGTCAAGTTGGTGCTGTTTTAACCTTCGCAAGGACCGGGCGTAGCCACACTCGGTTCAACTAAAGTTGGAGAAACTGACACCCGCTAGTAACCTGTGTGCATAGCACGGCGGTAAAACCAGTCTCGCGTAAGCGTACGCGTAATGTCGGTCCGGGCCGCTTCATCCAACAATACCGCCGAACCAAAGTATGACATGCTGGTAAGCAGTATGACTTGTATTGCCCACAACTCACTTGTGTTCTACTCGTGCATATAACATCAACGCATAAAACCTGGCTCTGATACCACTGTTGGGGAACGCAGTAATTTCAAAAAATTTCCTACGCACACACAAGATCATGGTGATGGCATAGCAATGAGAGGGGAGAGTGCTGTCTACGTACCCTCGTAGACCGTTAAGCGGAAGCATTATGACAACGCGGTTGATGTAGTCGTACGTCTTCACGAATCGACCGATCCAAGCACCGAACGTACGGCACCTCCGTGTTCAGCACACGTCCAGCTCGATGACGTCCCCCGGGCTCCAATCCAGCGAAGCGTCGGGGATGAGTTCCGTCAGCACGACGGCGTGGTGATGATGATGATGTTCTAGCGGCGCAGGGCTTCGCCTAAACTCCGCAACGATATGACTGAGGTGGAATATGGTGAAGGGGGGCACCGCACACGGCTAAGGAACGATCCGTAGATCAACTTGTGTGTCTATGGGGTGCCCCCTGCCCCCGTATATAAAGGAGTGGAGGAGGGGGAGGGCCGGCCCTCCCTATGGCGCGCCCTAGGGGAGTCCTACTCCCACCGGGAGTAGGATTCCCCCTATCCTAGTAGAACTAGGAACCCTTCCATGTAGTAGGAGTAGGAGAGAAGGAAAGGGAAGAGAGAAGGAGAAGGAAGGAAGGGGGCGCCCCCCCTCCCTAGTCCAACTCGGACTAGTCCAAGGGGAGGGGTGCGGCCACCCTTTTGGCCCTTTCTCTCCTTTCCCGTATGGCCCATTGAGGCCCAATACGAATTCCCGTAACTCTCCGGTACTCCGAAAAATACCCGAATCACTCGGAACCTTTCCGAACTCCGAATATAGTCGTCCAATATATCGATCTTTATGTCTCGACCATTTCGAGACTCCTCGTCATGTCCCCGATCTCATCCGGGACTCCGAACTCCTTCGGTACATCAAAACTCATAAACTCATAATAAAACTGTCATCGAAACCTTAAGCGTGCGGACCCTACGGGTTCGAGAACTATGTAGACATGACCGAAACACGTTTCCGGTCAATAACCAATAGCGGGACCTGGATGCCCATATTGGCTCCCACATATTCTACAAAGATCTTTATCGGTCAAACCGCATAACAACATACGTTGTTCCCTTTGTCATCGGTATGTTACTTGCCCGAGATGCGATCGTCGGTATCTCAATACCTAGTTCAATCTCGTTACCGGCAAGTCTCTTTACTCGTTCCGTAATACATCATCCCGCAACTAACTCATTAGTTACAATGCTTGCAAGGCTTAAGTGATGTGCATTACCGAGAGGGCCCAGAGATACCTCTCCGACAATCGGAATGACAAAACCTAATCTCGAAATATGCCAACCCAACATGTACCTTTGGAGACCCTGTAGTACTCCTTTATAATCACCTAGTTACGTTGTGACGTTTGGTAGCACCCAAATTGTTCCTCCGGTAAACGGGAGTTGCATAATCTCATAGTCATAGGAACATGTATAAGTCATGAAGAAAGCAATAGCAACATACTAAACAATCGGTTGCTAAGCTAACGGAATGGGTCATGTCAATCAGATCATTCAACTAATGATGTGATCTCGTTAATCAAATAACAACTCTTTGTCCATGGTTAGGAAACATAACCATCTTTGATTAACAAGCTAGTCAAGTAGAGGCATACTAGTGACACTCTGTTTGTCTATATATTCACACATGTATTATGTTTCCGGTTAATACAATTCTAGCATGAATAATAAATATTTATCATGATATAAGGAAATAAATAATAACTTTATTATTGCCTCTACGGCATATTTCCTTCAAAAATCTGGAGTGAAAACAAGGCCTTCAGAGCAGACAGTGCTACCTGTCGAAGCAGATCTCTTGTTGGGTCCCGATAGCTCCTGAGAGATGGATTCAGAGATAGATGACCAGTCCTATTCCCCCACTGAGGTGTATGCTCTAACTTGGCATGGTTATACTGCTCATATCATGCATACGGTGTCTTGCATTGCATAGTTTAGACATCATATACACAATATTCAACACCATGTTCTTAGTTCAGACATCATATCGAATGCCCTCTGTTTAGCATATAAATCACATATGTGAATTAAATGATGCGATCCTGATTACTTAGATAACATGTAGGTGAATTATGTCATATGATCCTGTTTAGTTATTCATCATATCTTTGAATTATGTTATGCTATGCTATCCAGTTTAGATAGACATCATATATGTGAAATTATGTCATGCTATCCGTTTTAGTTAAACAATATACATGTCAACTATTTCATGCCCTCTTTTTTCCACACTATCTATTGCATCTGTCTCTCATACAATGTCTGTACATTCAACTATATTTCCTGTTTATCAGCCATTTGAATTGGAGCGGGTGATGCCAGTATCTAGCGGAATAAAAACACAGTCTTCAAATAAAACAGTGCTACCTCTTGGTGGAGATAGCACCCCGGTTGTACATGCACAAGAACCAGCCCTACCACACATAACCCAAACTCTCGCGGATTGTACCCCTACTGCGATGGACAGAGAACCAGCTTCACCCAATCTAACCCCAACCCCAGCCGATAGTAACCCAGTTCCTGTTGACACAGCACCATCTCCACCACAGAGCTCCCAAACAAGAGCAGTTAGTAAGGCAGCTCCAGTGCCCAAAGGGCCAGTATTATCACGGCGAACCCCAACTCCACCAGTTAGTACGCCTATTCCTGTGGAGGAAGCACAACCAGCCAATCGTAGTTTAGCATCTATCGCATTTGATGTTGTTAAATCGTATGTGCGTATCTTCCCATCTTGGAAATATTATACTGAAGATGAAGGAAAATGCCAGTTGCAGGTGTTTGTCCAGGAGTTATATGTAAGTAATGTTATTCATGGCAATTACTTTGCTTCGTCCCATACATCCTACCTCCATGATGGTTATAATACATCAAATTTTCCCATTTTTCTCTATAGAGAAGGACCGATTTGGAAACTCAGGATGAGGTAACCTGTGCTAATACCTCTGCTATCTTCAAGAATGCTTGGTGGCAGTATCGGAATTACTTGAAGAAAACGTACTTCACCGGCAAAGAAACTCATCAAATTCCCTTACGTTCTCCTGAGACACATTTACTGGACGATGACTGGGAACGCCTTGTTCTGTACTCGTACCGAACCAAGAATGTGGTAAGGTCTATGAGCTCATTTTCTATTTTTAAGTATTTTATTCTTGCGTCTTACTATACTCTGTTCATGTAGAACAAGTGCCTAAACCTGAAGAACAACTGTTCTAATTTAAGATTCCATTGCTATCATAGTTCAAAAAAGCGCTAGGCGTTAATTGTGCGTTTTGCCACTGCCTTGCGCTTTACTGACCAAAGCACATGCTTATGCATAGTTATGCACAGATTATGCGTAGTTATGCGCAATGCGTTTTGCCAACGCCTAGAGCCTAGGCGCGCTTAAGCGCTCGCTTAGGCGTGCCTTTTTTAACTATGATTGCTTTGCTCTTGTATCACTGTATTTACTCATACAAACTTATTTTTAAATTGAAGGATCCAATCGAAACTCCAATGGCACAGCAGGTATGTTCACGCATGTTTCTTTAACAGGTTTGCCATTATCAATAGCTCTGTTGATTTCAATTTCAATTGTGTATACAGTTGACTTTGATATCATGCACATTACTAGCATCACAACAGAGCCAATAGTGTTGTTGTACATGTAGACCCGTGGTACCCATCTGAAATCTTGTTGTGCCGTGTAGTTTCCCACGCTTTGTATTCTTTCGCTGCTGCTTTGTCTTGAACTGATATGATTTGAACCGTGTCTCTATTTTGATTTGGCAAGACAATGCAGTTACCATAGGACATAGATATATGTTTGTTTGATGCTTTTATTATGTACTAGTACTTGGCAATAGAAGACTTGGTAGTTTAATCCTGTCCACCTTACTAATGAACTGGTTCACCGAAATGAGTTTCATATACTAGTACATGCTAAACTTGTTATTCGTCTGCTTGTTTCTTCTTTTAGAATGCTGACAGAATATTGGGGAAGAGTGCCTTATTAAGCAGTGGTAAAGGAAGTAATGCAGATAAGGTTCAGGATAGTGACACATCCTTGTTGGTCTCCAACAAAGCTGATAAAACAGCTAAGGAAGACTATCTTGAAGACAGCGAGACAACCCCAAAGTCCTGTCTTAGTTTAGTGTTCGAGTTACTGGCCACTACCGCTTGCACAAGCTATTCAAACTCACTGTTTGAATCAGTTCGGTTTCCTGAGTCCCAACTACAAGCTGAAAGACATCGATCAGTTATGCTGCGACAAGAAGCGGAAGGACTGCGGAAGTCCCTGGAGCATTCAGGTGCATACTTTCTAGTGCAACAGCAAGCGTTGGAGGATTTTAGCGCCAAACAGGACAAAGCTAATCAGCTTGCTAAGCTTATTGCCGGCATGGTGGATACCCAGTATAACGTTTCTTGAGCTCTTTTGAAGTTGTTTCAGTTATGCTCTTGTTTTGCTGCCGCGTTTATTCGCACTGGTGGCCAATTTTGACGGCCAGTGTATGTAATATGCTGCTTTGTTCCCTATATTTGCACTGGTGGCGAACTTTGATGCCCAGTGGATGTAATATGTGTAATAGCATTAATAGGCTAGCCTTAATTGCTTGCTTATTTATTTCCTTATTGTCTTGTTTAGTTGTTTGCTTGTAGTCACTGCAGTTCTTTTTCTGTGTTTTTCTAGTGGCCACAATAGCCTATTTTTTGTAACTAGGCCAAAATAATCATGGCAACACACGGACTATTGTAACCATGGGCCTCCTGCAGGTCGTATGATCCATGGGCCTTCGTCCGGCCGTAGGACCATTGGCCTTCTATACGGGCCGTAGGATCCATCGACCTTCTATATGGGCCTTAGGGTCCATGGGCCTTCTACGGGCCATAGGGTCCTTGGGCCTTCTACGGGCCGTACGATCCATGGGCCTTCTACGAGCCGTACTATCCACGGGCCTCATACGGTCTGTAGGATCCATGGGCCTTCTACGGGGCGTATCATCATTTCGCCAATCATGGGCCGTACTATTCGTGGACCATAACGGGCCGTTAATAGGCCGTATTTGATAACTCTAAGAAAACAGCCCAAGGGGTTTTTGACATGAAAACGGGCAAACGTATTAACGGTCCGCAAACGGGCCGACTGTAACGACGGGCTGAATTTGGCCCACAAGCAGAAAATGACAGTAACTGGCCGTATGTAACCGAATGCTGCAAATGAGCCCAAGAATCAATGGGCCCTGAGAAGGTCGAAAGATAACTTGAGCTGGAAACGGCCCAATGTAATAACGGGCCGTTAATGGGTATAAAGTGATACACTCTGTTCATTACGGGCCAGTTTCACCACGGGCCGTTAATGGGCCAAGAGTTACAAAGGTCCTCATATGGGCCGAAAGAAGTCATGGGCCACACATGGGCAGAAGTTAAAATGGGCTGAATCATATTGGATGGCCCAGATGACGCTACTGGGCCTAATTCAGATAGGGCGTCTTTAAAGCATAATCCCAAAACGATAGTGGTAAATCTGTAAGAGACATGATAGACCGCACCATATCTAATAAAGTACGGTTACGATGTTCGGACACACCATTACGCCGTGGTGTTCCAAGTGGCGTGAGTTGCGAAACTATTCCACATTGTTTCAAATGAAGACCAAACTCGTAACTCAAATATTCACCTCCACGATCAGATTGTAGAAACATTAGTTTCTTGTTACGATGATTTTCCACTTCACTCTCAAATTCTTTGAACTTTTCAAATGTTTCAGACTTATGTTTCACTAGGTAGACATATCCATATCTGCTCAAATCATCTGTGAAGGTCAGAAAATAACGATACCCGCCGTGAGCCTCAACACTCATCGGACCGCACACATCAGTATGTATTGTTTTCAACAAGTCAGTGGCTCGCTCCATCGTTCCGGAGAACGGAGTCTTAGTCATCTTGCCCATGAGGCATGGTTCGCAAGCATCAAGTGATTCCAAAAGCCCATCAGCATGGAGTTTCTTCATGCGCTTTACACCAATATGACCTAAACGGCAGTGCCATAAAAAAGTTGCACTATCATTATTAACTTTGCATCTTTTGGCTTCAATATTATGAATATGTGTATCACTACGATCGAGATTCAACAAAAATAGATCACTCATCAAGGGTGCATGACCATAAAATATATTAATCATATAAATAGAACAACCATTATTCTCTGATTTAAATGAATAACCGTCTCGCATCAAACAAGATCCAGATATAATGTTCATGCTCAACGCTGGCACCAAATAACAATTATTCAGGTCTAAAACTAATACCGAAGGTAGATGTAGAGGTAGCGTGCCGACAGTGATCACATCGACCTTGGAACCATTTCCGACGCGCATCGTCACCTCGTCCTTAGCCAATCTTCATCTAATCCGTAGCCCTGTTTCGAGTTGCAAATATCAGCAACAGAACCAATATCAAATACCCAAGCGCTACTATGAGCATTAGTAAGGTACACATCAATAACATGTATATCAAATATACCTTTCACTTTGCCATCCTTCTTATCCGCCAAATACTTAGGGTAGTTCCGCTTCTAGTGATCAGTCCCTTTGCAGTAGAAGCACTCAGTTTCAGGCTTAGGTCCAGACTTGGGCTTCTTCCCAGGAGTAGAAACTTGCTTGATATTCTTCTTGAAGTTCCCTTTCTTTGCTTTGCCCTTTTTCTTGAAACTAGTGGTCTTGTTAACCATCAACATTTGATGCTCCTTCTTGATTTCTACCTCCGCAGCCATAAGCATTGCGAAGAGCTCGGGAATTGTCTTTTCCATCCCTTGCATATTATGGTTCATCACGAAGCCTTTATAGCTTGGTGGCAGTGATTGAAGAACTCTATCAATGACACTATCATCCGGGAGATTAACTCCCAGCTGAGTCAAGTGGTTATGGTACCCAGACATTCTGAGTATGTGTTCACCGACAGAACTGTTCTCCTCCATTTTGCAGCTATAGAACTTGTTTGAGACTTCATATCTCTCAACTCGGGCATTTGCTTGAAATATTAACTTCAACTCGTGGAACATCTCATATGCTCCATGACGTTCAAAACGTCTTTGAAGTCCCGATTCTAAGCTGTAAAGCATGCACACTGAAGAACTCCCACTTAGATAGACATCCCTCTAGTCATCTAAGTGATCACGTGATCCGTATTAACTTAACCATGTCTGATGATCACGTGAGATGGAGTAGTTTTTAATGGTGAACATCTCTATGTCGATCATATCTACTATATGATTCACGTTTGACCTTTCGGTCTCAGTGTTCCGAGGCCATACCTGCATATGCTAGGCTCGTCAAGTTTAACCTGAGTATTCTGCATGTGCAAAACTTTCTTACACCCATTGTATGTGAACGTAGAGCTTATCACACCCGATCATCATGTGGTGTCTCGGCACGACAAACTGTCGGAATGGTGCATACTCAGAGAACACTTATACCTTGAAATTTAGTAAGGGATCATCTTATAATGCTACCGCCGTTCTAAGCAAAATAAGATGCATAAAAGATAAACATCACATGCAATCAAAATATGTGACATGATATGGCCATCATCATCTTGTGCCTTTGATCTCCATCTCCAAAGCATCGTCATGATCTCCATCGTCACCGGCTTGACACCTTGATCTCCATCGTAGCGTTGTTGTCTTCCCACCAACTATTGTTTCTACAACTATTGCTACCGCATAGTGATAAAGTAAAGCAATTACATGGCGATCGCATTTCATACAATAAAGCGACAACCATAAGGCTCCTGCCAGTTGCCGATAACTTTTACAAAACATGATCATCTCATACATAACTTATATCACATCATGTCTTGACCATATAACATCACAACATGCCCTGCAAAAACAAGTTAGATGTCCTCTACTTTGTTGTTGCAAGTTTTACGTGGCTACTACGGGCTTCTAGCAAGAACCGTTCTTACCTACGCATCAAAACCACGATGATTTTTCGTCAAGTGTGTTGTTTTAACCTTCAGCAAGGACTGGCCGTAGTCAAACTTGATTCAACAAAAGTTGGAGAAACACACACACCGCCAGGCACCATTATGCAAAACCAGTCTCATGAACGTGGTCATGTAAGGTTGGTTCGAGCCGCTTCATCCAACAAAACCGCCGAATCAAAGTAAGACGTTGGTGGTAAGCAGTATGACTATTATCGCCCACAACTCTTTGTGTTCTACTCGTGCATATCATCTACGCATAGACCTGGCTAGGATGCCACTTTTGGGGAACGTTGCATGCAATTTCAAAAAAATCCTACGATCATGCAAGATCTATCTAGGAGATACATAGCAACGAGAGGGGAAGATTATGTCCATGTACCCTCGTAGACCAGAATCGGAAGCGTTAGGTTAACGCGGTTGATGTAGTCGAACGTCTTCGCGATCCAATCGATCAAGTATCGGACGGACGGCACCTCCGAGTTCAGCACACGTTCATCTCGATGACGTCCCTCGAACTCTTGATCCAGTAGAGGGTCGAGGGAGAGTTTTGTCAGCACAACGGCATGGTGACGGTGATGGTGATGTGATCCGCACAGGGCTTCGCCTAAGCACTACGTGAATATGACCGGAGGAGTAAACCGTGGAGAGAGACGCCGCACACGGCTTGGAACAACTGGTGTGTCTCGAAGGGGTGCCCTGCCCACGTATATAAAGGAGGGAGAGGAGAAGGCCGTCCACCAGGGGCGCGCCAAGTGGGGGAGTCCTACTGGGACTCCACTCCTAGTAGGATTCGCCCCCTTTTTTCCTTCTCATGGAGGGGGAAAGAGGGAAGGAGAGGGAGAAGGGGAAACGAAAGGGGGGCCGTGCCCCTTCCCCTTGTCCAATTCGGACAACCCATGGGGAGGCACCCCCTGTGGCCCCCCTCTCTCTCCCCTATGGCCCATGTTGGCCCATTACTTCCCAGGGGGGTTTCGGTAACCCCTCGGTTCTCCGATAAATATCCTAAATGTCCCAAAACCATTCCGCTGTGCAAATACTATCGTCCAATATATCAATCTTTATGTCTTGATCATTTTGAGACTCCTAGTCATGTCCGTGAACTCATCCGGGACTCCGAACTACCTTCGGTCACCAAAACACATAACAAATAATACAAATCATCATCGAACGTTAAGCGTGCGGACCCTATGGGTTCGAGAACTATGTAGACATGACCGAGACACATCTCCGGTCAATAACCAATAGCGGAATCTGGATGCTCATATTGGTTCCTACATATTCTACGAAGATCTTTATCGGTCAAACCGCAATAACAACATACATTATTCTCTTTGTCATCGGTATATTACTTGCCTGAGATTCGATCGTCGGTATTCTCATACCTAGTTCAATCTCGTTACCGGCAAGTCTCTTTACTCATTTTGTAATGCATCATGCCGTAACTAACTCATTAGTCACATTGCTTGCAAGGCATATAGTGATGTGCATTACCGAGAGGGCCCAGAGATACCTCTCCGATAGACGGAGTGACAAATCCTAATCTTGATCTATGCCAACCCAACAAACACCTCCGGAGACACCTGTAGAGCATCTTTATAATCATCCACTTACGTTGTGACGTTTGATAGCACACAAGGTGTTCCTCCGGTATTCGGGAGTTGCATAATCTCATAGTCAGAGGAATATGTATAAGTCATGAAGAAAGCAATAGCAATAAAACTTAACGATCATTATGCTAATCTAACGGATGAGTCTTGTCCATCACATCATTCTCCTAATGATGTGATCCCGTTCATCAAATGACAATACATGTCTATGGTCAAGAAACTTAACCATATTTGATTAACGAGCTAGTCTAGTAGAGGCATACTAGGGACACTTTGTTTTGTCTATATATTCATTCATGTATCAAGTTTCCGGTTAATACAATTCTAGCATGAATAATAAACATTTATCATGATATAACAAAATATAAATAACAACTTTATTATTGCCTCTAGGGCATGTTTCCTTCAATTGGTGTGATTACAGATATGGTTTTCCCATATTTCCTCTTTCTTCCCTTTCTATTCTTTTCTTTTTTTTCTCCGTCCTCTTTTCTCTGTTTTTTGAAATTCTAAACTTTTTCTTTTAAATAGATGAACTTTTTTTCAGCTTTATGAACATTTTTTCAAATTTGATGAACCTTTTTCAAATTCGATGGAAATTTTCAAACTCAATGAACTTTTTTCAAATTCCATGAACTTTTCACAAACTCATTGAATTTTTTTTTAAATTCGATGAACTTTTTTTGAGTTTGATGAACTTTTTTCAAAATTGATGAACTTTATTTCAAATTCAATGATTTTTTTCACTCTTTTGGAATTCTTTTTCGAAATTGATGAACTTTTTTTTCAAAAATCATGATCTTCTTTTAAAGTTGATGACCCTTTTTTCAAATGTGTGAATTTTTTTCGAAATCGGTGAACTTTTTTAAGAATTGATGAACCTTTTTTGAATTTTGATGAACTTTTTTCAAATATGTGAACTTTCTCTCAAGATTTGTGAACTATTTTCCAAACAGCTGAACTTTTTTTAAAACCGATAATCATTTTTCTCGAAATCACATTTTTTTTCTTCAAAATCGAAGAACTTTTTAAAAAATCTGTTATTTTTCCCAAAACAAATGAACTTTTTCCAAAATGTTTTCAAATAATGTAAAAATCAAAACGGTACAGTAACGTTTACATGTGTACTCCCTCCGTTCCGAACTACTTGTCTTGGATTTGTCTAGATACGGATGTATCTAGCACTAGAATGAGTCTAGATACATCCGTATCTAGACAAATCCAAGATAAGTAATTCGGGACGGAGGGAGTAATAAATTGCGCGGCTACAAATGTACATTCGCTCTGCAAGTGGTCGATAGAGCGTCGTAAGTCAGATGGTTAGCTGATCTCGTTCGCTGTTGTCAAGATGCAAGTTCTATCCTAGTGGCTAACAACTTTTGGTTATTTTTTCGCTTTTGGGCGCTACCCATGAAACAACAACCTGTATCGATTGATTTTCTGCTGGTCCGGCCCAGTCGCATCACCCTTCGGGCGCCCGTACGTGGAACCGGCGCTGAGAGCGCCAGTTAACCGGTTAGGAGGCTGGTTCCTATTCGGCGCCTTATGCGTCCGAAATAGGCTTAACGGTACAGGGCGCACACCCCATGCACTGCCCTGGGCTGGCCCATGTTTCTTTTTTTTCTGTTGAAACTACAGCAAAAAATAATGTGCACAAGCAATGGATCGAACATGGGATCGATCAATTCACAGATCAGCGCACTCAGCACTAGGATAACGACACACTTGTGCTTACAGACTTCCTTCCTTCTTTTTATTCTTTCTCTAGGTCGTTTGCTGGTCAATTTCTTGGCTTTTTCCATTTTTCCTTTTTCACTTTTCTTTTCTCATTTCTCTTTCTTTTTTTCTTTCCTTAAATGCGCGAACTTTTATCAAACTTGATGAACTTTTTCCAAATTCAATGAACTTTTATCAAAATTGATGAACTTTTTTTCAAACTTAATGAACTTTTTTTAAATTCAATGAACTTTTTTTTAAATCGATGAACTTTTTTCAAAATTGATGAACTTTTTTTCAAAATCGATGAACTTATTTCATTTTGCGTGAACTTTTTAAAAAATTGATGAACTTTTTTCTAATTCAATGAACTTTTTTTTTTAGATCGACAAACTGTTTTCAAATTTGATGAACTTTTTTCAAAATCGATGAACTTTTTTTTAAAACCAATGAACTTTTTTCAAATTTTTATAAACTTATTTTAAAATTTATGAACTAGTTTTCAAAATCGATGAACTTGAATTTCAAAATCAATGATGTTTTCAACTAATTTTCTGATTTTTTTTCGTTAAATGTTTCACAAAAAGAGTGGTTAAGTACCATTTTATCCTAGTTGTAGAACAACACAACGTGTATGGTGTAGTGGTACTTGCGTTAGTGCACAACAGACGTGCGATCCTGTGTTCGACACCCGGCTTTCTCATTTTTTTCTTCATGATTTTTTTACAACGTGTTTTTTGTTGTGATCGATCGAACCCCACCTGGGCCGGCCTAGTATCGTGGCACTTCGAACGCCACAACTCGAAACCGGCGCTGAAGGGGCCGGTTAGGAGCTCTCATTAGGAGCTCCCAGCACAACGCGCTACGAAGGGAACGCGCTACCCAAAATGTCGTCGCACGCACAGGGAGGCAGCCTGACTGGGCCGGCCCATCACGCTGTACAGCTGGAAGGAAAGGAAAGAATAAAAGGGAGGCAGACACGATGGAAGGGCATGCTCCCAGCCACTCCAGCTGACTAGCTTTGCGTGTACCAAACCAACGCACGCATGAAATAACTTAGTTTAACCATAAAACCGTACTTGTCTACCGTATCGAACAAGAATTAGATACTGTAGTGAACATCTTAAAAAAATTATACATTTTTCTTTCTGAAAGTGTATATTTTGAAAAAGTGCAACAGTTTTTGCATTTCTGAACAGATTTCCGTACACACGAATATTTGTTCGCATATGTGAAAAAAAAATAAAACTGCAGACAATGTTTTTGAAAAAGGTGTACCCTTTTTTGAAATTGTGAACAAATTATGAATTTCCGAATAATTTTTTATACAGTGAACATTTTTCAAAGTTTTGAACAACTATTTGAAAAATGTAACAGTTCATGAAATTGCGAAAAAAATGAAACAGCCAACATTTTTCGAATTTGTGAACAAAAAATTTAAAATGGAACTTCATAAAATATCTAGCAAAAATTTGAAACCACGAACATTTTTTGAATTCCTGAACAATTTATTAAACACGCACATTTTCTGAATTTCAGACAAAATTATGCAACCACGAACAATTTTTGCAATTCCGGAAGTTTTCTTGAAATTTGAAAATTTTCTAAATTTTTGAACAGATTTTGAAGTACACAAACATTTTTTAAACATTCCAGTACATTTTTTGAATTTCAAAAAATACTTCTAAAAGTAGAACATTTTCCAGAATATGAAAATGTTTGAATTAAAATATAAGACAAATATCAACTTGAAATAGAAAAGAGGGGAAAATAAATAAATAATAAACAAAGAATGAGAAAAAATAAATAGCAAAGGGAAAAAAAGAAAAAAGAAAAATAAACGAAAAAAAGCAAAAAATGCAATAACCGGTTTAGGGAACCTTCTAGAAGGTTCCCAAAACCAGAAAAGCCAGCTTTTTTTAGCGTTAAAACCAAGCTTTATTCAGGAAATTCCACAGAATGTGGGATGCAACGCTGATCATGGGATTGGCCAAACCACAAGTGACGACCCGGTCCCAATGAAAAAGCATGCTTGGCTAAACTATGTGCCTCTACATTGATGGCACGAGACTCAAAAGTGAAAGAAACGCTAAATAAAGAGGATAAACTATTTATCTCAGCAATTATGGCTCCGTTTGAACCCTGGCAAGACTTGTTGATTGCGCTCACAATGTCCTTTGCATCCGACTGTTGGGGAACGTAGTAATTTCAAAAAAATTCCTACGCACACGCAAGATCATGGTGATGGCATAGCAACGAGAGGGGAGAGTGTTCGTCCACGTACCCTCGTAGACCGTAAGCGGAAGCGTTAACACAATGCGGTTGATGTAGTCGTACGTCTTCATGATCCGACCGATCCAAGCACCGAACGTACGGGGCCTCCGAGTTCAGCACATGTTCAGCTCGATGACGATCTCCGGCCTCCGATCCAGCGAAGCTCCGGAGATGAGTTCCGTCAGCACGACGGCGTGGTGACGATGATGATGTTCTACCGGCGCAGGGCTTCGCCTAAACTCCGCGATGATATGACCGAGGTGGAATATGGTGGAGGGGGGCACCGCACACGGCTAAGGAACGATCCGTAGATCAACTTGTGTGTCTATGGGGTGCCCCCGTATATAAAGCAGCCAGGGGGGAGGAGGCGGCCGGCCAAGGAGGGCACGCCAGGGGGGAGTCCTACTCCCACCGGGAGTAGGACTCCCATCTTTCCAAGTAGGAGTAGGAGAAGGGGGAAAGAGGAGGAAGAGAGGAAGGAAAAAGGGGGGGGGGCGCCGCCCCCCTTCCCTTGTCCAATTCGACTAGGAAGGGGAGGGGCGCGCGGCCCCCTCCTGGCTCCTTCCCTCTTCTCCCTCGAGGCCCATGTAGGCCCAATAACCCCCCGGGGGGTTCCGGTAACCTCCCGGTACTCCGGTAAAATGCCGATTTCACCCGGAACCATTCCGATGTCCAAACATAGGCTTCCAATATATCAATCTTTATGTCTCGACCATTTCGAGACTCCTCGTCATGTCCATGATAACATCCAGGACTCCGAACAAACTTCGGTACATCAAAACTTATAAACTCATAATAAAACTGTCATCATAACGTTAAGCGTGCGGACCCTACGGGTTCGAGAACTATGTAGACATGACCTAGAACCATTCTCGGTCAATAATCAATAGCGGGACCTGGATGCCCATATTGGTTCCTACATATTCTACGAAGATCTTTATCGGTCAAACCGCATAACAACATACGTTGTTCCCTTTGTCATCGGTATGTTGCTTGCCCGAGATTCGATCGTCGGTATCCAATACCTAGTTCAATCTCGTTGCTGGAAGTCTCTTTACTCGTTCCGTAATACATCATCTCATAACTAACTCATTAGTTACAATGCTTGCAAGGCTTAGGTGATGAGTATTACCGAGAGGGCCCAGAGATACCTCTCCGACAATCGGAGTGACAAAACCTAATCTCGAATTATGCCAACCCAACATGTACCTTCGGAGACACCTGTAGAGCACCTTTATAATCACCCAGTTACGTTGTGACGTTTGGTAGCACACAAGGTGTTCCTCTGGTAAACGGGAGTTGCATAATCTCATAGTTTCAGGAACTTTGTATAAGTCATGAAGAAAGCAATAGCAGTATACTAAACGATCAAGTGCTAGGCTAACAGAATGGGTCATGTCAATCACATCATTCTCCTAATGATGTGATCTCATTAATCAAATGACAACACATGCCTATGGTTAGGAAACATAACCATCTTTGATCAATGAGCTAGTTCAAGTAGAGGCATACTAGTGACACTATGTTTGTCTATGTATTCACACATGTATCATGTTTCCGGTTAATACAATTCTAGCATGAATAATAAACATTTATCATGATATGAGGAAATAAATAATAACTTTATTATTGCCTCTAGGGCATATTTCCTTCAGTCTCCCACTTGCACTAGAGTCAATAATCTAGATTACATAGTAATGATTCTAACACCCATGGAGTCTTGGTGCTGATCATGTTTTGCTCGTGAGAGAGGCTTAGTCAACGGGTCTGCAACATTCAGATCCGTATGTATCTTGCAAATCTCTATGTCTCCCACTTGGACTTGGTCCCGAATTGAAGCGTCTCTTGATGTGCTTGGTCTTCTTGTGAAATCTGGATTCCTTTGCCAAGGCAATTGCACCAGTATTGTCACAGAAGATCTTCATTGGTCTCAATGCACTAGGTATAACACCTAGATCGGAAATGAACTCTTTCATCCAGACTCCTTCATTTGCTGCTTCCGAAGCAGCTATGTACTCCGCTTCACATGTAGATCCTGACAAGACGCTTTGTTTAGAACTGCACCAACTTACAGCTCCACCGTTTAATAAAAACACGTATCCGGTTTGCGATTTAGAATCGTCCGGATCAGTGTCAAAGCTTGCATCAAGTAACCATTTACGACTAGCTCTTTGTCACCTCCATATACGAGAAACATAACCTTAGTCCTTTTCAGGTATTTCAGGATGTTCTTGACCACTGTCCAGTGATCCACTCCTGGATTACTTTGGTACCTTCCTGCCAAACTTATTGCTAAGCATACGTCAGGTCTGGTACACAGCATTGCATACATGATAGAGCCTATGGCTGAAGCATAGGGAACATTTTTCATTTTCTCTCTATCTTCTGTTGTGGTCGGGCATTGAGTTTGACTCAACTTCACACCTTGTAGCACAGGCAAGAATCCTTTCTTTGCCTGATCCATTTTGAACTTTTTCAAAATTTTGTCAAGGTATGTGCTTTGTGAAAGTCCTATTAAGCGTCTTGATCTGTCTCTATAGATCTTGATGCCCAATATGTAAGCAGCTTCACCGAGGTCTTTCATTGAAAAACTTTTATTCAAGTATCCCTTTATGCTATCCAGAAATTCTATATCATTTCCAATTAATAATATGTCATCTACATATAAAATTAGAAATGCTACAGAGCTCCCACTCACTTTTTTGTAAATACAGGCTTCTCCAAAAGTCTGTATAAAACCATATGCTTTGATCACACTATCAAAGCGTTTATTCCAACTCCGAGATGCTTGCACCAGTCCATAAATGGGACGCTGGAGCTTGCACACTTTGTCAGCACCTTTTGGGTCAACAAAACCTTCCGGCTGCATCATATACAACTCTTCTTCTAGAAATCCATTCAAGAATGCAGTCTTGACATCCATTTGCCAAATTTCATAATCATGAAATGCAGCAATAGCTAACATGATTCGGACAGACTTAAGCATCGCTACGGGTGAGAAAGTCTCATTGTAGTCAACCCCTTGAACTTGTCGAAAACCTTTTGCAACAAGTCGAGCTTTATAGACAGTTACATTACCATCAGCGTCAGTCTTCTTCTTAAAGATCCATTTATTCTCAATGGCTTGCCGATCATCGGGCAAGTCAACCAAAGTCCACACTTTGTTTTCATACATGGATCCCATCTCAGATTTCATGGCCTCTAGCCATTTTGCGGAATCTGGGCTCATCATCGCTTCCTCATAGTTCGTAGGTTCATCATGGTCAAGTAACATGACTTCCAGAATAGGATTACCGTACCACTCTGGTGCGGATCTTACTCTGGTAGACCTACGAGGTTCAGTAGAAACTTGATTTGAAGTTTCATGATCATTATCATTAGCTTCCTCACTAATTGGTGTAGTTGTCACAGGAACCGGTTCTTGTGATGAACTACTCTCCAATAAGGGAGTAGATACAGTTATCTCATCAAGTTCTACTTTCCTCCCACTCACTTCTTTCGAGAGAAACTCCTTCTCTAGAAAGGATCCATTCTTAGCAACGAATGTCTTGCCTTCGGATCTGTGATAGAAGGTGTACCCAACAGTCTCTTTTGGGTATCCTATGAAGACATATTTCTCCGATTTGGGTTCGAGCTTATCTGGTTGAAGTTTCTTCACATAAGCATCGCAGCCCCAAACTTTAAGAAACGACAACTTTGGTTTCTTGCCAAACTACAGTTCATAAGGTGTCGTCTCAACGGTTTTGATGGTGCCCTATTTAACGTGAATGCGGCCGTCTCTAAAGCATAACCCCAAAATGATAGCGGTAAATCAGTAAGAGACATCATAGATCGCACCATATCAAGTAAAGTACGATTACGACGTTCGGACACACCATTTCGTTGTGGTGTTCCAGGTGGCGTGAGTTGCGAAACTATTCCACATTGTTTCAAGTGTAGGCCAAACTCGTAACTCAAATATTCTCCTCCACGATCAGATCGTAGAAACTTTATTTTCTTGTTACGATGATTTTCCACTTCACTCTGAAATTCTTTGAACTTTTCAAATGTTTCAGACTTGTGTTTCATCAAGTAGATATACCCATATCTGCTCAAATCATCTATGAAGGTGAGAAAATAACGATACCTGCCGCGAGCCTCAACATTCATTGGACCACAAACATCAGTATGTATGATTTCCAACAAATCAGTTGCTCGCTCCATAGTTTCGGAGAACGGCATTTTAGTCATCTTGCCCATAAGGCATGGTTCGCAAGTACCAAGTGATTCATAATCAAGTGATTCCAAAAGTCCATCAGTATGGAGTTTCTTCATGCGCTTTACACCGATATGACCCAAACGGCAATGCCACAAGTAAGTTGCACTATCGTTATCAACTCTGCATCTTTTGGTTTCAACACTATGAATATGTGTATCACTACTATCGAGATTTAATAAAAATAGACCACTCTTCAAGGGTGCATGACCATAAAAGATATTACTCATATAAATAGAACAACCATTATTCTCTGATTTAAATGAATAACCGTCTAGCATCAAACAAGATCCAGATATAATGTTCATGCTCAACGCTGGCGCCAAATAACAATTATTCAGGTCTAAAACTAATCCCGAAGGTAGATGTAGAGGTAGCGTGCCGACCGCGATCACATCGACTTTGGAACCGTTTCCCACGCGCATCGTCACCTCGTCCTTGGCCAGTGCTCGCTTATTCCGTAGTCCCTGTTTCGAGTTGCAAATATTAGCAACAGAACCAGTATCAAATACCCAGGTGCTACTACGAGCTCTAGTTAGGTACACATCAATAACATGTATATCACATATACCTTTGTTCACTTTGCCATCCTTCTTATCCGCCAAATACTTGGGGCAGTTCCGCTTCCAGTGACCAGTCTGCTTGCAGTAGAAGCACTCAGTTTCAGGCTTAGGTCCAGACTTGGGTTTCTTCTCTTGAGCGGAAACTTGCTTGCTGTTCTTCTTGAAGTTCCCCTTCTTCTTCCCTTTGCCCTTTTTCTTGAAACTAGTGGTCTTGTTAACCATCAACACTTGATGCTCCTTCTTGATTTCTACCTCCGCAGCTTTTAGCATTGCGAAGAGCTCGGAAATAGTCTTGTTCATCCCTTGCATATTATAGTTCATCACAAAGCTCTTGTAGCTTGGTGGCAGTGATTGGAGAATTCTGTCAATGACGCTATCATCCGGAAGATTAACTCCCAGTTGAATCAAGTGATTATTATACCCAGACATTTTGAGTATATGCTCACTGACAGAACTATTCTCCTCCATCTTGCAGCTGTAGAACTTATTGGAGACTTCATATCTCTCAATCCGGGCATTTGCTTGAAATATTAACTTCAACTCCTGGAACATCTCATATGCTCCATGACGTTCAAAACGTTGTTGAAGGCCCGGTTCTAAGCCGTAAAGCATGGCACACTGAACTATAGAGTAGTCATCAGCTTTGCTCTGCCAGACGTTCTTAACGTCGTCAGTTGCATCAGCAGCAGGCCTGGCACCTAGCGGTGCTTCCAGGACGTAACTTTTCTGTGCAGCAATGAGGATAATCCTCAGGTTACGGACCCAGTCCGTGTAATTGCTACCATCGTCTTTCAACTTTGCTTTCTCAAGGAACGCATTAAAATTCAACGGAACAACAGCACGAGCCATCTATCTACAAACAAACATAGACAAGCAAAATACTATCAGGTACTAAGTTCATGATAAATTTAAGTTCAATTAATCATATTACTTAAGAACTCCCACTTAGACAGACATCTCTCTAGTCATCTAAGTGATTACGTGATCCAAATCAACTAAACCATGACCGATCATCACGTGAGATGGAGTAGTTTTCAATGGTGAACATCACTATGTTGATCATATCTACTATATGATTCACGCTCGACCTTTCGGTCTCCGTGTTCCGAGGCCATATCTGCATATGCTAGGCTCGTCAAGTATAACCTGAGTATTCCGCGTGTGCAAAAACTGGCTTGCACCCGTTGTAGATGGACGTAGAGCTTATCACACCCGATCATCACGTGGTGTCTGGGCACGACGAACTTTGGCAACGGTGCATACTCAGGGAGAACACTTCTTGATAATTTTAGTGAGAGATCATCTTAAAATGCTACCGTCAATCAAAGCAAGATAAGATGCATAAAGGATAAACATCACATGCAATCAATATAAGTGATATGATATGGCCATCATCATCTTGTGCTTGTGATCTCCATCTCCGAAGCACCGTCGTGATCACCATCGTCACCGGCGTGACACATTGATCTCCATCGTAGCATCATTGTCGTTTATGCCATCTATTGCTTCTACGACTATCGCTACCGCTTAGTGATAAAGTAAAGCAATTACTGTTGGGGAACGTAGTAATTTCAAAAATTTCCTACGCACAAGCAAGATCATGATGATGGCATAGCAACGAGAGGGAAGAGTTCTCGTCCACATACCGTCATAGACCGTAAGCGGAAGCGTTAGCACAACGCGGTTGATGTAGTCGTATGTCTTCAGGATCCGACCGATCCAAGCACCGAACGTACGGGGCCTCCGAGTTCAGCACACGTTCAGCTCGATGACGATCTCCGGCCTCCGATCCAGCCGAGCTCCGAAGATGAATTCTGTCAGCACGACGGCGTGGTGACGATGATGATGTTCTACCGGCGTAGGGCTTTGCCTAAACTCTGCGACGATATGACCGAGGTGGAATATGGTGGAGGGGGGCACCGCACACGGCTAAGGAACGATCCGTAGATCAACTTGTGTGTCATGGGGTGCCACCTGCCCCCGTATATAAAGGAGCAAGGGGGAGGGGGCGGCCGGCCTAGGAGGGGGCGCGCTATGGGGAGTCCTACTCCCACCAGGAGTAGGACTCCCTCCTTCCTTGTTGGAGTAGGAGAAGGGGGAAAGAGGGGGAGAGGAGGAAGGAAAAGGGGGCCGCACCCCTTGTCCAATTCGGACCAGAGGGGGGCTGCGCGCCTCCTTCCTTTCGGCCTCTCTCCTCTAATCCCGTGTGGCCCAATAAGACCCATATACTCCCCGGCGAATTCCCGTAACTCTCCGGTACTCCGAAAAATACCTGAATCACTCGGAACCTTTCCGAACTCCGAATATAGTCGTCCAATATATCGATCTTTACGTCTCGACCATTTCGAGACTCCCCGTCATGTCCCCGATCTCATCCGGGACTCCGAACTCCTTCGGTACATCAAAACTCATAAACTCATAATAAAACTGTCATCGAAACCTTAAGCGTGCGGACCCTACGGGTTCGAGAACTATGTAGACATGACCTAGAACTATTCTTGGTCAATAACCAATAGCGGGACCTGGATGCCCATATTGGCTCCTACATATTCTACGAAGATCTTTATCGGTCAAACCGCATAACAACATACGTTGTTCCCTTTGTCATCGGTATGTTACTTGCCCGAGATTCGATCGTCGGTATCCAATACCTAGTTCAATCTCGTTACCGGCAAGTCTCTTTACTCGTTACGTAATGCATCATCCCGTAACCAACTCATTGGTCACATTGCTTGTAAGGCTTATAGTGATGTGCATTACCGAGAGGGCCCAGAGATACCTCTCCGACAATCGGAGTGACAAAACCTAATCTCGAAATACGCCAACTCAACATGTACCTTCGGAGACACCTGTAGTACTCCTTTATAATCACCCAGTTACGTTGTGACGTTTGGTAGTACCCAAAGTGTTCCTCCGGTAAACGGGAGTTGCATAATCTCATAGTTACAGGAACATGTATAAGTCATGAAGAAAGCAATAGCAACATACTAAACGATCAAGTGCTAGGCTAACGGAATGGGTCATGTCAATCACATCATTCTCCTAATGATGTGATCCCGTTAATCAAATGACAACTCATGTCTATGGCTAGGAAACTTAACCATCTTTAATTCACGAGCTAGTCAAGTAGAGGCATACTAGTGACACTATGTTTGTCTATGTATTCACACATGTATTATGTTTCCGGTTAATACAATTCTAGCATGAATAATAAACATTTATCATGAAATAAGGAAATAAATAATAACTTTATTATTGCCTCTAGGGCATATTTCCTTCAGTCTCCCACTTGCACTAGAGTCAATAATCTAGTTCACATCGCCATGTGATTTAATACCAATATTCATATCTGTATATGATTAACACCCATAGTTCACATCTTCATGTGACCAACACCCAAAGGGTTTACTAGAGTCAATAATCTAGTTCACATTGCTATGTGATTAACACTCAAAGAGTACAAAGGTATGATCATGTTTTGCTCGTGAGAGAAGCTTAGTCAACGGTTCTGTCACATTCAGAGCCGTATGTATTTTGCAAATATTCTATGTCTACAATGCTCTGCACGGAGCTATTCTAGCTAATTGCTCCCACTTTTAATATGTATCCAGATTGAGACTTAGAGTCATCTGGATCAGTGTAAAAGTTTGCACTGATGTAACTTCTACAACAAACTCTTTTATCACCTCCATAATCGAGAAACATCTCCTTAGTCCTTACTAAGGATATTCTTGACCGATGTCCAGTGATCTACTATTTGATCAAAATTGTATTCCCTTGCCAAACTCAGAGCAAGGTATACAATATGTCTAGTTCACAGCATAGCATACTTTATAGAACCTATGACTGAGGCATAGGGAATGACTTTTCATTCTCTTTCTATTTTCTGCCATGGTTGGGTCTTGAGTCTTACTCAACTTCACACCTTGCAACACAGGCAAGAACTCCTTCTTTGACAATTCTATTTTGAACTATTTCAAAAATTTATCAAGGTATGTACTCATTGACAAACTTATCAAGCGTCTTGATCTATCTCAATAGATCTTGATGATCAATATGTAAGTAGCTTTACTGAGGTCTTTCTTTTTAAAGAACTCTTTTCAAACACCCCTTTATGCTTTGCAGAATAATTCTACATTATTTCCGATCAACAATATGTCATTCACATATACTTATCAGAAATGTTGTAGTGCTCCCACTCACTTTCTTGTAAATACAGGCTTCACCGTAAGTCTGTACAAAACTATATGCTTTGATCAACTTATCAAAGCGTATATCCCAACTCTGAGATGCTTGCACCAGTCCATAGATGGATCGCTGGAGCTTGCACATTTTGTTAGTACCTTTAGGATTGACAAAACCTTTTGGTTGCATCATATACAACTCTTCTTTAAGAAAACCATTAAGGAATGTAGTTTTGACATCCATTTGCCAGATTTCATAAAATGTGGCAATTGCTAACATGATTCGGACAGACTTAAGCATCACTACAGTTGAGAAAATCTCATTGTAGTCAACACCTTGAACTTGTCAAAACCTTTTTGCGACAAGTCGAGCTTTGTAGATAGTAACACTACTATCAACGTCCATCTTCCTCTTGAAGATCCTTTATTTTCTATGGCTTGCCGATCATCGGGCAAGTCCACCAAAGTCCACACTTTGTTCTCATACATGGATCCTATCTCAGATTTCATGGCCTCCAGCCATTTTGCGGAATCTGGGCTCATCATCGCTTCCTCATAGTTCGTAGGTTTATCATGGTCTAGTAACATGACTTTCAGAACAGGATTACCGTACCACTCTGGTGCGGACCGTACTCTGGAAGACCTACGAGGTTCTATAGTAACTTGATCTGAAGTTTCATGATCATCATCATTAGCTTCCTCACTAATTGGTGTAGGAATCACTGGAACTGATTTCAGTGATGAACTATTTTCCAATTCGGGAGAAGGTACAGTTACCTCATCAAGTTCTACTTTCCTTCCACTCACTTCTTTCGAGAGAAACTCCTTCTCTAGAAAGGATCCATTTTTAGCAGCGAATATCTTGCCTTCGGATCTGTGATAGAAGGTGTACCCAACAATTTCCTTTGGGTATTCTATGAAGACGCACTTCTCCGATTTGGGTTTGAGCTTATCAGGATGAAACTTTTTCACATAAGCATCGCAACCCCAAACTTTAAGAAATGACAACTTGGGTTTCTTGCTAAACCATAGTTCATATGGTGTCGTCTCAACGGATTTAGATGGTGCTCTTTTAACGTGAATGCAGCTGTCTCTAATGCATAACCCCAAAACGATAGTGGTAAACCAATAAGTAACATCATAGATCGCACAATATCCAATAAAGTGCGGTTACGATGTTCGGACACACCATAACGTTGTGGTGTTCCAGGTGACGTGAACTGTGAAACTCTTCCACATTGTTTTATATGAAGACCAAACTCGTAACTCAAATATTTGTCTCCGCGATCAAATTGCAGAAACTTTATTTTCTTGTTACGATGATTTTTCCACTTCACTCTGAAATTCTTTGAACCTTTCAATTATTTCAGACTTATGTTTCATCAAGTAGATATACCCATATCTGCTCAAATCATCTTGTGAAGGTCAGAAAATAACGATACTTGCCACGAGCATCAACACTCATTGGATCGCATACATCGATATGTATTATTTCCAACAAGTTTGTTGCTCGTTCCATTGTTCCGAAGAACGAAGTTTTAGTCATCTCGCCCAAAGGCACGGTTCTCAAGCATCAAATGATTCATAACCAAGTGATTCCGAAAATCCATCTTTATGGAGTTTCTTCATGCGCTTTACACCGATATGACCCAAACGGCAGTGCCACAAATAAGTTGTACTATAATTATTAACTTTGCATCTTTTGGCATCAATATTATGAATATGTGTATCACTATGATCGAGATCCAATAAACTATTTTCATTGGGTGTATGACCATTGAAGGTTTTATTCATGTAAACAGAACAACAATTCTCTGACTTTAGATGAATAACCGTATTGCAATAAACATGATCAAATCATATTCATGCTCAACGCAAACGCCAAATAACATTTATTTAGGTTTAACACTAATCCTAAAAGTATAGGGAGTGTGCAATGATGATCATATCAATCTTGGAACTATTTCCAACACTCATCGTCACTTCCCCTCAACTAGTCTCTGTTTATTATGTATCTCCTGTTTCGAGTTACTAATCATAGCAACCGAACAAGTATCAAATACTCAGGGGCTACTATAAAAACTAGTAAGGCACACATCAATAACCTGTATATCAAATATACCCTTGTTCACTTTGCCATCCTTCTTATTCACCAAATATTCAGGGCATTTCCGCTTCCAGTGACCATTTCCTTTGCAGTGTAAGCACTCAGTTTCAGGCTATGGTCCAGCTTTGGGCTTTTTCGCAGGAGTGACAACTTGCTTGTCTTTTCACTTGAAGTTCCCCTTTCTTTCCCTTTGCCCTTTTCTTGAAACTAGTGATCTTGTCAACCATCAACACTTGATGCTCTTTCTTGATTTCTACCTTCGTCGATTTCAACATCACGAAGAGCTCGGGAATCGTTTTCGTTATCCCTTGCATAATATAGTTCATCACAAAGTTCTACTAACTTGGTGATGGTGACTAGAGAATTCTGTCAATCACTATCTTATCTGGAAGATTAACCCCCACTTGATTCAAGTGATTGAAGTATCCAGACAATCTGAGCACATGCTCACTAGTTGAGCGATTCTCCTCCATCTTTTAGCTATAGAACTTGTTGGAGACTTCATATCTCTCAACTCGGGTATTTGCTTGAAATATTAACTTCAATTCCTGGAACATCTCATATGGTCCATGATGTTCAAAACATCTTTGAAGTCCCGATTCTAAGCCATAAAGCATGGTGCACAAAACTATCAAGTAGTCATCATATTGAGCTAGCCAAACGTTCATAACGTCTGCATCTGCTCCTGCAATAGGTCTGTCACCTAGCGGTGCATTAAGGACATGATTCTTCTGTGCAGCAATGAGGATAAACCTTAGATCACGGATCCAATCCGCATCATTGCTACTAACATTTTTCAACACAGTTTTCTCTAGGAACATATCCAAATAAACATATGAAAGCAACAACGCGAGCTATTGATCTACATCATAATTTGTAAAATACTACCAGGACTAAGTTCATGATAAATTTAAGTTCAATTAATCATATTACTTAAGAACTCCCACTTAGATAGACATCCCTCTAATCCTCTAAGTGATCACGTGATCCATATCAACTAAACCATAACCGATCATCACGTGAGATGGAGTAGTTTTCAATGGTGAACATCACTATGTTGATCATATCTACTATATGATTCACGCTCGACCTTTCGGTCTCCGTGTTCCAAGGCCATATCTGCATATGCTAGGCTCGTCAAGTTTAACCTGAGTATTCTGCGTGTGCAAAACTGGCTTGCACCCGTTGTAGATGGACGTAGAGCTTATCACACCCGATCATCACGTGGTGTCTGGGCACGACGAACTTTGGCAACTGTGCATACTCAGGGAGAACACTTCTTGATAATTAGTGAGAGATCATCTTAAAATGCTACCGTCAATCAAAGCAGAATAAGATGTATAACAGATAAACATCATATGCAATCAAAATATGTGACATGATATGGCCATGATCATCTTGCGCCTTTGATCTCCATCTCCAAAGTACTATCATGATCTCTATCGTTACCGGCACGACACCATGATCTTCATCATCTTGATCTATATCAATGTGTCGTCACATGGTTGTCTCGCCAACTATTGCTCTTGCAACTATTGCTATCGCATAGCGATAAAGTAAAGCAATTATTTGGCACTTGCATCTTTATGCAACAAAGAGACAACCATAGGGCTTCTGCCAGTTGCCGATAAATTCAACAAAACATGATCATCTCATACAACAACTTATATCTCATCACGTCTTGACCATATCACATCACAACATGCCCTGCAAAAACAAGTTAGACGTTCTCTACTTTGTTGTTGCAAGTTTTACGTGGCTGCTACGGGCTGAGCAAGAACCGTTCTTACCTACGCATCAAAACCACAACGATAGTTCGTCAAGTTAGTGTTGTTTTAACCTTCGCAAGGACCGGGCGTAGCCACACTCGGTTCAACTAAAGTTGGAGAAACTGACACCCGCTAGTCACCTGTGTGCAAAGCACGGCGGTAAAACCAGTCTCGCGTAAGCGTACGCGTAATGTCGGTCCGGGCCGCTTCATCCAACAATACCGCCGAACCAAAGTATGACATGTTGGTAAGCAGTATGACTTGTATCGCCCACAACTCACTTGTGTTCTACTCGTGCATATAACATCAACGCATAAAACCTAGGCTCAGATGCCACTATTGGGGAACGTAGTAATTTCAACTTTGCTTTCTCAAGGAATGCATTAAAATTCAACGGAACAACAGCACGAGCCATCTATCTACAAACAAACATAGACAAGCAAAATACTATCAGGTACTAAGTTCATGACAAAATTTAAGTTCAATTAATCATATTACTTAAGAACTCCCACTTAGACAGAAATCTCTCTAGTCATCTAAGTGATTATGTGATCCAAATCAACTAAACCATGACCGATCATCACGTGAGATGGAGTAGTTTTCAATGGTGAACATCACTATGTTGATCATATCTACTATATGATTCACGCTCGACCTTTCGGTCTCCGTGTTCCGAGGCCATATGTGCATATGCTAGGCTCGTCAAGTATAACCTGAGTATTCCGCGTGTGCAAAAACTGGCTTGCACCCGTTGTAGATGGACGTAGAGCTTATCACACCCGATCATCACGTGGTGTCTGGGCACGACGAACTTTGGCAACGGTGCATACTCAGGGAGAACACTTCTTGATAATTTTAGTGAGAGATCATCTTAAAATGCTACCGTCAATCAAAGCAAGATAAGATGCATAAAGGATAAACATCACATGCAATCAATATAAGTGATATGATATGGCCATCATCATCTTGTGCTTGTGATCTCCATCTCCGAAGCACCGTCGTGATCACCATCATCACCGGCGCGACACCTTGATCTCCATCGTAGCATCATTGTCGTTTACGCCATCTATTGCTTCTACGACTATCGCTACCGCTTAGTGATAAAGTAAAGCAATTACTGTTGGGGAACGTAGTAATTTCAAAAATTTCCTACGCACACGCAAGATCATGGTGATGGCATAGCAACGAGAGGGAAGAGTGTTCGTCCACGTACCCTCGTAGACCATAAGCGGAAGCATTAGCACAACGCGGTTGATGTAGTCATACGTCTTCACGATCCGACTGATCCAAGCACCGAACGTACGGGGCCTCCGAGTTCAGCACACGTTCAGCTCGATGACGATCTCCGGCCTCCGATCCAGCCGAGCTCCGGAGATGAGTTCCGTCAGCACGATGGCGTGGTGACGATGATGATGTTCTACCGGCGCAGGGCTTCGCCTAAACTCTGCGACGATATGACCGAGGTGGAATATGGTGGAGGGGGGCACCGCACACGACTAAGGAACGATCCATAGATCAACTTGTGTGTCATGGGGTGCCCCCTGCCCCCGTATATAAAGGAGCAAGGGGGAGGGGGCGGCCGGCCTAGGAGGGGGCGCGCCATGGGGAGTCCTACTCCCACCGGGAGTAGGACTCCCTCCTTCCTTGTTGGAGTAGGAGAAGGGGGAAAGAGGGGGAGAGGAGGAAGGAAAAGGGGGCCACACCCCTTGTCCAATTCGGACCAGAGGGGGGCTGCGCGCCTCCTTCCTTTCGGCCTCTCTCCTCTAATCCCGTATGGCCCAATAAGGCCCATATACTCCCCGGCGAATTCCCGTAACTCTCCGGTACTCCGAAAAATACCCGAATCATTCGGAACCTTTCCGAACTCCGAATATAGTCGTCCAATATATCGATCTTTACGTATCGACCATTTCGAGACTCCTCGTCATGTCCCCGATCTCATCCGGGACTCCGAACTCCTTCGGTACATCAAAACTCATAAACTCATAATAAAACTGTCATCGAAACCTTAAGCGTGCGGACCCTACGGGTTCGAGAACTATGTAGACATGACCTAGAACTATTCTTGGTCAATAACCAATAGCGAGACCTGGATGCCCATATTGGCTCCTACATATTCTACGAAGATCTTTATCGGTCAAACCGCATAACAACATACGTTGTTCCCTTTGTCATCGGTATGTTACTTGCCCGAGATTCGATCGTCGGTATCCAATACCTAGTTCAATCTCATTATCGGCAAGTCTCTTTACTCGTTACGTAATGCATCATCCCGTAACCAACTCACTGGTCACATTGCTTGCAAGGCTTATAGTGATATGCATTACCGAGAGGGCCCAGAGATACCTCTCCGACAATCGGAGTGACAAAACCTAATCTCGAAATACGCCAACTCAACATGTACCTTCGGAGACACCTGCAGTACTCCTTTATAATCACCCAGTTACGTTGTGACGTTTGGTAGTACCCAAAGTGTTCCTCCGGTAAACGGGAGTTGCATAATCTCATAGTTACAGGAACATGTATAAGTCATGAAGAAAGCAATAGCAACATACTAAACGATCAAGTGCTAGGCTAACGGAATGGGTCATGTCAATCACATCATTCTCCTAATGATGTGATCCCGTTAATCAAATGACAACTCATGTCTATGGCTAGGAAACTTAACCATCTTTGATTCACGAGCTAGTCAAGTAGAGGCATACTAGTGACACTATGTTTGTCTATGTATTCACACATGTATTATGTTTCCGGTTAATACAATTCTAGCATGAATAATAAACATTTATCATGAAATAAGGAAATAAATAATAACTTTATTATTGCCTCTAGGGCATATTTCCTTCAATTACAGGGCGTTTGCATTTCATACAATAAAGCGACAACCATATGGCTCCTGCCAGTTGCCGATAACTTCGGTTACAAAACATGATCATCTCATACAATAAAATATAGCATCACGTCTTGGCCATATCACATCACAACATGCCCTGCAAAAACAAGTTAGACGTCCTCTACTTTGTTGTTGCAAGTTTTACGTGGCTGCTACGGGCTGAGCAAGAACCGTTCTTACCTACGCATCAAAACCACAACGATAGTTCGTCAAGTTGGTGCTGTTTTAACCTTCGCAAGGACCGGGCGTAGCCACACTCGATTCAGCTAAAGTGAGAGAGACAGACACCCGCCAGCCACCTTTAAGCACGAGTGCTCGTAACGGTGAAACCAGTCTCGCGTAAGCGTACGCGTAATGTCGGTCCGGGCCGCTTCATCTCACAATACCGCCGAACCAAAGTATGACATGCTGGTAAGCAGTATGACTTGTATCGCCCACAACTCACTTGTGTTCTACTCGTGCATATAACATCAACGCATAAAACCTAGGCTCGGATGCCACTGTTGGGGAACGTAGTAATTTCAAAAAATTTCCTACGCACACGCAAGATCATGGTGATGGCATAGCAACGAGAGGGGAGAGTGTTCGTCCATGTACCCTCGTAGACCGTAAGCGGAAGCGTTAGCACAACGCGGTTGATGTAGTCGTACGTCTTCACGATCCGACCGATCCAAGCACTGAACGTACGGGGCCTCCGAGTTCAGCACACGTTCAGCTCGATGACGATCTCCGGCCTCTGATCTAGCGAAGCTCCGAAGATGAGTTCCGTCAGCACGACGGCGTGGTGATGATGATGATGTTCTACCGGCGCAGGGCTTCGCCTAAACTCCGCGACGATATGACCGAGGTGGAATATGGTGGAGGGGGGCACCGCACACGGCTAAGGAACGATCCATAGATCAACTTGTGTGTCTATGGGGTGCCCCCCCGCCCCCGTATATAAAGGAGCCAGGGGGGAGGAGGCGGCCGGCCAAGGAGGGTGCGCCAGGGGGGAGTCCTACTCCCACCGGGAGTAGGACTCCCTTCTTTCCAAGTAGGAGTAGGAGAAGGGGGAAAGAGGAGGAAGAGAGGAACGAAAAAGAGGGGGGGGGGCGCCCCCCCCTTCCCTTGTCCTATTCGAACTAGGAAGGGGGGGGGGCGCGCGGCCCCCTCCTGGCTCCTTCCCTCTTCTCCCTCGAGGCCCATGTAGGCCCAATAACCCCCCGGGGGGTTCCGGTAACCTCCCGGTACTCCGGTAAAATGCCGATTTCACCCGGAATCATTTCGATGTCCAAACATAGGCTTCCAATATATCAATCTTTATGTCTCGACCATTTCGAGACTCCTCGTCATGTCCGTGATCACATCCGGGACTCCGAACAAACTTTGGTACATCAAAACTTATAAACTCATAATAAAACTGTCATCGTAACGTTAAGCGTGCGGACCCTACGGGTTTGAGAACTATGTAGACATGACCTAGAACCATTCTCGGTTAATAACCAATAGCGGGACCTGGATGCCCATATTGGTTCCTACATATTCTACGAAGATCTTTATCGGTCAAACCGCATAACAACATACGTTGTTCCCTTTGTCATCGGTATGTTGCTTGCCCGAGATTCGGTCGTCGGTATCCAATACCTAGTTCAATCTCGTTGCTGGCAAGTCTCTTTACTCGTTCCGTAATACATCATCTCATAACTAACTCATTAGTTACAATGCTTGCAAGGCTTAGGTGATGAGTATTACCGAGAGGGCCCAGAGATACCTCTCCGACAATCGGAGTGACAAAACCTAATCTCGAATTATGCCAACCCAACATGTACCTCCGGAGACACCTGTAGAGCACCTTTATAATCACCCAGTTACGTTGTGACGTTTGGTAGCACACAAGGTGTTCCTCCGGTAAACGGGAGTTGCATAATCTCATAGTTTCAGGAACTTTGTATAAGTCATGAAGAAAGCAATAGCAGTATACTAAACGATCAAGTGCTAGGCTAACGGAATGGGTCATGTCAATCACATCATTCTCCTAATGATGTGATCTCATTAATCAAATGACAACACATGCCTATGGTTAGGAAACATAACCATCTTTGATCAATGAGCTAGTTCAAGTAGAGGCATACTAGTGACACTATGTTTGTCTATGTATTCACACATGTATCATGTTTCCGGTTAATACAATTCTAGCATGAATAATAAACATTTATCATGATATGAGGAAATAAATAATAACTTTATTATTGCCTCTAGGGCATATTTCCTTCACCGACGCCACTAGAACATCATGGAGGTTTAGATCTTGAGCAAGGGAAAGTGCCTCCCGGCATGCAATAGTCTCCAAAATAGCAGGATCATCAACACCTGCGATGCCTAGAGCAGAGCTCCCCATGAATACCCCATTTGCATCTCTGCACACTAGAATGTTCCCCAAACCGCAAATGCTGAGCACATTAATGGGCCGGCCCATGTCATCGCGTCGATCGAAAGATCTGTGCGAAAGGTCGACACTTTGACGCAATGTGCGGCCAATAGGATATTCCCGAAAGGAGCGAGCACGCACCCGCACATGTACGGGCGGGACCCTGCCTGTTTCCTTTCTTATTCTTTTTTGTTTTTCCTTTTTTCAATAATTCAGGATATCAAAAAAAGTTGCTAAATTTAATAAAACTATCATGATTTGAAAAAAAATATTCATGATTACAAAAAAATGCTTTGGAATTCAAAAGTTGTTCACGAATTTGTAAAAAAATTTCATAATTTGAAGAAATATCACGATTCACAAAAATGTTCGCTAATTCAAAAAATGTTCATGATTCAAAAAAAATGTGCGCTAATTCGAAAAATGTTTGCAAATTTGGAAAAATGTTCACGATTCAAAAAAATATACGCTAATTCGAAAAATGTTCACGAATTTGGAAAAAATGTTTGCTAATTCTAAAAAATATTCACGAATTTGAAAAAAAATCATGATTTTAAAAAAAGTTAGTCTTTAATTTTAAAATGTTCATTATTTCAAAAAACTATTTTTCATGAGTTGAAAAACATGTTCAGGACTTAAGAGAATGTTCACAAATTTCTAAAGTATGTTCACAAATTTAAGAAAATGTTCGCGATTTCAAAAAAATGTTCATGAGTTTTTAAAAATGTTCATGATTTAAGAGTAACGAATTAGTAAAAATAAAACCACGATTTTGGAAAAAAATGTTCATCATTCCAAAAAAAATATGATTTTTAAAACAAATCACGAATTAATAGTTTTTAGGAAATTTAAAAACAAGAATGAAAATGAAAACATAAAAGTAAGGAAAAATGAAAATATAATAGAAAAAAATGAAAAGAAAAGAATAAACGAAAGAAAAACAGAAAAACCCGGTTCAGGGAAAGTTCTAGAACCTTCCCAACACTGGTTTGTGTGTGTGTGTGGGGGGGGGGGGGGGGGGGTACACGCTACCTCGCTCGCCGGCGCGGTACGCGCTATATAGGAACCCGCCAATTAAATGTGGAAAGGAGCGCGGACAAAATAGGACGAGACTTGCCTGCTCCCCGCGCGTGCGCCCATCCGTGCTCCCGCTTATGTGGCTTGATTTGATTGGAACACAATAAGACCCGGCCCCATCCCCTTAAAATCAGGGGGAGATGATTAGATTAGAAAGGAAAAAAAAACAGTCATAGGATGAAGTGGGAGTATGGGGAGGGAGCAGGCAAGCCGAATCCGACAAAATACGCCAGGCAAACTCTGATTCCAGGATTCTAGGAATTTGGCCACGGGTCGTTCGTTTTGGGAGGCGAGCGTTGACTGTTTCCATTCATCGCATGATGCAATTTCAGTTAAGTGGATCTAATCTCCTAGCTACCTTGAGCTGCATTTTAAAATACATTCCGAAGCTAATCTCCGTAGCTAGCTTTGCTTGCTATGTACATTAACCTGAAGCGGAGGCTGCATCATACATCTAGCCCAATTGTACAGATCATGGTGATCTGAAGAGCATGGTAGCCAGCCACTTTTGGAAAAAAGGCATAGATGTTTGTATTGGGTTGGGCGAGAGCGTAAGCTGCTCCAAATGCAGACATATATGTATACACTCTCTGCTGACCAACGGGTCTAACAAGAAATCGGCCAAGCAATCAGTTAATTGTAGCCAGCATTATGTACGTTCAATTGAGCAAGTATAATAGGATAACATAAACGGGCTATAAGGATTGCCATCTCAGATTTATAATGATGTGGAGGAAAGAGGAGAGGAGAGAGAAAAGGGGTGGGCTGTAAACTTGTAGCCAGCTGCATCACGAGCTCCATCACACTTTGTGAGAAAAAAAACGTGGGGTCAAGCATTAACTACATAGTGTATAGAACCAGGGACGCGAACTTGATGCTCTCGGGTTCTGGCGCACCCTACATGTGCCAAAAAAATTAGTAATTCAAAAAAATTTAAAAAGTTATAAATCTTTTTTGGAATCAAACATGATTATGTATTGTACTCGTATAAAAAGTTTGGACAAGAAATGATTCATTTTGACTTCAGAGCAAAAAAGAAAAGTTTATGACGATAATATAGCATGTATAGTACTTATATATAGCATTTTTTGCCAAATCTTCGACCCAAAATACAACAAAAGTCTTTCTCTGGCGAATCTTTTTATACGACTACAATATTTGATCATGTTTGATACCACAGAAGTTTCAGGATTTTTTGAACTTTTTTTCATTTTCTTTTTTGCATATAGGGTGCGCGGGTAACCAGGTTCTCCTTTGTATTTTTTATAGAACAAGCAACTATTATATGAATGGGCTTTTAGGTTGGCTATAAGTGAAGTGACGTAAAGATAGAGCTAGCAGCTGGCTATATTATTAATCTTGCTCTTAGGAACACCCTCTAAGCACCAAATTGAACAATTCGGAGAATACATCAGCTAATACTCTAATGCTGGGGTAAGATCAAGAGAATTAAATTCAGTCAAAATTAATTCAACAGGACATGGAAGCTGGGATGCTCCTTCTGTAGCTGCTGCGCTCGTACTCATCTGGTCGCTGCTGCTTGTCGTCCTCTGTCCAGCTTGAGCAACCAAAAATTCTAATTGAAGAAACAAGAATTATAGACAAAAAACGAGAACTTCTATAGCAGAGAATATTGGCCGGCAAAACAACAAGTACCTCAGACGGATCTGCCATCTACTTCGGGCAGCCTCGGTGCAAGATAAGACCCACAAGCACCACGGCTTCCTCCACTGATCCTCCTCCGGCCTGAGATGTTGAGCACGCTTTCGGTGCACATGTATAGTATTAGGGTTTGTATATTTTGTATTACCGTGCCTCCTCTCTTCCTTGTATATTTGTTCCTTGAAAAACAAGTAGATGCCGGACACCCTTATACGTGGCGGTAGGGTTGCACGTCCTGCCGCAAAAATTACTTAAGTGAACACAGTGCATGCTTGCACCTACCGTCGGGTACCTTGGCGGTAGGCAGTACAGGCTACCGCCAGCCTGTTTGGCGGTAGGTGTGTTTCCTACCGCCAAGGTCCCTGGCGATAGGCTATTACACCCTACCGCTATGGATTTTGGCGGTAGCAAAGGATCAGATCCCGAAATTTTTACAAACCGGGGTAATATCTCGATTAACTTTCAAAAAAGGATCAAAACACGAAATTTTTGCCGCATACCGCTCGGAGCTGCGTGCAGGACTACATATGTGCTTCGAGAAGACCTCTAAAAGGCCTCGTCGGTTGCCCGGTGGTTTCGGCAGTGTCGCCGCCACACAACACACAACACACGGAATAGGGATACAAGCGGACGGCGTCCGCATGCGTGCGATCAGAAAAATTAAACTAACACTATTATTAAAGTAATGAAGATTGGTGTAATTTTTGCTTTGCTTACGCTTGCATCCCTAACAGGGACGAAATGGGATCGAGCTCGAGGCAAAGACGGTCAAGGTAATGAGGGCGCGGACACTGGTCGCGGGGGCGGGGGTCGAGGGCACATGTTTCCCTGCCGATCCATATCTCCAGCAACTGCTGCTCCCAATGGTTCCTCTCGTCCAATTTGTTGAGAGCGAGGATCAAGGAGGAGGAGAGACGACGGGCAATGGGTAGGAGGTATCAAATGATCGGTTTTTGGGGTAGGAGTAAAAAAGACCAAGTAAAAAAAATCAACGGGGGCTGAGGAGGTCGTGCGATTGTGGAAACAAGAGGAAGCGAACCACCAATTCTGCTTTAATAATAGAGATAAAGATATTAGTTGCTAGACAAATCCTTCACCACTGCCTACATATTTACCAGGCTACAAAGTTAAAATTAATTAACAGTTTTGCTAGGTCTCAGTCGACTGAGACTTGGTTATGTCTCAGCCATATTTGTTCGATCCTGCATGGAGATTCTTGCAAAAGAAAATTATTTTTTCTTCTTATATACCATGTCACTAGATTGAGAGTCAGTAAATCTCAGTGGACCGAGACCTAGCCACACCCATTAATTAATAAACTTCACTTTAAGTTTTTGTGTTGCATGCTATATTTTGCATATTCATTAATGTTCTATCTACTTTGATTAACATATTAGGGTGTGTTTGGTTCTCTAGCTAAACATGCCCAGCCAGGCAATAGGATTCTAGCTCATCTAAGGCATAGCTCATATGAGCAAGGCTACTTGTTTGGTTTATTTGCCTAGCCTCCACTAAACCACGTTCACAACGGCGGTTACTTGCTTAATAGGCTTGTGATCATTTCTTGCCGACGGAGGCGAGCCAAATCGGCTCTCCTCTCCGGGCATGGATTTTCTAGCCCATGCAGGCTAGTTTGCTAGGCAAAGCTAGCTTTTTTCTACTACACCAAACAGCCATCCTGGCTTGGCAAGGCTAGAGTTTGGCTTGCTTGAGATCCAAACGTACCCTTAGTGTATCTTTACTTTACAACCGACTATCCATAGGAAGCGGATTTGTAGCACCCGGGTGCTTCACATCCCTATACAAACATTAAATTAAAAAATACCGCGAAATTTGAGAAGAAAAAAAGAGATTTTGGGATATCAAACCTGGATTCCCGATCTACTCCGGTGTCAAATTTCGTGAAAAAATACCAGGAAAAGTATTCGTGGCAAAAATGACAAAAATTCCTATGTATAGATAAACCTTTTCGGATGGATTTTTGTTCAGACAGTATTTCCTTCGCATGGATACATTTTAATTTTTCACGAAATTTCACGTGGGAGTAGATTGCGAAACCAAGTTTGATATCCTCAAATTTCAGTTTTTTTTTCTTTTTTGGTATTTTTTACGTTTAATATTCACATAGAGGTGTGGAGCACCCAGGAGCTCCCGTGTATTTTTCCTACACATGTGCTTATAACTTTTCCCTTTCTTGTTACTGTACAGTCTGATTCTAAACAAAAAACATCTATTTGTATATTATTGTGTTTCTACATAAAATTACTTTTTCATGCAAATACTGACTCATAGGTCTGTAAGATTCATGAATATTAATGGCTTAAGTTTCATTTTTACCTTTTATCAAATAAATATGCGGACACACACGGACACAAATTATATGGTAAGAAAATACAAATCAATCTACCCTGTGGAGGTCGACGGGTTGATGACTACATCACAAACAAGTGTAAAAAAATGGAAGTTCGGTCTTAAAAAATGCCATTGAGCATATAAATGATACAACCTAAAGAAAATATCAAGACTGATAAGAGTAGTACTCCCTCCGTCCGAAAATAGTTGTCATCAAAATGGACAAAAAAGGATATATGTAAAACTAAAATACATATAGATACATCCTTTTTATTCATTTTGATGACAAGTATTTCCGGACGGAGGGAGTAATATACAAATATGTTGCACATTTGTCAATGGTGTCGATCTGCAACTAAGCAAAATAAATAACTACAAGGATCATGCACTAGCCATCGCTGTCTCTAAGCATAAGCTTGAACCTATGCAACGACGTACTATGATGTGTCTCCGTTTCGCAGAGCATCCAACTGCCAGGGTCGAACATCCTCACTTCCACCAATACCTCAGCTGTGTGCATCTGCGACTCCGACACGAGACGTCGGTGCAAGTCCTCGGACAAGGCAACCTCCCACCCCCACGGCAGCACTGTCAGCTCCGTCGTCGCGCTCCTCGGGACGCAGAAGACCGGCACATCACCCCACGCGAGGGCAACGCCCGAGTACGAGACGACTACCTCCCCGCCATTGGAGCACCACGCTTGCCAGGACAAGTTGTTCTTGACGTGCACGGTGAGATTGAACACAGGAGAAACCGTGCGGCCAACCGTAGCATCCAGCCCGTCGAAGGCCGCGAGCTCCACAGAAACCTCGGCAAGTTTGCTCGTGTGGTCCGTAAAGGTGTAAACGATCAGGAACACTGTGATAGCTACCATAATAGTAGACCCTACTATGAAACGGGCTGTTGTCAGGATTTCCTCCCAGGACGCGACATCTGCATCAATAAGCAATGCCCCAAACAGTCAGGGCTCACGAGAGGGGGAGAGGGAGGGGGAGGGGAGGTGGGGGGCTGCTCACCGGCGTCATTGCGGTCGCTCATCGCTGCTTGAAGAACCCTAGCGGCAACGACGCGGAGGGATTTAGCCGGGAGGGGATAAAATGAGTTCCGGATGAGGTTCTAAAAACAAAGAAGCTCCGGACCAGGGGAGGACTCGAATTTCACGGCGGAGCCAGCCCGGTGGCCAACATGGCCACGTCTCCTCGTTGGGATCACTTTTTCCCTTCTCAGGTCGGTTTTTTTTTTTTTGCATTGAACTACGACTTTATTTAGGGAAGGATCATTCGGTGACAGTCTGCCCTTAGGCCATTGACAAGAAAGTCCGGGCTCTCCCCGAGCCAGCACTCTGTGCCCTCCGATGCACAAGCACGTTGTGCACACACATGGACAGAAAAATTAAAATCCCTATCAACATGCTGCACCGAAAAAGACATAAAATTAAGGACTAAAACATCTAGTTCTCAAAAGATAAGGCGCTGCAACGGAACGTGAATTGCCGCGCGAGTTCCATTGGGTGACTAGCTCCATGCAATCGACCTCCATTATCACATGTGACATCCCGCGAAGCTGAGCAAAGATCACACCCTCTCGAAGTGTTAGGAGTTCAGCAATGAAAGGGTCCGAGATCCCCTCTAGCGGCTTGCACCAGGGCCCAATGAAGGATACGTGAGACCGGGCAACACCTCCGGCTCCTCCTGACAGCGCATTCTGGAACACCGAGCCATCAGTATTGATGGTGATCCACCCCACGTCGGGGGGATTCCGGCCTTGCCCTGTCTGTACCTTGGCCAACGGGCAGGTAAATAGAGTGTGGACAAGGTTTCATGGATCCATTTGAGTGCTTGCACTGGGCAGAATCCCTCTTGGTCATGAGTCCATTTATTCCTGGAGGTCCATACGGCATGCATGATCGTGATTATCTTGCATCGAGTATCATTAGAGAACAAGTCACTGAGCCCAATATCCCGTCCCCACGTTAAGGGATGCAGCCTCGGTAGGTGCAGACTGAACCGATCCTTCGCCGCAATCCAGAACCGCTTGGCATGTGAACATGAGATGAGCGCATGCATTAAGTCTTCATTCATGGCCTAATAGATATCGCAGCGGGCGAGTGGCTTGATGTGTCGGTGCTTCAAGGTCATGGAGTCTGGCAAGATGCCACGAAGAACTTTCCACCAAAACACTCCGACCTTCGGCACCACTCGTAACTTCCAGAGTGCAGTCCACAACTGTTTATTGGCCGATGAAGAACCCGTAATTGTCCCTTCCTCTAGAGAACTAAGCTCGTTACGTGTCATTAGAGAGCGATACGCTGATTTTACAGTATAGTTACTTGACTTTTTCAGTGCCCACGCCAAAGTGTTATCCCCTCCTGATCTGTTCAAGGGTATATTAAGGATCGCCTCAGCATCAGGGTGGGGGAAGTTTTTGCAGACAAGATCAACATTCCAATTGCCAGTGTAGTCATCAATCAACTCCGATACGGTCTGCAGGGGCATCGCCCCTAGTCTTCCACTCAGTTTCATGGTGACTGTATTGGAAATCCAAGGAACATTCCATATGGAGATATATGAGCCGTCACCTATCCGATGGATCAGTCCGGCCTCCAAAGCCTTCTTGCCCATGATGATTGCTTTCCAGGAAGCGGATGCTCGCTAGGGAATCGAGGCTTGGAGGAAATTTGACTATGGGAAATATTTGCCTTTCAACACTCTTGAACATGGAGAGTTTGGGTTAGTCAGGAGACGCCATCCTTGTTTACCGAGCATTGCGAGATTGAATAACTGGGGTCCCGAAAACCCATTCCGCCTTTGATTTTTGGCTCTGTCAGATTATCCCACTGATACGTCTCCGTCGTATCTATGATTTTTTATTGTTCCATGCCAATATTATTCAACTTCCATATACTTTTGGCAACTTTTTATACTATTTTTGGGACTAAAATATTGATCCAGTGCCCAATGCCAGTTCCTGTTTGCTGCATGTTTTATGTTCCGCAGAAAATCCATATCAAACAGAGTCCAAACGGGATAAAAACGGACGGAGAATATTTTTGGAATATTTATTATTTTTGGGAAAAAAATCAACGCGAGACGATGCTCGAGGGGCCCACGAGGCAGGGGGCACCCCAAGGGGTGGGCGCGCCCCCGATGTGACGCCCCCGATTCAATCATACACTAATCATGCACGCAAATATGTACGATCAAGATCAAGGACTCACGGGAAGATATCACAACACAACTCTAGACACAAATTAAAATAATACAAGCTTTATATTACAAGCCAGGGGCCTCGAGGGCTCGAATACATAAGCTCGAATACACAAGAGTCAGCGGAAGCAATATTATCTGAGTACAGACATGAGTTAAACAAGTTTGCCTTAAGAAGGCTAGCACAAAAGCATCTACGATCGAAAAGACAAGGCCTCCTGCCTGGGAGCCTCCTAACTACTCCTGGTCGTCGGCGGTCTTCACGTAGTAGTAGGCACCATCATGGTAGTAGCAGTCGTCGTCAAAGGTGGCGTCTGGATCCTGGGCTCCAACATCTGGTTGCATCAACCAGAAAGAAGAAGAAAGGGGGAAAAGGGGGAGCAAAGCAACCGTGAGTACTCATCCAAAGTACTCGCAAGCAAGGATCTACACTACATATGCAACATTATCAAAGGAAGGCTGTATATGTGGACTGGGCTGCAGAAATGCCAGAATAGAGAGAAGGCCTAGTCCTATTGAAGACTAGCATCTTATGAAAACCACCATCTTGCAGCAAACAGGAGGGAGTAGAGTAGCATAAGGTAAAGTAGTAGTAGTGTTATCAACCTCGGCCAGAGATCCTTTCTCGACTCCCTGTGAGAAAGCAATCCCACAGCCATGTTATCCGGTTATCACCTCATCACAATCCAATTCTCATCACAAGTATCCAGTTCTAGTTGTATCGATCGGGATACAACTCCAAGTGTCCGTTACCGTAGGACAGGCTATGCATAGATTAGTTCTTCCCTGCAGGGGTGCACCAACTTACCCACCACGCTCGATTAACTCCGGTCGGACACACTTTCCTGGGTCATGCCCGCCTCGGCCAAACAATACGCCGCAACCCGACCTAGGCTTAATAGAGAGGTCAGCACGCCGGACTAAACCTACGCCCCCAGGGGTCATGGGCCATCTCCCCGGGAACTCCTACACGTTGCATGGGCGGCCGGTGAGCAGACCTAGCTACCTCCTTGAAAAAGGTAGGAGTTTACCAGTCCAACCCGGCGCGCGCCGCTCAGTCGCTGACGTCTATTAAGCTTCGGCTGATGTATACGACGTAGAACGCCCATACTATGCCCACGTGATGGTTAGTGCTATCAGGCCAGAGGCCCCTCGGATCAAATATCCAAATCGTAGTGGATTAGGAACGCGCGGTAACAAGCAGAGACTCACGAAAGATGTGACCCCGTTGCCCCGTCTCGAGGACTTGCGGCAAGGGCTAGGAATGCCCGGGCACGCCTCGTAATTATCTCGGGGGCACCTTCCAGGTCAACCCGACTCCACACCACTCGCAATTATGCTCGCGCGGGTACCCCTCAGGGTCGACCCGTCTTTAGTAACATGGTTCAGTGTAAAGTCATAGTAATCATAGTAACTGTGCATCAAGGGGAAAACCCGAGGAATCACCCCCGGTGAATTCCACTCGACGTAATCATCAAGGTAAACGTAAGAGGAATCACCCCCGAGGTTCACACTTGAGGGGTTGCATGACAGAGTCGTATCGGACGTGGTTAAGACGGAATCACCCTTGATGACCACGACCGAATAGCTACACTACAGGGTTAACATCAGAAGTGCTGTAGAGGTCTCACCCTCGGCACTCGATAGTAACCCAGCAGTGTCGAGCAACTAAGGGGAAAGTGATGTGTGGTGCCGGGGCCTGGTCTTCGATCCCGTTGATCGGGTCTTCGATGATGAAGCAGGGGCAACAAGGACAAGGTGGGGGGTCACTGATGGATCACTAACCAACCTATACTAAGCCGTTTAGGATAAGCAGGTAAGGTACAATAGCAGATACCAAAGCAGGCTATGCATAAAAATAGGAGCAATCAATAACAGTAGCAAAATCTAATGCAAGCATAAGAGAATGGAATGGGCGATATCGGGATGATCAAAGGGGGGGCTTGCCTAGTTGCTCTGGCAAGGAGGGGTCATCGTCGACGTAGTCGATCACAGGGGTAGCATCGGTCTCGGGGTCTACCGGAGAGAAAAGGGGGAAGAAACAGTAAATATAAAGCAAACATAGCATCACAAAGCATAACGTGGCAATAAGCTGTGCCGGGTGTGACCTAACGTATGGCTACACGATATTGGTGAAGGGGGAATTCAACCGGGAATGTTTTCCCGGTTCTGGACCTGTGTCACACAGATGACCGGAGGGGGAATGTTCCATGTTCAGATAGTTAGAGGCATCTGACAGGTAAATGGACCGCGAATCCGGATTCGTTGGATTTTTCTGAGCAACTTTCATGTAGAAAACATTTTCATCCGAGCTACGGTTTATTTTCTATGATTATTCAAAGTTTTAAACATATTATGGAATTATTTATTTTAACAGAAATGGAAAATGACGTCAGCTTGACGTAGGAGTGACATCAGCAGTCAACAGTCCGGTTGACTGGTCAAAACTGACACGGGGGACCCACCTGTCATAGACAGTGGGTTAAACAGAGTTTAAACTAATCTAAATTTAGTTATAAAACTACTGGGCCCACCTGTCAGTGTCTAATTAACTAAACTAATTAGTTTTAATTATTAAAATGTTTTAAATAGAGGATTAATCTGTGGGACCCGCACGTCAGTGGCTGGGGCCTGCCCAGTCAGCACGGTTGACCGAAGTCAACAGGACAGCCGGGCCCCAGGGGCCCACGGGTCAGCGACCGAGGGGGTGGCCCCGACCGGCCAGGTCAGCGGTGGTGCTGGAGCTAGCTCTGGCGACCAAATCCGCGGCAGAGGGCGCGGCCGTGCGTCGGGATTCGCCGTCCGGCGGCCAAAATGGGCGCGGGCGGGTGTGTTCGAACGGGGCGAGCCTGCCGCGTCGTGTGGTGAGGTCGGTTGGGCTCGCGGCTGGCCGAAACTGCGCCGACGATGAGTGGAGGCGGCGGTGGGGTTCGGGCGTTCGACGCAACGGAGCAGCGGCGCGCTAAAGCGTGATCTAACGGGCGCGGGAGGTGCTACGCAACGCAACGAGCACGTACGCATCAACAGAAGAAGCTACGGGGCACGGCAGCGACGAGCTCGCCGGCCATGGCGGACGGCGGAGCCCAGCTTCGCGGGGACGGTGACCGAGCGCGCTAGAATGTGAAGGAGAGGGAATGTAGCAACGCGGAGGCTCACCGAGCGGCTCATGGAGGCCGGCGAATGGATTAGGAGCAACAGAGCTGGCCCGAGTGGAGGAAGACAGCGGCGACCGAACGGGGAAGGCGGCGTCGATCCGGTCGGTGAGGTGGTGCCGAGCTCGAGCTTATGGTCGGAGAGGGAGTACCGGTCGTCGGCGGAGATTCTGGTCACCAAGAGGAGGCGCAGGGATGCCGGTGGCCGCATGACCGGAGTGGCGTGGAGGCGGCTGCGTTCGGTGAGGTGGAGAACAGAGGGGAGAGCGAGCGACGAGGGAGAGGGGAGAGGGGGCGTCCAGGGGGAGTGAGTGGGTGCGGGGAGCCCGAGGGGTCGAGGGGACGTCGCCCTTATCCCTTCCCCGACGGGGACGGCGACAGGGTTCGGTGGCGACCGGCGAGCGCGGTCGCTTGGTCGGGTGAACAGAGAGGAGGGAGGCGACCGGGGGAGGTGGGCTGCTGGGTTGGGCCGCCCAGATGACTAAGGCCCAGGGGGGGTCAGGGGGGTTTTTCTTTTTCTTTTACTTTTGCTCTTTTCTTTTTATAGAAAAAGCATGGAAATATTTGGGCTGCCAAAAGGATTTTGTAAAATGTGGGACTTGGCCACATAATTACATTGCAATAGTTAGCACTGCCACAAAAAGGTTGTGAGGCTTTTGAAATAGTTTGAACTTTTTATAAAGTAAAAAATCCATTTAAACTATTGTTTTAGCCACTGCTTTAATTGCTTTAGGCCATTTAAACACCTTGCAAAAATGTTGGTTCGCCACCAATATTAACAAATGACTATTTGCCACAAGATGAACATTTTAGATCTCCTGTCTGACAAATTAAGAGTTTTTGACTTTAGATTGTATTTGAATTTGAATCGGTGATTTGGAACAAGTGAAGATTAGCAACAGTAACAATGATGACAAGGCATCATTAGAAGGGGATTACTGTAGCATGATTCTCGGGGTGTTACAAATCTCCTCCACTACAAGAAATCTCGTCCCGAGATTTAAGAGGTGGAGTAAGGAAGAAAGACTCAGGAAGGACGGAGCTCAATACAAGATAGGTACCTGGGGGCTATCTGAGTGAACGTGGCATAGAGGCATCTCTCGAGTTGAAATCCAAGAAAGTCATCAAGAGCAAGGTAAGAAGGTGCAATAAGAAGCTTCAACTTGGTAGGCAATCATTCGTTGCCTGGAACAGAGGGTGAAGGGGGTTCAGAGCAATGCGAATAAGTATTGCGTCTGATACCAGAATAGATCGCCTCTCGGAAGGCGGCTCGGGATTTTCATAAGAAGCCAAGCATGAGAAATAACCTTAGAAACAAGGGTGTACAGGAGAGTCAGGTTTCGATCTAGTGGAACTGTGGGTTATGGGCCCAACATGTGGGTTAAAAGAAGGAAGGTGCTAACATCTTGAATGGTCATGATAGCAAGGCAGGTCAGAGGATAGCCTGCCAGTTATGTTGGCAACAAAGTTTGGTACCAAGTGCGTGCGACAAAGATAACCATTTTCCTGCTCGTAAGACGAGGCGGACCAATAGGCAAAGTTCTCGTCCATCGGTGGTTACCGCAATGTCATCAACAATAGTAATAGGGTCTTACTGACAGAGTTGTACACCGAGGTGCTTACTTAAGCAGGGATTTATCTCTGGTCAGACAAGTTAGATCACAAGAAAGGTTAAACAAAAGAATGGAAAGGAAAATGTGATTATCATATTAAATAGACCAATGGCAAGGAAAATATGTCTATACCTAAGTGTTAGAGTATAACCTTCCTAAGGAAAGGCAGAGCATTATAGGGCTCCAAGTATTAAGCCATTTAGACAAAGGGGCATGGAATTTATGAGGTTTACCCATACAACAGTGTTTGGATAATTGATCAAGAACAGTTAGCATTGCGCTCCCAATGTTCTTGTTGATGATCGGAGTACCACACACATGCTTCAGGATAGTGTTGACATGGTCATCGGGGAAAGGTCAGACTTCGGATACACAAAGGATCCATCGGAACAACTTATAAAATAAGTCATACAATTTCAGCAAGAAAAAATGATTTTGTGGCCGGTGGGCTCAGAAACAATTCATCAAGGGGCAAGGATGATATTACTCATCAGGAATTCGAGATATCCTGGAACAACTCAGAATGTTGGTGATTATCACGACACATCTGTCGCGAGATTTCATGAAGATGTAATTGATCGGCGATGACATCACGTCAAAGGAATGATGAAGCGAAAGGTTTAGTACCATGGGTACGACACAAACTCGAAAGCAAGCTTGTTGTTCATGGCGAAATGATATGATGAGGAAGATCAACGTAAGCTTAGCTCATCGTTGAAAATTGTGTTCCGGGAATAAGGACCGGGTAGCACAGTTAAAATTAGCACGATAATGATATACCCGATCAGGCTAGGAATGGCTCGAAGTAATATTAAACTCGTAAGCAACGAAAATTACTTAGAGTTATTGAATAAGAGTGCGGGATCGATTAACTTATCAGTGTGATCGGTTGACAAACAACCCAGAACCCATGAAGTGACAATGACAGGGAAAGGTAGTGTTCATCAAAAGTTCATAAGATGTGGTGCAATGGCATGATATCCTCGAGATACTAGAGGTAATACTCGAAGGTATATCATATTAGAGATTGTACATGTGTATTGATATGTAGAAGGCAAGCACTTCAAATTGTCCGAGAAATGGAATCAAAGGGGAACAACCATGGTCAGAACCACGGTTGCAAAGGACCAAACATAGATACCATATGAACTTATAACAAGGGGATTATTATTATCACAAGAAGCTTCCATGATAAGTTTCACGTCGGGTCCATGGGCATGAACACAAAGTTCAATGTCGACTCCCACTTCTTCAATGCATAACCTTTCATTCACTCCTCGTTTTTCGAAGAAATTGTAGTGCAGAGGATTTATCTGCCGAAGTACCAGAAGAGTAAGACTCGTGAGAACTCTCGGGTTCACACGGATTATGGAAGGCATAAGTTCAACCCATTGGGGCATTTTTACAAATCTATACAACCATCAACCAAGCAAAGATACGAGTTCAAAAGCAGAGTATCGAAGTCAAAGCAGATGATACAATTTACCGAAGGTGTTATGTATCAGGGAAAAACTCACAAGACTTTGGATGTGAAGGACATTGTCGGATAACAACCCAGCAATGGACCTGGCGATTCACGACAGAGTTGATGTGAGTATCGATAATCAATCAGATGAAGAAGGGGATGTAAAGGCATCGGCTTATAGAAACGTCTGAATGATTCGATGCTTGGGTACAAAGGAATTATGATTTCAAGACGAAGAATCAGAAGCAGAGGCTCTGATCAAAAGATGAGTAAGTTGAATAGACTTAGAGGTGTACCCGATCAAATCTGGATTGGGCAAGAACCAGCTCATATCTGGAAGGATGTCTGAGCCGGAAAGAAAATTTCGAAAGATTAATTGATGATTGTGAGTAATCGCACACACGCTGTTTCCATAGGAATAGAATGACAATCACAAAGAATTCTAAAGAATATTGCTAGACATATGGAATTAATCCTAATGCAAGCAGGCAAGGAGAATCAAGAGCAATAGGCTGCAGAGGAATTTGAAAGATCAGATAGCCTTTTCAGGTATTTTGGAAAGCAAATGAACAACTGGGCATGAACGAACCCCGGTTAAGTGAATTATCCGCAGTTCGAAAAGAAGCTGCAAAGGAGAAGGCACAAAGGATTCTTGGAACAATGGAGAGTACTAGTGGTATCTTGTAATAACAGGAGCAACTAGGGATGAAGGTACAAGCGGCAAGGATGTTATTTAGGGGGATTATTGGTGGTCAGGAACTGCAAGGCAGTTGGTACAGGGTCTCGAGAAACATAGAGGAGTATCCGTCGAATCTTCTGGCGAAGCAAGCGATCATTGATAATGTCGGGGCTCTCCGGGAGGAAGTGGGTACGAGAACCTAATGTCAGAGTTTAGTAAAATGGTTAACCCGAATAGAAGAGAGATCAGAGTCCCAGAGTATAGACGAGGAATAAAAGATCCTAATACCACCCAATTGGCGACGTGGGCCCGTAAGCCACATAGCCAAGTTAGTAAAACACTTTTCGGTTTCTAGACTCAACTTCGGCCAAGGAGTTGGGAAGGGGGCTACCTACAGGCAGTCGGCTCTGATACCAACTTGTGACGCCCCCGATTCAATCGTACACTAATCATGCACGCAAATGTGTACGATCAAGATCAAGGACTCGCGGGAAGATATCACAACACAACTCTAGACACAAATTAAAATAATACAAGCTTTATATTACAAGCCAGGGGCCTCGAGGGCTCGAATACATAAGCTCGAATACACAAGAGTCAGCGGAAGCAACATTATCTGAGTACAGACATGAGTTAAACAAGTTTGCCTTAAGAAGGCTAGAACAAAAGCATCTACGATCGAAAAGACAAGGCCTCCTGCCTGGGAGCCTCCTAACTACTCCTGGTCGTCGGCGGTCTTCACGTAGTAGTAGGCACCCTCATGGTAGTAGCATTCATCGTCAAAGGTGGCGTCTGGATCCTGGGCTCCGACATCTGGTTGCATCAACCGGAAAGAAGAAGAAAGGGGGAAAAGGGGGAGCAAAGCAACCGTGAGTACTCATACAAAGTACTCGCAAGCAAGGATCTACACTACATATGCAACATTATCAAAGGAAGGCTCTATATGTGGACTGGGCTGCAGAAATGCCAGAATAGAGAGAAGGCCTAGTCCTATTGAAGACTAGCATCTTATGGAAACCACCATCTTGCAGCAAACAGGAGGGAGTATAGTAGCATAAGGTAAAGTAGTAGTAGTGTTATCAACCTCGGCCAGAGATCCTTTCTCGACTCCCTGTGAGAAAGCAATCCCAGAGCCATACTATCCGGTTATCACCTCATCACAATCCAATTCTCATCACAAGTATCCAGTTCTAGTTGTATCAATCGGGATACAACTCCAAGTGTCCGTTACCGTAGGACGGGCTATGCATAGATTAGTTCTTCCCTGCAGGGGTGCACCAACTTACCCACCACGCTCGATTAACTTCGGCCGGACACACTTTCCTGGGTCATGCCCGGCCTCGGACAAACAATACGCCGCAACCCGACCTAGGCTTAATAGAGAGGTCAGCACGCCGGACTAAACCTATGCCCCCAGGGGTCATGGGCCATCTCCCCGGGAACTCCTGCATGTTGCCTGGGCGGCCGGTGAGCAGACCTAGCTACCTCCTTAAAAAGGTAGGAGCTTACCAGTCCAACCCGGCGCGCGCCGCTCAGTCGCTGACGTCTATTAAGCTTCGGCTGATGTATACGACGTAGAACGCCCATACTATGCCCACGTGATGGTTAGTGCTATCAGGCCAGAGGCCCCTCGGATCAAATATCCAAATCGTAGTGGATTAGGAACGCGCGGTAACAAGCAGAGACTCACGAAAGATGTGACCCCGTTGCCCCGTCTTGAGGACTTGCGGCAAGGGATAGGAATGCCCGGCCACGCCTCGTAATTATCTCGGGGGCACCTTCCAGGTCAACCCGTCTCCACATCACTCGCAATTATGCTCGCGCGGGTACCCCTTAGGGTCAACCCGTCTTTAGTAACATGGTTCAGTGTAAAGTCATAGTAATCATAGTAACTGTGTGTCTAAACATCAAGGGGAAAACCCGAGGAATCATCCCCGGTGAATTCCACTCGACGTAATCATCAAGGTGAACGTAAGAGGAATCACCCACGATGTTCACACTTGAGGGGTTGCACGACAGAGTCGTATCGGAAGTGGTTAAGACGGAATCACCCTCGATGACCACGACCGTATAGCTACACTACAGGGTTAACATCAGAAGTGCTGTAGAGGTCTCACCCTCGGCACTCGATAGTAACCCAGCAGTGTCGAGCAACTAAGGGGAAAGTGATGTGCGGTGCCGGGGCCTGGTCTTCGATCCCGTTGATCGGGTCTTCGATGATGAAGCAGGGGCAACAAGGACAAGGTGGGGGTCACTGATGGATCACTAACCAACCTATACTAAGCAGTTTAGGATAAGCAGGTAAGGTACAACAGCAGATACCAAAGCAGGCTATGCATCAGAATAGGAGCAATCAATAACAGTAGCAAAATCTAATGCAAGCATAAGAGAATGGAATGGGCGATATCGGGATGATCAAAGGGGGGGGGGGCTTGCCTGGTTGCTCTGGCAAGGAGGGGTCATCGTCGACGTAGTCGATCACAGGGGCATCATCGGTCTCGGGGTCTACCGGAGAGAAAAGGGGGAAGAAACAGTAAATATAAAGCAAACATAGCATCACAAAGCATAACGTGGCAATAAGCTGTGCCGGGTGTGACCTAACGTATGGCTACACGATATAGGTGAAGGGGGAATTCAACCAGGAATGTTTTCCCGGTTCCGGACCTGTGTCAGACAGATGACCAGAGGGGGAATGTTCCATGTTCAGATAGTTAGAGGCATCTGACAGGTAAACGGACCGCGAATCCAGATTCGTTGGATTTTTTTGAGCAACTTTCATGTAGAAAACATTTTCATCCGAGCTACGGTTTATTTTCTATGATTATTCAAAGTTTTAAACATATTCTGGAATTATTTATTTTAACAGAAATGGAAAATGTCGTCAGCATGACGTAGGAGTGACATCAGCAGTCAACAGTCCGATTGACTGGTCAAAACTGACATGGGGGACCCACCTGTCATAGACAGTGGGTTAAACAGAGTTTAAACTAATCTAAATTTAGTTATAAAACTACTGGGCCCACCTGTCAGTGTCTAATTAACTAAACTAATTAGTTTTAATTATTAAAATGTTTTAAATAGAGGATTAATCTGTGGGACCCGCACGTCAGTGGCTGGGGCCTGCCCAGTCAGCACGGTTGACCGAAGTCAACAGGACAGCCGGGCCCCAGGGGCCCACGGGTCAGCGACCGAGGGGGTGGCCCCGACCGGCCAGGTCAGTGGTGGTGCCGAAGCTAGCTCCGGCGACCAAATCCGCGGCAGAGGGCGCGGCCGTGCGTCGGGATTCGCCGTCCGGCGGCCAAAATGGGCGCGGGCAGGTGTGTTCGAACGAGGCGAGCCCGCCGCGTCGTGTGGTGAGGTCGGTTGGGCTCGCGGCTGGCCGGAACTGTGCCGGCGATGAGTGGAGGCGGCGGTGGGGTTCGGGCGTTCGACGCAACGGAGCAGCAGCGCGCTAAAGCGTGATCTAACGGGCGTGGGAGGTGCTACGCAACGCAACGAGCACGTACGCATCAACAGAAGAAGCTATGGGGCACGGCAACGACGAGCTCGCCGGCCATGGCGGACGGCGGAGCCCAGCTTCGCGGGGACGGCGACCGAGCGCGCTAGAACGTGAAGGAGAGGGAATGTAGCAACGCGGAGGCTCACCGAGCGGCTCATGGAGGCCGGCGAATGGATTAGGAGCAGCAGAGCTGGCCGGAGTGGAGGAAGACGGCGGCGACCGAACGGGGAAGGCGGCGTCGATCCAGTCGGTGAGGTGGTGCCGAGCTCGAGCTCGTGGTCGGAGAGGGAGTACCGGTCGTCGCCGGAGATTCTGGTCACCAAGAGGAGGCGCAGGGACGCCGGTGGCCGCGTGACCGCAGTGGCGTGGAGGCGGCTGCGTTCGGTGAGGTGGAGAACAGAGGGGAGAGCGAGCGAGGAGGGAGAGGGGAGAGGGGGCATCCAGGGGGAGTGAGTGGGTGCGGGGAGCCCGAGGGGTCGAGGGGACGTCGCCCTTATCCCTTCCCCGATGGGGACGGCGACAGGGTTCGGTGGCGACCGGCGAGCGCGGTCGCTGGGTCGGGTGAACAGAGAGGAGGGAGGCGACCGGGGGAGGTGGGCTGCTGGGTTGGGCCGCCCAGATGACTAAGGCCCGGGGGGGTCAGGGGGGGTTTTCTTTTTCTTTTACTTTTGCTCTTTTCTTTTTACAGAAAAAGCATGGAAATATTTGGGCTGCCAAAAGGATTTTGTAAAATGTGGGACTTGGCCACATAATTACATTGCAATAGTTAGCACTGTCACAAAAAGGTTGTGAGGCTTTTGAAATAGTTTGAACTTTTTATAAAGTAAAAAAGCCATTTAAACTATTGTTTTAGCCACTGCTTTAATTGCTTTAGGCCATTTGAACACCTTTCAAAAATGTTGGTTCACCACCAATATTAACAAATGACTATTTGCCACAAGAGGAACATTTTAGATCTCCTGTCTGACAAATTAAGAGTTTTTGACTTTAGATTGTATTTGAATTTGAATCGGTGATTTGGAACAAGTGAAGATTAGCAACAGTAACAATGATGACATGGCATCATTAGAAGGGGATTACTGTAGCATGATTCTCGGGGTGTTACACCCGACCCTCGTGGACACCCCGTAAGGCGGTTGCTGCTCTTCTTTTGTCGCAAGAAAGCTAATATCCAGAAACAAATCGTGTTGAAGGTTTCAATCCAATCGGAGTTGCGGATCTCCGGGAATATAAGAAACGGTGAAAGGACAAAATCTGGGAGCGCAGAAACAGAGAGAGACAGAGAGACAAATCCAATCTCGGAGGGGCTCTCGCCCCTCCCACGCCATGGAGGCCATGGACCAGAGGGGAAACACTTCTCCCATCTCGGGAGAAGGTCAAGGAAGAAGAATAAGAAGGGGGGCTCTCTCCCCCTCGCTTCCGGTGGTGCCGGAACGCCACTGGGGGCCATCATCATCACCGTGATCTTCACCAACACCTCCATCACCTTCACCAACATCTCCATCACCTTCCCCCATCTATCTACAGCGGTCCACTCTCCCGCAACCCGTTGTACCCTCTACTTGAACATGGTGCTTTATGCTTCATATTATTATCCAATGATGTGTTGCCATCCTATGATGTCTGGGTAGATTTTCGTTGTCCTTTCGGTAATTGGTGAATTGCTATGATTGGTTTAATTTGCTTGTGGTTATGCTGCTATCCTTTGGTGCCCATCATATGAGCGCGTGCGTGGATCACACCATAGGTTTAGTTGTATGTTGATAGGACTATGTATTGGAGGGCAAGAGTGACCGAAGTTTCAACCTAGCATGGAAATTGATGCATACGGGATTGAAGGGGGACCAATATATCTTAATGCTATGGTTGGGTTTTACTTTAATGAACATTAGTAGTTGCAGATGCTTGCTAATAGTTCCAATCATAAGTGCATAGAATTCCAAGTCAGGGATGACATGCTAGCAGTGGCCTCTCCCACATAAAACTTGCTATCGGTCTAGTAAAGTAGTCAATTGCTTAGGGCAAATTCCGCAACTCCTACCATCACTTTTCCACACTCGTTATACTAACTTTATTGCTTCTTTATCTAAACAGCCCCTAGTTTGCATTTATGTGCTCTTTATATTCATGCAAATCTAGCCTACAACACCTACAAAGTCCTTCTAGTTTCATACTTGTTTTAGGTAAAGCGAACGTTAAGTGTGCGTAGAGTTGTATCGGTGGTCGATAGAACTTGAGGGAATATTTGTTCTACCTTTAGCTCCTCGTTGGGTTCGACACTCTTACTTATCGAAAGAGGCTACAATTGATCCCCTATACTTGTGGGTTATCAAGACCTTTTTCTGGCGCCGTTGCCGGGGAGTCATAATGTGGGGTGAATATTCTCGTGTGTGCTTGTTTGCTTTACCACTAAGTAATTTTTATTTGTTGTTCTTAGTTGTTTTCTATCTTTAGTTATGGGTAGGAAACGCAAAATACCAAAAAAAAATAGTTGTACCTACTACACCAATGGTTGAAGAACCACTCAAAATGTATCACACTACTGAAGCTTTTTACTTGGATCATCTTTGATCCCTATGTGCTCGTGCTGAAACCCCAACTAGCTTAGTTGAGGTCAAATCTTTAGATGAGCATGCTTGTTATGTGCGACACCGCATATCTGAAAAAAATGGACACTTTTACTGGATCAAATTCATCGTTTGCAATGCTATGCTTGGAATTTATGTGAAATATATGATTTCACTTGTTGTTCTGAAGACCCTAAGAAACACCTTCCCTACCAATGTGAGTTTAGTGATAATGGAATCGTATCTTCGTATGCTAATGGTGTTTATAATTACTATGATGTTCAACAAATTGAAGAATTTGTTGCTTTTAAGGGTGCTTATGAAATTGCTTCTTTGATTGGAAAGTATGATGCTACTCATTACAAATCTGAAAATTTTGCCATACCCAAATATTGTTATGATAATTATGCCTCTAATGCCTATGTTAAACCATATACTGAGGACTCCTCCGCTGTCCAAGAAGAGATTAATATTTTGCAGGAATCTATGGAAGAAGAAATTGATGAAACTGTGAGCCCATTGGATGAAAAATATGAGGAGGAGAGCGAAGAACAAAAGGAGGAAGAGCGGATTGATCACCCGTGCCCACGATCTAATGAGAGTAACTCTTCAACTCATACATTGTTTAATTCCCTTTCGTGCTTACCGAAGGATGATTGATATGATGATTGTTATGATCCCCTTGATTCTCTTGAAATATCCCTTTTTGATGATGCTTGCTATGCTTGTGGCCATGATGCCAATATGAATGATGCTTATGGAGATGTACTTGCTATAGTTCCTTATGTTAAACATGAAATTGTTGCTATTGCACCCACACATAATAGTCCTATTATCTTTTTGAATTCTCCAAACTACACTATATCGGGGAAGGTTGCTCTTATTAAGGATTATGTTGATGGGTTGCATTTTACCATTGCACATGATGATTTTGATAGATATAATATGCATGTGCTTGCTGCTCCTACTTGCAATTATTATGAGAGAGGAACTATATCACCACCTCTCTATGTTTCCAACACGATAGAATTGCAAGAAACTGCTTATACTATGCATTGGCCTTTACTTGGTGTGCATGAATTGTTCTTTTATGACATGCCGACGCATAGGAAGAGAGTTAGACTTCGTTGTTGCATGATATATGTTACTTTGTGCTCACTACTAAATCACAAATCATTGTTAATTAAAATTGGCTTTGATATACCTTGGGATCCGGGTGGATCCATTACTTGAGCACCTTATGCCCAGCTCAATGGCTTTAAAGAAAGCGATGCCAGGGAGACAACCCGGAAGTTTTAGAGAGTCATTTATTCAAGTTGAGTGCTGGGGAACCCAAAACTTTTCAAAAAAGGAAAGTGAAAGTGAGAAAGACAAGCATTGTTGAAGTGGGGGAGCTCCTTGAACTTTGTTCATGCTCACGGAAACTTTGTGAATCTTAATTACAGAAACTTTTCATCAAAAATAATTATCCCGTTGTACAATTCCATTGTCTTATAAAAATAATGTGCCAAGGTTCGCCTTTAGGATGTTTACAATGCTTGTTGGTTTGTGCGGTGCAGGACAGAAACTTTGCATGTAGTGCGCGATTTTACATTTTTTACTGGAACGTCAAACGGTTCTAAAACTTTTTGCATTGTATTTCTATACAAATTGTTTATTTTTACAAATTTTTGCAGAAATTTGGGGTACCAGAAGTATGGTGAATGTTTAGATTACTACAGACTGTCATGTTTAAGACATATTCTGTTTTTGATGCATAGTTTGCTTGTTTTGATGAAACTATCAATTTCTATCAGTGGATTAAGCCATGGAAAGGTTATATTATGTAGCTACAATGCAAATAAAAATATGAATTGGTTTACAACAGTACTTAGAGTAGTGATTTGCTTTATTATACTAACGGATCTTACCGAGTTTTCTGTTGAAGTTTTGTGTGGATGAAGTGTTCGAAGATCGAGGAGGTCTCAATATGAGGAGAAGGAGGAGAGGCAAGAGCTCAAGCTTGGGGATGCCCAAGGCACCCCAAGTAAATATTCAAGGAGACTCAAGCGTCTAAGCTTGGGGATGCCCCGGAAGGCATCCCATCTTTCTTTAACAAGTATCGGTATGTTTTCGGATTCGTTTCATTCATGTGATATGTGCAAATCTTGGAGCGTCTTTTGCATTTAGTTTTCACTTTTCTTTTATGCATCATGCTGGTATGAGATAGTCCTTGGTTTATTTATAGAATGCTCTTTGCACTTCACTTAAATCTTTTGAGTATGGCTTTATAGAATGCTTCATGTGCTTCACTTATATCATTTGAAGTTTGGATTGCATGTTTCTCTTCACATAGAAAACCGACATTTGTAGAATGCTCTTTTTCTTCACTTATATTTGTTAGAGCGTGGGCATATCTTTTGTAGAAAGAATTAAACTCTCTTGCTTCACTTATATCTATTTAGAGAGATGACAGGAATTGGTCATTCACATGGTTAGTCATAAAATCCTATGTAAAACTTGTAGATCACTAAATATGATATGTTTGATTCCTTGCAATAGTTTTGTGATATAGAGATGATAATATGTGGGAGGTTCTAGTAGATGGTTGTGTTTAGTAAGGATATTGGTGTTAAGGTTTGTGATTCCCGAAGCATGCACGTATGGTATCCTAACTATGTAACCAAATTGGTGTGCGTTGTATTTTGATTGTTTATCTTTGCGTGAAGGTCGAGGGCACGCGATGGTTAACTCCTACCCCCCCCCCTAGGAGCATGCGTAGTAGTACTTTGCTTCGAGGGCCAGTAAACTTTTGCAATAAGTATATGAGTTCTTTATGACTAATGTGAGTCCATGGATTATACGCACTCTTACCCTTCCATCATTGCTAGCCTCTTCGGTACCGTGCATTGCCCTTTCTCACCTCGAGAGTTGGTGCAAACTTTGCCGATGCATCCAAACCCCATGATACGATACGCTCTATCACACATAAGCCTCCTTATATCTTCCTCAAAACAGCCACCATACCTACCTATTATGGCATTTCCATAGCCATTCCGAGATATATTGCCATGCAACTTCCATCATCATCATATACATGACTTGAGCATTCATTGTCATATTGACTTGCATGATCGTAAGACAGCTAGCATGATGTTTTCATGGCTTGTCTGTTTTTTGATATCTTTGCTATGCTAGATCATTGCACATCCCGGTACACCGCCGGAGGCAATCATATAGAGTCATATTTTTGTTCTAATATCGAGTTGTAATATTGAGTTGTAAGTAAATAAAAATGTGATGATCATCATTATTAGAGCATTGCCCTAGTGAGGAAAGGATGATGGAGACTATGATTCCCCCACAAGTCGGGATGAGTCTCCGGACTTTATGAAAAATTAAAGAGGCCAAAGAAGCCCAAATAAAAAAAGAGGCCAAAGAAGTCCACCAACAAAATTAAAAAAATTAAAAAAGAATAGAAAACAAAAAATGAGAGAAAAAGAGAGAAGGGGCAATGTTACTATCCTTTTACCACACTTGTGCTTCAAAATAGCACCATGTTCTTCATATAGAGAGTATACTAGTGGGAATTTTCATTATAGAACTTGGCTTGTATATTCCGATGATGGGCTTCCTCAAACGCCCGAGGTCTTGTTGAGCAAGCAAGTTGGATGCACACCCACTTAGTTTCAGTTTGAGCTTTCATACACTTATAGCTCTAGTGCATCCATTGCATGGCAATCCCTACTCCTCGCGTTGACATCAATTGATGGGCATCTCCATAGCTCGTTGATTAGCCGCCTCGATGTGAGACTTTCTCCCTTTTTGTCTTCTCCAAACAACCTCCGCCATCATACTCTATTCCACCTGTAGTGCTATATCCATGGCTTGCGCTCATGTATTGCATGAGGGTTGAAAAGGCTGAAGCGCGTTAAAAAGTATGAACCGATTGCTTGGCTGACACCGGGATGAGCATGAGGGGTACCTTGTGTTAAGAAAAGGGAGCATACAAGACTATATGATTTTGTAGGGATAGCGTTCTTTAGCATTGATATTTTGAAAGACATGATTGCTTGTTGGGATGCCCGAATTATTATTGTTTTTATGTCAAATGATAGACTATTGCCTTGAATCACTCGTGTCTTAATATTCATGCCATGATTAGATTACATGATAGAGATTATGCTAGGTAGCATTCCACACCAAAAATTATCTTTTTTATCATTTACCTACTCGAGGATGAGTAGGAATTAAGCTTGGGGTTGCTGATACGTCTCCGTCGTATCTATAATTTTTTATTTTTCCATGCCAATATTATTCAACTTTCATATACTTATGGCAACTTTTTATACTATTTTTGGGACTAACATATTGATCCAGTGCCCAGTGCCAGTTCCTGTTTGTTGCATGTTTTATGTTTCGCAGAAAACCCATGTCAAAAGGGATAAAAACAGACGGAGAATATTTTTGGAATATTTATGATTTTTGGGAAGAAGAATCAACGCGAGACAATGCTCGAGGGGCCCACGAGGCAGGGGGCGCACCCTAGGGGGTGGGCGCGCCCCTGATCCTCGTGGACAACCCGTAAGGCGGTTGCTGCTCTTATTTTGCCGCAAGAAAGCTAATATCCGGAAACAAATCGTGTTGAAGGTTTCAATCCAATCGGAGTTACGGATCTCCGGGAATATAAGAAATGGTGAAAGGGCAGAATCTGGGAGCGCAGAAGCAGAGAGAGACAGAGAGACAGATCCAATCTCGGAGGGGCTCTCGCCCCTCCCATCCATGGAGGCCATGGACCAGAGGGGAAACCCTTCTCCCATCTAGGGAGAAGGTCAAGGAAGAAGAAGAAGAAGGGGGGCTCTCTCCCCCTCGCTTCCGGTGGCGCCGGAACACCGTCGGGGGCCATCATCATCACTGCGATCTTCACCAACACCTCCGTCATCTTCACCAACATCTCCATCACCTTCCCCCATCTATCTATAGTGGTCCACTCTCCCGCAACCCGTTGTACCCTCTACTTGAACATGGTGCTTTATGCTTCATATTATTATCCAATGATGTGTTGCCATCCTATGATGTTTGAGAAGATCTTCGCTGTCCTTTCGGTAATTGGTGAATTGCTATGATTGGTTTAATTTGCTTGTGGTTATGTTGCTGTCCTTTGGTGCCCATCATATGAGCGCGCGCGTGGATCACACCATAGGGTTAGTTGTATGTTTATAGGATTATGTATTGGAGGGCAAGAGTGACAGAAGCTTCAACCTAGCATAGAAATTGATGCGTATGGGATTGAAGGGGGACCAATATATCTTAATGCTATGGTTGGGTTTTACCTTAATGAACGTTAGTAGTTGCGGATGCTTGCTAATAGTTGCAATCATAAGTGCATAGAATTCCAAGTCAAGGATGACATGCTAGCAGTGGCCTCTCCCACATAAAACTTGCTATCGGTCTAGTAAAATAGTCAATTGCTTAGGGACAATTCCGCAACTCCTACCACCACTTTTTCACACTCGTTATACTAACTTTATTGCTTCTTTATCTAAACAGTCCCTAGTTTACATTTACGTGATCTTTATATTCATGCAACCTAGCCTACAACACCTACAAAGTCCTTCTAGTTTCATACTTGTTTTAGGTAAAGCGAACGTTAAGCGTGCATAGAGTTGTATCGGTGGTCGATAGAACTTGAGGGAATATTTTTTCTACCTTTAGCTCCTCGTTGGGTTCGACACTCTTACTTATCGAAAGAGGCTACAATTGATCCCCTATACTTGTGGGTTATCACCCACGCCAGCCAGTGTATGGATCTCTTGTCAATGGAGCTCCCCTACCAATACTTGGGCATTGGCGAAGTGATATCCTTGCATACTTTCTTGGTCAGCTGGAAACAATTCATACTGTATGTAGGGATTGCTTGAGCAATAGATTTGTGTAGGACCTCCCTTCTGGCACGGGCTAAGTTTCTTTCTGACCATCCACTTATCTTGCTGTGGATACGCTCACTAATGTGATGGAAGGTATCGCTAGTGATCCTTCCAATGGATGTGGGTAAACCTAGGTAGCGCTCGGAGAACACCTCAGCTGAGACCCCGAGCACTTGTTTGAGATGCGCTCAGAGGGGCTGCCCCGTATTGCCACTGAAGAAAATATAGCTCTTTTCCCGGTTCACCCGCTTGACCCGGGCAATCAACATAAATTTGAAGAATTTCATTGAGCATGCACTTTGGGTCTTAGCACTAAGAAAGATGAAACTATCGTCAGCAAATAAAAGATGACTAACCCATGGTGCATGGATACTCACATGAATTCCTCTATCGATGCGCGCACTGCCATAATTGTTTAGAAGTGATGTAAGTCCTTGGGCACAGACAAGGAATGGGCACGGGGAGATTGGACAGCCCTGTCGTAGCCCTCTAGAAGGGTTGAAGTATGGCAGCAACCTTGATTGTGAATCTCACTAACGTGACGCATTTCATTATCAAGTTGATGAAGCGATCACCGAAGCCCAACTGGACCAGCATGGCTTCAAGGTAATGCCACTCCACATTATCATACGCCTTGAGTATATCTAGATTGACAGCACAACTATGGTTCTTGCCCTTCTTTCTTCTTCTGATAGCATGGATACACTCGTAGGCCACTAGGACGTTGTCCGTGATCAAGCATCCCGGTACAAAGGCACTCTACTCGTCCCCAATGACATCATCCAGTATGAGGCGAGCTCGGTTTGCCACAGTCCTGACAACATTTTGTACAAGACTAGACACAAAGCAATTGGTTGATACTGAGAAATCTTCTGTGGGTACCCGACTTTTGGAATCAGTGTGATTGTTGTATCATTCAGACCCAAAGGGAGTTCCCCTCCATTCAAAAAACCCAGTATAGCCAAAGTAATGTCCTCCCCGACAACATCCCAGTGTCGTTGGTAGAAGCCAGTTGTGAAGCCATACACTCCGGCGCTTTGGAAGGCGCCATATCAAATAATGCAGCCTTCACCTCAGCTGCAGTGTACTCCTTCTCAAGCGTGTGATTCATGTCAGCAGACACCCGAGGCTCGACGCAATGCAATAGCTCCTCCATCGGTCTGTACCCCTATTATTGATACAGTGCATGATTGAATGTGGTTATCTCATCTTTCACCTCCACTGGGTCACTCAAAGTGTGACCATTGGCACTCTCCGGTGAGGTAATATGGTTGGTCCTCTTGCGTTGTCGTGCTTGTGCCTAAAAGTAGCCCGTGTTCCTGTCTCCAGCACGCAGCCACAACACCCGAGACCTCTTCTTGAGCCAAATCTCCTCTTGCCGCAGTGCCTCCCGCAACTGTGAGGCGACTGCCTTTTCTTCATCAGTGGGACTGCGCCCTACCGAGGCAGTCCGCAGACGGTCAAGCCTTTGCTGAAGCTTTCAGACTTTCCGTTCCATATTTCCAAACTCTTGACACCCCCATGAACCTAGCTGTCGTTGGACATCTGAAAGAGCATCAACAATACCCTGTAAACCCCGCTGGCCTGCTCCCGATTGCCACATGTTTCGAACCTTGTCATCGTAGTCCGCATGTGTTTGCCAAACATTTTCATAACGGAATGAGTGTGGTGCTTGTGACCAGCCTATCATTGCCTGAGTGCGACATTCAGCCAAGACAAAGAAATGATCCAATTTTATGTTGCTAATGTGTTTAACATTGGTGAATTCAAATAGCTGAAGAAAATCAGCATTGGCAAAAGCTCTATCGAGCCTAGTTGTTACGTTCATGTTGCTTTGTTCTCTGTTATCCCATGTGAAAGGGACACCGCACCACCCCAAGTCTTGGAGCGCACAATCTGAGATTGCCTCACGGAAGGCACACATTTGTCCTTCCGGTCTTGCATTCACGCCAAAGTGCTCATCCGCATTTAGGGTTTCATTAAAATCGCCCATGCACATCCATGCCCCATGTTGAACAGCAGAAAGAGTATGAAGGAACCATCAGGTGTGGTGTCGATTCTCCACATGGGGCTCGCCATGAAAACCAGTGAAACACCAACTTTTATTATTCTGTGTGGCCTTCACATCAATATAAGACCTACTAAAATTTTCCAAACTTACATCAACATCTTTTGACCAGAAAAGACCGATACCTCCACTAAGCCCGTCACTATCGACGGCAAAACATCCAAAAAAGCCTAGAATGATTTTCAAATCTTCAACTCGTTTCCCCCTGATCTTCCTTTCCATCACGAATAGCAGGGTAGGACCTTCTTGCTTCACTAGCTTGCGAAGCTCGCGAACTATCTCAGGGTTCCCAGGCCCTCGATAGTACCAGTCATGGCATTCATTGACTCGGTAGGGATGACTCGCAGCCGCTACCGAGGATTCGGAAGATGGTGGAGTGGGCTTTTTCTTCTTTAGTTCCCTCTCGAGGAAAGACCCAGTCAGATTCTTTGTGTCTTGAGCAATTGGTTCGGGCACGCCCTCTCCATTGGCCTTGATGGCGATGGATTCGGCGTACTCTATGATGGCCAGGGGTTGCTTCACCACCTGGTGGTAAATCTGAGTCATTTGCGGCCCACCTTTGCGCTTGAGTGGCACCGGATTTTTGACAAGCGATGTCACCTCCAACTCTCCTTTCTGTTGAGAACTTGATGACTGGGATTCCCTCATGCTCTGCTATTTATCATGCTTTTCCCTTGTCGTGTTCTCTCCAGAATTTGCCTTCTTGCAATCTTCCGGCGCCCGTAAAGAGGCCTTGAGCGGGAGGTTGCCATTCTCATCTCTGGTCCCAAGGGTGGGGCAGAAAAGGTCTGCATGACCAAGCCGACCACAAGAAAAGCAGGAGTGTGGGATTTGTTCATATTCGATGTCATACCGATCTATGCTCTTTCTCTTTGCCGAATTGATCAAGATCCATCTGCGGAGGGGTTTCTGGACTTCAATTGTTACCCTAGCTCGTAAGAAGCCCCCACCGGATTGTAAATACATCTCCTTTTTTACGCGAAGTACATAGTGGTAATAGTTTCCCGGTTTTCTTTCCAAAAAAATTAGTTGCCATGCTTTACTAATCCTCACGCAAGTTAAATGCAGAGAACCACCACTTTCGTGTCACAACTAGCGGAAAACCACCATTTTACAAAACGTGACACTTTGACCGAACCGAGGAATTGACAGTGGCAAAAACACTAAACCATTTTGTGAGCGTGTTTTGATGTGGCCGATCACTCGCGGGATGACAACGGTGACGGCGCGACGCTAACGGCCGTTAACAACCGTCACGGGTCGTTCGAAAGTGCCCGGTGCGGGCCAGTCAGATGCGCTGGTTGGCTCGTTCGTCCTGTAGCGCGCGATCGGGCTCGGTTGTTCGCTCCTTGCCAGTTAGCCATCGCTCGTTTGCACCGCAACGCCCAGCCCATTCGTTTCCCCATCGAATCCAAAAAACCCCGTTTTCCTACTCACACTGCATTCAGTACCCGTCATGTCCCTCGCACAGAAAACCACCACTCCTCTCACCCATCACCTCTCACCTCTCTCCTCTCACCAGTCACCACCCACCACTCACCATCGACACCGTCAGCACCGCCGCCTCCCTGATGACCCACAAGTATAGGGATCAATCGTAGTCCTTTCAATAAGTAAGAGTGTCAAACCCAACGAGGAGCAAAAGGAAATGACAAGCGGTTTTCAGCAATGTATTCTCCGCAAGCACTGAAATTATTAGTAACAAATAGTTTGGTAGCAAGGTAATTCGTAACGGGTAATAAGTAGCAAGTGTAACTGCAGCAAGGTGGCTCAATCCTTTTTATAGCAAAGGATAAGTCTGGACAAACTCTTATATAAAGTAAAGAGCCCCCGAGGACACATGGAAATTATCATCAAATTAGTTTTCATCATGCTCATATGATTCACGTTCGCTTCGCTACTTTGATAATTTTGATATGTGGGTGGCTTGAGTGATATTCTTACTTGAACAAGCCCCCCACTTATAATTAATCCCTCTCGCAAGCATCCGCAAATACGAAAGAAGAATTAAAACAAATCTAACCATAGCATTAAACATGTGGATCCAAATCAGCCCCTTACGAAGGAACACATAAATTTGATGAAATTATTTCCAAAATGGATTAAAACATTAAAATTTGTTTTTTTTTCAAATTTAAGAACCTTTTTTCAAATTTGATAAACTTTTTTGAAACGAATGATTTTTTTTTTCAAAATTGATGAACTGCTTTTTTCAAATTCACAAACTTGTCTCAAAAGTACATTGTTTTTTCGAATTCATGATTTCTTTAGTTTTAAAGTGCACTGATTATTTAAATTAATAAACTATATAAAGTCGGCGGCCATGTCACTTTGCGAATGGGAAAAAGATGTATCGATCCTCATTTTTATTTTATTTTTGAGAGAAAGACAGCGATCCCTCATGAGATTTTTTTACGAAGAAAGAGAGCGATCCTTCGTTTTTAGGGGTGAAGCTAAGTTTATTGATAAAAACCATATTTTATGGAATACATTTCGGATCATGGGATTGCACAAGCCACATGTGAGGCCCCTGACCTAACGAATGCACAAACTTAGTTAGATTATGAGCCTCTATGTTTGACTCCCTACCTTCAAAGACAAAATTACAATTGAAACTACTAGCGATCCCTCGTGAGTGTAGCGAGTCAAGGGAGCTGTAGCCTTTTTTTGGGCCAGCCGAGACACGCACAACGCGCGAGCGTTGATATCCCTAGTCGGCGCCAAAGGCGTTGACTAGGAGGGGAGCCCCTATTTGACACTCTTTTGCATCAAATTGACGGCGGAACGCACCGGAGAAAGTGTGACTGGGCCGGCCCATCAAAGACAAAATTACAATTGAAACTACTAGCGATCCCTCGTGAGTGTAGCGAGTCAAGGGAGCTGTAGCCTTTTTTTGGGCCAGCCGAGACACGCACAACGCGCGAGCGTTGATATCCCTAGTCGGCGCCAAAGGCGTTGACTAGGAGGGGAGCCCCTATTTGACACTCTTTTGCATCAAATTGACGGCGGAACGCACCGGAGAAAGTGTGACTGGGCCGGCCCATCAAGAGGCACCGCGGGATGAAAAAGATAGCAAAACACAACAATGGCGTGATGCGAGGATTCGAACAGGAGACCGGCGGCTTTCAATTGCGAGCTCACACCCACTCCACCACACAAGCTTTGTGTTTTATAATGCAGCACGCAACCTAAAGAACTAGTGCTAGTGTAGCGAACTAGAATTAGTTACTTCAGTGATATTTATAATTTATGAACAAAGATTGAGAAATGAAACTTTTCAGCAAATTACGAACAAAAAATGCAACCACAAAAATTTCTAAATTTTGTGACCAAAGTTTGAAATTGTGAACATTTTTTTGAGTTTTAAACAAATTTTAAAAGAACGTGAACTTTTCTTTGAATTGTGAACAAAATTTGGAAAATAGGAACATTTCCTAAACTGTGGTACTTTTTTTGAATAACAGAATTTTAAAAACATGAACATTTTTTTTGAAATTCCTACACATTTTTTGTAACGTGAACATCTTTTGAATTTCTGAATTTGTTTTTGATAAGAAGAATGTTTTTGAAAATCTGAACAAAATTTAAATTCTTTGAACAAAAGAAAGGATAAAAGTAAATTTGAAAAAGTAAAACGAAAAAGAAACATAAAAAAAGATTAATAAAAAAAGAGAACAAAAAAGAAAACGAAAAACAAAAAGAAAAAGAAAAATCAGGAAAAAACTGGTTTAGGAACTTGCCAGAAGGTTCACAAAACCGGTGCTCTTGAACGCACAGATGGGCCGGCCCATTCGATCGATATCTGTGTGCGATAAGTGGACAATCTGCCGCAGAATGCGGCAGATAGGATTTTCCGACTAGGAGGCCCCAAAGTGGACCATGCTGGTCAGCTGCTCTGGCAAGCGACTCCCGTCCCGTGTTGGTCCAGCTCCGCGTACCCTGTGTCGGTCCGCTGCGATTTCACCGCCCGTGTGTCGCCTACGGGCAAGAGTGGAGGCGATTTGGGGCAGGTGGTGAAGCCACCGACGGTGGCGTCTTCCCTGCCGTCAAGCGAGGGCGGTGGCGGCGGCACAGGTCGGCCTCCCTTCTCCCATTCTCCCCCTGGTCTCTTCCTTCCCTCCTCTCGCATTTTTGTGGCGCGGCGGCTTGGGAGCATGTGCGCGGCTGTGGCTAGCGCCTAGCGGCGGGATGGCGGGTGGTCTTCAGGGGCACTGCGGTCCGACGGATTTGGTGGCGCGGTGACCTGGCGAGTTTGGGGTACACCGGTGGCTAGGCCCCGAGGGAAAGCAGCCGCATGAGAGGCAGACGGGAAGCAGGCGTGAGGATTTGGGCGTGCTTGCTGCCTGCGCGCGGTCGGCGTGCTTGCTGCCTGCATGCCTGCCACGGATGTTCCTGATATGTGCGTGATGGCAGGCCTGCCTGTTGTGTGCTTGCCATAGACATGCTTTGTGAACTCATGAGATCAGCAAATCGACCACTTGTCCTTTGTTGTAGTCACTAATTGCTTTTGCCTCGGGCTTCTGGCCGGGGCCGGCGACGGCGACACACTCGGGTGTCGCGCTCTTCTTGAAGACATCGTCGAGGTGTGCTGTCTGCCCTGCTCGTGTCTCCGGTCGGTGAGACCAGTGGTGTGGTGATGGCTTCTGCTTGGTCATGGCGCGATGGCTTCGTGGGAGGTGTGCGGGTCAGCGGAGGTGCAGTGCGTGAGGGTGTGGTGTTGGGCGGTGCTCCGGGCGAAGGCTTGCCGGGTTTCTACCGGCCGACGGCGTCGGCGTCTGCGGATGTCGTGTCACCTTCTTGGAGGCGCCGTCGTGGAGTCCACTCCCTGCACATCCTCGGTTCCAGCTCTTCGGGTGAAAGCCTAAGGCCCAGTCGGGTCGGGCGACGGCGTCGGCATCGTCGCTTCCTCCTTTGGGGCGTCGCCTTGAAGAGCATTGGATCCCGTTTGCACTTTCCTTGGGCTGGACACTCGCGGCATTGCGGTCGGCGGCTGTCTGTCCGGCAATGTGGATGTTGCGCGACTTCTGGTGTGGCAACGATGGCGGCTTCGAGCGAAGTTGGGCGGCTGCTGAGCTTTGGTAGTCAGTCTCATCCGGCGTGTTCGAGGGGTTGCCGGGCCTCATTTGTCTTCCTGAAGTCGGAGCTGCAGAGGAGGTGCTTCCGCGGCAACGATGACACGAGACGGGTGGTCGGCTCCGGTGCCGGCTCGACGCAGGCCCAGCGCTTTCCCCCTAAAATGCTCGTCGACAGAGTCGGAGCTGCCTGGTCGTCGGCGTGTGCGGTGGACTGTTTGGCATCGACCGACGCAGGCCTCGACGCTTGTTCGTTCTCTTCGACGGCGTGTGTGCGTTCTTGTGTGGGTAGCCAGGTCGCCCTGTGTGCCTTGTTTTTGCGGGCATGTTGACGGTTTTCGCCCGGTTTTCCGTTAATTAACTGGGCACCTCTCTTCGACCTTTTTTAATGAATCAGGCCCTAAGGGACCGCGTTTCAAAAAAAAACTAATTGCTTTTGAATTGGTAAATTAATATGCACTATTGCTATTTTCATTTCCTTTCTAATCATACTGCCTTGGTTTATTCTTTTATTTTGTGCTCTAGCTAATTGGTCTTTCAAACTGGAAAGAACTTCATGTATGCATGCAATTCCTATGTGGTGGTTGGTGACTTCTGTTTTCTGTAGGTGAAAGCAAGCATCTGACATAGTGCATTTTTTATTTTATTTAGTTTCAGAATTATGAAATTTACTTTTCCAGCAGGAAATTATACCTTTGTTGTGCTTGGACTTCACTCTGCACCCTTATATTGTTGACCATTTGATCATTACCTCCAAAGTAAGGTCCTGCTGGAAGCCTCGTATTCCTCAAATTCCAACACGTAAATTGTACGCCTAATTGATGACAACATCATGAAGATTTCTCGATTGATTGTAATTCTGGTTTAAAGGATGTTAAGGAATGAAGTGTGGACGAAATTGTTTTGCTCCTTAATCTATAAAACTAAGCCTCACTCATTATGTGATTTACAAAGTAGATATTCCTATCATTTTTTTTCTCTACATTAAGTGCTTGATAATAGTCTTTATATCGATGATATTCTACATTATAAGGGGTGTCGATTTAGTTGCCAAAAAATCTACAAGGTTAGCTTCAGCAACTAGTCCATATGCTTATTGTCTATCGTTCTTCCATTCTGTACAGTATGGTCAAATTATAAAGTACCGTACCTATTTCGTGCTTATATATGATTTTGTGCTTGGGATAGAAATGGAAATATGGAAATTGAAATTGATAGTGTTTGTAGATTCACTCATTGTTTTTAGCTCGATGAGAGTATTCATTTGTGGATAGTGGACACGGTTATCTATATAACATGGCAGAGTATTCAGACATATAGTTAATTCCTAAGGGTAAGCTGGCACCTACTTGAGCATATGTTCGTTAAACTAACACATATGATGGGGCCAGCTTTTGGTAAAAGTGTCATCGTGTTAGTGTATTGTTGTATACACACTAACATCTACTATATCACTGTTAGTAATTTACAAATATATGCAGAATATACAACTAGCGGTGGTCCTGAACACACACAACTAGCGATGAAAACACCAAACCGAACATCATAAACCGAATAAACCAGGAATATCGGCCAACTCTGTTCAATTCGATTCTTCGATTTCGGTGTAAAAGTGCTCACCTCTAACCGTAATAACCTGAATAATAGACTTAGCTCGCTACCGAAGAACGGCGCGGTGCACGTCACCCTCTAGTCCGTTTGCATTTACCTTCTTTTAAACGGTTCGACCTTGGCATAACTTGTGAATATATACCCGAAGTTTCATGGACTAGAAGTAAGAAACCGAGAACCACTCCCTTAATCTGACCCCCTTGGTCCACTGTAGCTGTAGGCGGTAGCATAGCCTTAGTTTACTGAAGTTGTAAGCGGTAGCATAGCTACCCTTCTACCTTCTATCTGAATGCAATGCTGTGATTATGTAGTGATAGCCTACATTTTTGTGGTAAGTTCCTCCAGTCCCACCCTCAATGTCAGCAGCATTGTTGCAAGGCACATGGCGGTGGGCTAGGGTTAGATTGCAGGAAAAAAAAGCAACAAATATCAACCAAGGATGAAGATGAGGTCCATTAGATAACCGAATGCAAATTTGACTGCTTGTTTTAACATATTTCAATGTTTCATGCATTTAGATAGTTCATCCATTAATAGTAATGTGTGCTATTATCCACATTTGTAATCCTCTGCTGTTGGTTATTCTTTTTCAGTACGACATGGAATCCAGATGGGTTATACCGCTTGTGGTTATTTTGCTTGCATTGCAAATTCACCCCGTTCGCTGTCGGCAAGAGCCAGCGCTTTCACCGTGTAACTCCACACTTGTTATTGCCAAGTACCCCTGGTACACCCTTGCATCTGTTTTAGTGATTTTGCTTGTGTTTATAGTGGAATTCTTAAATTAATAAGAAAATATTAACGACTATTTTGATGAACATTTGCAGTGATAACACCACCATAGTTTGCTCCCGAATGGAATCCATGAAGGACCAGCTTGTCCCTTGGCTATCTTTCACTGTGTCCTTCGTAATATTATTCTGCCCATTGTAAGTTATATTCGTATTTTTCTATTTGTACTATATTATAAACAGTAGCTGCTACTGAAATATAATTTAATATTTTTCAGCTTGCGTATCAAAGAGTTGAAGGCCAATCCACGAACTGATGCGCAAACCTTCTTTTGGTGGTTTTTGTTTGTTGGTTTTCTGGATTATATTCTCTGGATCTGGTATTTTGAGGAATGCTTTGATCCACATTATTCAGCATATCCTGTGTTACTGACCTGCTGTTTTGGGTGCGGTATACACCTGATCTTCTCTCTTATAGCTACAGTGATGACTTGGAATTCTGGGGTAATACAATTTACTGCTATTATTTAAATGCAATCCTGCATGTGTTACATGTCTACGTAAATATGTTTATATGACTATTTCTTTGTTTATATAATATTTAAATTGTAGGATCAGCGAGTACGATGGGGCATTATACTTACATTCTTGGTCTTTGTCGGTGGTGGAATTTTTCATAAAATACAAAGACAAGCCCTTGGCTGGATGGGAGTAGCACTAAGTGTACTGTCTCATTCTTTCCATATTGGATCCACGGTCTGTATTATTTCTAGTTGTTTAGACACTGATACTGCCTTTTACTAATTCCATTTATGAGGGAACAAATTTGAAGTGCCCATGGTCTCTGTTTCTATTGTTAGATCTAGATTATTAATCATACTTCCGTAAGATGCATGTTAACGGTTTTACATCATGTTTGATGACTTAAGTATGAGGCATCTCCAGTTTAATTACAAAACCACTCATTTTCAGTGTCCAATTTTCTTACAAGAACTTATTCCCATTTTGATTTTTACCGTGCTGCCGACTACTGTGCTCTTGACCTTAGTCTGGAATTATCTCCTCATTGTCCCCTTATATGCAACATAGGGAATATCAGAGCTGTTGTTATTTTTGCATGTTTTATTTCAGACAAGTATATATTTTTTAAAATCATGTTGACAGTCAGACAAATTAAGCTCCGATGGATCTGTATAAACTAAACGGAGGCACATTCTTATGGTATTAGTTTGCATTGCTATGATTCTAGTGTTTTCTCTCTATGTTTTCATAGTTTCTAGCTAGACTATATGAAATCTCCGTGTATAAACAAAATAAGATGTATAGATACTTTTAGTCATAAAGTCGTATTCTACAACTAAAAAAACACAACCTGCTGTGATCCCAAGGAAAAAAGAATATGTAAAGAATATACATATTGGACAACACGGAATCATATATTACCTCCGTTCCAAAATTCTCGTCTTAGATTTGTCTAGATACGGATGTATCTAACACTAAAACGTGACTAGATACATCCGTATCTAGACAAATCTAAGACAAGAATTTTGGGACGGAGGGAGTGATTTTTAATTCCCATGGTGGATCATAATAAAACTTATGTATCAAGAAAGAAAAAAATATTCTAGATATTGCTAGCATTTACATAATATAGGAGACTGGTTTGCTAGTCGTGCATATTCTTATTGTAAGAAATTAAATTGGTGAAATTTGAGTCACATAGTGATTCTAGAGTATTGTTCAAGTCTGCAGGTGTGGTACGGGTAAAAGAAAATGCAGCTACTTTTGTTTTTCACTTGAATGCACTATGATTACAGACCATTCCTGTTTTATTTCTTTAAGGAATATCCTTATGGTACTGAACTCTACCTTTGCGTGGAGTCACTGTGGCATTGAACTAAACATATCATCTCGTTGTTTTTGTATGTAGGTGTACTATGCCAAGATTAATCGGTGTCTGTTTGTTGCCTCCATGGTGGGGTCAGTAAATGGATTCTTGTGGCTTATCCATCCTCAGCTATGCATTTCAAAGGAATACAAGGTACGAATTAATTATATTATGGATAGTTATGGTGCATATATATGTCTTCAGTTTTTACGTTGCTCCATTCTTTCCCAATGTGTACCAAGCAATCTTCTAAAGTTCTAATGCAACTTTTATGCTTCAAATATGTTGGTAAGTAACCAGTATATAGTTGATTTAGAAAAAAATAGTATATTTTTAACATTTTATCTCCACAGAATTATGTCGCCATCTCCTTGATGGTAACCGGTGACCCCCAACTTCGTGGCGTATTAAGATGAATTCGTTGGTGATTAAAGTGGTGATTTAGATTGAAACACACTTATCACCAAATCTTGTTTCACTGGATCAATGTGCAAGAAACAGATATATTCAAGTGTAACTAGCTCGGTGCTCGTGGTTGCTACGGAATCACAAATAAGCTGAGTTAGACACGTGGCATGAAAGATCAATGGAAAAGCATAAGTGTAGTATGACCGCTTCATGGGTACAATGAGAAAAAAAAAGACAAGGAGGCAGTTCCAGGCAGTGACTCAAACAATCATGGGAGGGTTTGAAGATTTAAATCTACATGAAACTAAAATTTTGAGATGCTGAAGGATAGGCACATGGAAGAAATACGACACAAGGAAAACGATTGGGAAAGAAGGAAGCTAGGCCCAACAAGAATGAAGAGTGAGGAGTGAAATCACCCCCAATTCCAGTCTTTATAAGTAGGAAAGACATATTATTGCTAAGAACTCATTTTTGTTTTTGTATATGATGATGTAATCATTAAATTAGCTTGACCTTATGAATGTAGTTCATGTTTACTTACATGTTATAATAATCAGGAATTTGGAGCAACAAACACAACGCTATCTTCCCATGTTGAGGGGAGGTGCATATATGCATAAATTCCTCCACATGCTGATTCATCAAAAGTATTTGCCAATTCCTGATTCTGAAAATTCAAAACAATTTTCTCCATCTGATTAGTTGTCAAATATAAATTCCTCCCATTAATTCTCCACCATTAACTCTGTTTTGATGAGGGTTTAAAGACATTAGCTCCCCCCCCCCCCCTCCCCCCCCTCTTATTTTGGGTCAAGTTTTGAACATAAATTTAGTTACCAACATATGAGTTGTATGTCTATTTTTTGCGGGTAAATTAGATGTCACTACAATTATATGTCCGATTCAAATTTAAGAGGAACTTTTAATGTTTGTATTATTTTTGTTAATCAAATTTATGGTCAAAAACAGTTGACGCAAGATACTAGGAGGACATAATAAACCAAGACGGAAGAAGTACTAAATGGTTACCACATTAATAGTGTTTGGTTACCATTTAGTATTTTATATATTATTTAGGTATTGCAAAGTTATGCAGGTCCAGGGGTGAGTATTGAAGTCCTATCAGCTAGTGGAGGTATTATCATATCATAAGAATATCATTGTGTGTAATCGTGCGGATCTTACAATGCTTGGTTGGTAACTTGATGAAGTGACGGTCTAAGAAAAAAACTTGATGAAGTGACAATTACTAATGGTAAATAATAATCGAAAGATGTCGGCATGAGATCAGATTTTGAGTATCTAGTGGCATTGAGGCTAAAAGAAGATCGTAAATCGGATTAACCTTTTAAGAGATGAAAAATGCTTAATTTTAATTATGGGAATCCTAGTGTTATTATGCTTGCATTTTTTGGCCTCTTGGCTGTTGCATGCATGAGTGAGAGAGATGATGTTGTGTTGCATGGTATTGTTAGAGCGTTTGCTGATGCGCCAATCCTATCCTAATAATTAGATCAATTATTGTTTGCCACTCATAAACTGCTCGTTTGCTGATGTGCCACTTGACATACACACTTTGCTTACATGTCACATAAGAATTGCAAATTCTCTTTTTGTGAAAATGAATTTCATTTTTTTTTTCTTTGTGAAAGGGTGCCTTAACGTTATTCTCTTATCAGTGATCTCTGTTAAGTCTAGGTAGAACATTATCCACAACATGCACATGGAAATAATTTGAGCTGGCCTAAATGGATCTTTTCACGTCTAGTTGAGGAACTGTTTTTTGTAGGGTGCACACTGCTGGCAAAATTCCCAATTGATTGTGTCTATTTATTTACCATTGGTCTTTAAACTTAACTCTAGCAAGAACTAAATCAGATGTATATAATGTGCCCTAATTCTGCTTCAACATTAATGTAGCCTAACTCACATTATGTCAAGAAAATAGTACTCCCTCCGTTCACTAATGTAAGATGTTTTAACTTTTATTTGAATTGGATGTATACAGATGCGTTTTAGTGTATGTGTTCATTCATTTCAGTCAGTATGTCATTCATATTGAAATATCCAAAACATCTTATAATGGGGAGGAGATGTTGCACTTCATAAAGAGTCATACCGGTTAGCAACACAAGGAGGGGGGCTAGCTGACCTGGGTTCTTAAGTCTCGCCACTTCCAATTAAACTAGTAGATGATACTCGTGCGTTAGTTTAGTGATTAATTGCAACATTTATTATGAAATCAAAATGAAAACTAAAATAGATATGATATATTATATTTGATTATTATATAGTTGTAAATAATATAGAATATACGTAGTATTTCTCATGTATGTTGAGAGAAATATAATTAGTATGGTTGATGAGGTGGCATGTACGGTGAGTTAGGATGTGCACATTGAGAGAGAATATAACATTTCTCATGCATGTTAAGAGAAGTAATTAGTGGGTGATTGAGGTGACATGTGTGCATGTTAAGAGAATTAAGATGATGAGGGTCAACTACTTTAGGTACATAGGATTGGATTTGGTGCATCATGTTCCTCCTATGTCCAACTTACTTTTTCTTTCTTTCAGTGTTTGCGCTCCGCTGAATAGGAACATCTAGCATTTAATCCAGCAAATGTGCAGTGAAAATATTTCTAGTTTTCTACTCCCTCCGTAAATAGCTAAATCAGCTACGGCCATGATTCAGTAACGCGTGTTTCCAACAGCTAGAACCTTCTCTAAAGGTGGTCCTCTGCTTGTGTAGTTTTAATTAGGCACAATGATTTCTTCTGGTCAACCTAAAGTTTAATCCTCCGTCTGCCACTGCTACATACTCCTAACTGCGGGATAATGGCTAAATGGTTGCAAATGTGTACCCTAATATACGATATGTAATGTAAAACTTTGTATTATTTTATTCTTTAGATCGGATCTTACATCATTGGCTGCCTACGGGGACTAGAGACCTTCTTGTGGCTACGTCGTTCAATTGCTGCGAAGTTGTCCAAGATAGAGGGAAAGATCATTAAGCTTCCTGCTCGAACTGTGCCTCATTCTGAAACTGAGCCGCAACATTTGCTTTGAGTTAGTAAGTCGTGATTTCTTCTTTCAATTTACACCCCCCCCCCCCCCCCCCCCGCTGCGAAATGTTGATCATTCTTTTGACTGTCCAAATCGATGCTTTGATCTATAATTAATCGAATAATGTGTGGGTTTATCTCCAAAAAAGGTGTGGGTTATGTTATGCTATCATCTTGAGAGTTGAAACTGTATTATCCATATTCAAAAGCACATTCTCCAAGGTGTATTACGAGGGCCATGAATTTGTTGCAAGGGCAATGTACAATGGTGCTATCCTAGGAGTGCCATGTAGGATAAATGATGAGGTGGAGAAGAGAGAACTCATAAGAAAAGGTTTGTCTTCTCTTATTTAAGAGAAGAAGACAAAAGATGATCTCTTAGTATAATATGTCTCATCACGTTTTTAGGAATAGCTAGTTATTGAAGATAAGACTAAGAGATGACTCATTGTAGACAATTTTGTTTATCATCTCTAAATTATGTGCTAGACTTAAGATAAGACCGTCTTATCTCGCTTTCTATCTATAAGCAGGTGTGCTGAAGGTCAGCAAAAGTCGGTGAATCTGGTGGTCTGTTAAAACACTGCTGAGCCCGTGCGCTGAAGCTGAAGAACTGAAACATACTTTCTGCTGTTGGACATGGAAGACTACCTTGAAGTTCTTTGCATGCACTTTCTTATACATCAATCCCGATACGTTCTTGGTGCAGCGTCGTATGTTTCAGCAACCGTGTGCAGTTTTGGTGCTACAAAACAATGTGATCGAATTGCCAAAGGATAGGGGGTTCAGTTCAATTAACCACACGGTATACAGATATAGGTGGGGTAATCTCTCATTCATCAATCATACACTAGGAAAACTTGCACTGTATATTTGGTAAGCATGCAGTTGTGTACGTGCAAATTTTTAGAAATGCATGATTGTGGATATAGGCGGAGAAACGAATGCATAATCTCGCACATGTGGCTAGCATGTATTCCTTCCTCTTAAAAGGATGAGTAGTTCTTTTCTTTCGAGGCAAGGACCATGGGTGCTTGCATTCATGTAGAGCCTTTGTCCTATAGTTCTAATCTACAATCCAAAATTTTCATAAGAAAAACAAGGTTATGTTTCCACTTTAGAAAATCTCCAATGTAGATTAGGAAACCTGATTCTAAGCAGGTCATTTGAGAAGTGGACACTGATAACATCATGTCATGCTTAGAATCAAGCTCGTAGGAGTACTATCAACCTTATCTACTACTCCCTCCGTCCCATAATATGTGTGAAAACGCTCTTATATTATGGGACAAGGGGGAGTAGTTAAAGAAAAAAAATACTGTTTGCATTGACTGAGGCGGCTAGGCCAAGGGCGAAAACCAGTTCTGCGGCGCGAACACGGCGCAGGGCCAGGTTGTGACGGCGCCAGGCGCTCCATCCATCCTCGCCTTGCACCACATCCACGTCGGCGTGCCCGTGCCGGAGCGGGCATCGCCTCCCCGGAGGAGCCGCACCTGGACCTCGAACTCCACGGCGCCGACCTTCTCCGCCGCCGCGATGCGGCCACGCAGGTGCTCGGGCAGCCCAGCGCCGTCGTCCCAGTCCCACGACAGCCTGAACGGCACCTCGCGCGCCCCCTTCCACGGCACGCAGAAGTCGGGCGCGCGGCCCGACGCGACGGTGAAGCCGCCGTACGTCACCGCCCCCTCCCCGTGGTGGTAGCACCTCTCCGTGGCGCGGCGGTTGCCGGCGTGCAGGACGACGTCGAAGGCCCGGGGGACGGACGTCGCCGCGGCTGGAGCCCCCGCGCTGCCGTTGCTCGGGATCGGCGCCAAGTGGACGGAGAACTCGCGTGGCAAGTCGTAGGTCAAGTAGCAGTAGGCCGCCCCGAACAACCAGATCAAGAGAGCGAATTCGCAGATCGTGGAGATGATGTACCTGGGGCAGTTGAGCACCGGCCTCCTGAAGTCGCCGCGAAGGACGGGAAGATTGCGTCGAGGCTTCGTGGCTGGGTACAGTACTTTTTGCTTGACCAAATTCCACAAGGATCGCCCAAGTCGGAAGAGAAGAGATGTCATGTTGCCGTGTATCCGCTGCAGATATTCCCGGCCGGCCGGTAGGGAACGTGCACCTATCACGACGAATTTGTTGCAGTACGCACAATATATAAAGATCGATGTTTTTTTTATATATTTAACATCAGTACAGACACAAGCGCTAACCACGATGGTGTGTGAGGCTTGTGTTCCAGTAGCCCACGTTCTTTTACCCCTTCTCCTTCTATTTCCAATTTTTTAATTAAACTTTGTATATAATAGATCAATATGGAACAATGGATACAATCAGATATAGGATAATTGAACATGCCGAAACAAAACTAATAGAGACTATAGTACGGTTATATGCCTCAAAATTCTCCTTCTATTTTCGTTTTTATTCTTGCTCATGCATCCAATATGCATAGTGTCATAATCGGCAGCTCTTAATTCACCATTTGAAAGCCATTTTGGCCATTCAAACATGGAAAACAACACATGTACTTAACAACAATGCTACATCTATGGGGGTTTTACAGGAGTTTTACGGGCTAGGCTGAGGTGGGGTGTGCTGATTGGTTGTTAAAATGAAGCGCCCCCCACCCTGGGGGAGAGAGATTAATGAGGGGAGAAGGTTAGTCCGTTGATTCTTGTAAAAGTTTTCCGTACATCTAGCATTTTTGTATAGTTAGTCTGTATTGATGGCTTCCACCACTTCTACTTCACCCACGAGATCCTGTTGCAAGCTGTTGCTCCTCTTGCTTGCTGTTGACCGTCGCAGCCTCGTGGCAAAGAACTGTTCAGTTGTGGTGGGAGTTGGATCGAGGCGGGACAGATAGCTAATTGTCCTACACCGATGGAGGTTGGGAAGAGGAGGGGTCAGCGGCAGGATGAGAGCGGCGGCGGGGTGGGCGAGAGCGAGCAAGAAGGAGAGGAAGAAAAAACCGAGCCGACCCATCACCGTCACTTCTCGAGAAAGTCACAACCGACTGTTGAATATCCGGCGACACACGAGTCATTCTGTAGTTAAAAAGAAGTAACATTCGTCATTTAGATATTGCGTTTTATTATTAGTAAATGGCATTTTTATTAAACTCAACAATAGCATCAAAGAGATACGACACATAATGAGTGTATGAGTTACCTCTGCATGACTCTACATGCGACAGTCAACACCAACTCGCATATAGTTGAAACAAACACATTGCTGAAAAACATCATTGCATACAATTTTTTTTTAAACTGCTCCCTTCTTCGGTCCCACCGTTGTCACTTTTACCATTGCTAAAGAAAACTCGTTTTCCTTTTCTTCATCTTCTTCTTTTCTTGATCTTCGGTCCTCATCTTTGTCACTTTTACCAAAACTCCCTGCTTTTTTTAATCAATTTTGCTAAAGCACATCTAGATATGCTCTAAATATTGCACATCTCAGTCCTATGCCATTGATTTTATGCTAAGATTCGTGCAAGCATTTTCTTTTGTCTTTTTTTATAGTTTCATTGAGTCACTTAGATGTGCAATAACTATAACACATCTAGATGTGCCTTTTTACCAGTGAAACATCAGCCATGGTTGATCCTTTAAAAGAACATCATTACATACAATTAAAGAAACCTCAATCACATTTATTTTTCTTGAAAATGGAGTCAGTCATCTGCATCAAATGATGTGACACGTCAATTTATTAAACATGAGTCAAGCTTAAGTCATCAAGTACTCAATAATACAAATAAAAGGAAAACACAGTCACAAACGGTCGAACCCAATATTACATATTATCCACATGATCTTCGAGTGATCATCAACCAAACTGATTGTGCACAACCGTTTCGAGCCAACTACACCCAGAAGCCATAAGCGTCTGCATCCAATACGGGCCAATATCCGAGGCCCAATTCTTCTGAGCGAACACAATGCATGGAACCCCGTCCGGCGGCTTCGGGCCACCCGTCGTCACCTTGCACCGCATCCACGTCGGTCTGGCCGAGCCGTCGTCGCCCCGGAACAGCCGCACATCGACCTCGAGCTCCACCGAGCCGGCACGCCGCTCCGCCGCCATCTGGTCTCTGAGCAACGTCGGCAGCTCGACGCCGTCGTCGGCCCACGCCACAACGGTCACGTCCCGTGCATCCATCGCGCCCACGCAGAAGCGCGGCGTGCGGCCCCACGCGATGGTGAGGCCGGAGTAGAGCACGACCGCCTCGCCGTGGCGGTAGCACCTGTCACCGGGGCGCCGGTTGACGGCGTGCAGGGTGATGTTGAAGGCGGTAATACTGGAGATGGGGTCGGCTGGAACCGCCGTCCGGGGAGCTTCGGGACTCCTGGCCTCGGTGACCTGAACGGAGAACTTGGGAGGCAGGCCGTTCAAGCGGAAGAAGGCGCAACCGATGGGTATCCAGAAGAAGAGGGGCATCCAGATGACAGCAACCGCTGCCTTGTTTAGATCCTCGCGAAGGGAGTAGAGATTTCGAGACTTCATGGCGCAGTTTATGCCCAAGGCTTCTCGGTGATGCATGACCTATTTTGCGAATATGTAGGCTGACCTAGCTAGATAGTCCCGCTGGGAACCGTCACCTGACCAGCTGGTACGTCTCTCTACGTTTTTTTCTGTTCCAAAACAATATCTCTTGTGCTATTTGTGCCACGGTTGTTACTCGATCGATACGTGGACTCTAATCCGTGTATGAGGTTTTATTACAAAGGGAAGTGGTAGTTGCACTCAAATAACGGCTGGGAAAATCCAAGTCGGATGCCAGGTCTCTCATGTTTTTTTTGAAAGAAAAGGTAGAGATCGCTCTACCTTATATATTTCAAAAAGGCCGCAGTCTGGGGACAAAGTAGTCCAAATAGAAACAAGAGAGACGCACCAAGGTCCGAAAAGAAAAGAAGAGAAGAAGAGAAGAACATCAGGAATTACGTCATGATTAGTTGGACAAACAAAGTGCCCAAGTCCTCAACTCGTCTTTATCCTGTTGCCGCCTAGCTCTGTGCAGCCAAAGGCGAAACAAATCCGCAGCATAGAACTTTGTGTATTGGTCAGACCAGGAGGCACCATTGAAGACGCGGTCGTTCCGAGCATGCCAAAGAGTGATGACGCATGCAGCAAGGGCGACATTCCATTTCTTCTTGAGAGAAGGCTGCAGGGAAGCGCGTTCGAAGAAAGATAGAAGATCAGGTGAAGCACAGGCCAACGAATTCAGATGCAGCTTGCCCCAGAGATGTTCGGCAGATCGACATCGTAGCACTACATGTTCAATGGACTCCACAGCAGGACAGATATCACAATCAGCATTGGAGACAAGCGCAGACCAGCCTTTTTTGAACATGTTGTCCCTCGTGTTTAAGCGCCCATAGAAAGCCAGCCAAAGAAAAACCTTGTGCTTGTTAGGAATAACCTTATCCCAAATCCACTGCGCAAAAACACACCGTATACCCCGGAAGGTGAGCATCTTGTAGAAATAATCTGTAGCAAGCTCTTTTCCCATGAGAGAAGAGACCCGGCGATCAGCATTGGCGACGGTCGGAGTTACATCTGCGATGAGGTCAAGAAGGACCAGCAGCTCCTGTGTCGCTGTGTGCGAGAGATTTGGGTGCAGTTGTATATCCCAACCATTCTGAGTTATTTGCGAGTGGATAGAACATAGCTTATCCTTGGCAAAAGAGTACAGCACCGGCAGTGCAAACATCAACCTTCCAACCTCAAGCCACTGATCGTGCCAGAAGGAGGCGAGAGCCCCGGAGCCAAGCGAGCATCGAGAGGAGGACAAAACAAGCGGAATGTAAACTTTTAGACCTTTCCAGAAAGCAGTGTCACGCGAGCTGTTGCCATTGGGTAAGTTATTTCTACAGTATTGTGAGGCCAGCCATTGATAACAGGGTATGTCTGAGGACTGAAGAACTTTGGCCACAAACTTACACATCATAGCTTGGTTGTGAGAAGAGAGATCCCTAACTCCCAGGCCACTCGCACATCATGGCTGGATAACTCTGTCCCAAGCCACGAGACAGTGACCGCCCGAGGTTGTGCTCTTCCCTTGCCAGAAGAAGGCGCGCAGCAAGCCCTCCAGCTTATTGATGGACTCTTTTGGCCAAGGAAAGCAAGTCATGAAATAACTTGGAATGCCGGTAAGCACCGAGTTGATCAGCGTTAGCCTGCCTCCCCATGAGAGAAAAGTAGCTAGCCAGCCCGACAGCCTCTTGTCCACTTTATGGATCACTGGTAGGAGCATGCCATGTGTAACCATATACAGAGACAAAGGCAGACCGAGGTATGTGCACGGGAAGGAGGAGACTGGGCAGCCAAGAAGGTGAGCAATCTCCATAGTAGTATCAGTTTCAACTGAAACCGGGACCAAAGTGCTTTTGTGAAAATTTATCTGCAGGCCAGAGAAATCTGAGAAGGCGGAAAGTATGTTTTTGATAACTTGAGCTTGCTGCAAAGTTCCCTGGAAAATGAGCAGAGTATCATCCGCATATTGCAAGATAGGAAACAGAGCATCTGAACTGAGGGGGTGCAGCAAGTTGCCGGCCTGGAAATGCATGCAGCATAGGCGTTGGAGCACATCCGCAACCAAGATGAATAGGTAGGGTGAAAGGATCGATATGGTTGACTAGAGGGGGGGTGAATAGGCAACTAACAATTTTTAAGCTTTTCTTTACCAAATTAAACTTTGCAACAAAATAGGTTGTCTAGATATGCAACTAGGTGAGAAACCTATATGATGCAAAAACAACTAGCACATAAGCAAGCAAAGGAAACAACACAAGTAGGCTAGCAAGAGTAAAGGCACGAAGTAACCAAGAGTGGAGCCGGTGGAGACGAGGATGTGTTATCGAAGTTCCTTCCTTTTAAGGGGAAGTACGTCTCCGTTAGAGCGGTGTGGAGGCACAATGCTCCCCCAGAAGCCACTAGGGCCACCGTATTCTCCTCATGTCCTCACACAATGCGAGATGCCGTGATTCCACTATTGGTGCCCTTGAAGGCGGCGACCGAACCTTTACAAACAAGGTTGGGGCTATCTCCACAACAATTGAAGGCTCCCAACAACACCACGAAGCTTCACCACAATGGAGTATGGCTTCAATGTGACCTCAACCGTCTAGGGTGCTCAAATACCCAAGAGTAACAAGATCCGCTAGGGATAAGAGAGGGAATCAAATTTCTCTTGGTGGAAGTGTAGATCGGGGACTTCTCAACCAATCCCGAGCAAATCAACAAGTTTGATTGGCTAGGAAGAGAGATCGGGCGAAAATGGAGCTTGGAGCAACAATGGAGCTTTGGGGGAAAGAGGTGGGTCAACTTTGGGGAAGAAGACCCCTTTATATAGTGGGGGAAACAATCCAACCGTTACCCCACTGTACATCCCCGCACAGAGCGGTACTACCGCTAGGGCAGGGCGGTACTACCGCTGAGAGCGGTGTTGGGGAACGTAGCAGAAATTCAAAATTTTCCTACGTATCACCAAGATCTATCTATGGAGAGACTAGCAACGAGGGGAAGGAGAGTGCATCTACATACCCTTGTAGATCGCTAAGCGGAAGCGTTCAAGTGAACGGGGTTGATGGAGTCGTACTCGTCGTGATCCAAATCACCGATGATCCTAGTGCCGAACGGACGGCACCTCCGCGTTCAACACACGTACAGCCCGACGATGTCTCCCATGCCTTGATCCAGCAAGGAGAGAGGGAGAGGTTGAGGAAGACTCCATCCAGCAGCAGCACAACGGCGTGGTGGTGATGGAGGAGCGTGGCAATCCTGCAGGGCTTCGCTAAGCACCACGGGAGAGGAGAAGGACTTAGGAGAGAGGGAGGGGCTGCACCAAAGGCATAAGGGGTGTCTCAAGAGGCCCTCCTACCCTCACTATATATAGGGAGCCCAAGGGGGGGGGTGCGCCAGCCCTAGGAGATCCAATCTCCTAGGGGGTGGCGGCCAGGGGAGGTTTCCCTCCCCCCCCCCCCCAAGGCACCTAGGAGGTGCCTTCCCTCCTTGGGACTCTTCCTTAGGGTTCCCCCTTCACCCTAGGCGCATGGGCCATGAGGGAAGTGGCGCCCCAGCCCACTTTGGGCTGGATCCCTTCTCACTTCAGCCCATGGGACCCTCCGAGATAGGTGGCCCCACCCGGTGGGCCCCCGGGACCCTTCCGGTGGTCCCGGTACAATACCGATGACCCCGAAACTTGTCCCGATGGCCGAAATAGGACTTCCTATATATAAATCTTTACCTCCGGACCATTTCGGAACTCCTCGTGACGTCCGGGATCTCATCCGGGACTCCGAATAACATTTGGTAACCACATACAAACTTCCTTTATAACCCTAGCGTCATCGAACCTTAAGTGTGTAGACCCTACGGGTTCGGGAGACATGCAGACATGACCGAGACGTTCTCCGGTCAATAACCAACAGCGGGATCTGGATACCCATGTTGGCTCCCACATGTTCCACGATGATCTCATCGGATGAACCACGATGTCAAGGACTTAATCAATCCCGTATACAATTCCCTTTGTCTATCGGTACGATACTTGCCCGAGATTCGATCGTCGGTATCCCGATACCTTGTTCAATCTCGTTACCCACAAGTCTCTTTACTCGTTCCGTAACACATCATCCCGTGATCAACTCCTTGATCACATTGTGCACATTATGATGATGTCCTACCGAGTGGGCCCAGAGATACCTCTCCGTCACATGGAGTGACAAATCCCAGTCTCGATTCGTGCCAACCCAACAGACACTTTCGGAGATACCCGTAGTGCACCTTTATAGTCACTCAGTTACGTTGTGACGTTTGGTACACCCAAAGCATTCCTACGGTATCCGGGAGTTGCACAATCTCATGGTCTAAGGAAATGATACTTGACATTAGAAAAGCTTTAGCATACGAACTACATGACCTTGTGCTAGGCTTAGGATTGGGTCTTGTCCATCACATCATTCTCCTAATGATGTGATCCCGTTATCAATGACATCCAATGTCCATGGTCAGGAAACCGTAACCATCTATTGATCAATGAGCTAGTCAACTAGAGGCTTACTAGGGACATGGTGTTGTCTATGTATCCACACATGTATCTGAGTTTCCTATCAATACAATTCTAGCATGGATAATAAACGATTATCATGAACAAGGAAATATAATAATAATCAATTTATTATTGCCTCTAGGGCATATTTCCAACAGTCTCCCACTTGCACTAGAGTCAATAATCCAGTTCACATGATATGTGATTAACACTCAAGGTCACATCCCCATGTGACTAACACCCAAAGAGTTTACTAGAGTCAATAATCTAGTTCACATTTACCGTGTGATTAACACTCGATGAGTTCTGGGTTTGATCATGTTATGCTTGTGAGAGATGTTATAGTCAACGGGTCTGAACCTTTTAGATCCGTGTGTGCTTTACAAATCTCTATGTCATCTCCTAGATGCAGCTACCACGTTCTATTTGGAGCTATTCCAAATAACTGTTCTACTTGGAGCTATTCTAAATTGTTGCTCCATTATACGTATCCGGTATCTCTACTCAGAGCTATCCGGATAGGTGTTTAGCTTGCATCGACGTAACCCTTTACGACGAACTCTTTTACCACCTCCATAATCGAGAAAATTCCTTAGTCCACTAGTTACTAAGGATAACTTTGACCGCTGTCCTGTGATCCATTCTTGGATCACTCTTGTACCCCTTGACTGATTCATGGCAAGGCACACTTCAGGTGCGGTACACAGCATAGCATACTGTAGAGCCTACGTCTTAAGCATAGGGGACGACCTTCGTCCTTTCTCTCTATTCTGCCGTGGTCGAGCTTTTAAGTCTTAACTTCATACCTTACAACTCAGGCAAGAACTCCTTCTTTGACTGATCCATCTTGAACACCTTCAAGATCATGTCAAGGAATGTGCTCATTTGAAAGTTCCATTAAGCATTTTAATCTATCCTTATAGATCTTGATGCTCAATGCTCAAGCAGCTTAATCCAGGCTTTTCCATTGAAAAATACTTTCCAAATAACCCTATATGCTTTCTAGAAATTCTACATCATTTCTGATCAACAATATGTCAACATATACTTATCAGAAATTCTATAGTGCTCCCACTCACCTCTTTGGAAATACAAGTTTCTCATAAACTTTGTATAAACCCAAAATCTTTGATCATCTCATCAAAGCGTACATTCCAACTCCGAGATGCTTACTCCAGTCCTTAGAAGGATTACTGGAGCTTTGCATACTTATTAGCATCTTTCAGGATTGACAAAACCTTCCGGTTGTATCACATACAACCTTTCCTCAAGAAAATCATCGAGGAAACAATGTTTTGACATCCTATCTGCAGTAATCGCTAATATAATTCCAACAGACTCTTAGTATCGCTACGAGTGAGAAAGTCTCATCGCAGTCAACTCCTTGAACTTGTCGGAAAACATCTTAACGACAAGTCGAGCTTTCTTAATGGTGATACTTACCATCATTGTCCGTCTTCCTTTTAAAATCCATCTGCACTCAACAGCCTTACGACCATCGAGCTGTTCTGCCAAAGTCTACACTTTGTTTTCATACATGGATCCTCTCTCGGGTTTTATATGGCTTTGAGCCATTCATCGGAATCCGGGCCCACCATCGCTTCTCCATAGCTCGTAGGTTCATTGTTGTCTAGCAACATGACTTCCAAGACAGGATTACGTACCACTCTGAAGTAGTACGCATCCTTGTCATCCCACGAGGTTTGGCAGTGACTTGATCTGAAGTTTCATGATCACTATCATAAGCTTCCACTTCAATTGGTGTAGGTGCCACAGGAACAACTTCCTGTGCCCTGCCATACACTAGTTGAAGAGACGGTTCAATAACCTGATCAAGTCTCCACCATCCTCCCACTCAATTCTTTCGAGAGAAACTTTTCCTCGAGAAAGGACCCGATTCTAGAAAAAATCCCTTATTGCTTTCGGATCTGAGACAGGAGGTATACCCAACTGTTTTTGGGTGTCCTATGAAGATGCATTTATCCGCTTTGGGTTTGAGCTTATCAGGCTGAAACTTTTTCACATAAGCGTCGCATCCCCAAACTTTTAAGAAATGATAGCTTAGGTTTATCTAAACCATAGTTCATACGGTGTCATCTCATCGGAATTACGTGGTGCCCTATTTAAAGTGAATGTGGTTGTCTTTAATGCCTAACCCATAAACTATCGTGGTAATTTGATAAGAGACATCATGGTATGCATCATATCCAATAGGGTGCAGTTATGATGTTCGGACACACCATCACACTATGGTGTTCCAGGCTGTATTAGTTGTGAAACAATTTCCACAATGTCTTAATTCTGTGCCAAACTCGTAATTCAGATATTCATCTCTATGATCATATCATAGATCTTTTATCCTCTTGTCACGATGATCTTTCAACTTCACCCTGAAATTACTTGAACCTTTCAATAATTCAGACTCGTGATTCATCAAGTAAATATACTCAACATCTACTCAAATCATCTGTGAAGTAAGAACATAACGATATCCACTACACGCCTCAGCACTCATTGGACTGCACACATCAAAATGTATTACTTCCAGCAAGTTGCTTTCTGGTTCCATTTTACTGAAACCGAGGCTTTCAGTCATCTTGCCCATGTGGTATGATTTGCATGTCTCAAGTGATTCAAGATCAAGTGAGTTCAAACGGTCCATTTGCATGGAGTTTCTTCATGCATATACACCAATAGACATGGTTCGCATGTCTCAAACTTTTCAAAACGAGTGAGCCCAAAGATCCATCAACATGGAGCTTCTTCATGCGTTTTACACCGATATGACTTACGTGGCAGTGCCACAAGTAGGTGGTACTATCATTACTATCTTTTGGCATGAACATGTGTATCACTACGATCGAGATTCAATAAACCATTCATTTTAGGCGTAAGACCATTGAAGGTATTATTCAAATTAACAGAGTAACCATTATTCTCCTTAAATGAATAACCGTATTGCGATAGACATAATCCAATCATGTCTATGCTCAACGCAAACACCAAATAACAATTATTTAGGTTTAACACCAATCTCGATGGTAGAGGGAGCGTGCGATGCTTGATCATATCAACATTGGAAACACTTCCAACACATATCGTCAGCTCACCTTTAGCTAGTCTCCGTTTATTCCGTAGCTTTTATTTCGAGTTACTAACACTTAGCAACCGAACCGGTATCTAATACCCTGGTGCTACTAGGAGTACTAGTAAAGTACACATCAACACAATGTATATCCAATATACTTCTATCAACCTTGCCAGCCTTCTCATCTACCAAGTATCTAGGGTAATTCTGCTCCAGTGGCTGTTCCCCTTATTACAGAAGCACTTAGTCTCGAGTTTGGGTTCAACCTTGGGTTTCTTCACTAGAGCAGCAGCTGATTTGCCATTTCATGAAGCATCCCTTTTTGCCCTTGCCCTTCTTGAAACTAGTGGTTTCACAACCATCAACAATTGATGCTCCTTGTTGATTTCTACTTTCGTGGTGTCAAACATCGCGAATATCTCAAGGATCATCATATATGTCCCTGATATATCATAGTTCATCACGAAGCTCTAGCAGCTTGGTGGTAATGACTTCGGAGAACCATCACTATTTCATCTGGAAGATCAACTCCCACTCGATTCAAGCGATTGTTGTACTCAGACAATCTGAGCACAAGCACAACAATTGAGCTTTTCTCCTTAGTTTGCAGGCTAAGAAAATCGTCGGAGGTCTTATACCTCTTGACGTGGGCATGAGCATGAAATCCTAATTTCATCCCTCAAAACATCTCATATGTTTCGCGACGTTTCAAAACGTCTTCGGTGCCTCAACTCTAAACTGTTTAACTGAACTATCACGTAGTTATCAAAATTTGTATGTCAGATGTTCCCAACATCCACAGACAACGTTTGAGGTTCAGCACACTGAGCGGTGCATTAAGGACATAAGCCTTCTATGAAGCAATGAGGACAATCCTCAGTTTACGGACCTAGTCCGCATAATTGCTACTATCAACTTTCAACTAATTTTTCTCTAGGAACATATCTAAACAGTAGAACTAAAGCGCGAGCTACGACATAATTTGCAAAGGGTCTTTTGACTATGTTCAGGATAATTAAGTTCATCTTATGAACTCCCACTCAGATAGACATCCCTCTAGTCATCTAAGTGATTACATGATCCGAGTCAACTAGGCCGTGTCCGATCATCACGTGAGACGGACTAGTCAACATCGGTGAACATCTTCATGTTGATCGTATCTTCTATACGACTCATGCTCGACCTTTCGGTCTTCTGTGTTCCGAGGCCATGTCTGTACATGCTAGGCTCGTCAAGTTAACCCTAAGTGTTTCGCATGTGTAAATCTGTCTTACACCCATTGTGTGTGAACGTTAGAATCTAACACCCGATCATCACGTGGTGCTTCAAAACACGAACTGTCGCAAAGGTGCACAGTTAGGGGAGAACACTTCTTGAAATTGTTGTAAGGGATCATCTTATTTACTACCGTCGTTCTAAGCAAATAAGATGTATAAACATGATAAACATCACATGCAATCAAATAGTGACATGATATGGCCATCATCACTTTGCTCCTTTTGATCTCCATCTTCGGGGCTCCATGATCATCATCGTCACCGGCATGACACCATGATCTCCATCATCATGATCTTCATCATCGTGTCTTCATGAAGTTGCCTCGCCAACTATTACTTCTACTACTATGGCTAACGGTTAGCAATAAAGTAAAGTAATTACATGACGTTTAAGTTTACACGCAGGTCATAAATAAATAAAGACAACTCCTATGGCTCCTGCCGGTTGTCATACTCATAGACATGCAAGTCGTGATTCCTATTACAAGAACATGATCAATCTCATACATCACATATATCATTCATCACATCCTTTGGCCATATCACATCACATAGCATACCCTGCAAAAACAAGTTAGACGTCCTCTAATTGTTGTTTGCATGTTTTATGTGGCTGCTATGGGTTTCTAGCAAGAACGTTTCTTACCTACGCAAAGACCACAACGTGATATGCCAATTGCTATTTACCCTTCATAAGGACCCTTTTCATCGAATCCGATCCGACTAAAGTGGGAGAGACAGACACCCGCCAGCCACCTTATGCAACTAGTGCATGTTTGTCGGTGGAACCGGTCTCACGTAAGAGTACGTGTAAGGTTGGTCCGAGCCGCTTCATCCCACGATGCCGCCGAATCAAGATAAGACTAGTAACGGCAAGCATATTGAACAAAATCAACGCCCACAACTACTTTGTGTTCTACTCGTGCATAGAATCTACGCATAGACCTAGCTCATGATGCCACTGTTGGGGAACGTAGCAGAAATTCAAATTTTTCCTACGTATCACCAAGATCTATCTATGGAGAGACTAGCAACGAGGGGAAGGAGAGTGCATCTATATACCCTTGTAGATCGCTAAGCGGAAGCGTTCAAGTGAACGGGGTTGATGGAGTCGTACTCGTCGTGATCCAAATCACCGATGATCCTAGTGCCGAACGGACGGCACCTCCGCGTTCAACACACGTACAGCCCGACGATGTCTCCCACGCCTTGATCCAGCAAGGAGAGAGGGAGAGGTTGAGGAAGACTCCATCCAGCAGCAGCACAACGGCGTGGTGGTGATGGAGGAGCGTGGCAATCCTGCAGGGCTTCACTAAGCACCACGGGAGAGGAGAAGGACTTAGGAGAGAGGGAGGGGCTGCACCAAAGGCATAAGGGGTGTCTCAAGAGGCCCTCCTACCCTCACTATATATAGGGAGCCCAAGGGGGGGTGCGCCAGCCCTAGGAGATCCAATCTCCTAGGGGGCGGCGGCCAGGGGAGGTTTCCCTCCCCCCCAAGGCACCTAGGAGGTGCCTTCCCTCCTTGGGACTCTTCCTTAGGGTTCCCCCTTCACCCTAGGCGCATGGGCCATGAGGGAAGTGGCGCCCCAGCCCACTTTGGGCTGGATCCCTTCTCACTTCAGCCCATGGGACCCTCCGGGATAGGTGGCCCCACCCGGTGGGCCCCCGGGACCCTTCCGGTGGTCCCGGTACAATACCGATGACCCCGAAACTTGTCCCGATGGCCGAAATAGGACTTCCTATATATAAATCTTTACCTCCGGACCATTCCGGAACTCCTCGTGACGTCCGGGATCTCATCCGGGACTCCGAACAACATTCGGTAACCACATACAAACTTCCTTTATAACCCTAGCGTCATCGAACCTTAAGTGTGTAGACCCTACGGGTTCGGGAGACATGCAGACATGACCGAGACGTTCTCCGGTCAATAACCAACAGCGGGATCTGGATACCCATGTTGGCTCCCACATGTTCCACGATGATCTCATCGGATGAACCACGATGTCAAGGACTTAATCAATCCCGTATACAATTCCCTTTGTCTATCGGTACGATACTTACCCGAGATTCGATCGTCGGTATCCCGATACCTTGTTCAATCTCGTTACCCACAAGTCTCTTTACTCGTTCCGTAACACATCATCCCGTGATCAACTCCTTGATCACATTGTGCACATTATGATGATGTCCTACCGAGTGGGCCCAGAGATACCTCTCCGTCACACGGAGTGACAAATCCCAGTCTCGATTCGTGCCAACCCAACAGACACTTTCGGAGATACCCGTAGTGCACCTTTATAGTCACCCAGTTACGTTGTGACGTTTGGTACACCCAAAGCATTCCTACGGTATCCGGGAGTTGCACAATCTCATGGTCTAAGGAAATGATACTTGACATTAGAAAAGCTTTAGCATACGAACTACATGACCTTGTGCTAGGCTTAGGATTGGGTCTTGTCCATCACATCATTCTCCTAATGATGTGATCCCGTTATCAATGACATCCAATGTCCATGGTCAGGAAACCGTAACCATCTATTGATCAATGAGCTAGTCAACTAGAGGCTTACTAGGGACATGGTGTTGTCTATGTATCCACACATGTATCTGAATTTCCTATCAATACAATTCTAGCATGGATAATAAACGATTATCATGAACAAGGAAATATAATAATAATCAATTTATTATTGCCTCTAGGGCATATTTCCAACAAGCGGTACTGCCGCTCCCTACCCAGCGGTACTACCGCGCTGGCGAGGAAGAGAGGGCCCTGGCCCTAGAGCGGTACTACCGCGGGAGAAGAGCGGTACTACCGCTTGGAGTGGTACTACCGCTTCTACTACTGCTTCTAGTACCGCAAAACCCGACACGAGAAAACACCGGTCTCGAATCGAGGCGGTAGTAGCGCGGAACAGCTGCGGTACTACGGCCGAAGCCTGCAAGCGGTACTACCGCCCTGCGGAGCGGTACTACCGCTGAGAGCGGTACTACCGCTTCGTGGAGCGGTACTACCGCTGGAGAGCTTCGGCGGTACTACCGCTGTAGACCGCGGTACTACCGCTGGCACAGAATGGAGCAGGTACGGAAGAGAAGGGGCAGCTCCAAAGATGCGGAAGGAAGACGACGGGTGTGATAGGGATGTGTACGTGTTGATTCCACCCTAGTCTTACCAAAGCGGATCCCCTCTTGATAGTACGGTGACTCCTACGAAACTAGTCCACCAACAACGAAACGAAGGAGCTGCACCGTCTTGAATAAAACATCGAGGGTAGGAAATCGTCTCGTGCCAATGGATGAATCTCTGAAAGAACTTAACGCACACGATTAGTCCGCAAAAGCATTGTCATCAATCACCAAAACCACTTGGGGATAAATATGCCCTTACAATCTCCCCCTTTTTGGTGGATTGATGACAATACGGGATTTGCACAAACAAGAAAGATATGGGACAAGCGCAAAAACCCACCGTCCTAAAATGTAGATGGGCTCCCCCTAGATGTGTGCTATCTCGATAAGTGCTTTGGACTACATGGCACACATACTAGGATCAACGCTCCCCCTACATTTTAGAGACCGACCAAACACCTAAGCATGATATATGAGAGGAGCATAGATAAACTAACAAGATAAGCATGCAACTCATAAGATATGGTGACATAGATAATGATACTGGAAAAAAAGGTAGCATATGTCTCACACCATATGACGGGGACTTAGGTCTTACGGAGACGAACCAACATAGGTCTCACTGACACAAACCAATCAAAGCAAATAGCGAGGAAACCACAAACACCACAAACACAGAAGACGGAAGACACAAAGCACAAATCCCTAAACTCTCTCCCCCTTTGGCATCGAAACACCAAAAAGGAGAGGGAGTGTTGCTACGGCTCCAGGTGATAGCAGAGACGGACACACACATCAGATGTCAGCGGGATCATCTGCGCCACCATCGTCGGTCGGGAAGTGCTCAGCATCAGAATCAGTCCACGGGCAGTGCTGCTGAATCCACTCCTCCTCCTCAATAAGCTGGTCCTCAGATCCACTGTTAACTGTAGCACCCAACTGACGCATGAGCTCCTTGTGGCGACCTCGAGCCTTCTTCTCAGCCACATGAGTCATGTACTGACCGTGAGCCTCCATGCAGAACAACTTCTCCATCTTAGACTTGAGCTTCTTTGCCCAAGAGGGCTCTGTCGCAGAGGGCATGTAGTCATCATCATCATCCTCAGCCCCAGACTCCTCCTCGGTCTCCATGGCAGTAGCAGACGAAGGAACTCCAGTCTTGGGGGCTTGAGTGCCCCAGTTATCCTTCTTCCTCAGACGCTTGATGTCGTGAGAAACCAACTCTCCAGTCTCCAGCATTACCTTGGGATAGACACGAGCCCAGGCCTTCTCAATAAGCAGCATGATGAACGGATCATAAATCGGGCACTTGCGCTCGGAGATAGCAGACAACAGCTCAGACCACATAACATGAGAGATATCCAGTGACTCTCCGGTGTTCTGTTCCTTCTGACGCTGGCAGAAGAGAAGCATGTCTACTAGATAGGAGTGAACCTGATCCAGATTCCCGATACGAGGGAAAAGAGTCTCTCTGAAGATACGGTGAAGGATATCCAGATAGGCAGGCAGCTCATAAGTTTCCTTCTTCGTCTCATGGTTGATCCTCAAGGTGCAGTAGGGCCAGAGAGCTTGCTTGTGAGTGGCGTTGGTGTTGCGGTGTGGGCGAAAGCCAATAGGAGACCCAAGTCCTAGATCTTGTACCCCAATCAGCTCCATAAAAGCTTTCCACTTGACTGAAAGCAGCTTGCCATTGGTCATCCAAGTCAGTGTCCTGTCCTCATCAGTCCCGAGATGAACTGTTGCATAGAATTGAGCCACAATATCAGCATCATAGTCTTTGTTGAATAGCATGATCCCAAGAATGTTCAGTTGAGTGCACATCGCAAGAGCTTCACCAAAATACTCAGGATCCTTCTCCATGTGGTCGGTGTCGATGGAGTGCATGTTGACAAAGAGATTCTTCTTGGCCTTGAGAACATCAAAGAAGATGGCAAACTGGAACCTGTTCTAGAACGGACGGTTGACCAAACTGGGATCTTGGTCAGCCTCATAGGGGTTGCGGCGACGCCTTGCCCAGAACTCCTTGGGTTGCATTTCTGTCATGGTTTTGCCAGCGTGCTTCGGCTTAACACCAGTCTTCTTTTGGAGTTGAGGTGGAGGTGGGGGTGGAGCACTAGAGGAACCTCCGGTAGACTCAGTGGTGCGGTAGCGCTTGGACGTGGCACGACCGGGGTTGACACGACGAGCCGGATGCTCAGGAAGCTCATCACCTGGAACCACACACAAGAACACGCAAACAACCAGAAAGAACGAGCATAAGCCACAAAACACAAGCAAAAAGATCACTGAGAGGTAAAAGCATAGTGGAAGCTGGTAGGGAGCGGCAATACCACGATCTGCTAGCGGTAGTACCGCTCCACAGAGAGCGGTAGCACCGCTCCAAGCGGTAGTACCGCCCTGGAGAGGGTGGTAGTACCGCTCGAGACGGGGAGACAGCAGTTTCCTACTACCGTGGTCAGATCCGGCACTACCGTCCTACCAAATTCAAAAATACTCCAACCAAACATCAATCCAACCTGCCTAGAAGCATTCTCCATCCTACTCAAGCCTAGATTTGGCCAAAAATCTAGAGATGAAACTGCTACTGCCCCTAGCTAGATTGGAAATCTAGACAAGAAGAACGAGGGAACGGGGGCAATACCGGCATCCATGGCAAGAGGACAAGATGGGGATCGTCTCCACCGAAGGAAATGGAGAGGGACGCCCCGGAGAGGGAGATCCGCCGGAGCCCTCCCGCGGCGCCGGTTGCTGGAGAGAGAGGAACAGAATGAGGGGCGTGCGAATGGGTATGGGGGAGAAGAAACTCCCCCTGCCCCGATATAACCCCCTGCCCGCGCCTCACAGCGGTAGTACCGCGCTGGAGGGCGGTAGTACCGCTCGCCAGCAGCGGTAGTACCGCCAGCAACCAAAAAAAAACTGCCTCTAGACAAAACTCAAGCACAACAAAAAGAACGGAAAGCAAGATCAAGAAAAAGACCAACACGGCAACACACACACTAACCAAGATCCAGAACCCACTCCTTCAAGACAACCACACGAAAGAAGAGCGAGCTCTGGCCTCTCTCAAGAGAGGGCGGTGGCCGGAGCCACCTATGTTTGAGTCAATTGGTATGGCACCGCGAAGAATTATCCTTGGGCCCATGACCAAAACTCGTCTTTGAAGCACAAGTACCATCAAAAATGGCTAATGTGAAAGAGTTGATCGTTTTATGCATAATGGGGGGAGGGAGAGTTCATTGAGAGAACAACACTCCCCCTATGTCCATGCCTACACCTAAACTAGACAACAAGATGAGTGTGGTGGGGGGTGCAAGGGTTCAAGTCACATTGCTCGAATCAACGATATTTAGCTCATGCCTTAACTCGCGAAATCTTGCTTCATCCAAGGGCTTCGTGAAAATATCTGCAAGGTTATCATGAGTGTTGACATACTTGAGCTCGATCTCCCCTCGCCTAATGTGATCCCGGATGAAATGATACCGAATCTCAATATGCTTCGTCTTGAAGTGTTGCACCGGGTTGAGAGAAATCTTGATGGCACTTTCGTTGTCACATCAAAGAGGCATTTTGTCACAAATGATACCATATTCCTTTAAAGTTTGCCTCATCCATAAGATTTGTGCACAACAACTACCGGCCGCCACATACTCCGCTTCGGTGGACGAGAGAGACACACAACTTTGCTTCTTGGAAGACCAACTCACCAAAGAGCACCCAAGAAACTGGCACCCTCCGGAAGTGGACTTCCTATCCACTTTGTCTCCCGCCCAATCAGAATCCGTAAATCCTTCAAGCTTGAAGTTTGCTCCTCTTGGGTACCATAAGCCAAAGTTTGGGGTATGAGCCAAATATCGAAAGATTCGCTTGACCGCCACATAGTGACTTTCCTTCGGTGCGGCTTGAAACCCTGCACACATCCCCACACTCAACATGATATCCGGTCTAGATGCACAAAGGTAAAGCAAGGAGCCAATCATGGAGCGATATACCTTTTGATCCACCGCTTTACCATTGGGATCGATGTCAAGTTGGAACTTGGTAGGCATTGGTGTAGTAGCCGGCTTGACATCACTTAGCTTGAATCTTTTAAGCATGTCTTTAGTGTATTTGGCTTGGTTGATGAAGGTTCCTTCTCTTCTTTGTTTGATGTCAAAACCAAGGAAGAACTTCAACTCTCCCATCGAAGACATCTTGAACTTGGAGGTCATGAGAGCGGCAAATTCCTCATTGAAAGCTTTGTTAGGAGAACCAAAGATAATATCATCAACATATAGTTGGCATACAAACAACTCCCCTATGACATTCTTAGTAAAAAGAGTGGGGTCGATTAGCCCCACCTCAAATCCACGATCTTGTAACAACTCGGTAAGGTGGTCATACCACGCACGTGGGCCTTGTTTAAGGCCATAGAGTGCCTTATCGAGTTGATACACATGATCCGGAAAGTAGGGATCCTTGAACCAGGGGGGTTGCTTGACATGGACCAACTCATTAATAGGACCATTAAGAAAAGCACTTTTCACATCCATTTGTTGCAACTTAAAGTTGTGATGGGAAGCATAGGCAATCAACAAACGTATGGATTCAAGACGAGCAACAGGAGCAAAGGTTTCACCGTAGTCGATACCCTCGACTTGGGAGTAGCCTTGTGCCACCAATCTTGCCTTGTTGCGAACGATGTTCCCATGAGCATCTTGCTTGTTCTTGAAGATCCATTTGGTCCCAATGACGTTGTGGTCTCCCGATGGCCTTGGCACCAATCTCCATACTTTGTTGTACTCGAAGTTGTTGAGTTCTTCATGCATGGCATTGAGCCAATCCGAGTCTTCGAGCGCCTCATAGACCTTTTGGGGTTCAACACAAGAAACAAACGCGTGATGTTCACAATAGTTTGCTAATTGTCTACGAGTGCTTACCCCCTTTCTTAGGCTTCCAACCACATTTTCCATGAGATGGCCTTGGGTGGTGAGCTTGGAAGCAATCTTCGCGGCACGACGCTCTAATTCCTCCTCGGGTGTGGAAGGAGGAGGGTTGACTTGATCATCTTGAGCGCCGTCTTGAGCTTGTTCTTGATCTTGAGCTTGCTCTTGATCTTGAACTTGCTCGAGGGGGAGAACTTGACCTTGGGCATCATTTCGAGGTTCACCACCATCTTGAGGTTGATCTTGCCCTTGGTCTTGTTCAAGAGGTTGAGGGCCTTCACTTTGTTCTTCGGAAGCGTGTGGGTCTTGGTGAGGTGATGGCTCCACTTGCGTAGAGCATTGTCCTTCTCCTTCGACCACAAGGGGTTCCTCAATGGGTAGAATTTGACCAATACCCATTCTTCTTATGGCTTGGGGAGGAATTTCATCACCTACATCACAAGTACCACTTTGCTCCACTTGGGAGCCGTTATTTTCATCAAACTCCACGTTACACGTCTCCTCAATGAGTCCGGTGGACTTGTTGAGAACACGGTAAGCATGAGAGTTTGTAGCATAACCAACAAATATGCCCTCATGAGCTCTAGCCTCAAATTTAGACAACCGAACACCTTTCTTGAGAATGAAACACTTACAACCGAACACCCGGAAGTACTTGAGGTTGGGCTTGTTGCCGGTGAGTATCTCATAAGGGGTCTTGTTCAAGCCTTTGCGGAGATAGAGCCGATTGGATGCATGACATGCGGTGTTGATGGCTTCGGCCCAAAAGTTGTATGGAGACTTGAAATCCGCCATCATGGTCCTTGCCGCATCCATCAACGTCCGGTTCTTCCTCTCCGCTACACCATTTTGTTGAGGGGTATAAGGTGCAGCATATTGATGCTTGATCCCCTCATCACTGAGAAACTCATCCAAGGTGTAGTTCTTGAACGCGGTGCCGTTGTCACTTCTTATTGTCAAGATCTTTGCATTATGTTGACGTTGAGCTTCATTTGCAAAGTCGATGATGGTTTGTTGAGTCTCACTCTTCCTCTTGAAGAAGTATACCCAAGTGTATCTCGAATAGTCATCCACAATCACCAAGCAATACTTTCTACCTCCAAGACTATCAAAAGATGGAGGCCCAAAGAGATCCATGTGAAGGAGCTCCAAGGGTCTCTTCGAGTAGATGATGGTTGAAGGAGGGTGAGCCTTTTCATGAAGCTTTCCTTCGATACAAGCACTGCAAACACGATCTTTGGCAAAACTAACATTTGTTAGTCCACGAACATGGTCCCCCTTGAGAAGACTTTGCAAAGATCTCATATTGACGTGGGCCAAACGGCGATGCCAAAGCCATCCCACGTCAACTTTAGCCATTAGGCATGTCGCGGTCTTAGTGGGTCGCTCCGAAAAGTTAATCACATAGAGACCGTTCTCGACATGCCCAACAAAGGCTACTTTAAGAGTCTTTCTCCACAAGAGGGCCACGGTATCAATATCAAAGAAAGTAGCAAAACCCATGAGTGCAAGTTGACGAACAGAAAGCAAATTGTATGCAAGGGACTCAACAATCATGACTTTCTCGATCGTTAGATCATGAGAAATGACAACCTTGCCGAGACCCAATACCTTAGAATGTGATGCATCACCCCACTCGACATTGGTGGGCATAGATGGAATCTCTTGCACGTCCACCACCAAGTCCTTGCTCCCGGTCATATGATTTGTTGCTCCACTATCGAGCAACCATGATCCCCCACCGGAAGCAAACACCTACAAGAGATCAATGCTTGGTTTTAGGTACCCATTTAGTAATGGGTCCTTTGATGTTAGTAACAAGGGTCTTGGGAACCCAAATAGACCACTCAATGTACTCATAAGGGGAACCAACAAATTTAGCATAAACATGTCCATCACTAGCACGGCACAACACATATGACGGGTTAAAGTCGCCGGCTTTGTTTGAGGAAACGCTCTTGCCCTTTTGGACATCAACTCCCTTCACTTTTTCCTTCTTCTCCTTAGGAGTACCCTCTCCCTCTTTCACAAACGTTTGCTTGAGAGGAGGGGGACGTTTGGTCTTGTTGTTCTTCTTCTTCTTGCTCTTGGACTTGGGTGGAAACCCAATTCCTTCCTTGGCCACAACTTCCTTTTGATTGCTCAAAAGGTCGTTGAGGTTTTTCTCACCTTGAATGCATGTCACAAGGCCTTTCTCAAGTTGATCCTTCAACTTGGCATTCTCCTCCACAAGATGCACATGCTCACAACACGGGTTAGTAGCATATGCATTATCAATTAATACCATATGAGGAAAGGTGGCCTTTTCCTTGATTAGCTTAACTTGGAGTTGAGCATGAGACTCCTTGAGGTTAGCATGAGCACCCTTCAAGACCTTGTGGGCCTTGTCAAGTACCTCAAACTCCTCTTTGAGTCTAGCATGATCAACCCCAAGTTTAGCCTTCTCGGAAGTTAGCACACGAGACACGACAAGAGCATGATCAAGATCTTTCTTTAACTTAGCATGGTCATCATTGTGTGACTCCTCAAAAGTCAAACGATGCACACGCTCTTCCTCGAGAGCATTAGAGATATCTCATCGGCATAGTCACGACTATGACTTTCCATCTTAGAGATGGTTTCTTCGTGAGCCTCGATCATGTCATTGGCCTCACCAAGTTGTTCCAAGAGAGCAACAAAGTGCTTCTTGGACTTACCCTTGAGCTTACTCATAAAAGACTCAAATTCATTCACTTCCTCATTAGACTCAACATGTTCATCAATGCAATCCTCCAAGGAGGGATTAGTAATGATGGTGGTTGTGATGTTGGGGGTTACCTTGTTTGAAGCTTTAGCCATGAGGCACTTGGTGGTGATGTTTTCATTGGGTGAATCAAAGAGAGACACCGGGGGAGTAGTAGCAATGGCAATGGATGCCATGGCCATTGCTTCTCCACTTTCATCATCATCGTCATCCTCTTGGTATTCTTCTTGATCCACCAACCCACGAGTTGGAGTCTTCTTGGCGAAGTTGTTCCTGTTGGGGAAGGACTTGGCTTTGTCTTTTCGAATGAATTTTCCACCATTGTCTTCCCGCTTCTCGTAAGGACAATCCGCAACGAAATGGCTCACATTGCCACAGTTGAAGCAAGTTCTAACTCATTGCTTGCCCTTGAAGCCACTTGAGTTGTTCTTGTTGAAGTTGGGTCTTGTATTCTTCTTGCTCCAAAATTGTCTTGAAGCAAGGGCCATGTGCTCATGATAATCATACTTGGTGTCTTCGGGATTGCTCTCCTCATCTTCCACTTCTTCCTCTTCTTCCATGATGACCTTGGACTTCAAAGCAAGATTGGGCTTCTTTGCCCTTTGAGAACGGAGCACCGCATTGTTGGCGGTCTTGTCCAAGATGCTCATTGCAACGAACTCATCCAACACTTCACTTGAGGTCATGGAGTGGAAGTCTGGTCTTTGACGGATGACGGAGGACATGGCCTTGTTGTAGGGAATCATGGCCTTGAGGAACTTGCGCTTGATCCAATTGTCATCCGTGTCCTTGCTTCCATGATCTCGGAGTGAGACCGCGAGTTTGGTCACTCTTCGAAAGAGCTCACGAGGTTCTTCATCTTCTTTCATTGCAAACTCATCGGCCTCATCTTGCACCACTTCATAGTTGGAGCGTTGAATGCTAGCACTTCCTCGATAGAGAGACTCAACACATTTCCATGCTTCTTTAGCCATGGCATGAGGTCGAAGATGAGGGAGATCTTCGGGAAGGATTGCATCTTGGATGATGAAAAGAGCACTCTCATTGAATTGATTGTCCACGGCTTCTCGAGGGGTGAAGTTGCTTGGGTCATGAGGATAAAAACCTTCTTCAATGATTCTCCAAAGGTTAGTGTTCACATGTTCTAAATGATACTTAAAGCGATAGACCCAAGAATCAAAATCTTCATGTTTCTCATATTTAAGAGGAGGACCGGCATGATTCAAATGAGTGGAGGGGATTGGCCCTCCATAAATTGGAGGTTCCACATGGGCAAAGATGCCGGTACCATTTCTACCACTAATAGAAGGACTCTTTTCAATGTTAGCTTCCCCCTTGTCAGAGGTAGCATCCGTCACCTTGTTGGTGGGATCACCCACTTTCATCGGCGAGGTAGATTGTTTAAGTCCTTCTAGGAATTCCTTAAACATGTCCTTGACCTTGGTCGTCATGGAGGTTTTCAATGTTTCCAAAGCCACATTGAATTCCTCACGTGAGATCGAGTTACCCCCATCTCCCGTAGATGAGATCGGATTCGCACCGGAGTGCTCTCCCACCTCATCTACGACATCAACCATACTCTTCGGACGGTAAAGCCCTTAAAAAGAGATGAGGCTCTGATACCAATTGAAAGGATCGATATGGTTGACTAGAGGGGGGGGGGGTGAGTAGGCAACTAACAATTTTCAAGCTTTTCTTTACTAAATTAAACTTTGCGACAAAATAGGTTGTCTAGATATGCGACTAGGTGAGCAACCTATATGATGCAAAACCAACTAGCACATAAGCAAGCAAAGGAAACAACACAAGTAGGCTAGCAAGAGTAAAGGCACGAAGTAACCAAGAGTGGAGCCGGTGGAGACGAGGATGTGTTACCAAAGTTCCTTCCTTTTAAGGGGAAGTACGTCTCCGTTAGAGCGGTGTGGAGGCACAATGCTCCCCAAGAAGCCACTAGGGCCACCGTATTCTCCTCACGCCCTCACACAATGCGAGATGCCGTGATTCCACTATTGGTGCCCTTGAAGGCGGCGACCGAACCTTTACAAACAAGGTTGGGGCTATCTCCACAACAATTGGAGGCTCCCAACAACACCACGAAGCTTCACCACAATGGAGTATGGCTTCGAGGTGACCTCAACCGTCTAGGGTGCTCAAACACCCAAGAGTAACAAGATCCGCTAGGGATAAGAGAGGGAATCAAATTTATCTTGGTGGAAGTGTAGATCGGGTCCTTCTCAACCAATTTCGAGCAAATCAACAAGTTTGATTGGCTAGGGAGAGAGATCGGGCAAAAATGGAGCTTGGAGCAACAATGGAGCTTTGGGGGAAAGAGGTGGGTCAACTTTGGGGAAGAAGACCCCTTTATATAGTGGGGGAAACAATCCAACCGTTACCCCACTGTACATCCCCGCACAGAGCGGTACTACCGCTAGGGCAGGGCGGTACTACCGCTGAGAGTGGTACTGCCGCTTCCTACCCAGCGGTACTACCGCGCTGGCGAGGAAGACAGGGCCCTGGCCCTAGAGCGGTGCTACCGCGGGAGAAGAGCGGTACTACCGCTTGGAGCAGTACTACCGCTTCTAGTACCGCAAAACCCGACACGAGAAAACATCAGTCTCGAATCGAGGCGGTAGTAGCGTGGAACAGCAGCGGTACTACGGCCGAAGCCCACAAGCGGTACTACCGCCCTGCGGAGCGGTACTACCGCTGAGAGCGGTACTACCGCTTCGTGGAGCGGTACTACCGCTGGAGAGCTTCGGCGGTACTGCCGCTGTAGACGGCGGTACTACCGCTGGCACAGAACGGAGCAGGTACGGAAGAGAAGGGGCAGCTCCAAAGATGCGGAAGGAAGACGACGGGTGTGATAGGGATGTGTACGTGTTGATTCCACCCTAGTCTTACCAAAGCGGATCCCCTCTTGATAGTACGGTGACTCCTACGAAACTAGTCCACCAACAACGAAACGAAGGAGCTACACCGTCTTGAATAAAACACCGAGGGGAGGAAATCGTCTCGTGCCAATGGATGAATCTCTGAAAGAACTTAACGCACATGATTAGTCCGCAAAAGCATTGTCATCAATCACCAAAACCACTTGGGGATAAATATGCCCTTACATAGGGAGAGAGAGAATCCCCTTGACGGAAGCCCTTCTTGGCAGAAAAAACATCACCAAGCTCTCCATTCATTAAAACACGTGACTTGCCAGTGGATAGGAGGGAAGAAATCCATTGTATCCACCTCTGCGGGAAGCCTCGAGCTTGAAGAATCTGCAAAAGGCAGCTCCAACTCACACTATCGAAGGCCTTTTGAAAGTCCAACTTTAAGGCGGTAACTGGCAGCTTTCTTTTGTGAGCGGCTTGAACCATCTCAGTGGCTAGGGCAAAGTTTTCAATGATCGAACGGCCTTTCAAAAAACCGGATTGCAGGGGGTGCACCAAATCTGGAATATGGCGTTGAAGCCTGTTTGTTAAAACCTTGGAGGACAATTTTGGCAAGCTGTGAACCAAGGAGATAGGTCTGTAGTCGCCCAGGGCAAGCGGGGTATCTTTCTTAGGCAGCAAAGTGATATAGGCCATATTAATACCTTTGAGCGAAACATTGTTTGCATGGAAAGCAGAGAAGAACTTTAGGATATCGTCCTTAATCAGGTGCTTAAAGGCCTTGTAGAACTCATTGGTGAAACTGTCCGGGCCAGGGCTCCTATTATTTGGGGCCCCATTGATGGCAACCACAATCTCAGCCCAAGTAAAAACATCCACTAGCTCGGACAGGTCCGTTGGCGCATATAAGGAGCTGAGTTGAACTGTAGGCAAAGACACCGCTGGCTGACCCAGCAGGCTTTTGAAGTAGCTAGTAGCCATGGACAACTTGAGGTTGTTCTGGTAGATCTCAACGCCATCTTGAATAAGGACCCTAACTTTATTTCTGCGGGCCTGGCAGTTAGCAGCAGCGTGAAAGAACTGGCAGCTTTCATCTCTAGAGACGCACCAACGAATCTTGGCGCGGCGACACCAAAGAGCAGCTTGCCATAAAACTAACTGCTCGGCCTTGGCAGAGGCGATCTCCCGAAGCACAACTTCAAGAGTTGAGAGGGGGCACCTTTCCTCAACAGCATTCAGGAAATTCACCACATGCTTGTTGTTATCTATGTAAACTCTTAGGCTAGATTTCTTCCGGCTCCAAGCGCGAATGGCAGCTCTGACTCTTCTCATCTTGAAACTGATGACAGAAGCTGGAGAAAGCATGGTTCTGTGGCCCCTAGTCCAGCTGTCAGATATGATGCTCCTAGTTTCTTCCATAGCAAGCCAGTGGTTTTCCATCCTGAATAAGCTGCTTCTCCTGGCGCTAGTATCAAACTGAACCAGAACAGGTGTGTGGTCAGAAGTAGTGGCCGGCACGACGGCGGCAGTGGTCTGCAGGAAACCCAGGTTCCAAAAAGCATTGACCAACACCCGATCCAACCGAACCAGCGTAGGGGTGTCTCTTTTGTTGGACCAGGTGAAAATTCTGTTATCCAGCTGAATATCATACAGGACGTTATCTCTGACCCAGGCATTGAAAGTTTCCATGACACTCCATTTGATAGCACCTCTGGATTTTTCAGAAGCAAAACGGTACATGTTGAAATCACCCGCGACCATCCACGGGGTCTCAGCTGGCACTGCAATATTATTCATAGCTTCAAAGAAAAGTGGTCCCTCCCGATTCAAACAGGGAGCATACACTGATGTGAGCATGAAAGCATCCTTGGTAGTTGTGGAGGAAAAGTTGACAGTAACATGATACTTGTGTATCGAGACTGGCTGGCCAGTCACCATGGTTGAGTCCCAGGCAACAAGAATGCCCCCTGAGGCACTATCAGCAGGGGAGGCCGCATGAATATAGAGATTGGCAGTAAGAAAGCTGTGTAGCTTGAACAGAGCGAGAGCTTGCAGTTTTGTCTCCTGCAAACACACAATGCTAGGGCGGCAAGAGGTTAGAACATCACAAACTAGCGAGCATTTGTCATCATCACCCAAACCACGAACATTCCAGATAAGAATCTTCATAATATAAGTAAGAGCGTACAACCCATGGAAGAGATGAGAAAAAACAGGCGCATGATCAACAAGAACAGACTACTGATAACATGGAGCCCATAAAAGGGACGAAGGTGGACTCGATACAAACTGACTGAAGAACAAAGCAGCAGCAGCAGCAAGCTGGCTTGGAGAGTACCTAACTGCAGACTTAGACTGACCATAAGGTAAAAAGCAGAGCAATGAGCTAACTTAGCAAAGAGCACAACTAAATCAGGTAGCAGTGGAAAGCATTTACAGATGCATGCACTACTCATCGATAACATTGGAGGCGCGCTGGCTGACAGTAGCGGAGTTGCTGACAGAAGCACCTGCCGGCTCGCGTGCACGGGCTTGGTCCAAGATGGCATCGGCGTTGAGGTCAAAGTGCAGAGCAATCTTCTTGAGCTTACCCCTGGTCAGAGGCGCGGGCGTGCCCAACAGCGGCAGCTTCAGGAGACCAGCCACCACCACTTCCTTGGCTTTCTTGCGTCTTGAGGAAGAACCACTTGAGCGGCTGCCAGAGGAGCTGCCGCTGGAGGCAGAGGCAGCAGCCTTACGCTTGGAGGCGCGCTCCACCGAGCCCAGGCGGATCCCGTCGTACGCAGCGTGAATGCGGGGGCTGCGACGGGGGAACGAAGGAACATCCACCGGCACCTAGACGGGCTGGCCATCAAGGGGCTGCCCAGCGGGGCCAGAGGGAGGGGCGTTCTGCTCCGCCGGTCCAGAAGCAGGCCCGAAGTTGAGGTCGAGGGCCTGCACCTGGGCAACCGCAGCCAGCCCGAGCGAGGAACTGATGAGAAGCGCAGGCAAAGGGAAAAGCTGGAGCGTAGGCGGAGATCTGAAGAGGTCGCTGGCCTCGGGCTCGCGCGGTGGCGCGCGGCAGCTGCAGAACGCCGTAGCGATGTGGGAGGGGAGCGCAGCGCAAGCCCCATGCCTGAGATCTGTGGCCGCCACCGGAGACAAGTATCCGATGGGCAGCACCCCAGGTTTTGGACGCGGCACATGGGCCGCGGGCCGCGTGCACACCGGCCGCGACGTGAGGATTTGGTGGGCCCGCATGTGATCATGGCCCGGAAAAAGAGATTCAAAAGAAGGGATGTCACCACCAACTAGGGAGAGCGGAGGCCCAACAGCAGGAAGCAGGCCTGCTGGCACATTGGGCTTGGGCGGGTGCTTGGACTCGATTGCCGGCAGAAGCGGCAGCGTGCGGGCACACAACCCACCGTCCACTTCCTTGGGCCAGAATTTGAAGAGAAGAGAGCGACAGCTTTCCCGCGCAAGCAAACCCGCGAGGTAATCAAAGCACGGGAAGTAGCCGTCGTCCACCGCCACCGGGTTGACAGGCACGACGCCGGAGGCGGAGCGGCAGTTGCTGAGCTCCAACTGGAAAGAGAAGGTCATTGCCTCAAGGTCGAAGGAGACTGTGGCGCGCGGCTTACGCACGTCAGCCGCCAGGAGCGAGGAGAGTAGGCAATGCCGGCCCTCATCCTCATGCTCGATCTGCGCCGCCGTGGGAAGGGAAAAAACCGCACCCTTGGCTATCTTGGGCTTAAAGGAGATCTTCAGCATCGCCATGCAGTCTCCAACAGAGGCGAGGTGCGGGTGCAGAAAAGCCCTGAAGGCCCTGTCTGCCATGCCGAGGCCATCCGCTGCCTGGCCAGGCCCTGCCGCAGAAGCCCGAGGATGAGCGTGTCCTTGGCGGGGGGGGGGGGCGGGCGAGCGGACGAAGATCGCCGAAATCACTGTCGACACGGCCAGCAGGACGGGCGGAGCAGAAGGGGCACCTAGCGAGCGAGTGACGTCCCAGACCTCATTGATAACGATGTCGGCGCCATCAATGCGGTGGAGCGTCATGTGGTGCGGGATGTGCTGAAGGGCCTCCACCTTGACTAGCGCAAAGATGCTCGAAAACTCGCTGCCATGCAAACAGGCATGCTCAACCCTGAAGAGGCTGGCGAAGCCAGCTACGCTTGCCGCGACGCCCCGCCTGTTCCAGAGCTCGAGGGGCATCTTCTCCAAAGAAATGTTCACCACATGGCGAAAGGAGAAGGAGAATGCGTTGTCGCCCGCATTGTGAGGCAGAATGTGAACGAAGCGGCTTCCAACCTCCAGCAGGCTGGCGCGCATGGCGCGGGCCTGCTCGGACTCCCGTTGGAACACCACAAAGACGGTGCCCACAGTAGAGCCAGTGAAACAGACCGCCGTAATGCCGAGCAGCTACCGGAAAACACGGCGTAGCCATGGCAGGAACGCAGCCCTAGGAGGGGAGATGTTGACCAAGCAAACTAGGGAGTTCTGGTCGGAGACCATGGGATAGTGGACATCTAGCAAGGTGGGGCGACCAAGCACAACAGGCTCCATGGCAAGGCGGGGAGGAGGGAGTGAGGGCTCAGGGTTAGACGAAGAGGGGGCAGGTCAGGCAAGGGGACGAAGGTAGTGGTGTCTACACAAGAGACGGTGTGGGTATCGGTATTTAAGGCTGCAAGCGAGGGCGGGGTAGAGCGCAAGGAGCGAAGGGGGCACTGGAAGCTAAGGTGGCCAACGGCGCGGCAGAGCCAGCAAACAGTCGGATCCCGGCAATCCCGCCTGCGATGACAAAGCGAGAGGCACCAGAAGCAGCGGCGGTACAGGTCCCTGGGCTTCCCGTATCTAAAAAGCAGATTAGGCGCCGCACTCGAGGCAGGAGCAGAAGCAAATTTGGCAGGATTAGAGAGCAAAGCGTCTCTATAGGGGGTGGGGCCGCTCAAGGTCAGAGGAGTCGACTGGTCTCCGTCTTGGTCAGCCGAAACGTTGCCATGTGAACCGACATGATCAAAAGGATGATCTACCGTGGATTGGCTACAAGGCGGCGGCGCCAGCGGAGTTAAGGAGCTGCCGCAGGCAATCGATTGATTACACTCGGGCGGGCTGCTGCATGCAGCAGAGAGCTTAGTGGAAAGGCAAGCGCTGGCTCCCCCGAAAACCTGGGCATGCGAGGGGGAAGCAATCAAGCGATCACTACCCTGATGCCTAGGCGCGGAGCCAGGGCGGGGCCCAAGCAGGGACGGCAGCAAAGAGTTGGCGAGCCAAGCATCATGGCGTGAACAGGTCACGGGCTCAGACGCGTGCATGGCAAGCGGACGTGCAGAAAGGGCCGAGCTGGAAAGCGACATCCTAACAGAAATGATGCCGGACCTCCAGCAATCGCGGAGCACGATCTCTTTGGCAATGCAGCCATGCGCGACATGGAAAAGAAAAAGACCGTGCTGACGACAGCTGACCCCGTAGCCGTTGGCGTGGCCTCCGAACCAGCTAACCAGGAGCGAGGCAAAGAACGCAGTGGAGAACGAAGCACCGTCGTTGAGAACGGCGGCCAGCACGCCGACGGGGCGGTAGCGACCCGCCACCGCCTCAACAGTCCCGCCGCCATACTTGGCCAGCATGGCATCCTCGAAGCAGAGACCAACCATGGAGCCCTGCATGCAGCAGGCAGAAGCCGGCAGCCAGCGAAGCTAGGGCAAACTAGAAGCGAGCAGAACATGCATCAAGGAGGGAGAGGGGGGAGACATGCATCAAGGGGGGAGAGGAGAGGCAAGCATCAAACCGGAGAGGGGTTGCAGCTCAGACTTACACCAGAAGAACTTACAGCGGAGGTTCGAGGCCGGCCGGTGAGAAGACAAAGTTGTAAGCAGCTCGTGAGCTAAACCCCGATGGTGGCGCGGCGGAGCACTCAGCGGGAAGTGGCTGCCGTGGCTAGGAGCATCGCACGACAGGAAGGTGGACGTCATGTCCACGCGGACCACGACGTGTTCTGTGGCCGCCGGCGCCGGAGAGGCGGACGGCAGGAGTGCACGCGCCTCCTAGCTCTCCTCACTGAGGTCGCTCCGTGTCATGCGGTTCATCTAGTTCCTTCCCCGGTCTCTCATGTTATACAAAATTCAGTGGAGAAACTCATCTCAAGGTTTCCTCTTCCTGTGACGGGACGTCCTACGCTAGGTCATAAGGTAGATGCAGTCTTCACGCTGCCAGCGCAGACAAGGAGCGACTCAGAGCAGCCTAGGCTGACAAACAGAGCATGCCCCATCAGCGTATCCACCTTGTTCCACCACCCACTATTCAGGTCTGCTGCTTCAAAGACTTCGATCCGAAGCCGTGTTGGCACAAAATGGATGGTATCCAGATCAACCTGTCGTTCCACCAGCAGCAACAGATCTCCGGACCTGACCAGGTAGAAGAAGCAGCAGATTTGTACTCCCTCTGTTCCATAATATAAAAACGTTTCTCAAGCTAGCTGGCAGTCGAGCAAGGGTCTCGTGGCGTGCTTTGTATGCATTGGACGGATCTTACACCGCCTTGCTTGTCGCTGACGTCCAGAACATGGAGCTCCGGTGATCGTTGGCTTTCATCATCCAGGCCGAGCATCATTAGAGTTATTTACCCAAAACCATCACACTTGGGGCTAGGGTAACAACTTCATACCACATTGAAGGCAGGGCACAAAAAAAAAATCAAAAATGCGCCTAATGCGTGACGCGGAGCACTGACGTTTCAATTTGGACTTGAAAACAGTGAAACCGACAGATGGGGCCCGCCTGTCAGGATGAGGTGTGCTTGTGTGGACAATATGCTGGGTTGGACGAGGGTCCCACTTGTCAGTGACTCAAGTGTTTATTAATTTTTCACCTTTTCTTTTTCATTCTTCCTTGTTTTCTCTCTGGCATTTAGCCAAACATGTTGTGAGCGCTAGAACATGGACATCACCGGCGCAGCCACTAGAGAGAACGTGCGCAACGACAACGCCTAACTAGGCTGTCGTGCCGGGAAACCAGGTTGTGTATGCGGGCCGCGTCCTGGAAGTGGCAGCCCGTCGGAGGTGGACGCGGACATAGCCGGTGCGGGATCTCGCCGGAGCTCGGCGTGCCGCCGTTGAACCTGGCGCCTGGCTGCGGAGAGGTGCGTGGGAACCACAGTGCGGCGCGAACAGCAATGGCGGCCGGCGGCAAGACATGGCCACGAGGAGGCACGCGGGAGCCATAGTGAGCACGTGCAGCGCGAACACCAATGACGGCCGGCGGCAAGGCGTGGCCACAGGGAGGCGAACGAGAACCGCAGTGCGCACGCGCGACACGAATAGCTATGGCGGCCGGCGGCATGTTTGGGCCACGCGAGCGCGCGTGGAGTGCGTCCGTGTGGCCGAGGTCAACCATGGCCGACGACCACGGTCAGGGCAAGACGAGCTGCTGCCGAATCTCGCGGGAGTGGTGTTGGGCGCATGTAGGTGAGTGCGTGCTCGTGGCATGGGGGCGCGTGTAGGTGTATGTGTGCTTGTGGCGTGGGGCGTGCTCGTGGCAGTTGCTCGGCTGCCATGGCCATGGTGGCCATGGAGCTCACAGCTCGCATGCGGACAGAGAGCTTGGGCGTCCACGCCAAGGGGAGCGGCGTCCCCCCCCCCCCCCCTCGCGATGCTCACCGGTGTGGGCATAGTCGTCGTAGTCCGGCCGTCTGTAAGCTGCTCGATGTAATGTCGCGTAGAAAAAAAAGGGAAGAAGATGATCATTTAGTCACAGACAGGCGGGGTCCACGTCTCATTTGCCACCTTAGCTGGTCAAAGCTTTTTGTGTGCTTGGTTTTTGCCACATCGGCCCCGACAGGCGGGCCCCATCTATCGGTTTTGCTATTTTCACGTTCAAATTGGAGCATCAGTGCTCCTTGTTATGCATTAAGCGCATTTTTGGTTGTTTTTTGTGCCCTGCCTTTAATGTGGTACTAAGTTGTTACCCTAGAGTAAGTATGATGGTTTTGGTTAAATAACTCACATCATTACAAGAGTTGCCATCGTGCGCACGCCTTCTTCTACGGGTCTCAAATTGACACAAAGAGGCAGGGAGATGTGAAATTTGAACTGTTTTTATAGAGGTCAATCGATTGTAATCCTTCTCAATCTCTCGTGACTATATAAGCTTGTCGCCTCCAATTCCAACTCCAACACCATCCCGTGTTTCCTAAGCAGGCAAGTAGCTTAACTGAGAAGCGGAACAAATAAACGAGTAAAATGACAAACGTGACCACCATAAAAAAGTCATCTTTGGTTGCATGCCATAAGAATCCATACCCCCCTTGTGTTTCAGCATCACAAATCTCAACAAAAGTTTCCGCTCCCCAAATACAGCACAAGATGATTGTTCAGGAACTTGAGAAGTCATTATATTGTTCAGAAGTCACTATTGAGAATGGTATCCTGCCCGATTTACATGAACATTAAAAGACAGCTGTTTAAGACACCACAGTTGAGCATGCACACAGTTTGTAAGCAAAATTGTAACCTAAAATTTAATGGTATCAGAATAGCAAGGAGTATAATTTTAAGAGAGAACATGAGCTCCTCTAGTAAGTAGTGACTGTCCTAAACCTCTCCTTGCCAACTTCATTCAATAAAGGCGAGTTGGTCAAACACTTGATATTGTAGGAACACCATTAGATACGCTTGACTATAGAAAAACATGATAAAGCTGAGAAGTATTGTGCAGAAAATAATTAATCATTAGAAAGGGATGTAGTGTTTTCTGTAATTAATTTTCTTTGGCCACTTAAAATAATGTGATTGTTCCGAGGACAAAAACAGCCGAAGCAACCTGTGACTGTGCCACCAAAAGGTTTTCAGAAAAATGTCAAGTATGCTCGCAATTTTATTTACTCCTTGCACAAAGTTGATTTGTATTACCAAGTTGCTACTGCAGCTCCTTGTGCTTTCATATATAGAAGTCGATGTATATAAATAGAGTATGCAGAGGAAGAATGTGCAACAGGATGCACTAAACAAAGTGTGCGGGGAAGAATCCTTTGCCAGATTGATCCCAGCTGATTGACGGGGTTTTGCCCAGAATCCTGGCGGGGAAGGGATTAACAACGGAGCCATATCCTAAATAAGGTGGGTAAAAAAGGAATTTAAAATTAAGACAGGACTCCAATCTCAGAAAAGTAATAACACCAGACTCAACTGTTAACTGCATTTCTTGTAAAAAATCATACTCACCAATGTAAGTTACAAGTCATATGGCATCGAAAGCAAACCCCTGGGAACATAAATTAATGCTTTTCAAATAACTCTCCTGTCCAATATGGTGTATATGGAAAGGAATCTCCTACACATTGTACGTGTAGCATGCCCAAGTCTTGAACTTTCGAGCTACTCAAATGATAGGCAACTACTCTTGCTCTTGATACCCACAAGAAGGCAATCTCATAATACGGATGAAATCCAAGGAAATAAATACTACTATCAGACACAAAGTCACATTCATCCCCATCTCTTGCCTCAAGGATAATACCATTGTTGAAGTCCCATTCACATTTATCTTCCACGATCACTTTTTTACCATCTCCATCATAATTACCACCATGTAAGATCCACGGACCGGAATTTTCTTCATGAGACAACCAAGAAAACATTGCCACCACTGGCACAAGGCTGGTGTCAATCTTCAACCTCCACTCCATTTTACCCCTCAATTCACTAAGTAACCAAACCTGAAGTCGGTATGATCTATCTTTATAAATTAAAGCACAGTACAGCCCCCTCTTCGATTTCCCTATATAAAAATCTGTAAACTCATCCATGCTTGTAGGCGGTTTAATAACTTCATACTCGCCATTCGACAAGGTTATGCTGCAAATGTGAAGTCAATTGAGAGAAAACGCATGTTAATTTGATAGGACGATGAGTTTCAGCTTAGAAAATGGGGAAAATCAAAACCCAATAATAAATGTCATTGTTTGCTTAAGGGGTGAATGAGTACCGCATAATGGAGTCATTTTGGCAGTGCACATAAAGCTCTCCTTTCCAGTAGACGGCATAGCGATGCTCTGGTTCCCTAGCCCTAGGTGAGTGCATCTCAGCAATGGCCCCTGCGGCCTCCCCTCTCCGGACCAACACCCTCTCCTCCCATGTCCATGTCCTTGAAGAGAAGGCTCTTATTGTATACGAAGAAGGCGGCCACTCTAATTCCTCCGTGAATACTGTCATGGAACCCAGCTTGTGAGGAACTTCAGGGAGAAGAAGTACCTCGTAATGGGGCGACACAGTGGGGTCGAAAGCAAGGCACATGTCGTCGGCGAAGTCCTCCAACCCGGCGTAGGGGGGCTGAGGCAGACGCACCCATTGTCGAGTTGCTGGATTGACCACCAGTTGATCCCAAAGCAAGAGAAGGCCATTGCAATGATCCATAATATGCAAATAACCCTCAAATTTGGTGTCCAGGTAGTCGAGCCTGGGTGCGTTCTTGCGCTCTATCGACGGGCTCGCGAAGAATTTCGGGAGGGCCGGAAAGATCTCCTCCATGAAGAAGATCCCGGAGAGGGATAGCGGTAGGAGATCCGTCCGCAGCAGGCGCCAGTCGTCGACGACTGCGCACCAGCTTTTGCAGACACAGCGAGATGCGGCGAGGCTGCGCGGCGCGAGACGCCGGAGGACGCTGGCGAGGACGCCATCAGGTAGCAGCTGTGCCGCCACCAGGGCCATGGTCCATGGATGCCGATGAACTAATTTGTTTCGTAAACAGAGAGGGCGCTAGCTGATGGTGACGGATCGATCGAGAGGCTGGCTCTTGGTGGGATGTGTGTAGCTGAGACGGGACTCGATTAGGTTTTGCAATCGACTCTAGTTCCGCGGAGTGCGGCTGACTGACCGTGCCTGCCGTAAATCGTTAGGATCTCCGCATGCATCTGGACGTTTAGTGTTTTTTTTATTTTAGTAAAATGCATTATGCGTCATTAAACTTGCTCTTTTAGGATTAAAAAAAGTAGTGAAAAAAAACTTGTTGATGATAGTCACTTTGGTAACTGTACATACAGAAATTGATGGTTCCAGTAATTGTACTTGATGTCAGAGCGTTCACTTCCACCATGTCGTCCCTCTTGTGGCGGCCAAGGGGCTGAAAACCTACCCCCGCCGCCAACCCTCTACTCATCGGCCTTGCTGCTGCCGCCGTCGCCGGCTTCGGCCACGGTGGTGGCCGGCCCGCTCCCAAAGGGACGGGGGTCATCTGGCCGTTTCCGCGTACGACCAAGATTAGGAAGATGGGTGGCAATCCCTGTGCGATCTGCGTTGGCGGCGGCCGGCCGTGGCCATGAGACTGGTGTGGTGATTGGATGTGGTGATGGGGCCCCTGCATCTCGGCGTCTTCTTCCCGAGGTGGACGGATCTGGGAGCTCTGATGACGACTCGTCCTCGCCGCCCCTGACGACACTCCGGCCTCACGGTCGCGCCGTTGTGGAGATTGGTGAGGAAGGGGGGCCAGCGAGCTATAGCTCGGTGTGGTTGCGCCGCGCTCGCTCCAGGCATGTGCGTTCCCAGGTGGCCTGCGGTGGGACACGATGTGCTTCTGCTGCAGGCATGGTGCTTGGAGTAATGCCCGGTGCTATTCTCGATGTTTATCTACGTGGTGCAAGGCGCATTCGAGGGTGGACTGAGGGGGGCTGCCGATCCAAACCCCGGTGGTTGGATGGGTGCTGGGCGTGGTGGGTGGGCTAGCCGGACCCGAGTGTTGGGGAAGGTGAAGCTGCTAGCGAAAGTTGGTGCTTCGACTCTGGTAGGTACTGTCCATGGCAACGCCATGGGCGCCGCTACCTTGCTGAAGGCGTCATGAGGAGCAATTCCGCCTCCCCTTCCTAATGCTTGGGGGAAACCCTTGATCCGTGTCTTCTCGGATCGGACAATGGCAGCACTGATGGAAATATGCCCTAGAGGCAATAATAAAATGATTATTATTATATTTCCTAAATCATGATGAAGTTTTATTATTCATGTTAGAATTGTACTGATCGGAAACTTAAATACATGTGTGAATACATAAACAAATGTCGTGTCCCTAGTAAGCCTCTACTAGACTAGCTCGTTGATCAAAGATGGTTAAGGTTTCCTAACCATAGACATGAGTTGTCATTTGATAACGGGATCACATCATTAGAAGAATGATGTGATGGACAAGACTCATCCATTAGCTTAGCATAAAGATCGTTCAGTTTATTGCTATTGCTTTCTTCATGTAAAATACTTATTCCTTCAACTATGAGATTATGCAACTCCCGGATACCGGAGGAATACCTTGTGTGCTATCAAACGTCACAACATAACTGGGTGATCATAAAGATGCTCTACAGGTATCTCTGAAGGTGTTTGTTGAGTTGGCATAGATCGAGATTATGATTTGTCACTCCGAGTATTGGAGAGGTATCTCTGGGCCCTCTCGGTAATACACATCATAAGCTTGCAAGCAAATGACTAAGGCGTTAGTCATGAGGTGATGTATTACGGAACGAGTAAAGAGACTTGTCGGTAACAAGATTGAACTAGGTATGAAGATACCAACGATCGAATCTCGGGCAAGTAACATACCGATGGATAAAGGGAATTACGTATGTTGTCATAATGGTTCGATTGATAAAGATCTTCGTAGAATATGTAGGAGCCAATATGGGCATCCAGGTTCCGCTATTGGTTATTGACTAGAGAGGTGTCTCGGTCATGTCTACATAGTTCTCGAACCCGTAGTGTCCGCACGCTTAACGTTCGTTGACGATATAGTGTTATATGAGTTATATGTTTTTGGCGAACGAATGTTGTTCGGAGTCCCAGATGAGATCACGGACATAACGAGGAGTCTCTAAGTGGTCGAAAGGTAAAGATTGATATATAGGACGATGGTATTTGGACACTGGGAGTGTTTCGGGACGTAATAGGAAGGAATCGGGTCACCGGAAGGGGTTCCGGGCACACCTCTCCCCCCGGCAAGATATGGGCCTTATGGACCAAAGGAGGGGGCTGGTGCGCCCCCTCCCTTGTTTGTCCAGCCCTAGGGAAGGAAAGGGGGGGCTAGCCCCTCTTGCCTTTCCCTCTCCTGGGAGAAAGGAAAGGGGGGAGGGCACCCTCCCCTGCCTTACCCGCACTCCAAATAAGGAAAGGGAGCACGGCTTGGGAGGACCCCAAGTAGGATTCCTCCTACTTGGACGCCTCTTTTGGCTGCTCCTCCCTCCCTCCCACCTATATATATGTGGGAGGGGGCACCTAGCACACAACAGACAATTGCCTAGCCGTGTGCGACGCCCCCCTCCATCGTTTACACCCTCGGTCATATTTTCGTAGTGCTTAGGCGAAGCACTGCGAAGATCACTTCACCATCACTGTGACCACGCCGTCGTGCTAACGTAACTCATCTACTACCTCGACATATTGCTAGATCAAGAAGGCGAGGGACGTCACCGAGCTGAACGTGTGTAGAACGCGGAGGTGCCGTGCGTTCGGTACTTGATCTGTTGAAGCGTGAAGAAGTTCGACTATATCAACCGCGTTGTGAAACGCTTCCGCTTACGGTCTAAGAGGGTACGTAGACACACTCTCCCCCTCGTTGATATGCATCACCATGGATAGATCATTGCATGTGCATAGAATTTTTTTTTGTTTCCCATGCAACGATTCCCAGCAGTGGCATCATGAGCCAGGTCTATGCGTAGATGATATGCACGAGTAGAACACAAAGAGTTGTGAGCGGTGATAGTCATACTGCTTACCACCAACATCTTATTTTGATTCGCCAGTATTGTGGGATGAAGCGGCCTAGACCAGTTCCACCCACTTACATGCAACTAGTTTTGCATAAAGGTAGCTGGCGGGTGTCTGTTTCTCCTACTTTAGCTGAATCGAATTTGACTACGGTTGGTCCTCGAAGAAGGTTAAAACAATAAACTTGACGAATCACCGTTGTGGTTTTTGCCGTAGGTAAGAACTGTTCTTGCTAGAAACCCGTAGCAGCCACGTAAAACTTGCAACAACAAAGTAGAGGACGTCTAACTTGTTATTGCAGGGTATGTTGTGATGTGATATGGTCAAGACATGATGTGATATACGTTATTGTAGAGATGATCATGTTTTGTAAGTTATCGACAACCGACAGGAGCCTTATGTTTGTCTCTTATTGTATGAAATGCAAACGCCATGTAATTGCTTTACTTTATCACTATGCGTTAGCGATAGTTGTAGAAGCAATTGATGGGGAATGTAGTAATTTCAAAAAAAAAATCCTACGCACACGCAAGATCATGGTGATGCATAGCAAGAAAAGGGGAGAGTGTTGTCTATGTACCCTCGTAGACCGAAAGCGAAAGCGGTATGACAACCCGGTTGATGTAGTTGTACGTCTTCACGATCCGACCGATCCAAGTACCGAACGTACGGCACCTCCGAGTTCTGCACACGTTCAGCTCGGCGACGTCATTACAAGAGTTGCCATCGTGCGCACGCCTTCTTCTACGGGTCTCAAATTGACACAAAGAGGCAGGGAGATGTGAAATTTGAACTGTTTTTATAGAGGTCAATCGATTGTAATCCTTCTCAATCTCTCGTGACTATATAAGCTTGTCGCCTCCAATTCCAACTCCAACACCATCCCGTGTTTCCTAAGCAGGCAAGTAGCTTAACTGAGAAGCGGAACAAATAAACGAGTAAAATGACAAACGTGACCACCATAAAAAAGTCATCTTTGGTTGCATGCCATAAGAATCCATACCCCCCTTGTGTTTCAGCATCACAAATCTCAACAAAAGTTTCCGCTCCCCAAATACAGCACAAGATGATTGTTCAGGAACTTGAGAAGTCACTATATTGTTCAGAAGTCACTATTGAGAATGGTATCCTGCCCGATTTACATGAACATTAAAAGACAGCTGTTTAAGACACCACAGTTGAGCATGCACACAGTTTGTAAGCAAAATTGTAACCTAAAATTTAATGGTATCAGAATAGCAAGGAGTATAATTTTAAGAGAGAACATGAGCTCCTCTAGTAAGTAGTGACTGTCCTAAACCTCTCCTTGCCAACTTCATTCAATAAAGGCGAGTTGGTCAAACACTTGATATTGTAGGAACACCATTAGATACGCTTGACTATAGAAAAACATGATAAAGCTGAGAAGTATTGTGCAGAAAATAATTAATCATTAGAAAGGGATGTAGTGTTTTCTGTAATTAATTTTCTTTGGCCACTTAAAATAATGTGATTGTTCCGAGGACAAAAACAGCCGAAGCAACCTGTGACTGTGCCACCAAAAGGTTTTCAGAAAAATGTCAAGTATGCTCGCAATTTTATTTACTCCTTGCACAAAGTTGATTTGTATTACCAAGTTGCTACTGCAGCTCCTTGTGCTTTCATATATAGAAGTCGATGTATATAAACAGAGTATGCAGAGGAAGAATGTGCAACAGGATGCACTAAACAAAGTGTGCGGGGAAGAATCCTTTGCCAGATTGATCCCAGCTGATTGACGGGGTTTTGCCCAGAATCCTGGCGGGGAAGGGATTAACAACGGAGCCATATCCTAAATAAGGTGGGTAAAAAAGGAATTTAAAATTAAGACAGGACTCCAATCTCAGAAAAGTAATAACACCAGACTCAACTGTTAACTGCATTTCTTGTAAAAAATCATACTCACCAATGTAAGTTACAAGTCATATGGCATCGAAAGCAAACCCCTGGGAACATAAATTAATGCTTTTCAAATAACTCTCCTGTCCAATATGGTGTATATGGAAAGGAATCTCCTACACATTGTACGTGTAGCATGCCCAAGTCTTGAACTTTCGAGCTACTCAAATGATAGGCAACTACTCTTGCTCTTGATACCCACAAGAAGGCAATCTCATAATACGAATGAAATCCAAGGAAATAAATACTACTATCAGACACAAAGTCACATTCATCCCCATCTCTTGCCTCAAGGATAATACCATTGTTGAAGTCCCATTCACATTTATCTTCCACGATCACTTTTTTACCATCTCCATCATAATTACCACCATGTAAGATCTACGGACCGGAATTTTCTTCATGAGACAACCAAGAAAACATTGCCACCACTGGCACAAGGCTGGTGTCAATCTTCAACCTCCACTCCATTTTACCCCTCAATTCACTAAGTAACCAAACCTGAAGTCGGTATGATCTATCTTTATAAATTAAAGCACAGTACAGCCCCCTCTTCGATTTCCCTATATAAAAATCTGTAAACTCATCCATGCTTGTAGGCGGTTTAATAACTTCATACTCGCCATTCGACAAGGTTATGCTGCAAATGTGAAGTCAATTGAGAGAAAACGCATGTTAATTTGATAGGATGATGAGTTTCAGCTTAGAAAATGGGGAAAATCAAAACCCAATAATAAATGTCATTGTTTGCTTAAGGGGTGAATGAGTACCGCATAATGGAGTCATTTTGGCAGTGCACATAAAGCTCTCCTTTCCAGTAGACGGCATAGCGATGCTCTGGTTCCCTAGCCCTAGGTGAGTGCATCTCAGCAATGGCCCCTGCGGCCTCCCCTCTCCGGACCAACACCCTCTCCTCCCATGTCCATGTCCTTGAAGAGAAGGCTCTTATTGTATACGAAGAAGGCGGCCACTCTGATTCCTCCGTGAATACTGTCATGGAACCCAGCTTGTGAGGAACTTCAGGGAGAAGAAGTACCTCGTAATGGGCGACACAGTGGGGTCGAAAGCAAGGCACATGTCGTCGGCGAAGTCCTCCAACCCGGCGCAGGGGGGCTGAGGCAGACGCACCCATTGTCGAGTTGCTGGATTGACCACCAATTGATCCCAAAGCAAGAGAAGGCCATTGCAATGATCCATAATATGCAAATAACCCTCAAATTTGGTGTCCAGGTAGTCGAGCCTGGGTGCGATCTTGCGCTCTATCGACGGGCTCGCGAAGAATTTCGGGAGGGCCGGAAAGATCTCCTCCATGAAGAAGATCCCGGAAAGGGATAGCGGTAGGAGATCCGTCCGCAGCAGGCGCCAGTCGTCGACGACTGCGCACCAGCTTTTGCAGACACAGCGAGATGCGGCGAGGCTGCGCGGCGCGAGACGCCAGAGGACGCTGGCGAGGACGCCATCAGGTAGCAGCTGTGCCGCTACCAGGGCCATGGTCCATGGATGCCGATGAACTAATTCGTTTCGAAAACAAAGAGGGCGCTAGCTGATGGAGACGGATCGATCGAGAGGCTGGCTCTTGGTGGGATGTGTGTAGCTGAGACGGGATTCGATTAGGTTTTGCAATCGACTCTAGTTCCGCGGAGTGCGGCTGACTGACCGTGCCTGCCGTAAATCGTTAGGATCTCTGCATGCATCTGGACGTTTAGTGTTTTTTTTTTATTTTAGTAAAATGCATTATGCGTCATTAAACTTGCTCTTTTAGGATTAAAAAAAGTAGTGAAAAAAAACTTGTTGATGATAGTCACTTTGGTAACTGTACATACAGAAATTGATGGTTCCAGTAATTGTACTTGATGTCAGAGCGTTCACTTCCACCATGTCGTCCCTCTTGTGGCGGCCAAGGGGCTGAAAACCTACCCCCGCCGCCAACCCTCTACTCATCGGCCTTGCTGCTGCCGCCGTCGCCGGCTTCGGCCACGATGGTGGCCGGCCCGCTCCCAAAGGGACGGGGGTCATCTGGCCGTTTCCGCGTACGACCAAGATTAGGAAGATGGGTGGCAATCCCTGTGCGATCTGCGTTGGCGGCGGCCGGCCGTGGCCATGAGACTGGTGTGGTGATTGGATGTGGTGATGGGGCCCCTGCATCTCGGCGTCTTCTTCCCGTGGTGGACGGATCTGGGAGCTCTGATGACGACTCGTCCTCGCCGCCCCTGATGACACTCCGGCCTCACGGTCGCGCCGTTGTGGAGATTGGTGAGGAAGGGGGGCCAGCGAGCTATAGCTCGGTGTGGTTGCGCCGCGCTCGCTCCAGGCATGTGCGTTCCCAGGTGGCCTGCGGTGGGACACGATGTGCTTCTGCTGCAGGCATGGTGCTTGGAGTAATGCCTGGTGCTATTCTCGATGTTTATCTACGTGGTGCAAGGCGCATTCGAGGGTGGACTGAGGGGGGCTGCCGATCCAAACCCCGGTGGTTGGATGGGTGCTGGGCGTGGTGGGTGGGCTAGCCGGACCCGAGTGTTGGGGAAGGTGAAGCTGCTAGCGAAAGTTGGTGCTTCGACTCTGGTAGGTACTGTCCATGGCAACGCCATGGGCGCCGCTACCTTGCTGAAGGCGTCATGAGGAGCAATTCCGCCTCCCCTTCCTAATGCTTGGGGGAAACCCTTGATCCGTGTCTTCTCGGATCGGACAATGGCAGCACTGATGGAAATATGCCCTAGAGGCAATAATAAAATGATTATTATTATATTTCCTAAATCATGATGAAGTTTTATTATTCATGTTAGAATTGTACTGATCGGAAACTTAAATACATGTGTGAATACATAAACAAATGTCATGTCCCTAGTAAGCCTCTACTAGACTAGCTCGTTGATCAAAGATGGTTAAGGTTTCCTAACCATAGACATGAGTTGTCATTTGATAACGGGATCACATCATTAGAAGAATGATGTGATGGACAAGACTCATCCATTAGCTTAGCATAAAGATCGTTCAGTTTATTGCTATTGCTTTCTTCATGTCAAATACTTATTCCTTCAACTATGAGATTATGCAACTCCCGGATACCGGAGGAATACCTTGTGTGCTATCAAACGTCACAACATAACTGGGTGATCATAAAGATGCTCTACAGGTATCTCTGAAGGTGTTTGTTGAGTTGGCATAGATCGAGATTATGATTTGTCACTCCGAGTATTGGAGAGGTATCTCTGGGCCCTCTCGGTAATACACATCATAAGCTTGCAAGCAAATGACTAAGGCGTTAGTCATGAGGTGATGTATTACGGAACGAGTAAAGAGACTTGTCGGTAACAAGATTGAACTAGGTATGAAGATACCAACGATCGAATCTCGGGCAAGTAACATACCGATGGATAAAGGGAATTACGTATGTTGTCATAATGGTTCGATTGATAAAGATCTTCGTAGAATATGTAGGAGCCAATATGGGCATCCAGGTTCCGCTATTGATTATTGACTAGAGAGGTGTCTCGGTCATGTCTACATAGTTCTCGAACCCGTAGTGTCCGCACGCTTAACGTTCGTTGACGATATAGTGTTATATGAGTTATATGTTTTTGGCGAACGAATGTTGTTCGGAGTCCCGGATGAGATCACGGACATAACGAGGAGTCTCTAAGTGGTCGAAAGGTAAAGATTGATATATAGGACGATGGTATTTGGACACTGGGAGTGTTTCGGGACGTAATAGGAAGGAATCGGGTCACCGGAAGGGGTTCCGGGCACACCTCTCCCCCCGGCAAGATATGGGCCTTATGGACCAAAGGAGGGGGCTGGTGCGCCCCCTCCCTTGTTTGTCCAGCCCTAGGGAAGGAAAGGGGGGGCTAGCCCCTCTTGCCTTTCCCTCTCATGGGAGAAAGGAAAGGGGGGAGGGCACCCTCCCCTGCCTTACCCGCACTCCAAATAAGGAAAGGGAGCACGGCTTGGGAGGACCCCAAGTAGGATTCCTCCTACTTGGACGCCTCTTTTGGCTGCTCCTCCCTCCCTCCCACCTATATATATGTGGGAGGGGGCACCTAGCACACAACAGACAATTGCCTAGCCGTGTGCGACGCCCCCCTCCATCGTTTACACCCTCGGTCATATTTTCGTAGTGCTTAGGCGAAGCACTGCGGAGATCACTTCACCATCACTGTGACCACGCCGTCGTGCTAACGTAACTCATCTACTACCTCGACGTATTGCTAGATCAAGAAGGCGAGGGACGTCACCGAGCTGAACGTGTGTAGAACGCGGAGGTGCCGTGCGTTCGGTACTTGATCTGTTGAAGCGTGAAGAAGTTCGACTATATCAACCGCGTTGTGAAACGCTTCCGCTTACGGTCTAAGAGGGTACGTAGACACACTCTCCCCCTCGTTGATATGCATCACCATGGATAGATCATTGCGTGTGCATAGAATTTTTTTTTGTTTCCCATGCAACGATTCCCAGCAGTGGCATCATGAGCCAGGTCTATGCGTAGATGATATGCACGAGTAGAACACAAAGAGTTGTGAGCGGTGATAGTCATACTGCTTACCACCAACATCTTATTTTGATTCGCCAGTATTGTGGGATGAAGCGGCCTAGACCAGTTCCACCCACTTACATGCAACTAGTTTTGCATAAAGGTAGCTGGCGGGTGTCTGTTTCTCCTACTTTAGCTGAATCGAATTTGACTACGGTTGGTCCTCGAAGAAGGTTAAAACAATAAACTTGACGAATCACCGTTGTGGTTTTTGCCGTAGGTAAGAACTGTTCTTGCTAGAAACCCGTAGCAGCCACGTAAAACTTGCAACAACAAAGTAGAGGACGTCTAACTTGTTATTGCAGGGTATGTTGTGATGTGATATGGTCAAGACATGATGTGATATACGTTATTGTAGAGATGATCATGTTTTGTAAGTTATCGACAACCGACAGGAGCCTTATGTTTGTCTCTTATTGTATGAAATGCAAACGCCATGTAATTGCTTTACTTTATCACTATGCGTTAGCGATAGTTGTAGAAGCAATTGATGGGGAATGTAGTAATTTCAAAAAAAAAATCCTACGCACACGCAAGATCATGGTGATGCATAGCAAGAAAAGGGGAGAGTGTTGTCTATGTACCCTCGTAGACCGAAAGCGAAAGCGGTATGACAACCCGGTTGATGTAGTTGTACGTCTTCACGATCCGACCGATCCAAGTACCGAACGTACGGCACCTCCGAGTTCTGCACACGTTCAGCTCGGCGACGTCATTACAAGAGTTGCCATCGTGCGCACGCCTTCTTCTACGGGTCTCAAATTGACACAAAGAGGCAGGGAGATGTGAAATTTGAACTGTTTTTATAGAGGTCAATCGATTGTAATCCTTCTCAATCTCTCGTGACTATATAAGCTTGTCGCCTCCAATTCCAACTCCAACACCATCCCGTGTTTCCTAAGCAGGCAAGTAGCTTAACTGAGAAGCGGAACAAATAAACGAGTAAAATGACAAACGTGACCACCATAAAAAAGTCATCTTTGGTTGCATGCCATAAGAATCCATACCCCCCTTGTGTTTCAGCATCACAAATCTCAACAAAAGTTTCCGCTCCCCAAATACAGCACAAGATGATTGTTCAGGAACTTGAGAAGTCACTATATTGTTCAGAAGTCACTATTGAGAATGGTATCCTGCCCGATTTACATGAACATTAAAAGACAGCTGTTTAAGACACCACAGTTGAGCATGCACACAGTTTGTAAGCAAAATTGTAACCTAAAATTTAATGGTATCAGAATAGCAAGGAGTATAATTTTAAGAGAGAACATGAGCTCCTCTAGTAAGTAGTGACTGTCCTAAACCTCTCCTTGCCAACTTCATTCAATAAAGGCGAGTTGGTCAAACACTTGATATTGTAGGAACACCATTAGATACGCTTGACTATAGAAAAACATGATAAAGCTGAGAAGTATTGTGCAGAAAATAATTAATCATTAGAAAGGGATGTAGTGTTTTCTGTAATTAATTTTCTTTGGCCACTTAAAATAATGTGATTGTTCCGAGGACAAAAACAGCCGAAGCAACCTGTGACTGTGCCACCAAAAGGTTTTCAGAAAAATGTCAAGTATGCTCGCAATTTTATTTACTCCTTGCACAAAGTTGATTTGTATTACCAAGTTGCTACTGCAGCTCCTTGTGCTTTCATATATAGAAGTCGATGTATATAAACAGAGTATGCAGAGGAAGAATGTGCAACAGGATGCACTAAACAAAGTGTGCGGGGAAGAATCCTTTGCCAGATTGATCCCAGCTGATTGACGGGGTTTTGCCCAGAATCCTGGCGGGGAAGGGATTAACAACGGAGCCATATCCTAAATAAGGTGGGTAAAAAAGGAATTTAAAATTAAGACAGGACTCCAATCTCAGAAAAGTAATAACACCAGACTCAACTGTTAACTGCATTTCTTGTAAAAAATCATACTCACCAATGTAAGTTACAAGTCATATGGCATCGAAAGCAAACCCCTGGGAACATAAATTAATGCTTTTCAAATAACTCTCCTGTCCAATATGGTGTATATGGAAAGGAATCTCCTACACATTGTACGTGTAGCATGCCCAAGTCTTGAACTTTCGAGCTACTCAAATGATAGGCAACTACTCTTGCTCTTGATACCCACAAGAAGGCAATCTCATAATACGAATGAAATCCAAGGAAATAAATACTACTATCAGACACAAAGTCACATTCATCCCCATCTCTTGCCTCAAGGATAATACCATTGTTGAAGTCCCATTCACATTTATCTTCCACGATCACTTTTTTACCATCTCCATCATAATTACCACCATGTAAGATCTACGGACCGGAATTTTCTTCATGAGACAACCAAGAAAACATTGCCACCACTGGCACAAGGCTGGTGTCAATCTTCAACCTCCACTCCATTTTACCCCTCAATTCACTAAGTAACCAAACCTGAAGTCGGTATGATCTATCTTTATAAATTAAAGCACAGTACAGCCCCCTCTTCGATTTCCCTATATAAAAATCTGTAAACTCATCCATGCTTGTAGGCGGTTTAATAACTTCATACTCGCCATTCTACAAGGTTATGCTGCAAATGTGAAGTCAATTGAGAGAAAACGCATGTTAATTTGATAGGACGATGAGTTTCAACTTAGAAAATGGGGAAAATCAAAACCCAATAATAAATGTCATTGTTTGCTTAAGGGGTGAATGAGTACCGCATAATGGAGTCATTTTGGCAGTGCACATAAAGCTCTCCTTTCCAGTAGACGGCATAGCGATGCTCTGGTTCCCTAGCCCTAGGTGAGTGCATCTCAGCAATGGCCCCTGCGGCCTCCCCTCTCCGGACCAACACCCTCTCCTCCCATGTCCATGTCCTTGAAGAGAAGGCTCTTATTGTATACGAAGAAGGCGGCCACTCTGATTCCTCCGTGAATACTGTCATGGAACCCAGCTTGTGAGGAACTTCAGGGAGAAGAAGTACCTCGTAATGGGGCGACACAGTGGGGTCGAAAGCAAGGCACATGTCATCGGCGAAGTCCTCCAACCCGGCGCAGGGGGGCTGAGGCAGACGCACCCATTGTCGAGTTGCTGGATTGACCACCAGTTGATCCCAAAGCAAGAGAAGGCCATTGCAATGATCCATAATATGCAAATAACCCTCAAATTTGGTGTCCAGGTAGTCGAGCCTGGGTGCGATCTTGCGCTCTATCGACGGGCTCACGAAGAATTTCGGGAGGGCCGGAAACATCTCCTCCATGAAGAAGATCCCGGAGAGGGATAGCGGTAGGAGATCCGTCCGCAGCAGGCGCCAGTCGTCGACGACTGCGCACCAGCTTTTGCAGACACAGCGAGATGCGGCGAGGCTGCGCGGCGCGAGACGCCGGAGGACGCTGGCGAGGACGCCATCAGGTAGCAGCTGTGCCGCCACCAGGGCCATGGTCTATGGATGCCGATGAACTAATTCGTTTCGAAAACAGAGAGGGCGCTAGCTGATGGTGACGGATCGATCGAGAGGCTGGCTCTTGGTGGGATGTGTGTAGCTGAGACGGGATTCGATTAGGTTTTGCAATCGACTCTAGTTCTGCGGAGTGCGGCTGACTGACCGTGCCTGCCGTAAATCGTTAGGATCTCCGCATGCATCTGGACGTTTAGTGTTTTATTTTTATTTTAGTAAAATGCATTATGCGTCATTAAACTTGCTCTTTTAGGATTAAAAAAAGTAGTGAAAAAAAACTTGTTGATGATAGTCACTTTGGTAACTGTACATACAGAAATTGATGGTTCCAGTAATTGTACTTGATGTCAGAGCGTTCACTTCCACCATGTCGTCCCTCTTGTGGCGGCCAAGGGGCTGAAAATCTACCCCCGCCGCCAACCCTCTACTCATCGGCCTTGCTGCTGCCGCCGTCGCCGGCTTCGGCCACGGTGGTGGCCGGCCCGCTCCCAAAGGGACGGGGGTCATCTGGCCGTTTCCGCGTACGACCAAGATTAGGAAGATGGGTGGCAATCCCTGTGCGATCTGCGTTGGCGGCGGCCGGCCGTGGCCATGAGACTGGTGTGGTGATTGGATGTGGTGATGGGGCCCCTGCATCTCGGCGTCTTCTTCCCATGGTGGACGGATCTGGGAGCTCTGATGACGACTCGTCCTCGCCGCCCCTGACGACACTCCGGCCTCACGGTCGCGCCGTTGTGGAGATTGGTGAGGAAGGGGGGCCAGCGAGCTATAGCTCGGTGTGGTTGCGCCGCGCTCGCTCCAGGCATGTGCGTTCCCAGGTGGCCTGCGGTGGGACACGATGTGCTTCTGTTGCAGGCATGGTGCTTGGAGTAATGCCCGGTGCTATTCTCGATGTTTATCTACGTGGTGCAAGGCGCATTCGAGGGTGGACTGAGGGGGGCTGCCGATCCAAACCCCGGTGGTTGGATGGGTGCTGGGCATGGTGGGTGGGCTAGCCGGACCCGAGTGTTGGGGAAGGTGAAGCTGCTAGCGAAAGTTGGTGCTTTGACTCTGGTAGGTACTGTCCACGGCAACGCCATGGGCGCCGCTACCTTGCTGAAGGCGTCATGAGGAGCAATTCCGCCTCCCCTTCCTAATGCTTGGGGGAAACCCTTGATCCGTGTCTTCCCGGATCGGACAATGGCAGCACTGATGGAAATATGCCCTAGAGGCAATAATAAAATGATTATTATTATATTTCCTAAATCATGATGAAGTTTTATTATTCATGTTAGAATTGTACTGATCGGAAACTTAAATACATGTGTGAATACATAAACAAATGTCGTGTCCCTAGTAAGCCTCTACTAGACTAGCTCGTTGATCAAAGATGGTTAAGGTTTCCTAACCATAGACATGAGTTGTCATTTGATAACGGGATCACATCATTAGAAGAATGATGTGATGGACAAGACTCATCCATTAGCTTAGCATAAAGATCGTTCAGTTTATTGCTATTGCTTTCTTCATGTAAAATACTTATTCCTTCAACTATGAGATTATGCAACTCCCGGATACCGGAGGAATACCTTGTGTGCTATCAAACGTCACAACATAACTGGGTGATCATAAAGATGCTCTACAGGTATCTCTGAAGGTGTTTGTTGAGTTGGCATAGATCGAGATTATGATTTGTCACTCCGAGTATTGGAGAGGTATCTCTGGGCCCTCTCGGTAATACACATCATAAGCTTGCAAGCAAATGACTAAGGCGTTAGTCATGAGGTGATGTATTACGGAACGAGTAAAGAGACTTGTCGGTAACAAGATTGAACTAGGTATGAAGATACCAACGATCGAATCTCGGGCAAGTAACATACCGATGGATAAAGGGAATTACGTATGTTGTCATAATGGTTCGATTGATAAAGATCTTCGTAGAATATGTAGGAGCCAATATGGGCATCCAGGTTCCGCTATTGGTTATTGACTAGAGAGGTGTCTCGGTCATGTCTACATAGTTCTCGAACCCGTAGTGTCCGCACGCTTAACGTTCGTTGACGATATAGTGTTATATGAGTTATATGTTTTTGGCGAACGAATGTTGTTCGGAGTCCCGGATGAGATCACGGACATAACGAGGAGTCTCTAAGTGGTCGAAAGGTAAAGATTGATATATAGGACGATGGTATTTGGACACTGGGAGTGTTTCGAGACGTAATAGGAAGGAATCGGGTCACCGGAAGGGGTTCCGGGCACACCTCTCCCCCCGGCAAGATATGGGCCTTATGGACCAAAGGAGGGGCTGGTGCGCCCCCTCCCTTGTTTGTCCAGCCCTAGGGAAGGAAAGGGGGGGCTAGCCCCTCTTGCCTTTCCCTCTCATGGGAGAAAGGAAAGGGGGGAGGGCACCCTCCCCTGCCTTACCCGCACTCCAAATAAGGAAAGGGAGCACGGCTTGGGAGGACCCCAAGTAGGATTCCTCCTACTTGGACGCCTCTTTTGGCTGCTCCTCCCTCCCTCCCACCTATATATATGTGGGAGGGGGCACCTAGCACACAACAGACAATTGCCTAGCCGTGTGCGACGCCCCCCTCCATCGTTTACACCCTCGGTCATATTTTCGTAGTGCTTAGGCGAAGCACTGCGGAGATCACTTCACCATCACTGTGACCACGCCGTCGTGCTAACGTAACTCATCTACTACCTCGACGTATTGCTAGATCAAGAAGGCGAGGGACGTCACCGAGCTGAACGTGTGTAGAACGCGGAGGTGCCGTGCGTTCGGTACTTGATCTGTTGAAGCGTGAAGAAGTTCAACTATATCAACCGCGTTGTGAAACGCTTCCGCTTACGGTCTAAGACGGTACGTAGACACACTCTCCCCCTCGTTGATATGCATCACCATGGATAGATCATTGCGTGTGCATAGAATTTTTTTTGTTTCCCATGCAACGATTCCCAGCAGTGGCATCATGAGCCAGGTCTATGCGTAGATGATATGCACGAGTAGAACACAGAGTTGTGAGCGGTGATAGTCATACTGCTTACCACCAACATCTTATTTTGATTCGGCGGTATTGTGGGATGAAGCGGCCTAGACCAGTTCCACCCACTTACATGCAACTAGTTTTGCATAAAGGTAGCTGGCGGGTGTCTGTTTCTCCTACTTTAGCTGAATCGAATTTGACTACGGTTGGTCCTCGAAGAAGGTTAAAACAACAAACTTGACGAATCACCGTTGTGGTTTTTGCCGTAGGTAAGAACTGTTCTTGCTAGAAACCCGTAGCAGCCACGTAAAACTTGCAACAACAAAGTAGAGGACGTCTAACTTGTTATTGCAGGGTATGTTGTGATGTGATGGTCAAGACATGACGTGATATACGTTATTGTAGAGATGATCATGTTTTGTAAGTTATCGACAACCGACAGGAGCCTTATGTTTGTCTCTTATTGTATGAAATGCAAACGCCATGTAATTGCTTTACTTTATCACTATGCGTTAGCGATAGTTGTAGAAGCAATTGATGGGGAATGTAGTAATTTCAAAAAAAAAAAAATCCTACGCACACGCAATATCATGGTGATGCATAGCAACAAAAGGGGAGAGTGTTGTCTATGTACCCTCGTAGACCGAAAGCGAAAGCGGTATGACAACCCGGTTGATGTAGTTGTACGTCTTCACGATCCGACCGATCCAAGTACCGAATGTACGGCACCTCCGAGTTCTGCACACGTTCAGCTCGGCGACGTCCCACGAACTCACGATCCAGCAGAGCTTTGCGGGAGAGTTCTGTCGGCATGACGGCGTGATGACGATGTTGATGATGCTACCGACGCAGGGCTTCGCCTAAGCACCGCTACGATAATACCGAGGTGGATTACAGTGGAGGGGGGCACCGCACACGGCTAAGCGAGATCAATAATAAACTTGTGTGTCCATGGGGTGCACCCCTCCCCGTATATAAAGGAGTGGAGGAGGGAAGGGCCCGGCCTCTCTATGGCGCGCCCTGGGAGTCTTACTCCCACCGGGAGTAGGATTCCCCCCTTCCAAGTAGTAGGAGCAGGAGAGAAGGAAAGGGAAAATAGAAGAGAAGGAAGGAGGGGGCGCTGACCCTCCCCCTAGTCCAATTCAGACTAGGCCTTGGGAGGGCGCACAACCTCCCCTCTGTTTTTCCCCTAAAGCCCAATAAGGCTCATATACTCCCCAGCGAATTCCTGTAACTCTCCAGTACTCCGATAAATACCCGAATCACTCGGAACCTTTCCGATGTCCGAATATAGTCGTCCAATATATCGATCTTTACGTCTCGACCATTTCGAGACTCCTCGTCATGTCCCCGATCTCATCCGGGACTCCGAACTACCTTCGGTACATCAAAACACATAAACTCATAATACCGATCGTCACCGAACGTTAAGCGTGCGGACCCTACGGGTTCGAGAACTATGTAGACATGACCGAGACTCGTCTCCGGTCAATAACCAATAACGGAACCTGGATGCTCATATTGGCTCCCACATATTCTACGAAGATCTTTATCGGTCAAACAGCATAACAACATACATTGTTCCCTTTGTCATCAGTATGTTACTTGCCCGAGATTCGATCGTCGGTATCCAATACTGTAGGACCTTGAAGTATGTCTAGAGGGGGGGGGTGATTAGACTACTTGACCAATTAAAAACTTAACCTTTTTCCAATTTTAGAGTTTGGCAGATTTTAGCTATCTTAGGACAAGTCAAGCAATCATCACACAATTCAAGCAAGCATGCAAAGAGTATATGAGAAGCGGAAATTAAAGCATGCAACTTGCTAGAATGTAAATGGAAGGGTTTGGAGGATTCAAACGCAATTGGAGACACGGATGTTTTTGGCGTGGTTCCGATAGGTGGTGCTATCGTACATCCACGTTGATGGAGACTTCAACCCACGAAGGGTAACGGTTGCGCGAGTCCACGGAGGGCTCCACCCACGAAGGGTCCACGAAGAAACAACCTTGTCTATCCCACCTTGGCCCTCGTCCACGAAGGACTTGCCTCACTAGTGGTAGATCTTCACGAAGTAGGCGATCTCCTTGCCCTTACAAACTCCTTGGTTTAACTCCACAATCTTGTCGGAGGCTCCTAAGTGACACCTAGCCAATCTAGGAGACACCACTCTCCAAGAAGTAAAAAATGGTGCGTTGATGATGAACTCCTTGCTCTTGTGCTTCAAATGATAGTCTCCCCAACACTCAACTCTCTCTCATAGGTTTTGGATCTGGTGAAAAGAAGATTTGAGTGGAAAGCAACTTGGGGAAGGCTAGAGATCAAGATTCATATGGTACGAATAGAATATCTTGGCCTCAACACATGAGTAGGTGGTTCTCTCTCAGAAATGGTAAGTTGGAAGTGTAGGTTTGTTCTGATGGCTCTCTCCACGAATGAAGAGGAGGTGGAGGGGTATATATAGCCTCCACACAAAATCTAACCGTTACACACAATTTACCAAACTCGGTGAGACCGATTCAACAGACTCGGTCAGACCAATTTGATAAACCATGTCTACGTATTTGTTTGTTTATGCAATGCAGAAGATATGCAAAATTAATGAACTTTCAGACTAAGATACAGAGATAGATATAGGGTTACGACATATGGGATTAGCATTGACGAGAGAATAGACCATCGAAGCCAAGTTGTTGGAGTGAAGAGAGGAGGGAAGGGGAGGGGAGGTACTTACGCCGCCGGTGTTGTTGGCGAGGGAGCGGGCAGGGGAGACTCGCTGGCGGAAGGCGGTGCTGCTGCGGCTTGCGAGGGGAGGGGAGGAGACACACCGGACCGGTGTGTTGGTCGGAGTCGGAGGAGGGGCGGCGGCGGCGGCGCGGAGGAGGAGGAGGCGGCGACTTGGAGTCGCCAGCGCCGCTGTTGGAGGGAGGAGAGAAGAGAGGTGGCCGGCTCGACCATACTTTCTTCCTCAAAACCCCATTCTACTGGGCTCTGTTGGGCCGGCCTCCTTCCTGGGCTCTATCATTGTCCCCACGCCTCCTCATAAAATGCATTCAAATTAATACCTTCTCATATGTCTCAAAAAAAAATCATATGCCTCAACAAAAAAACTTCTCGTGAGAGACTATGAGAGTTGCTCAACAAAATGAAAGAATATGAGAGAGCCTTTTATTTTAATTTAATTTATTTTATTAACCCCTAAAAGAATGACAGAGCATCTATCATAAGCTAAGCTAAAGAAACGAAGTCCAAAGGCTGGCAGCTCACAAGAAAACAAAGTTGAGTGGTACAAAATTGATTTCTTCCTTCCAAGCTTCACACCGACTCGGCATCCTCGGCCGACATTAATCACCGTCTGGCATCCGCCCACTATTTAAACATGGGCAGGTCCGTCAACAACCGCATCACACCTTCGCTCTCCATCTCCTTTGTGCACCACACCCACCTTGGACTCGAGCACCAAAGCCCTATGGGATAGGCTCTACGGCGAACAAAAGAAGGAGCTCTTCGGCTTTGCCGCTCGCTGGCAGGCCCGCCGAGCCAGCCATATACAGGCTGGCTTGTCGGCGAGCTCTTCGGAGGGCAGCAACGCAAACGAGCCAATGGACGACAAGCCGGTCCATGCCACACATCACCATGGGCGGTGTTGGCGCACTTCACCGACATGGTGAAGGAAGAGCGGGATGTGGTGTTCCAACAAGCGCAAGCTGACTAGAGGTACAACCTTCGGCTCCTCGACGAGCACTGGCTCGTCGAGGAGCAAATCGCCCGCACGAGCATCGTGGTGGACGTGGAGTACAAAGACTAAGCATTGCCCCCCATATTTCTTTTGAGGTGAAAATATTTGAAGTGGTGAGATTTCAAAGAGCTAAAACCTGGCTAAACCCTGCTAGTTATCCGGGCTGTTGGAACGCGTCTGCCGAAAACGGACGCTGCATATGTTGGGACAGGTGGCCTTTAATTTAGCTCCACCCACTCCCTCATGAGGCGGCTGGTTTTCAAAGCCGACCCAAGCATAGAGACCTACTATACTACGCTCTTCGCCCTGGAGAAGACACAGCGCGCCCGTTTGGGCCGGCCCATGTGCGAGCGTCTGTTTTTCTAGTTTCGTTTTTTATTTTTCTATTCTGTTTTTGTTTTCCTTACATTAAATAATTTGGAACTTCAAAAAGCTTTTGAAATTTTAAAAACTTTGAATTTTGGAATAAAATGTTCAAGAAAACATAAAATGTTTGGGAATTCAAAAAATGCTTAGGATTTTCCTAAAAATGTTGGCATATCCAAAAAAAATGTTCGTAAAATAAAAAAGTCTATCATTTTGGAACAAGTCTGTGTATTATAAATTATTAATGAAATTGGACAAAATGTGTGCTATTTCAAAAAAAATTCACGCATTTTCAAAAATGTCCTATTTTTTTAAAAAAATCATGAATTACAAAAGAGTTTATTGATTCATAAAATATTTTGCCGATTCAGAAAATGTTCATTCATTTCAAAAAATGTTCGTGAATTTAAAAAAATCCAAATTCGGGAAAAATGTTCGTCTATTCTAGAATTGTTCGCTGATTCAAAAGAAAATGCTTAAAAACCGTTCGCAATATAAAAAGTGTTCACAATTTTAAGAAAATGTTTTTTAATTAGTAAACACTTACAAAAATGTTCCCAAATTTGAAAAAGTGTTCATGAATGATCGAAGGTATCTAGTTAAACAGTAATGCTTCTGTGTCTTTGTGACTATATACCCGTGTGAATTTTGTAGAATTAACTGCCGAGGTGGATCGGAATTTTATAGTATGTTTTTAAAAAACATTTCTTGTAATTCAGAATAATTCTTTGAATTACCAAGTTTTTTGACAACCATGATAAATTTCGAAAATGTGAACATCGCTTCAATTTGTGAATAAATTTTAAAAAAGAAACATTTTCTTGCATTTGTGAACAAAATCATGCGATGAGATATGAACAAAATGTGGTCATCGCCATTGGAGATTATGATTCCCCCCCCATTGCAACGCACGGGCCCTTTTGCTAGTCAAGATAGAGAGACTAAGCATCTTTCTTCTGGGGTTATATAGACAAAGCATTGCCTCCCATATTTCTTCAATGCTTTAAACCCATGATCGAATGTTGTTATCCACTAGTCATTCAGCATACAGCAAACAGGGCCACTTTAGTGAAAATGTAACAGAATACAACTGAAATTGCGGGGGCATGGAGACTAATCATTGCCTCCCATATTTCTGGATGGCCACAGATTAGATAGTTATAGGCTCTTGAGGTGGAACTATTTGGAGGGATGAGATGTCATAGGCCTAAAACCTTGCTAAACCCTGTTTGATCATCCAGACCGTTGGATTGCATCTGCCTAAAACGGACGGTGGATAGGAGGGGGCAGGCGCCCCTGTAATTATAGCTGGCCAAATGGGCCGTTTTCGGGCCGGCCTGTGAGCACGTCGGCACGGCCCGCCTTGGGCCAGGCACGACACGGGCTAAACGGGCCGGGCCAGGCACGCGGCACGCCCTGGGCCGTGCCTGGGCCTGGAGGCTAGGCACGCGGGCCGGCACGGCACGGCCCGATTAAGTTTTTTTATTTTTTTACATCTATATATGGCCCAATATGTAAAAATAGGCTAAAAAACGCTCAGTGCGTCAAATAATAGGCTGAAAATATGCAGCCCACCGTGCTAAACGGGCCAACGTGCCGGCCCGTTTACTAACTGGGCCGTGCCTGGGCCTGGGGCGCAGCACGCGGGCCGGCACGGCACGGCCTGTATAGTTACGGGCCGTGCCGGGCCAGGCACGATTATAATGGGCCGGGCCGTGCCGTGCCGGGCCGGCCCGTTTGGCCAGGTATGCCTGTAATTCAGCTCTCTCCACTCGCGGACGGGCAGCTGGTTTCCAAATTTCAAAGCATTTTCGAAGAGCGGCGGAGGGAAAAGAAAACCAAATCGATCCCCATTCTATTCCGATGGCCTCGCCGCCGCCGCTGCCGACCACCGTCCGCCGGAACCCTCCGCGCCGCGGCAGGCCGGCCCTGACCCCGGGCCCCACCCCCGCCCCCGCCCCGACCCCGACCACGGCCAGGGCCAATCTCCGCTCTCGCCGTCGGAAGGCCCCGGTCATATCCCGCTCGCTCGACGACGAACCCGCGGCGGCGGCAGCTCCCGCGGCCGCCGCTTCCCCTCTCCCGCCCCCTCCCCCCACCCCACCCGACGCCGCCATTTCCCCTCCCCATCCCCCCTCCTCCCGCCGCGGCCGCCGCCACAGTGCTCACCTGCTCGACCTCGTCGCAGCAGTCGGCGGCGGAGGAGCGCCTCAAGGTGTACCTCCGCATCCGCCCACTCCCGGCGCCAGAGCGGGAGCGCGGCGGCAGGCCCGCCGCCGGCGGCGCCAGGGCCAAGGAGCAGCCGCCGCCGCCGCCCAGGAAGCAGCAGCCGCCCGGGGTCTGCCTCGTCGCCACCGGCCCCGGCTCCGTCGCGCTCACCGTCCCCCAGGCCAAGCTCGTTGACCACCGGCGCGGCCGCACCGCCACCGAGGTCTTCGACGGCTTCTCCGCCGTCCTGCCGCCCAACTCCTCGCAGGTATAACCCCCAAATCCTCATCCCCTCCCGATTAGAACCCACGGAAGCAGCAAAATGCCCCATTTGCATCTACACATTTTGATGTCTCCCTTAGAACAAGTTGTTAGCCCAAACTACAATATAGCTGGCTTTTTTAGGATCGGACACTGCGGATGCAGGAACAGCAACCAAGAGATGAACTAGTATACTACAGCTGAAGCTAGCTTGCTTCTTGGCGCTGGATGGAGTGGTCGAGGTGGTGGCTCACGTACACACACTTAGTAGTAGTGGGGAGACACACACAGTGGTACTAGTACTGGATGAATGCTTCTTGTATTGCACTGGAATGCCTGGTTACAACTGAAGGACCTGGGGTCCTTTTTATAGGCCCGGGTGTGCACAGCTCACACACACATGCTAGAAATTACGGGGCTACTACCATGGCCATGCAAAGCCATTTCCTAGAAACTACTACGTAATTGCTTCCACAGCTAAAGCGTAATGCTATACTTACCTGCATCTCCACCCCAGCCTGTTGACTAGATAAAGCCTAGTACTATCTAGCTACTTCTCCATCTCAGTCTTTTGATCCGAGAAAGCCTAGCATAGTACTTGCTACTTTCCAAGCAATGGCAGTTGTGCACTGCCCTTTAGATTGGGTTTAATCAACAATCTCCCCCCTTAAATCTGTCGAAAGGGCTTGACGTCGACGATCCCGACCTTGTCGCACAACTCCTGGAATTGAACACGACCAAGTGCCTTGGTCCGATTGTCCGTCTTCTCGAGGTGTTGTGGTCGTCCCGTAGGCTTGCCGAGAAGACCCCCCTAGGCGTCGCAACCTGTGTGGATCGCCAACGTTGTTGGTGTCGAACAGGTCCGACCGCGCTGTAGGCGGGGACAAAAACTGCCCAAGAACCACCTCGCTCTTGGGTGTCAATGTTGTTGGGGTCGTAGCTCCTGACGTCACACTGCCCGGGAACTCCCTTCCCGGGGTTGTCGTGTCAGACGTCAAGCTACCCGGGAACTCCCTTCCCGGGGATGACTTGTCGGACACCGCACTACCTGGAGTGGCTTCTCCTAAGGTAGTGGACTCCTTGTCGCTCTTCCCAACAGACTTGCTTGCCGGGTCTCCCCCGACAGTTGTGAGTCGTGCCTCCCGCATGGACTCAATGGACCCCGAGCGTGTCGGGGTTGCGACATGGACGACCATAGAGCACCGTGGCTCCTGCACGGTCTCGACGGTCGCCATCAGCGTGGTCGGGGCATGCCCGACCAGAGAGTGTCGTGCCTCCCGCACGAACTCGATGGACCCTGAGTGTGTCGGGGTTGCGGCGTGGCCGACCAGAGAGCTCCGCGCCTCCTGCACGGCCTCCATGGTCGCCAGAGTCACGGTTGAGGCCTGGCCGCCCCATGACCGTCTCTTCATCGCCCCCCAGTTGAGGCCTGTCGAAGAGTGCCGTGTCGCCCACACGGGCTTGCAGAACCCCGAGAACCTGGTTGTCGGGGTGTGGCCGACCTGAGAGTACCGTGCCTCTTGCACGGCCTCACTGGTCGCCAGCATCATGGTTGGGACGTGGCCCACCATATGCGTCGTTGCCGTGCCTCCTGGCACGGGCTTGTTGGGTCCCGAGGATGTCGGCGACGCCTTTGCCGTGACAACTTGCACGGGCTTGTCGGGTCCCGAGGATGTCGGGGCCACGATTGCCGTGCCAACTTGCACGGGCTTGACCAGCGTCACAAGGGACGTGGTTGCCGGGATGTGGCTCCCCCACACCCGGGTCTTCATCTCCTCCCAATCGTAGTCTCCCGAGAACGTTGTTGTAGGGGAGAGCGCTACCGATGTGGGGAGGGGATTAGTTGAAGAGCTCCGTGCCTCCCGCACGGACTTAACAATTGCCGGCACCGTGGTCGCCCTTTAGAGTGGGTTTAATCAACACAAGTTGCTGTACCCCAAGAAAAGCACCAAACCCCCGACGATTCAGCTCCATTTCGACCTGCATTTTGCATTGCACCTGTGCATTTTGCAAACCGAGGTCTTCGACCGGCTACAGATGACTGTGCTATGATCTCATCTCAGCCGGATTCTGCCGGGAGGATCTTGTGAGCATCCCAGCACAGCAGTGAGGAACTCGTGGTTACAGTGTTTGAACTGGACATTTTCTACTATAGTTAACTGGAGATGTTCAACTTGTCTAAACTTTGCACAGCTTCTGTTTTCAGTGGTGAAGTTTTGTTTGTTGTATGATACGACGAAAGCTCCTACATGACATGAGTATGGTTCTGTTACTAAAGATTGTCGACTCATATAATCCTTGTTATGCTAGTTTAAGAAAGAAAAGGCAGCATCAATCTTCTTTTTTTCAGATCTGTGCTTTCACCTCACAGTTGTGCCAAGTATAAGGAACTTATTGTCCTTGCTATTACGATTGTTTACCTTACTCTAGAGACCATGGGCTATTTTTTGCAGATAAATTAGGGTAAAATAGTTGGGTGTGAATCCTAAGCTTTTTGTCCTATGGGTTTCGTTTGGCATTTTTCCTAAGGATTCAAGTGCACTCTATTTTGGAGAGAATATTTCATCTGTCGGACGTCTTGTAATTCATTTTCTTGTGATGTAATTTTTTCCAATCCACCCATGGGTTTTTATTTATGTACCACCAAACTATTTTTCTTCATAACCCACACAAAGGCTGAAAGGCGCATACAATGAATTTTCTTTCCGATAATCTTAATACAGTCTCATAGATCTTTTCATTTCAGCCTTTAGAAGTCCAATGCACACACCCTGGCTATATCTTCGCTCCAAAATCCATGCATTTATTTTTTTGTGTACCATCGTGATGCATGACAGGCCAAACTCTTGCGTCCTGTGGTCTCGCAGAAATCCAAATCTTCACAATTATGGTTTTTTCGTATCTCTATTTTCTTGTTCCTGTCTTTCAAGTAGACATTTGTGCAGTTTTTATACATTGAGGCATATTAAAATTGTGGAACCAATGCTTAGCAATACTGAAAAACCAATTCACAATTGGTTAGTGGGTTTGAAAATTCTTGTTTCTAGTCAAACGGTCGTCGGCATGTCAACCAGTATAAAAGTACATTTGTTCACTGCATTACTATCTTAGTTTTTTTAGGTGATGCATTACTGTCTTAGTGGTACAATGCTATCGATTTCAGGACAGACCTAGGAGTATTTATGTACTGGGCTATGATTTAGATGACATTTACTGGATTTGAACCTATGCATTTGCTGGCATGCTATTAATCTCTCCTTGCAATTCCGTGCAGAATGATATCTTTACTCAAGTGATGAACCCGCTAGTGGACGAGTTCTTGGGAGGAAAGAGCGGGCTTCTGGTTGCGATGGGTCCGACGGGGTCCGGCAAGACGCATACCGTCTTTGGTACTGCGAGAAATCCCGGCCTGGTACCGCTCACGCTACAGAAGATCTTCGCCGCGGCAGATGAATCCGAAGGTGGCAACCAATCGCCAAGGTACACCTGTTCTGGCTTTTTTGCTGCCAGCTTGGTACACTCCACTAGTGTAGTGTATAATCTGCATATCTAGTACTGGGTCCGTGCTAGGATTGACGCCAAATGCCGCAAATATAGCAAATGTTCAGAAGATTACTGAAGCATGCAAGTCTGAAAATTCTGAAACTAAAAAAGTTTTACCGTTTTGGATTCTCTCGTGAGCAGCTTATAGCTTAACATGATGTGCAAATGCAAGTTCTTTGTTAGGTTTTCTAGCTACGGTGGAAGCAATTAAATCACAAACACTCCCTTAATGAGTTCCATGTCATACTTGCAGGTCATTTTACTTGTCAATGTTCGAGATTCTCTGTGAAGGAAAAGTAGAACGGATTCTCGATCTTTTGTCTGATGGAGCAGAGCTGGTCCTCCAGCAGTCAGCAACAATTAAAGGCCTTAAAGAGGTATCTCAGTTGGCCTACTTTCCTTAAAATTAGGCCCCTTGGAACAACACTTTGAACATGCCTGATAGGGTCATATATAATTATATATAGTAGTCTTACTCTGGTGTCATTTTAAATGTCATGGCCACGACTTCGTGACAACTTAAATATCTTAAGGAATTTGCACTTCTTTGCTGTAATCAACCTTGGCTTCCAACCTGAAAGACGGGGTCTTGGATGGCAAATTCCATTTCCAGTTGATATGCACTGCGTTGATATGAATAGTTTTTGTAGTAGCATGCAGTAAGGTGCTCGCCTTTCTGGCAATAGCATAAAATTAGATGCTCACTGTTATTTATTTTGCAGGTGGCCATTTCAAGTGCCATGGATGCTGAGAGCTTAGTTTCACGTGGCATGCTTAAGCGCAACACAGCTGCAACTGATGCTAACAGCGAGTCAAGGCATGTTCTCTGTATAGATAGATCTGCAAACATATCTTTCATATAAATACCACTTACCCTGAACTTTTTAGTTGCAGTTATATACGATGATGTTAATATTAACTTCGTATTGTATTGCAGCCGGTCACAGTGCATCATAACTATACGTGCTGTTCATAAAAAAATTGAACAACAAAGTGAGTACCCTATTAGTGAATCTGTCCTGACCATTGCAGACCTTGCTGGGGCAGAGCGAAAAAAGAATACTGGAAATAAGGTCTATTCGTCTATCACCGTTAATTGTATTGTATAGCAGTGATCATATAACCATGTCATGACACCTGTTCTTCTACTGGATAATGGTCTAAATAACTTTTAATCTTTGATTTTGCAGGGTTCAAGGTTGCTGGAGAGTAACTTTATTAACAATACGTCAATGGTTTTCGGTCTATGTTTGAGGGTAAAATTAGCCTTTTCATTTGCTGCCCTTTATGCACAACAGATGGTGCTTGCAGAATGCATTTTTTATCAGTGAGGTGCGCCTGCCAGCTAATCATAGTTTTGCTTTCAACTTTGGTAACTGCAGGCTTTATTAGATCATCAGAAAAATCAGAAGAAAACCTTGGAGAAACATTTTAAGAACTCAATGGTATGTGTGCTGACAATGTATTCTTTTGAAATAATATTATTTTCCTTTGTCCTAAATATTTTGTGTTTTCAAAGTTGACAAGGTACTTGAAAGACTACCTGGAAGGAAGGAAGAAGATGACTCTGGTAAGTCATTCTGCGATAAAATGGTCTATTTTTCTTATCAACGGCTCCTCAAATGACATCTTACTAGTTCAAAGTTTTTTTGATCCTGACAAATGTACTACTCCCTCGGTCCCAAAATAAATGTTGCTGTTTAGTATAAAGTTATGCTAAATCAGTGACACTTATTTTGGGACGGAGGGAGTATTATTCTATTGGCCATTATGAAGGATGCCTATTGAATCTTTTTCAACTGAAGGCCCGTTTTTGCAAGTCATTCACAATCTCTATATTTTTATGCTGGAAGAGTGTGTCATTGACACCCTTACTCTGAGGTCTACACAGTGCATGTTGACTTGATAAGTGCACTGTTTTTAATTACCATTTCTATTGTTTCTCAGATTTTGAATGTGAAACCAGGAGAAGATGATTACGCAGATACATCATATTTGCTCAGACAAGCATCTCCTTACATGAAAATAAGGTAATTCCCTTTATTTTTTTTTCTCCCAGTCTGGATTGAATGGATTGAATGGCAGTGGCCAATAGTACCATTTCATGCTTGATTTACGTTAGTCAAACGTCCTTTGCATATGTGATATACTCCTAGGTAATTTTTTTATAAATATAGTACTATTGACAGGGTTGTATAAGTAGCAACACACTGTACATACAAAACCAATGAAAGACTTTGGCTGTAGATTCTATCTGTCAAACGATGTGTACTTACTGATTCCTTCAAAGAAGTTCGTTTAGCTTTGGGGTCGAAGAAGTTGTTCTTCGTGACACTGTAGTTAAATGTCCTTGCTGATGAGTTAAATGACTCCATGTTGTACTTGAAATCCGACCGTTTTGTCAAATGTCGCATGTACGTTGGGTGGCCTCTATACATAGATACATATGCATATTTATCATTCATTCTATTTCCTGTTATCTTTTCAGGTACACCAGCCTTGATGAATCTTCTGACTTGGTTTCCCAAAAGAGAACCAATGTTTCCCTGGTTTGCCAAGAGAACAAGAAAAAAAAGGAAGGTTAACAAGCCCGAGCCTGAAGTTGTTACGGTACAAATTGATTAAATCCTCCAATCATTTTGTACCATTTAAGTATTTAATTTCTGTCTGGCGCAGAGCCTCACTTGTATAGACATTTCAGCTCTGATAGTTAATTATTTTGAATGAACTATCATTTTTGTTATGTTCTGCAGGCTGAAGAAAAGGAGCTGCAAAGAGTGTTTCGAAGTGAACAAATCATGAAGAACCTTTTCAATGCTTTATGGACTGTTTCAAAACAAAAGATTTCAGTAAGCAGGAAAAGATTTTGGTAATTTGTTCATTTGAGTTTCTTTTTGTATTTTGTTGATCCATGGTATTTCGTTCATAGGAGTCTGAGGTTGCTACTAAAAGCATGCGAGAGTTGCTCAAAGATAGAGACACTGAAATTCTAGAGCTGAAAAAAGAGTTGGATGACCTGAAGTTTTGTTGTTCACACGTTAAGCAAAATGATGCTGCATCAATTGCTATAAGCTTGGTTGTTCAAACTGACCTTGCCAGTGACCCTGCATTAAACAATTTCCATGTAAGTTCAGCTTTGGATTATAATATCTGACGTTTGATGTTCTATTTACATATACTGCCTCATATGTGCATGATGAATGACTTAGATTTGGAGGTATATATGCTATATGATTTTCTGCTATTAATATAGAACTCTATAAGCAAGTTATCATATGTATTTGTTTCTGCATATCACCTTCTGCCCTGCTTTATGTACTACTTGTGCCTCAATAGTAAGCAACATATCTCCCCTTTAAGTCTCTATCTCAATACTGTATATGCCATGAGATCATACACTCTAAATTTACTTGCTGCCTGAACAGCCGTTAGGAGTAGCATAGGGTGTTCGTGTTGCTTGTGTAGACGTGTAGGGTGTTCTTTGTTGCATTTGAACGTAGTTCTCATTTTTACTTTATGTTTCTCTTATTTCAGATAATGGGACAAGTGGGCAACAAGGAATCTGATGGTTCTGAGAGTTGTTCTGAACAAACATCGGCACCTGACGGTGGTGTAACACATGCACCCAGTCATTTGGATGATCCATCTGAGACAAGCTTTACAGGTCCAATTGTATATCCACTTTGCTTGACAGCTCTTAAACTAACTGGTACACAACAACTGAGACACATGTATCATTTTTGCAGAACTTCATATAGGTCCATGTAATCTGTCCGCACAGTTTACTGATATACAAGTTAGCGAGAAAGCTCCCGTGGAACAAAGTGAAGAAGAGGAGTTAAGCAGCAATACAGAAGTGAAGAGTATTCAACATGACGTCGACATAAAAGGTTCAAAATCATTTCTTATGCTTGTTTCTTCGTTGCTAGTGATGTACTTCTTTTTGTTGAACTTTCACTTGATCTTTGTACAGAAATGAAGCAGCATGATTATCAAAGTTCATCTCAGCAACCGAACTCTGGCGCTGAAGACGTTAGCTCCGATCAGTCTTTCTTAGAGTTGCAAGGCATGGTATGTAATCCTTTGATCCTTTTGTTTTTGCAACTCAAAGGGAAGTTTAACCCTACACGTTTTTGGAATATTCTTAGTATGCCATGGTTGGTCATAATGGCAGGATGCATATTAGTTGGTCATAATGGCAGGATGCATATTTTTAAGAGAGAAGTGCATATATCAACCCTCAACTCCTGGGTGGGTCTAATATACACCCCTCATCTATTATACTGTCTAAGATGCACCCTCCAACTATCAAAACCAGACAAATTACCCCCTGTCTCGCCTTGACCCTGGTTTTGGTCCAGTCTCAGCACATGTTGACCAGGTCAACTCGTCCAGTCAGCATGCCATGTCAGCAATGAAATGAATGTATAATGCATAAATCGATAATTTGAAAATATCCTAATCTGCTGGTAAAAAATTGGCAGCATTTTGGTGCCATTTGGTACCATTTGAGCATCATATGAACAAATAAAAAGGCTTGAACAGAACTTGGTCACACATACATATATATAGGTCTGAAACACACATACATAGGTCTCACATACATATAGATAGGTCTGATACACACAAAGGTATCACAAATAGGTCTGACACATAGGACTCAAGTTGGTAATCAAACACTTGGCTGTACTCTCCCTCTTTAGCCGCAAGCATTTTTCCAATGACAAGTGCTTTTGCTCTCTTGATTTTGGATATTGACACATTTGCAAACATTTTTTCCTTCACGGTTGACTTTAATTGCTGGATTGACCATTCTGGACTAGACATTATCAAACTCTCAAACTTTTCTACAATCTGTCTACTTGTGACTAGTGCACTATCTTTCCTTTTGGACAAGTGTGTTCCTCAGTAAATGAAGTAATCTGCTGACTTTCAAACTTTGATGTTTTCCTCAACAAACACACCCAAGGACAATGAGGCCATGTGCAGTTTGCCCTTACTCTGACTCCCTCATCTTTTAATAACTTGATTTCTTTTCTTTCCTTCAGTGCATAACGAATGATTGCATCTTTGAACTCTTTCTTCCCACTAAATGTCATACCCATGCTAAACTTGATCACTTCTGCTTTACTATTAAACCTAGCATATTCAGGCTCACGCTTGATAAGTTCACCATCACTGTCCTCGTCATAAGATTCATCCTCTTCGGCACTTGAGTCATCTTCATAATTGCCTTCAGGTTTAACTACATTCAATGCTTCAAACTCATACTCAAGTGCAAGTTTTCCAGCTGCCATCTTCTTGCTCCTTTTGAATTTCTTGTAATCTTGCCTAATAGCATCTGCCTCATCGTCATCCGATGAACGATCTGGTGGCACAAAGTCACTATCATCGGAGCTGCTTTCTACATCAATTGGCTTTTCCTTTGCAGACTTCTTCTCATCAGCAGTAGCTACATACTCCTCTTCAGCCCAATATTCTTCCTCACTAACTTCTTCATCTTGCACGGACGGATCCTCCACATACACATCAGCCACACCTGCATCTGTTGTACATGCTGACAGTGTTTTGACAGACTTGTCCTCAGACAACATCAACAACCCATCAAAGAAATCCTTCCCAGGGAAGAGCCAGTGCAATTGTTGTCCGTCCACTGTGACATAATGCTCACTCAAACATTGTTGTGCTCGATCTAAAAAGGACATTGCTTCTTTGCCCCCCACATACTGGATTGTCTTCCCGTCATTGATAAATTCACCATTGAAATGAAAACGAACAGCAATATGATCTGCTGGATCCATAACCTATGATTGCAAAAAATAAACGAGATCAAATAACATTATTGCAGACGACCCAAATCATCCCTAGGTGAGGCCTTATGAACTATTCTGTGAATCTTAAAAAAAAACTATTCTGTGAAAGGTGGGGGAATATTGCTCACCTAATTCTTCGCGTCTTCAACCTCGCATCAGTTGTGGGCTCTGCTTGGAGTTGGGGTAGGAGCTCTGCCCGTGGAGGGGATAACCGGTGGCGGCGGCGGCAGATCTGCCGGTGGCGGGAACAATACAGGCGGCGGTGGGGAGAGATCGGGGCGGCGGCGCTGGTCTTAGCGCCAGGCGTCTAAGTCACACGTGGCATGCTGGTCAAATGGTCAACATTGCTGACTAGACCAAAACCAGGGTTAAGGCGAGAGGGGGGGGGGGGGGGGTAATTTGTCTGGTTTTGACAGTTAGAGGGTGCAACTTAGACGGTATAATAGATGAGGGGTGTATATTAGACCCACCAAAGAGTTGAGGGTTGATATATGGACACGGCGTTTCAGCGCCCTAGCCCAGCTGCTCCCGTTATCCTCGGCGTTGGCTGCGCTATGTGGATCCGTGAATGGTGGTTTGACTGTTGTGGTGTGGGCGCTAGAAAATGGCTCGCGAGCGGGAAATACGGTATGGCACAGTGCTGTACGGTGCGATCCCCAGACCGCTGCGCGGTGGACGTTTGAAATTTGGTGGGCGGCTCCGTCAGGGCGTGTATCTGTCCCGTGGCTCAAGCCGCTTTATGTGGAGATGAGCCGTGGCACGGAGTAGTTGTAGGACGTTAGGATTACTGCGAGAGGCACGTCATTTGGAACAGGACAACAACTCGAGAGGTACATCATTTGGAAGTAGCACCAAGATGCACATTTTGTTAATTGATCGTGCATGGGAGAAGTAGCCGTAAACAAACATGACTACGCCTCACCCAAATCTCTGCTCGCTTGGTAGCCTGGTGATTCGGTTCATGCGCACGCGTGATGTACTTGCACGGCTGCATGAGTATGATTCTCAGGTGTCTCATCACTCATCAGATAAACGTGGCAAACAGGTGGAACACAATCTGCTCTTTTCAGGAGTTTAGAAGTTTACCAAACAAAGCTACATCTGACACGACGATTACCAGGATTTTAACCGCAACAGACAGACCAACGGTTCATTCTTCAGCTTCTCATCAACCCTGAAACACAGTAATATCCAAGCCATAATTTCTACATATATACTTTCCCGGAAAAAAATAGTTCCTGCATTTTCGGATACAATCCTAGAATCCGATGTTCTTAAACCATCTTGTTCCACAGGGTAGCCTGGAAATACACATAGGTCGCTCAAAATTCTTCATGCCATGGATACACATAGGCGTTGTATGATTAGTACCATGCACTCTAAATAGTTTCAACTTTGGTTTCCCGTTTCGAGTTGCGTCCGAATGAGCAGGGCAAAAGCATTATCATGGCATGGGTGGTAGAAGGCAAAAAAAGCTTGCGGCTGCTGCGAGTTAGCAGAGTACTTATCCTGGAACTCTGAAGAAATCCAACAGGCCGGCCTAGAGAAAAGGGAGGAGGCAAGATGTGAGTGCCAACGCATAAAACGATTAAACTAAATGACTGCGTGAGGGGAGAGTACTTAATCTGTAGTGAACGCACTAGTAGACTCTGGATCCTGGTTGCTTCCCTTTGCGAGCGATGGAATCATGGTGGTGACCGGGAGCAGCTCCTGTTGCTTGCTGCGTGGTCAGAGAAGATGAGTCGGACTGGAGAGCCGGTCCAGTAAGGCCCAGAAAAAACGAGGGGCCGTCTCGCGCTGTTCTGGACCGGAACGACTGCAACATTACCAGTCAGTATTTAAAGCGCGGGCCCAGGTTAGATTTCACCCCGGTATACATGATAAAATACGAGATACAACACAGATCTCGAGATGAATGGATGCACTTGATAACAGGACCATCTGAGCTCGGGCTGAGAAACGAATTTTCGGTTGATATATGCACTTCTCTCTATTTTTAATATACAAGTTACCCTACTGGAAACTATGACATATCGGTTGAACTTTTCCTTCTTCTCTTCTAGGGTGCTGCTCACCAGAATCCTGATGAACTGGTGCCTGAGCCAGAAATTTGCGAGCCCACGGTAAAGGAGGCTGCTGCAGAACACGGTAGGCGTCAAGTGTCGTGCATCATAATCTTTGGTCGCTAATTTTTGGTATATTCACGTCGCTTGCATTAAATGATGAGTTGAGTCACCTAATCAACATTGGTGCATTTCTGCAGCACATGGCCGACATGTACCAGATGAAGGGCTTCCCCAGACGAAGGCTTCAATAGTAAGCTCTTTCGCTGCTTGTCTTGACTTATGTTTGCCTTGGTTAATACTACCAAATACTGTGATGCAGCGCGAAATCGTAGATGCAGCTGACAGATTCTACCAGGGTCATTTATAATAATGCTGTCATACCACACGTATTTTGTCTCTACAGTTGCATTTCCTGATTTGGTTGTCTTGCTTATGCCAAGGCTCCAACCAAGGACTGCCGGGCAGAAGGAACCGCGGATGACCAGAAGGAGAACCTTTGCCAGGAAGAAGCAAATGAGGACCTTTGCGCTTCGAAGCCTCGCGAAAACACGAAGAAGACGTCAAGGTGAGCGAGCGTACTTATGGAAGGCGTCACCTAAATGCAAAAACCAGCTTGACAAGTAATTAATATCCATAATATAGTTGACACAAATAACCTGTGGTTTGGTTTGGTGAAGCAGGAGGAGGCTGCTGCCTGTGTTGGCCATGATGCTCAAGGAGTTCACCGGCCCTGCCATTGGTTTGGTATGCACGCACGCACGCGTGCACGCTCCCCCTTGTCTGTGGGAAGCGTTTGGTTTTGGACCGATTGATTCTAACCTAACTGACTGGTGCAATGGCTGTTACTGCAGGACAGAGGAGGCGCCAAGGCATCGTCGGGCGAGCAGTCGGCGATGGCTGCTGGGCGATCGGACGCACTCATCCGGCTCCTCAAAGCAAAAGCCCCGCCCATGAGGCATCGCCGGGGCTAGGAAGAACACCCGCCCACTCAATTAGATAAAATTCAGACCGTCAAATCATCTTGGTTTGGTGTAGTTATTAGTACTTCTCCACGGTGGGTTGCTTCTGTAGGATCTTCACCAAGTCCAGTTGACAATTAAACTTTTGGTGACACATGGAAATTTATCTAAGAAGCGCTTTCATCATCATGGTGCATTCATATAGTTTGGGATGTTTTATCGGTACTGAGGAACTATATAGTGAAAAGAAGATGGCATCTGAGCCGTAGTCGGCACTTTATTCCATTTTTTAAAGCAAATGCACCCATAAGTTTAAACGATATTCTCCTTTTTTTTGTGGACAAACATCTTGATTTTTCTTTTTGTTAGTGGCAAAACGAGAGAAAAACATGATTATTCACTGCTTGGTATTTTAAATAACAATGTTAGACTGTTATTTTTGGTACAAGCAACATTCAGTTTTTTGGTGAATTCTACTCCCTCTGTACCGAAATATTTGTAGTTGGGGGAACTTGTACTAGTTTCCCCCAACTACAAGTATTTCGGTAGAGATGGAGTAACATGTACTCCCTCCGCTCCAAATTACTCGTCGTGGTTTTAGTTTAAATGTGAACTAAAACCACGACGAGTAATTTGGAACGGAGGGAGTATTAAGTACCTATGTTTTGGATTTTTTTAAATGGAGCTTTGGAGCCGTGTAAATCCTCACTCTTAGAGCAACTCTAGCAGATAGCCTCTCATGTTTTTCATGTTTTCTTATTTAATTATAGTATTTTTTATATGAAAACTTTTAAATATAGGATGAACTTTTTCCTAACTGCGCAATAACTTTTTTAAATATGCGATGACATTTCTAAAGGACAATAAACATTTTAAATATATATTAAACATTTTGAAATACTTGATGAACATTTTAAAATACACAACAAACACGTTTAAAATACATGGTGGACTTTTTTTTTTCTCAAATACATATTTTCCTTTGGAATATGCGAACATTTTTTTAAAACACACACATTTTCAATACACAATAAATATTTTTAAAATACACTATGACTTTTTGGTAATACATGTTGAACAATATTCATATATATATATATATATATATATATATATATGATGAAAAATTGCTTAAAACATTGATAATTTCTAAAATAGAAAAGGAAAATTTATAAAACACATGATAAAAATTCTTTTAATTGCACGATGAACATTTTTTAAATACACGAAGAGTTTTTTAAAGCCATGTTTTTCCAAGAAATGTGAGCACTCTTAAAAATTACAAGAACAATTTTTCACTTACATGGACAAAACATGCACTACTTCATTTTTTGGCGTAGTTATATAAAATTAGTAAAATACAAATATTTTTATAAATAGGTTCTTAATTTGATAAAATGTTGGATTTCAAGTGAACATACACGTAAACTTCTTTTTTAAGTGTGATGTACAAGTAGCAACCTTTCTTTTTGAGAATTCGTACAAATAGATATTTTTTGTGAGTAAATTGCAAGTAGCAAGTAGCAACACAACGATATTAAAATCAGCTGCAGCCCAATTCGCTAGGCCACACCATGCGCACGCTCCTGGTCCTGGACTTTCTCTGTTTTTTTTTGGAGAAACGGGCCTGGACTTGCTTAGTCCCAGGTGCGTGCGCGTTGGTTCATTTAGCGGAAATCTCCACCTCAAAAAAAATATTTAGCGGAAATCTGTTCCTAAAAAAAAAGCGGAAATCTGATGTCTCAATTTTTTTTAGCGGAAATCTGAACCCCTCAATAAATAAATAAATAGTGGAAATCTGAATGAAAATCACGTGGCATAGCTGGTTCGAGAATCTTTTGCCCCTTTTTCCCTTTTCATTCATGTGATGGAATAATAAAATGTGATCTGCACATATGGATTATGTCTGATCGATATTATATTAAAAGTTAGATTTGAATATTCATGCGTTATTAATAATTACCTCGTGCTCAACAAATGTACGTGTGCACATATATTATTTAAAAGAAACATAAACAAGGCTCCATTCCACGCTGTTAGTTATGGAAATTTGTGGTACATAAATAATAACCTCATGGTACATGAGCATTCATGCACGAATATTGGTGTGCACAAAAAATAAATATATAGAGGTTAGCAATAAAATATCTTACAAAAAAACGTTCCTGTATTTTTAAAATATTCACCTCTTATTTATTAAATAATATTTTACTAAATATTCTGAATATTCATTGGTGTATAATTTCACTCGTGGCTTATGTTCATAATTTTTATATAATGTCAACATAATACAGGATTCACTATTCATATAAGCATTTTAAATTACAAATATTGTTTAGTTATATAAACAATATGATTGTTTTAATAATAATAGGTGAATGTTTTTAAAAGTACATGGACTTTTTTTAAAGTTGGGTATTTTAGATTTATGCAAAGCATCTGTAACACATGAATTGTTGAACTCTATTTGTATTACTGTCATTATAATGTACATACTTTTTTATGTTTTTGATAGAAAAGAACATGTGCTAAATGGGCCGCACTTATTGCAGCCCATTAGTCATAGCTAGTATTATTCTAGTAATCCAGTTTCAATGAGCCCCATGCCACGTCAGCTATACACATGGTGCCACGTCGGCACACTTTACGTATACATATGGGATTAACAACGTATTTGAGTTTTATGACCCATTCGGTGTATTTTTCAAGTTCAGGCACTAAACTGAACATTTCTGCCAAGTTCAAGCATCACTAGCGTATTTACCTCTCATATAAGAGCATCTACAGTCTGACTCAGCAAATTCGGCTTCTCAAACGCCCGCGGATGCGGGCACTCCCTATATGCGCGTCTCCACACCCACGTATCCCATATTCCGTCCCCTATATTCATACTAAACCATGCAACATTGATAAAAACTACGTAGATCATGAGCGGACATACAATGCACAATCGGTTCATCAAAAGATCACAGCTGGATCATCGAAAGATAGCCAAAGTTCACATAATACGGCGGACAAGTTCAGACTACAACTACTAGTCAAAGGCACGTGCTTTGCACGTGTGGGTTCTTAATTAAAAACATCATACATGAAGAAAATTTTAAATATAGACGATGCACTTTGACAAACCTCTTGCCAACTTACAATGTTCGTGAGCAAATTTGATTTTCTTATATTTTCAAAACATGTATAGAGTAATTTTGGTTAACACTTACTCCATCTGTAAATTAATATAAAAGCATTTAAATCGCTAAAGTAGTGATCTAAACGCTCTTAAATTAGTTTATGGAGGTTCCTGGAAAGAGAGAGAGAGAGAGAGACAAACTTGAAGTAAATATTCTCAAAACGGTAAGTTACATCATGGGATTAAAGTTTGTTCAAGAAATAATCATCTCCGTGCATTCTACATCACTTGGATGTACATGGAATGTAATGCATTCTACCTTGCATAATATTTATTGTCAACAAAAAAAAATGGATATGTGTCGGTCCATATATACTTTTTTAGTAGTCTATATCCGTCCATATACAGTCCTAAAATTCATGGAAAAAACGTGAGAATAGCCTATTCCACTTGACCATCTGTTTTTTCCCAATTATTTTTACTTTTTTTAACAAATTTGTTTTCTATTTGAGGGGAGATCGTTGGACCTTCTGCAGGCTAAAATATGGATTTGGGCTGGCATTCGGCCAGACGGGCCTTGAAGCTTGCCACCACTGGGCTAGCTGTATGGAGCCCCACTCAAAAAACGCCAACCAGGTCCATGATCCGAGTTAAATGATCCGAGTTGTATCCCACACAATATGGTTTTTGAGTAATAAAATTTGGCTTTTCCCTCAAAAAAAAAAAGGTCCTCTGGCTGTCGAGCGGAGTTCATGTCCAGCAGAGCGCCGCCGCGCCGCCGCACCTTCTCCCGTCCTCGCCGACCCGCCGAATGCCGACCCTAGGACTCCCATGGGTCAGACTCGGCGGGGTAGGTTTTGCAATCGACTCTAGTTCCGCGGAGTACGGCTGACTGACCGTGCCTGCCGTAAATCGTTAGGATCTCCGCATGCATCTGGACGTTTAGTGTTTTTTTAAATTTATAGTAAAATGCATTATGCGTCATTAAACTTGCTCTTTTAGGATAAAAAAATTAGTGAAAAAAATACTTGTTGATGATAGTCACTTTGGTCACTGTACATATAGAAATTGATGGTTCCAGTAATTGTACTTGATGTCAGAGCGTTCACTTCCACCGTGTCGTCCCTCCTGTGTCGGCCCGGGGGCTGAAACCCTACCCCGCCGCCAACCCTCTACTCATCGGCCTTGCTGCTGCCGCGCCGTCGCCGGCTTCGGCCACGGTGGTGGCCGACCCGCTCCCAAAGGGACGGGGGTCATCTGGCCGTTTCCAGCGCGTACGGCCGAGATTAGGAAGATATATGGGTGGTGGTCCTGGTGCGATCTGCGTTGGCGGTGGCCAGCCGTGGCCATGAGACTGGCGTGGTGGTTGGATGTGGTGACGGGGGCCCTGCATCTCGGCGTCTTCTTCCCGTGGTGGACGGATCTGGGAGCTCTGATGACGACTCATCCTCGCCGCTCCTGACAACACTCCGGCCTCACGGTCACGCCGTTGTGGAGACTGGTGAGGGAGGGGGCCAGCGAGCTATAGCCCGGTGTGGTTGCGCCGCACTCGCTCTAGGCATGTGCGTTCCCAGGTGGCTTGCGGTGGGGCGTGATGTGCTTCTGCTGCAGGCATGATGCTGGGGGTAATGCCCGGTGCTATTCTTGATGGTTATCTAAGTGGTGCAAGGCGCATTCGAGGGTGGACTAAGGGGGGCTGCCGATCCAAACCCCGGTGGCTAGATGGGTGTTGGGCGTGGTGGGTGGGCCAGCCGGACCCGAGTGTTGGGGAAGGTGAAGCTACTAGTGAAAGCTTGTGCTTCGACTCTGGTCAGTACTGTCCACGGCGACGCCCATGGGTGCCGCTACCTTGCTGAAGGCGTCATGAGGAGCAATTCCGCCTCCCCTTCGTAATGCTTGGGGGTAAGCCTTGTTCTGGGTCTTCCCGGATCGGACAATGGCGGCACACCATGTCGTGTTTCCTCTCGAGGTCATTGTTTTAGAGTAGACTCTAGTTGTGGAGAGTAATGGCTGTCATGGTGGTGCTAGTTGCTTTGTTCTTCTCCTGTGGTGTTGCTGTTCTCTCCCAGCAAGGTTGGTGGCGTGGTCTCAGTGTGAGAGCTGTTGGGGAATGTAGTAATTTCAAAAAGATTCCTATGCACACGCAAGATCATGGTGATGGCATAGCAACGAGAGGAGAGAGTATTGTCCATGTACCCTCGTAGACCATAAACGAAAGCGTTATGACAACGCGGTTGATGTAGTCGTATGTCTTCACGATCTGATCGATCCAAGTACCGAATGTACGGCACCTTCGAGTTCCGCACACGTTCAGCTCGATGACGATCCCCGGGCTCCGATCCAGCAAAGCGTCGGGGATGAGTTCCGTCAGCACGACGGCGTGGTGATGATGATGATGTTCTACCGGCGCAGGGTTTCGCCTAGACTCCGCGACGATATGACCAAGGTGGAATATGGTGGAGGGGGGCGCACACGGCTAAGGAACGATCCGTAGATCAACTTGTGTGTCTATGGGGTGCCCCTGCCCCCGTATATAAAGGAGTGGAGGAGGGGAGGGCCGGCCCTCTCTATGGCGCGCCCTAGGGGAGTCCTACTCCCACCGGGAATAGGATTCCCCCTTTCCTAGTCCAACTAGGAGTCCTTCCAAGTAGTAGGAGTAGGAGACAAGGAAGGGGAAGAGAGAAGGGAAGGAAGGAGGGGGTGCGGCCCCTCCCCCTAGTCCAATTCGGACTAGGCCATGGGGGGGCGCGCGGCCTGCCCTAGGCAGCCCCTCTCTCTTTCCCGTATGACCCAATAAGGCCCAATACTTCTCCCCGGCGAATTCCCGTAACTCTCCGGTACTCCGATAAATACCCGAATCACTCGGAACCTTTCCGAACTCCGAATATAGTCGTCCAATATATCGATCTTTACGTCTCGACCATTTCGAGACTCCTCGTCATGTCCCCAACCTCATCTGGAACTCCGAACTCCTTCGGTATATCAAAACTTATAAATTCATAATAAAACTGTCATCGTAACGTTAAGCGTGCGGACCCTACGGGTTCGAGAACTATGTAGACATGACCTAGAACTATTCTCGGTCAATAACCAATAGCGGAACCTGGATGCCCATATTGGCTCCTACATATTGTACGAAGATCTTTATCGGTCAAACCGCATAACAACATATGTTGTTCCCTTTGTCATCGGTATGTTACTTGCCCGAGATTCGATCGTCGGTATCCAATACCTAGTTCAATCTCGTTACCGGCAAGTCTCTTTACTTGTTACGTAATGCATCATTCCGTAACTAACTCATTAGCTACATTGCTTGCAAGGCTTATAGTGATGTGCATTACCGAGAGGGCCCAGAGATACCTCTCCGACAATCAGAGTGACAAAACCTAATCTCGAAATACGCCAACCCAACATGTACCTTTGGAGACACCTGTAGTACTCCTTTATAATCACCCAGTTATGTTGTGACGTTTGGTAGCACCCAAAGTGTTCCTCCGGCAAACGGGAGTTGCATAATCTCATAGTTACAGGAACATGTATAAGTCATGAAGAAAGCAATAGCAACATACTAAACGATCGTGTGCTAAGCTAACGGAATGGGTCATGTCAATCACATCATTCTCCTAATGATGTGATCCCGTTAATCAAATGACAACACATGTCTATGGTTAGGAAACATAACCATCTTTGATCAACAAGCTAGTCAAGTAGAGGCATACTAGTGACACTATGTTTGTCTATGTATTCACACATGTATTATGTTTCTGGTTAATACAATTCTAGCATGAATAATAAACATTTATCATGAAATAAGGAAATAAATAATAACTTCATTATTGCCTCTAGGGCATATTTCCTTCAGTCTCCCACTTGCACTAGAGTCAATAATCTAGTTCACATCGCCATGTGATTTAACACCAATATTCATATCTGTATATGATTAACACCCATAGTTCACATTGTCATGTAACCAACACCCAAAGGGTTTACTAGAGTCAATAATCTAGTTCACATCTCTATGTGATTAACACCCAAAGAGTACTAAGGTGTGATCATGTTTTGCTCATGAGAGAAGCTTAGTCAACGGGTCTGTCATATTCAGAGCCGTATGTATTTTGCAAATATTCTATGGCTATAATGCTCTGCACGGAGCTACTCTAGCTAATTGCTCCCACTTTCAATATGTATCCAGATTGAGACTTAGAGTCATCTGGATCGGTGAAAAAGATTGCACCAATGTAACTCTTTACGACGGGCTCTTTTATCACCTCCATAACCGAGAAATATTTCCTTAGTTCTCATTAAGGATAATTTTGACCAATGTCCAGTGATCTACTCCTAGATCACTATTGTACTCCCTTGCCAAACCAGGGCAGAGTATACAATAGGTCTGGTCCATAGCATGGCATACTTTATAGAACCTATGATTGAGGCATAGGGAATGACTTTCATTCTCTTTTCTATTTTCTGCCTTGGTCGGGATTCGAGTCTTACTCAATTTCACACATTTGCAACACAGGCAAGAACTCTTTCTTTAAATGTTCCATTTTGAACTATTTCAAAATCTTGTCAAGGTATGTACTTATTGAAAAACTTATCAAGCGTCTTGATCTATCTCAATAGATCTTGATGCTCAATATGTAAGTAGCTTTACTGAAGTCTTTCTTTTAAAGAACTCCTTTCAAACACTCCTTTATGCTTTGCAGAATAATTCTACATTATTTCCGATCAACAATATGTCATTCACATATACTTATCAGAAATGCTATAGTGCTCCCACTCACTTTCTTGTAAATACAGGCTTCACCGTAAGTCTGTACAAAACTATATGCTTTGATCAACTTATCAAAGCGTATATTCCAACTCTGAGAAGCTTGCACCAGTCCATAGATGGATCGCTGGAGCTTGCACATTTTGTTAGCACCTTTAGGATTGACAAAACCTTCTGGTTGCATCATATACAACTATTCTTTAATAAAACTATTAAGGAGTGCAGTTTTGACATCCATTTGCCAGATTTCATAAAATGTGGCAATTGCTAACATGATTCGAACAGACTTAAGCATCGCTACAGTTGAGAAAATCTCATTGTAGTCAACACCTTGAACTTGTCAAAAACCTTTTTGCGACAAGTCGAGCTTTGTAGATAGTAACACTACTATCAATGTCCGTCTTCCTCTTGAAGATCCATTTATTTCTTATGGTTTGCCGATCATCGAGCAAGTCCACCAAAGTCCACACTTTTTTCTCATACATGGATCCTATCTCAGATTTCATGGCCTCCAGCCATTTTGCGGAATCTGGGCTCATCATCGCTTCCTCATAGTTCGTAGGTTTATCATGGTCTAGTAACATGACTTTCAGAACAGGATTACCGTACCACTCTGGTGCGGACCGTACTCTGGAAGACCTACAAGGTTCTGTAGTAACTTGATCTGAAGTTTCATGATCATCATCATTAGCTTCCTCACTAATTGGTGTAGTAATCACTGGAACTGATTTCAGTGATGAACTATTTTCCAATTCGGGAGAAGGTACAGTTACCTCATCAAGTTCTACTTTCCTCCCACTCACTTCTTTCGAGAGAAACTCCTTCTCTAGAAAGGATCCATTTTTAGCAACGAATGTTTTGCCTTCGGATCTGTGATAGAAGGATTACCCAACAGTTTCCTTTGGGTATTCTATGAAGACGCACTTCTCCGATTTGGGTTCGAGCTTATCAGGTTGAAAAACTTTTTCATATAAGCATCGCAACTCCAAACTTTAAGAAACGACAACTTGGGTTTCTTGCTAAACCACAGTTCATATGGTGTCGTCTCAAAGGATTTAGATGGTGCCCTTTTAACGTGAATGCAACTGTCTCTAATGCATAACCCCAAAACAATAGTGGTAATCAGTAAGAGACATCATAAATCGCACCATATCCAATAAAGTGCGGTTACGACGTTCGGACACACCATAACGTTGTGGTGTTCCAGGTGGCGTGAGCTGTGAAACTATTCCACATTGTTTTAATTGAAGACCAAACTCGTAACCCAAATATTCGTCTCCGCGATCATATCATAGAAACTTTATTTTCTTTTTATGATGATTTTTCCACTTCACTCTGAAATTCTTTGAACCTTTCAACTATTTCAGATTTATGTTTCATCAAGTAGATATACCCATATCTGCTCAAATCATCTTGTGAAGGTCAGAAAATAACGATACTTGCCACGAGCATCAACACTCATTGGATCGCATACATCGGTATGTATTATTTCCAATAAGTCAGTAGCTTGTTCCATTATTCCGGAGAACGGAGTTTTAGTCATCTTGCCCAAAAGGCACGGTTCGCAAGCATCAAATGATTCATAACCAAGTGATTCCAAAAATCCATCTTTATGGAGTTTCTTCATGCGCTTTACACCGATATGACCCAAACGGCAGTGCCACAAATAAGTTGCACTATCATTATTAACTTTGCATATTTTGGCATCAATATTATGAATATGTGTATCACTACGATCGAGATCCAACAAACTATGTTCATTGGGTGTATGACCATCGAAGGTCTTATTCATGTAAACAGAATAACAATTATTCTCTAACTTTAAATGAATAACCGTATCGCAATAAACACGATCAAATCATGTTCATGCTCAACGCAAATGCCAAATAACATTTATTTAGGTTTAACACTAATCCCGAAAGTATAGGGAGTGTGCGATGATGATCATATCAATCTTGGAACTACTTCCAACACTCATCGTCACTTCCCCTTCAACTAGTCTCTGTTTATTCTGTAATTCCTGTTTCGAGTTACTAATCTTAGTAACCGAACAAGTATCAAATACTCAGGGGCTACTATAAACACTAGTAAGGCACACATCAATAACCTGTATATCAAATATACCCTTGTTCACTTTGCCATCCTTCTTATCCACTGAATATTCAGGGCATTTCCGCTTCCAGTGACCATTTCCTTTGCAGTGTAAACAATCAGTTTTAGGCTTTGGTCCAGCTTTGGTCTTCTTCATGGGAGTGACAACTTGTTTGCCATTCTACTTGAAGTTTCCCTTTCTTTCCCTTTGCCCTTTTCTTGAAACTAGTGGTCTTGTCAATCATCAACACTTGATGCTCTTTCTTGATTTCTACCTTCGTCGATTTCAATATCACAAAGAGCTCGGGAATCGTTTTTGTCATCCCTTGCATACTATAGTTCATCACGAAGTTCTAGTAACTTAGTGACGGTGACTAGAGAATTCTGTCAATCACTATCTTATCTGGAAGATTAACTCCCACTTGATTCAAGCGATTGAAGTACCCAGACAATCTGAGCACATGCTCACTAGTTGAGCGATTCTCCTCCATCTTTTAGCTTTAGAACTTGTTGGAGACTTCATATCTCTCAACTCGGGTACTTGCTGGAAATATTAACTTCAACTCCTGGAACATCTCATATGGTCCATGACGTTCAAAACGTCTTTGAAGTCCCGATTCTAAGCTGTTAACCATGGTGCGCTAAACTATCAAGTAGTCATCATATTGAGCTAGCCAAACGTTCATAACGTCTTCATCTGCTCCTGCAATAGGTTTGTCACCTAGCGGTGCATCAAGGACATAATTCTTCTGCGCAGCAATGAGGATAAACCTCAGATCACGGATCCAATCCGCATCATTACTACTAACATTTTTCAACATAGTTTTTTCTCTAGGAACATATCAAAATTAACATATGAAAGCAACAACGCAAGCTATTGATCTACAACATAATTTGCAAAATACTACCAGGACTATGTTCATGATAAATTTAAGTTCAATTAATCATATTACTTAAGAACTCCCACTTAGATAGACATCCCTCTAATCCTCTAAGTGATTACGTGATCCATATCAACTACATCATGTCCGATCGTCACGTGAGATGGAGTAGTTTCAACGGTGAACATCAATATGTTGATCATATCTACTATATGATTCATGCTCGACCTTTCGGTCTCCGTGTTCCGAGGCCATATCTGTATATGCTAGGCTCGTCAAGTTTAACCTGAGTATTCCGCATGTGCAACTGTTTTGCACCCGTTGTATTTGAACGTAGAGCCTATCACACCCGATCATCACGTGGTGTCTGAGCACGAAGAACTTTCGCAACGGTGCATACTCAGGGAGAACACTTCTTGATAATTAGTGAGAGATCATCTTAAAATGCTACCGTCTATCAAAGCAAAATAAGATGTATAAAAGATAAACATCATATGCAAACAAAAATATGTGACATGATATGGCCATCATCATCTTGTGCCTTTGATCTCCATCTCCAAAGCATTGTCATGATCTCCATTGTCACCGGCATGACACCATGATCTCAATCATCTTGATCTATATCAATGTGTCGTCATATGGTCGTCTCACCAACTATTGCTCTTGCAACTATTGCTATCGCATAGCGATAAAGTAAAGCAATTATTTGGTGCTTGCATCTTATGCAACAAAGAGATAACCATAGGGCTTCTGCCAGTTGCCGATAACTTCAAGAAAACATGATCATCTCATACAACAACTTATATCTCATCACGTCTTGACCATATCACATCACAACATGCCCTGCAAAAATAAGTTAGACGTCCTCTACTTTGTTGTTGCAAATTTTACGTGGCTGCTACGGGCTTAGCAAGAACCGTTCTTACCTATGCATCAAAACCATAATGATAGTTTGTCAAGTTGGTGCTGTTTTAACCTTCGCAAGGACCGGGTGTAGCCACACTCGGTTCAACTAAAGTTGGAGAAACTGACACCAGCTAGTCACCTGTGTGCAAAGCACAGCGGTAAAACCAGTCTCGCGTAAGCGTACGCGTAATGTCGGTCCGGGCCGCTTCATCCAACAATACTGCCGAACCAAAGTATGACATGCTGGTAAGCAGTATGACTTGTATCGCCCACAACTCACTTGTGTTCTACTCGTGCATATAACATCGACGCATAAAACCAGGCTCGGATGCCACTGTTGGGGAACGTAGTAATTTCAAAAAATTTCCTACGCACATGCAAGATCATGGTGATGGCATAGCAACGAGAGGGGAGAGTATTGTCCACATACCCTCGTAGACCGTAAGCGGAAGCGTTATGACAACGCGATTGATGTAGTCGTACGTCTTCACGATCCGACCGATCCAAGTACCGAACGTACGACACCTCCAAGTTCAGCACACGTTCAGCTCGATGACGATCCCCGGGCTCCGATCCAGCAAAGCGTCGGGGATGAGTTCCGCCAGCACGACGGCGTGGTGACGATGATGATGTTCTACCGGCGCAGGGCTTCGCCTAAACTCCGCGACGATATGACCAAGGTGGAATATGGTGGAGGGGGCACCGCACACGGCTAAGGAACGATCCGTAGATCAACTTGTGTGTCTATGGGGTGCCCCCTGCCCCCGTATATAAACGAGTGGAGGAGGGGAGGGCTGGCCCTCTCTATGGCGCGCCCTAGGGGAGTCCTACTCCCACCGGGAGTAGGATTCCCCCTTTCCTAGTCCAACTAGGAGTCCTTCCAAGTAGTAGGAGTAGGAGACAAGAAAGGGGAAGAGAGAAGGGAAGGAAGGAGGGGGTGCGGCCCCTCCCCCTAGTCCAATTCGGACTAGGCCATGGGGGGGCGCGCGGCCTGCCCTAGGCAGCCCCTCTCTCTTTCCCGTATGGCCCAATAAGGCCCAATACTTCTCCCCGGCGAATTCCCGTAACTCTCCGGTACTCCGATAAATACCCGAATCACTCGGAACCTTTCCGAACTCCGAATATAGTTGTCCAATATATCGATCTTTACGTCTCGACCATTTCGAGACTCCTTGTCATGTCCCCGGTCTCATCCGGGACTCCGAACTCCTTCGGTACATCAAAACTTATAAACTCATAATAAAACTGTCATCGTAACGTTAAGCGTGCGGACCCTACGGGTTCGAGAACTCTGTAGACATGACCTAGAACTATTCTCGGTCAATAACCAATAGCGGAACCTGGATGCCCATATTGGCTCCTACATATTCTACGAAGATCTTTATCGGTCAAACCGCATAACAACATACGTTGTTCCCTTTGTCATCGGTATGTTACTTGCCCGAGATTCGATCGTCGGTATCCAATACCTAGTTCAATCTCGTTACCGGCAAGTCTCTTTACTTGTTACATAATGAATCATTACATAACTAACTCATTAGCTACATTGCTTGCAAGGCTTATAGTGATGTGCATTACCGAGAGGGCCCAGAGATACCTCTCCGACAATCAGAGTGACAAAACCTAATCTCGAAATACGCCAACCCAACATGTACCTTTGGAGACACCTGTAGTACTCCTTTATAATCACCCGGTTACGTTGTGACGTTTGGTAGCACCCAAAGTGTTCCTCCGACAAACGGGAGTTGCATAATCTCATAGTTACAGGAACATGTATAAGTCATGAAGAAAGCAATAGCAACATACTAAACGATCGTGTGCTAAGCTAACGGAATGGGTCATGTCAATCACATCATTCTCCTAATGATGTGATCCCGTTAATCAAATGACAACACATGTCTATGGTTAGGAAACATAACCATCTTTGATCAACAAGCTAGTCAAGTAGAGGCATACTAGTGACACTATGTTTGTCTATGTATTCACACATGTATTATGTTTCCGGTTAATACAATTCTAGCATGAATAATAAACATTTATCATGAAATAAGGAAATAAATAATAACTTTATTATTGCCTCTAGGGCATATTTCCTTCAAGAGCTTCTAAGGAGGGTGGAGAATCCCTTTCGAAGCCGGCTAATGGCGAGTGTGCAGGCCTATGAAGCTTTCTGGGTGTGGACTCGGCTCGGTGATGCCTTCTGACATGTTGCTCTTCGGTTGCAATGTAGCCTCAGTGGAGTGCAGCACTTCCTCTGGGTGTGGACTCGGCTACATGTTGCTCTTCGGTTGCGCTGGTAGCCTTGAGGTGTCATGGTTTGGTCTCAGTAGATTGGAGCTTTTTTAGGGGCAGCAGATTCCAAATAGGAGCTTTTCGTCAGCAATGGTGGTGCTTATCGTGCATTGTGCCTCTCGTTGGTTGGTTGACAAAGGAAGTTGAAGGCCCGCCCCAAGTAGATAGTATCGTTAAGTCTTAGTTTGTCGACCTTTGCTTCTTCTTTTGTTGTTGTTCCCTCTTCTTTATTTTGTTCCCTCTGTAATCATCTTCTCTTTGTAATCTCCTGGCTTTGCTAGTTCTTCTTAATGAATGAAACATAGTGTTGGCTACTTTTTGTCAAAAAATGTGTATTTGCTGTCAAGGACCCATACGGTCACTGGATCAGATTTTGTTATGTGTTTTGCACACTTTTTGACCGGTCCACGCGTCCACGTAGGAGCTGGGTGCGGTTGGCCCACTTGCATGTGAGTTTTTTTGTTGTTGCAAAAAATCCTTCACTACATCACCTTGGGAAATTTCATTCCCCACTAATCAATTAGGCAAAATCTCTAGCCCTCGCCCAAATCCCCATTGCTCGACGCCCTCACCAGTGTCAAGCCTCATCTTCACAACCCTCCTCGGAGGGTACATCTCTCTTCACTAACATGTGCTCTTCGGGTTGCTGCCGCTTTGCTCACCCCCGATGTGGCCTCTTGACCTCTCTGATCTACTGCCTAGGCTGGGGGTGACCGTTGAAGCGCTACATCCAGGCACCGACGTCCATGATGGTTGGGTGTTCTATAGATGCCCCAATCATGTTGTGAGTGCATCTCTTATTCACATTGCTTGTTCTTTTTAAAGAATCTTGGATCTGCACGATTATGTAGGGTTGTTCTTTGCAAATCTTGAGTCTAATACACAACATTTTCTTGCAAAATGACAACACAGTTTCAAGTTTTGGCACTGGGAGTCGGATTATGTGGTATATCAGGTTGAGCACAACATTTTCAGACGAAATGTTGTGGGCTAGAGTGAGGATGGGAGGGAGAATCTGGAGCATGTAAACAAAGCTGGTGTAGTGGGGAAGAGCAATAGGAAGCAATGGAGAGTTTGGGAGGATGAACAACAATGCTAGCTCATGGTTAGATCTAGGAAGAGAGCTTTTCTTCTTATGATGATTGTAGTGTCTACAAGGGTCATTATGTGTGTCTAGTTGTGATGATACTCGAGAAGAAATGAAGCGAGATAGTAGTGTAGTATGGAGCATGGTAGTAGTTGACGTTAAGTTTGATACTGACAGACCCTACTATTGTGTCGATGAATGCCCATTTTTGTTCCATAGTATCCATAAAGATACTAAAGGCTAGGGGCTCATCACCTAGACAAGCATCCTCTCAGAAGTGTGTAGTATGACCTTCTTGTTGGGGACCGTAGCATGCAATTTCAAAAAAATTCCTACGCTCACGCAAGATCTATCTAGGAGATGCATAGCAACGAGGGGGAGAGAGTGTGTCTATGTACCCTCATAGACCGTAAGCCGAAGCTTTGACAACGCGGTTGATGTAGTCAAACTTCTTCTAGCTCCGACCGATCACGTACCGAACGTACGGCACCTCCGAGTTCTGCACACGTTCAGCTCGGTGACGTCCCTCACCTTATTAATCCAGCAAGGTGTCGAGGTAGTAGATGAGTTCCGTCAGCACAATGGCATGGTGACGGTGATGGTGAAGTGATCCGCGCAGGGATTCGCCGAAGCACCGTGAGAATATGACCGGGGGTGTAAACTGTGGAGGGGGGCGCCGCACATGGCTAACAATTGATGTTGTGTGTTCTAGGCGCCTCCTCCCCACATATATATAGGTGGGAGGGGAGGAGAGGCAGCCAGGGGGCACCCCAAGTAGGATCCAAATCCTACTTGGGGTTTCCCCAAGTGGCGCCCCCTTTCCTTTTTTCACCAGAGAAGAAAGGGAAGGGGGAAGAGAGAAAGGAAGGGGGGCCGAACCCCCTTTTTCTTTCTCCAACTCAGCCACATGCCTAAGGAGGGGCACGCCACCCCTTGTGGGCTAGTGTGTGATGTCTACTACACAACCTTATTCTTGTAGACGTTGTTGGGCCTCCAAGTGCAGAGGTTTGTAGGACAGTAGCAAATTTCCTCAAGTGGATGACCTAAGGTTTATCAATCCGTGGGAGGCGTAGGATGAAGATGGTCTCTCTCAAACAACCCTGCAACCAAATAACAAAGAGTCTCTTGTGTCCCCAACACACCCAGTACAATAGTAAATTGTATAGGTGCACTAGTTCGGCGAAGAGATGGTGATACAAGTGCAATATGGATGGTAGATATAGGTTTTTGTAATCTGAAAATATAAAAACAGCAAGGTAACTAGTGATAAAAGTGAGCGTAAACGGTATTGCAATGCTAGGAAACAAGGCCTAAGGTTCATACTTTCACTAGTGCAAGTTCTCTCAACAATAATAACATAGATAGATCATATAACAATCCCTCAACATGCAACAAAGAGTCACTCCAAAGCCACTAATAGCGGAGAACAAACGAAGAGATTATGGTAGGGTATGAAACCACCTCAAAGTTATTCTTTCGGATCGATCTATTCAAGAGTTTGTACTAGAATAACACCTTAAGACACAAATCAACCAAAACCCTAATGTCACCTAGATACTCCATTGTCACCTCAAGTATCCGTGGGCATGATTATACGATATGCATCACACAATCTCAGATTCATCTATTCAACCAACACAAAGTACTTCAAAGAGTGCCCCAAAGTTTCTACCAGAGAGTCAAGATGAAAACGTGTGCCAACCCCTATGCATAGGTTCATGGGCGGAACCCGCAAGTTAATCACCAAAACATACATCAAGTGGCACGTGATATCCCATTGTCACCACAGATAAACACGGCAAGACATACATCAAGTGTTCTCAAATCATTAAAGACTCAATCCGATAAGATAACTTCAAGAGGAAAACTCAATTCATCACAAGAGAGTAGAGGGGGGAGAAACATCATAAGATCCAACTATAATAGCAAAGCTCGCGATACATCAAGATCGTGCCATAGAGAGAACACGAGAGAGAGAGAGAGAGATCAAACACATAGCTACTGGTACATACCCTCAGCCCCGAGGGTGAACTACTCCCTCCTCGTCATGGAGAGCACCGGGATGATGAAGATAGCCACCGGTGATGGGTTCCCCCTCCGGCAGGGTGTCGGAACGGGCTTCCGAGAGGTTTTTGGTGGCTACAGAGGCTTGCGGCGGTGGAACTCCCGATCTATCTTCTGTTTCGATGTTTTTAGGGTACGTCGGCTTATATAGGCGAAAGAAGTCGATCGGGGGAGCCTTGAGGGGCCCACAAGAGTGGAGGGCGCGCCCAGAGGGGGTGGGCGTGCCCCCCTATCTTGTGGCTTCCTCTATGCTTCTCCGGCTTGCACTCCAAGTTTCCTGGGTCACGTTCGTTCCAAAAATCACGCTGCCGAAGGTTTCATTCCGTTTGGACTCCGTTTGATATTCCTTTTCTTCGAAATACTGAAACAGGCAATAAAATAGCAATATGGGCTGGGCCTCCGGTTAATAGGTTAGTCCCAAAAGTAATACAAAAGTGTATAATAAAGCCCATAATCATTCAAAACAGATAATAAAATAGCATGAATGCTTCATAAATTATAGATACGTTGGAGACGTATCAGCATCCCCAAGCTTAATTCCTGCTCGTCCTCGAGTAGGTAAATGATAAAGAAAGAATTTATGAAGTGTGAATGCTAGAAGGTGCACAAGTTTGATCAATGATAATTTCAATCACCTTTTCTAGCATGATTATAAGTCATAACAGTAGTTCATCTCATAAAACTTCTCACGATCAAGTAACAAGCTATTCACATGTTACAGCATACACCATAAACTTTCTTGAAAAGTAGCAAACTTCATACTCAGTCATCAAACAATTACAATTCATCTTATTTTCAGGAATAGCAAACTCCACATACTCAACTATCATATAGTCTTCTACAATTGCTAACACTCACGCAATACTAACGGTTATGGAGTTTTAATCGGACACTGAGAAAGATAGGGGCTTATAGTGTTGCCTCCCAACGTTTTCACCTTTGGGTGATGTCAACAATAATAGTTCATGCTAACTTACATCCAATTGGATATATATATCAGGATCTTTCCAACACGAGGTTCTTGCCAAAGGATAAAATGAAAAAGGGAAAGGTGAGGATCACCTTGACTCTTGCATAAAGTAAAAGATATAAAGTAAAAGATAGGCCCTTCGTAGAGGGAAGCAGAGGTTGTCATGCGCTTTTATGGTTGGATGCACAAAATCTTAATGCAAAAGAACGCCGCTTTATATTGCCACTTGTATATGGACCTTTATTATGCAGTCCATCGCTTTTATTGCTTCCATAAAAAGATCGTATGAAGCTTATTTTCTTCACACTAATAGATCATACATATTTAGAGAGCAATTTTTATTGCTTGCACCGATGACAACTTACTTGAAGGATCTTACTCAATCCATAGGTAGGTATTGTGGACTCTCATGGCAAAACTTGGTTTAAGGATATTTGGAAGCACAAGTAGTATCTCTACTTGGTGCAAGGAATTTGGCTAGCATGAGGGGGAAAGGCAAGCTCAACATGTTTGAATGATCCATGACAATATACTTTAACTGAGATGTGCGTAAACATAACCCATTACGTTGTCTTCCTTGTCCAACATCAACTCTTTAGCATGTCATACTTAATGAGTGCTCACAATTATAAAAGATGTATAGGATAGTATATTTATATGTGAAATCTCTCTTCCTTCAATATTCTTTCATGAATTGTTCAAATGACCAATACAATGCTTGCTAACCTTCAATAAATTTACAACCTCTACTTCTTAGATGTGAAGTCATTACTCCTAGCGTGATAAGCAAATGAGACATATATAATTTCAGATTTATGACATTCAACTCATTCAACCATTTACTCATAGGATATAAGTGAAGCACATGAGTAAATGACAAACTACTCCAACAAGATATAAGTGAAGATCAATGAGTAGCTAAATAATTATGTAACTATGTGAAGACTCTCTCTCATTTAAGAATTTTCAGATCTTGGTATTGTATTCAAGCAGCAAGCAAAACAAAATAAAATGACATTGCAAGGATAGCACAACTCATGTGAAGAAGCAAAAACTTAGGCTCAACCGATACTAACTGATAGTTGTTGAAGAAGAAAGGTGGGATGCCTACCGGGGTATCCCCAAGCTTAGATGCTTGAGTGAAAGGATCGATATAGTTGACTAGAGGGGGTGGGTGGGGTGAATAGGCAACTAACAAATTTTAGCTTTTCTTTACCAAATTAAACTTTGCATCAAAGTAGGTTGTCTAGATATGCAACTAGGTGAACAACCTATATGATGCAACAACAACAAGCACACAAGCAAGCAAGGGATATAACACAAGTAAGCTTGCAAAAGTAAAGGCGCGAGATAACCAAGAGTGGAGCCGGTGGAGACGAGGATGTGTTACTGAAGTTCCTTCCTTTTAAGGGGAAGTACGTCTCCGTTAGAGCGGTGCGGAGGCACAATGCTCCCCAAGAAGCCACTAGGGCCACCGTATTCTCCTCACACCCTCACACAATGCGTGATGCCGTGATTACACTATTGGTGCCCTTGAAGGCGGCGACCGAATTGAACCTTTACAAACAAGGTTGGGGCAATCTCCACAACTTAATTGGAGGCTCCCAACGACATCACGAAGCTTCACCACAATGGACTATGGCTCCGAGGTGAACTCAACCGTCTAGGGTGCTCAAACACCCAAGAGTAATAAGATCCGCTAGGGATTAGTGGGGGATCAAATTTCTCTTGGTGGAAGTGTAGATCGGGGCCTTCTCAACCAATCCCGAGCAAATCAACAATTTTGATTGGCTAGGGAGAGAGATCGGGCAAAAATGGAGCTTGGAGCAACAATGGAGCTTGGGGATGGAAGAGGTAAGTCTTCTTGAAGAAGAAGACCCCCTTATATAGTGGGGGGACAATTCCAACCGTTACCCACCACTCAGCCCGCGACCCGCGGTACTACCTCGCCACAGGAGTGGTACTACCGCACGGGCCTGCGATACTACCGCGGCGGACCGTGGTACTACCGTGGGCGCGGCAGAGCCTGGACTTGAACAGAAGAGCATAGACAGGGCGCGGTACTACCGTGACCCTGTGTGGTACTACCGCAGGGCAGCCACAGTCCAGGCACGGTAGGCACAGATGTAAAAAATTACATCCGTGACTACCTTCGCTGAGATTTTATCGATGCAAAAATCTGACACGGTACTACCGCGAACCAGGGGTGCGGTACTACCGTGAATGGTGCGGATGTAAAAAATTACATCCGCCCCTACCTCTGCTTCTGCTGCTGCACCTGGCCAGGCGACACGGTACTACCGCGCCGCAGCACGGTACTACCGCGTAGGGCGCGAATGTAAAAAATTACATCCGCCCCTACTACCGCTTGAGCAGCGGCGCCAGGCCAGAACTCATGGTACTACCGCTTGGGAGGAGCGGTACTACCGTGGAAGCCCACGGTACTACCGTGTCGGAGCCCGGTACTACCGCTGGCTCCTGCAGTAGTACCGCTCAGAGGAGTAGTACTACCGCCAGCCTGAGAAGAGCAACTCGAAGTCCTTCATTTTGCAGAGACAAGGTGAGACGGAGGAGAACTCCAAAGAGCCAAAGGAAAGGCGGTCCAATAGGGACGTGTACGTGAGATTCCACCCAAACCTTTCCAAAGCGGACCCCCTCTTAATAGTACGGCTTTCCTACGACTCAACTCCACCGAAAAGAACCATAGAGAAACGCCGTCTTCAATAATCTTTGAGGGGCAACAAATCGTCTTGTGTTTAGTCATGGTATATCTGAAAAGCTCAGTACACACGATTAGTCCGCAAAAGCATTGTCATCAATCACCAAAACTACTAAGGGACAAGAATGCCCTTACAATCTCCCCCTTTTTGGTGGATTGATGACAATACAGGATTTGCACAAAGGGAAAGAATATAGCACAAGCAAACCCCACATCTCTAGAATATAGACGAGCTCCCCCTAGATTCGTGCTAGATAGTAAAGTGCTTTGGACTGCACGGCATGAATACTAGGATCACCACTCCCCCTATATTTTAGAGACAAAGCATATCTTGCAAAGAAAAGGCTAACACTAAACAAGATAGTAAATATGAGCATAACATAAATAGCACGATATAGCATAAGCTCAATAAGGTAATAAGGTACGATAGAGTGCATATGTCTTACACCATATGATAAACTTAGTCTCAGGAGCACAACCAAACCAAAGCAAACAAGTTCAACAGACGGAAAGCAAAGCAAACGGCGAAGCACACAACACACAACACGCAAATCCTACACTCTCTCCCCCTTTGGCATCGAGACACCAAAAAGGCAGAGAGGGCACCTACAACAAAGGTGGTAGCTCAGGCGGAAAACGACTCCTCGTCGCCAGACTCCGCAGCAGGAATGTACTCCTCCTCAGAATCGGTCCACTTCTAGCCCTGCTTAGCCATCTAGGCAGCCTCGGGGGTGATGTGCCTCTCAGAGCCGCTGGCCACGTCCTCGTGGCATGCCCTCAAAATCCTGTTGTCGCGACGGTGACCCACCTTCTGAGCAACATGGGCCTTGTACTGACTCTGGACCTGCATGCAGAAAAGCCTCTTCATCTTGATCTTCAGCTTCTTCGCCCAAGAGGGCTCAGCAGAGGGAGTAGTGAAAGCAGAACAGTCCTCAGCAGCTTCCTCCTCCTCAATCTCCTCCTCATCCACAGCCATCCTGGCAGCCTCAGCAGAAGTGGTGGTGTTAGCCCATTGGGGCTTGATGCGGAGCCTGATGGGCTCATGACGAATCCAACCAGGAGCTTCAAACTCATCATTGGGAAAGTGCTTCTCCCAAGTCTTGGAGATCAGGTGAAACAGGTAAGGCCCATAGATGGGGACCTTATGGTTGAACACGGCGAACTGAAGCTCACACCACATGATATGTGAGACATCAAGTGGCTGAGTCTGAGCCTGATGGGCCTCCTCACAAAGGAGCATCATGTCAACGAGGTAAGCATGCACCTGGCCCATGTCACAAATGCGTGCGAAGAGGGTGTTCCGGAAGAGCCGATGCATGATGTCAAGGAAGGGATTAAGCACCCACACCTGCTTCTTGTTGGGAAGAGTCTTCTGAACAAGGAATGGCATGAGCTTGTTCTTGTTGGCAGACTCAGAGTTGGCATGAGGGCGAACTCCAACTGGCGTGTCGAGCCCTTCATCTGGAACGTTAAGCAACTCCATGAACTCCTTCCATGTAGCAGACATCCGGTGACCATTGGTCATCCAAGTCATGGTCCTTGCTTCATCGACGCCGAAGTAGACCGAAGCAAAGAACTGTGCTATGATCTCTGGATCAAAATCCTTGTGGAAGGTGAGCAAGTGCTCAATGCCGAACTGCTCCACTAGATCCAAGGCCTCTCCAAAGTACCCACGTGTAACGCCCCGGATCTGATGCGCCAGGTGTCTTCCAGCTATTCGTCGTTGTTGCCATGTCATTGCTTGCGTGTTGCATTTTTCCATGTCATCATCTGCATTTCATCTGCATGCTTTTCAAAACCTGCATCCGTTCGGGTTCCCCTGGTTCTCTCCATTGGCCATTCGGAGTCCAGCCACATTCGCACGCACCCGTCGCCCCTCTCAGACCTTGTTTTGTGAGCCGCCGAAAAACGTTCTCGGAATGGGCCGAGATATGCCGAGTGGCCTTGTATATCACCGGTAGACCGCCCATCAAATTTCATTCCATTTGGAAGTCGTTTGATGCCCCAACGGTTAACCGCATAGCCCAAAACCCCTCTCTCTTTGCAGCCCAGCCCCTCTTCACCACAGCCCATGAGCCCATCCAAACCCCCTCCATGCTCTCTGTCGTTCGATCGCGATCGTGTGGACGAAAACCGCACCTCATTTGGACCCTCCTAGCTCCCTCTACCTATAAAAAGGCCTCTCTCCCTGAAATTTCAGCAAACCCTAGCCTTCTTCTTCCTCCGCGCGCCGGACACGTCCGCCCGGCGCTGGACACATCCGCCGCCGTCCCCTCGGGGAATCAAAGAGTGCCACGTCGCCTTCACCGTGTCATCCTCTCCCCTCCACCGCGCCGGGCCCTCCAGGACCCAGATCCGGCCCGCCGTGGGCCGCGACGGGCCCGAGCCGCGCCCCGCAGGCGCCGGAGCGCCCGAGTCCCGCTCGCCCGCTCTCCCTCGAGCGCTCGACCCGAGACCCTGCAACCTCCCTCGTCGGGATTGGGCAAAGCCCGATCTTCCTCGCCGCCGCCCTGCACCGACCGGTCACCAGAGCCCGCCGCTGCGAGCACCTCCGTCCAGGTCGTGCCGCCCTTGCCTCTCCTCCCTCCTTCCATCCCGTGCTTCTCCCTCTCCCTCACGAGATCTCTCTGTCCCGAGCTCTGCAGGCCGCCATGGATGGTCGCCCCGATCTATGCGCTCGCGCCGCCCCAAGCCGCCCCATCGCCGGGAATGGGTTGCTCCGAGCCCGATCTACCCATTCACGGCCTCCCCGACCCTCGCCGGAGTCCCACGTCGCCCCACCGTCGCTGTTGACTTCCGCCGGAGTGGTTATATAGGAGGGAAGCAGCCAACCCCGACATGCTAGTTTTTTTCGCGAGCTGAAAAAACGTCCAAGTCCCCAGATATTCATCTCCTGTGCACTTGTTTGACCCAGTGTAACTTCCTGCTCGTAACTCCGTTTTGGTTGTATGATATATGAAAATGTTCATTTTGAGATGCTCTTAATTACATTCCATTGTTTCATGCTTGTTTGAGTTCATTTTAATGCCCTAATCATTGTTGCAAGAGTGCTATATCATGTTAACTGCCGTCTGTTATCAGAACTTGGGGATTTGTCTTTTTCATTGTATTTTGTGTGTGCATCCTATGAGCTTGATGTCTACATGAGTTTTGAGCTACATCATGCCATATTTACAGTGGCGCAATTCATGTATTTTTGTGAGTCTTGTAATGAGTGCATCAAGCTTGTGTAGTAGGGTACTTGCTGTTACTGTTTTGCTAGGCTGAATCTGCTATATCATGATGCTATGTAAACCTGCTGCTACAAGTCATTTTATGCATAATCTGGAGATGTTCACTAAGGATGTTTTGTTATACATGTCATACTCTATCCATCCATGCCCTTGGTTGTATTTATAGCCTGCTTTAGCTTGTTTTAATATTTCTCTCAACTTGCTAAATAATGTTGCTGTAAGCCTGTTAACATTAAGTTCAGTTTTGCCATGTGTTTTGCTAGTGATCCGTGCACCCTATGAACTTTCTATTGCCGTTCTTAGCTTAATAAATATGCCATCTTACTGTTTGCCACCTTTTCATGCTATGTATTGCTCTGTGGTGAGTTGTACAATCTCACCCATGTGCCTACTTATCGTTGTTCCTGCCATGTCTGAATCTGTCATATTACTTTCCATGTTTGTATGTATGCTACCATGTTTTCTGTTGATCTTTGGAATAAGTTCACTAAGGGAGCTTTGTTATTTTTCTTTAGTATTAGCATGCCATGCCTTTGTTTGCCATGATAAGTTCCTGTAGCATGTTGTTTAATAGCTCTAAACGTTGCAACCTGATGTTATTTCTGCCATGTCCAGAGATTTCTGCTAAGTCTGTGAAATTTTTATTATTTTCAATATTTCCATGTCCTTTTGAGCATGTTATACTGTTTTCTAGAGATATCTCAGTGTTCATGTTTTGTCATGCTTTACCTGTTCATCATGTCCATGCCTTTTGTTTTCATGTTGAGGTGTTGTAGCATATTGTTTTGATGCTTGCAAGATGCCTAGTTGCTGTTTTGGACAGCTTGTCCTTTAAACTTGTATAGAGTGTATGTGTTGAACCATTGCTTCGCTTTGAGTGTGCTCTATATGAAACTTGCTTAGAATTGCATGTAGTTTCATCTTATGATGTTGCATCCATGTTTTGAGAGTTTTTGCTTTATGTTTGAATGTATTTTGCATCAATGACATGTTTAACTTGTTCTGCTCATATCTTCTAGGCCGTAGCTCCGAACTAAATGAACTTTATATGTTACTTGACTAGAATTTCGTGTAGATCATCTTGGTGCATCTTAACTTGCTGTTTAACAACTTGAACATAAGGTTTATTCAGATCTGGACCACTTTCTAAATTTACATACGAGGACTTACCGGATTAGTTCTATGTTGTTACCGGCCTCATTTAAACTTGCTTTGATGTGTTGCTCTTCTATGCATCATCTCTTGCCATGAGTAGCCTCATCTAGCCTTTGTCATCCATCATACTTGGTTGAGCATCATGCCATGTCTATGTGTTGTGTGTTTACCTTGTTGTTTGCTTCTTTCCGGTTGTGCTCCTTCTCGTTAGTTCCTATTTCGTTGCGATCGTGAGGATTCGTTCGTCTATGCTTGGTTCGTCTTCGTGGCTTCATCTTCTTCATGGACTCGTTCTTCTTCCTTGCGGGATTTCAGGCAAGATGACTGTCACCTTGGATCTCATTACTATCATTGCTATGCTAGTTGCTTCGTTCTATCGCTATGCTGCGCTACCTATCACTTGCTCTTCAAGCCTCCCAAATTGCCATGTCAGCCTCTAACCTTTTCACCCTTCCTAGCAAACCATTGCTTGGCTATGTTACCGCTTTGCTCAGCCGCTCTTATAGCGTTGTTAGTTGCAGGTGAAGTTGAAGATTGCTCCATGATGGACATGATTATGTTGGGATATCACAATATCTCTTATTTAATTAATGCACCTATATACTTGTAAAGGGTGGAAGGCTCGGCCATATGCCTGGTGTTTTGTTCCACTCTTGTCGCGCTAGTTTCCGTCATACCGGTGTTATGTTCCTTGATTTTGCGTTCCTTACGCGATTGGGTGATTTATGGGACCCCCTTGACAGTTCGCTTTGAATAAAACTCCTCCAGCAAGGCCCAACCTTGATTTTACCATTTGCCTACCTAAGCCTTTTTCCCTTGGGTTTCCAGAGCCCGAGGGTCATCTTTATTTAACCCCCCGGGCTAGTGCTCCTTCGAGTGTTGGTCCAAAACGGGCAGACTGCGGGGCCACCACGGGGCAACTTGAGGTCTGGTTTTACTCGTAGGCTGACCTATCCGTTGTGCGCTCAGAACGATGTGCAGCTCCTATCGGGATTTGTCGGCACATCGGGTGGATTTGCTGGTCTTGTTTTACCATTGTCGAAATGTCTTGTAAACCGGGATTCCGAGACTGATCGGGTCTTCCTAGGAGAAGGAATATCCTTCGTTGACCGTGAGAGCTTGTGATGGGCTAAGTTAGGACACCCCTGCAGGGTATAAACTTTCGAGAGCCGTGCCCGTGGTTATGTGGCAGATGGGAATTTGTTAATGTCCCGTTGTAGATAAGTTGACACTTGACTTAATTAAAATTCATCAACCGCATGTGTAGCCGTGATGGTCTCTTTTCGGCGGAGTCCGGGAAGTGAACACGGTTTTGGGTTATGTTTGATGTAAGTAGGAGTTCAGGATCACTTCTTGATAATTGCTAGCTTCACGACAGTTCCGTTGCTTCTCTTCTCGCTTTCATTTGCGTATGTTAGCCACCATATCATGCTTAGTCGCTGCTGCAACCTCACCACTTATCCTTTCCATACCCTTTAAGCTTTGCTAGTCTTGATACCCATGGTAATGGGATTGCTGAGTCCTCGTGGCTCACAGATTACTACAACAACTGTTGCGGGTGCAGGCTATGCGATTATTATGACGCGAGACCGATGCTTGCTTGCTTTGAGTTCTTCTTCTGCTTCTTCTTCGATCAGGGGATAGGTTTCAGGTTGGCAGCCTGGGCTAGCAGGGTGGATGTCGGTTGAGTTTCTGTTTGTGTACCATCCATAGTCGGATGTTGATCTCTTGTATGATGTTGATGTATTCTTGGGGCGCTTGTGCCTTATGTACGTATCCCCAACTATTATGTAATGGTTCGATGTAATGATATCCACCTTGCAAAAGCGTCTCCAATATGCGCTCCTATCCTTGGTGGGACCTTCGAGTTCCTTTAGGATGGGGTCACATATTGGGTGTGACAATTTGGTATCGGAGCCTCGACCGACCATAGGATTCCCCTTGATGGATCGTGTAGTTTGGCCGTTGTTGAGTCTAGAAGAAAACTGTTTTCGGAGTCTAGTTATATCGGAGAGTAGGAATTCTTTTTACTCCTCAACCCCTTCGTCGCTCTGGTGAGAAATCTTGATGCGGGTGTTTTGACTTACTCCTCTTCCCCTTCAAACTTTCTTTAGGTTCACGCAGTTGGTTTTCCGATCGTTGGTTCTCAGCTCTTTTCATACGGTGCATTTCTCGTCAAGTTGACTCGAGCCTCTTCTTCCATTCCAAGTTCAATCCTCAGTTGTTTTCTTTTTCCCACCCGCCCACCCCTTTTTTTCCTCGGAGCCGGAGTCCGTAATCGAGTATCCATCCTACTCGTGCGAAGCATTTGCATTCTTTCAACCGGTGTTTCCTCTTGAAGTTATTCATCGGTTTTTCCCCTTCCAAGTTGCCTTTGTTTTCCCACCCTCCCACCCTCTTCTTCCCGGAGCCTGAGTCTGTTTCGAGCATCAATTTCATTCATGTGGAGCCTCTTCAGTTTTTCGTCAATTGTTTCAACCGGTGAATTCTCGTTTGTTCGACATTCTTCATCTCTTTTTCTTCTCCGGTGGATTCAATTCAAGTTTTTTTCGGTGTTGATCGTATTCTTTCCCTTGGTTAAAGTGTTTTCCCTGTTCGTTCGCCTCCCGCCAGTTTATCATTCCGGAGTTTGGAAGACATTTCAGGAGATTCGTCTATGTTCCAATTAATTCAAGGTTGTCACCTCATTCAAATATTTCAATGGTTCCGGTGCATCATCTATGTCTTCAACAATACTTTCCAACGGTGTTTTCTTTTAGTGGGCCCTAACCCACATGTCTTTTCCCAGGATCTTACTTGACTCTTCTAATTATTCCGGAGCCATTCCTAATTCTTTTCGAGTTTGACGTAAGAATAAATTTCATCAGTCGGATGCCATCTCCAAGATCTCTTTCAAATTCTTTTCATCTTTGGTTCAACCCTTCCTCTTTTTCATTCTCCCGGAGTATCTCAGTAATTTTGGTGGTGTTTCTCGTCGTCATTTGAAGACTGAAGAAGAGTTTTCCCTCTAAATCTTGTCTGTTCTCTCGAAGATTCGTGGTTCTAGCTTCATGTTACCCTCTCGAATTATTCCATTTGTCAGATATTCCTTTTTCTCAACCATCCGGAGTATTTCAGGAGTTGATTTCTGTTTTGTTTCACCGGAGGCCATCATTCCAGAAGAATTCTTCGTCCTCACAATTCAGCTACCATTATCCAATTATCCCGGTGCATCTGTCAAAAATACTTTAATCAGCTTGCTATCTCTTAATTATTTTGCATCTAAATCCCCTCAAGCTTATTTGTTCTTCTAATTCTTCCAGGTGATTCATTCTCTTTCATCAGTCATTTTTGAATTCTTACGGTGGTTCATTCAAGATTCTTTTCCTTGATTATCATTTTAATTCATTCGTTCTTTCCAAGCCTACCGGTGGTTCATGAAGACCTTCTCAAGTTTGCGATATGTCACTTCTCAATCCTTTTCAACAAGAATAAGTAGCATGCAAATCCGTTGCTTGTCACCAATTTAATTTGGTGAGGATAGTATAATGTAATTCTTATTCTTATTTCATCGTCGTCAAGTAATCCCTTCCTTCGGAGTTTGTTCTTGATGAATAAATTCTAGTTCCAAGTGTTTTCACCTTTTCTTTTCCGGAGTTAAAAATTACTCGGCCATTTCGTCAGAACCTCCATCTAAATCATCGCAAGGCTCATCTTATTCTTTCAGCCTTCATTCTATCTCATCATCTTTTTGTCACCGGAGTTCTTCATGGTGGTTCTTCATGATTTAATTCATTCTTCAAGTGTTCATCAAGATTCTTGTTAGAGGAGTTCAAGTATCTTTCCTTCTTGCCTCTCGAAGTGCAACTAATTCTCTGTATTCTTTTGAAGTGGAGTTTTGCAGTTCTTCGTTCTTCTCAGATATTCAACTCCATTCAATCCTTCCTTCTAAGTTCTTTTCATTCCATTCTTTCAATTCTTCCAGAGGCATTGCGTTGTTCATCTCATCAAGTGCCATCCCATCTTGTGAAGTTCATGTTATATTCCTTCCAATTTTAGCCAGAGTGCTGCCTAAATTCTTCCATTCTTATTCCTTTTCTATCTTATTCTAACCGGAGTGGTTTTAGAGTCTATCTTGTTTCCATGAGCATTTGATTCTAGTCATATTCGTCGTTCATATTTTCTAACCGAGTGCTCTCGACTTTGTTCATCTTCTCTCTTGCATTCTTCACCTCATCCTCTTTCTCTTCCATCTCGTTCCTAAGATCTCAGGACGAGATCTCTTGTTAGTGGAGGAGAGTTGTAACGCCCCAGATCCGATGTGCCAGGTGTCTTCCAGCTATTCATCATTGTTGCCATGTCATTGCTTGCATGTTGCATTTTGCCATGTCATCATCTGCATTTCATCTGCATGCTTTTCAAAACCTGCATCCGTTAGGGTTCCCCTGGTTCTCTTCGTTGTCCATTCGGAGTCCAGCCACATTCGCACGCACCCGTCGCCCCTCTCAGACCTTGTTTTGTGAGCCGCCGAAAAATGTTCTCAGAATGGGCCGAGATTTGCCGAGTAGCCTTGGTATATCACCGGTAGACCGTCCGTCAAATTTCGTTCCATTTGGAGGTCGTTTGATTCCCCAACGGTTAACCGCGTAGCTCGAAACCCCTCTCTCCTTGCAGCCCAGCCCCTCTTCACCATAGCCCATGAGCCCATCCAAACCCCCTCCATCCTCTCAGTCGTTCGATCGCGATCGTGTGGGCGAAAACCGCACCTCATTTGGACTCTCCTAGCTCCCTCTACCTATAAAAAGACCTCTCTCCCCGAAATTTCAGCAAACCCTAGCCTTCTTCTTCCTCCGCGCGCCGGACACGACGGCCCGACGCCGGACATGTCCGCCGCTGTCCTCTCGGCGAATCAGAGAGCGCCACGTCACCTTCGCCGCGTCATCCTCTCCCCTCCACCGTGCCGGGCCCTCCAGGACCCAGATCCGGCCCACCATGGGCCGTGACGGGCCCGAGCCGCGCCCCGCAGGCGCCGGAGCGCCCGAGTCCCGCTCGCCCGCTCTCCCTCGAGCGCTCGCCCCGAGATCCCGCAACCTCCCTCGTCGGGATCGGGCAGAGCCCGATCTTCCTCGTCGCCGCCCTGCACCGGCCGGCCACCAGAGCCCGCTGCCGGCGAGCACCTCCGTCCAGGTCGTGCCGCCCGTGCCTCTCATCCCTCCATCCATCCCGTGCTTCTCCCTCTCCCTCACGATCTCTCTCTCTGTCCCGAGCTCTGCAGGCTGCCATGGATAGCCACCCCGATCTACGCGCTCGCGCTGCCCCAAGCCGCCCCATCGCCGGGAATGGGTTGCCCCGAGCCCGATCTACCCATTCACGGCCTCCCCGACCCTCATCGGAGTCCCACGTCGCCCCACCATCGCCGTTGACTTCCGCCGGAGTGGTTCTGTATGAGGGAAGCAGCCAACCCCGACCTGCCAGTTTTTTTCGCGAGGTGAAAAAACGTCTCAAGTCCCCAGATTTTCATCTCCTGTGCACTTGTTTGACCTAACGTGACTTCCTGCTCGTAACTCCGTTTTGGATGTATGATATATCAAAATGTTCACTGTGAGATGCTCTTCATTTTCTTCCATTGTGCCATGCTTGTTTGAGTTCATCTTAATGCCCTAATCATCGTTGCAAGAGTGCTATATCATGTTAACTGCTGTCTGTTATCAGAATTTGGGGATTTGTCTTTTTCATTGCATTTTGTGTGTGCATCCTATGAGCTTGATGTATACATGAGCTTTGAGCTACATCATGTCATATTTACAGTGGTGCAATTCATGTTTTTTTGTGAGTCTTGTAGTGAGTGCATCAAGCTTGTGTAGTATGGTACTTGCTGCTACTGTTTTGCTAGGCTGAATCTGCTATATCATCATGCTATGTAAACCTGCTGCTACAAGTCATTCTATGCATAATCTGGAGATGTTCACTAAGGATGTTTTGTTATACATGTCATACTCTATCCATCCATGCCCTTGGTTGTATTTATAGACTGCTGTAGCTTGTTGTAATCTTGCTCTCAACTTGCTATGTAATGTTTCCGTCAGCCTGTTAACATTAAGTTCAGTTTTGCCATGTGTTTTGCTAGTGATCCATGCACCCTATGAACTTTCTCTTGCCGTTCTTAGGTTAACAAATATGTCATCTTACTGTTGGCCACCTTTTCATGCTATGTATTGCTCTGTGGTGAGTTGTACAAGCTCACCCACGTGCCTACTTATCGTTGTTCCTGCCATGTCTGAATCTGTCATATTACTTTCCATGTTTGTATGTATGCTACCATGTTTTCTGTTGATCTTTGGAATAAGTTCACTAAGGGAGCTTTGTTATTTTTCTTTAGTATTAGCATGCGATGCCTTTGTTTTCCATGATAAGTTCCTGTAGCATGTTGTTTAATTGCTCTAAACATTGCAACCTGATGTTATTTCTGCCATGTCAAGAGATTTCTGCTAAGTCTGTGAAATTTTTATTATTTTCAATATTGCCATGTCCTTTTGAGCATGTTATATTGTTTTCTGGAGATATCTCAGTGTTCATGTTTTGTCATGCTTTACCTGTTCATCATGTCCATGCCTTATGTTTTCATGTTGAGGTGCTGTAGCATATTGTTTTGATGCTTGCAAGATGCTTAGTTGCTGTTTTGGATAGCTTGTCCTTTAAACTTGTATAGAGTGTATGTGTTGAACCGTTGCTTCGTTTTGAGTGTGCTCTATATGAAACTTGCTTAGAATTGCATGTAGTTTCATCTTATGATGTTGCATCCATGTTTTGAGAGTTTTTGCTTTATGTTTGAATGTATTTTGCATCAATGACATGTTTAACTTGTTCTGCTCATATCTTCTAGGCGTAGCTCCGAACTAAATGAACTTTATATGTTACTTGACTAGAATTTCGTGTAGATCATCTTGGTGCATCTTAACTTGCTGTTTAACAACTTGAACATAAGGTTTATTCAGATCTGGACCACTTTCTAAATTTACATACGAGGACTTACCGGATTAGTTCTATGTTGTTACCGGCCTCATTTAAACTTGCTTTGATGTGTTGCTCTTCTATGCATCATCTCTTGCCATGAGTAGCCTCATCTAGCCTTTGTCATCCATCATACTTGGTTGAGCATCATGCCATGTCTATGTGTTGTGTGTTTACCTTGTTGTTTGCTTCTTTCCGGTTGTGCTCCTTCTCGTTAGTTCCTATTTCGTTGCGATCGTGAGGATTCGTTCGTCTATGCTTGGTTCGTCTTCGTGGCTTCATCTTATTCATGGACTCGTTCTTCTTCCTTGCAGGATTTCAGGCAAGATGACTGTCACCTTGGATCTCATTACTATCATTGCTATGCTAGTTGCTTCGTTCTATCGCTATGCTGCGCTACCTATCACTTGCTTTTCAAGCCTCCCAAATTGCCATGTCAGCCTCTAACCTTTTCACCCTTCCTAGCAAACCATTGCTTGGCTATGTTACCGCTTTGCTCAGCCGCTCTTATAGCGTTGTTAGTTGCAGGTGAAGTTGAAGATTGCTCCATGATGGACATGATTATGTTGGGATATCACAATATCTCTTATTTAATTAATGCACCTATATACTTGGTAAAGGGTGGAAGGCTCGGCCATATGCCTGGTGTTTTGTTCCACTCTTGCCGCCCTAATTTCCGTCATACCGGTGTTATGTTCCTTGATTTTGCGTTCCTTACGCGGTTGGCTGATTTATGGGACCCCCTTGACAGTTCGCTTTGAATAAAACTCCTCCAGCAAGGCCCAACCTTGGTTTTACCATTTGCCTACCTAAGCCTTTTTCCCTTGGGTTTCCGGAGCCCGAGGGCATCTTTATTTAACCCCCCCGGGCCAGTGCTCCTTCGAGTGTTTTTCCAAAACGGGCAGACTACGGGGCCACCACGGGGCAACTCGAGGTCTGGTTTTACTCGTAGGCTGACCTATCCGTTGTGCCCTGAGAACGAGATATGTGAAGCTCCTATCGGGATTTGTCGGCACATCGGGCGGTTTTGCTGGTCTTGTTTTACCATTGTCGAAATGTCTTGTAAACCGGGATTCCGAGACTGATCGGGTCTTCCTGGGAGAAGGAATATCCTTCATTGACCGTGACAGCTTGTGATGGGCTAAGTTGGGACACCCCTGCAGGGTATAAACTTTCGAGAGCTGTGCCCGTGGTTATATGGCAGATGGGAATTTTGTTAATGTCCGGTTGTAGATAACTTGACACTTGACTTAATTAAAATGCATCAACCGCGTGTGTAGCCGTGATGGTCTCTTTTCGGCGGAGTACGGGAAGTGAACACGGTTTTGGGTTATGTTTGACGTAAGTAGGAGTTCAGGATCACTTCTTGATAATTTCTAGCTTCACGACCGTTCCGTTGCTTCTCTTCTCGCTCTCATTTGCGTATGTTAGCCACCATATCATGCTTAGTCGCTGCTGCAACCTCACCACTTATCCTTTCCATACCCTTTAAGCTTTGCTAGTCTTGATACCCATGGTAATGGGATTGTTGAGTCCTCATGGCTCATAGATTACTACAACAACAGTTGCAGGTGCAGGTTATGCGATGATCATGACGCGAGAGCGAATGTTGCTTGCTTTGAGTTCTTCTTCTGCTTCTTCATCGATCAGGGGATAGGTTCCAGGTCAGCAGCCTGGGCTAGCAGGGTGGATGTCGGTTGAGTTTCTATTTGTGTACCATCCGTAGTCGGATGTTGATCTCTTGTATGATGTTGATGTATTCTTGGGGCGCTTGTGCCTTATGTATATATCCCCAACTATTATGTAATGGTTCGATGTAATGATATCCACCTTGCAAAAGCGTCTCCAATATGCGCTCTTATCCTTGGTGGGACCTTCGAGTTCCTTTAGGATAGGGTCGCATATTGGGCGTGACACCACAGTGCTTCTCCTGCCTCATATGATGCATGTCAATATAGTGAACTTCCACGTAGAGGTTTTGCTTGGCCTTGATCACATCCAGATAGATCAGATTCTACTGCTTGGTCCAGAAGAGATCATTGCCTCACAAGTTAGCCCGGGGATTCACATAGGGATTGAGCTTCCTTTGAATGACAAACTCGGCCTGGGGCATCTCATCCATGCCCATGATGGGCTCCTTCTACTTGTTGGCGGTGTGCTTGGTCCTGCGTTGGGAAGCAGATGACCCCTCTGGAGCTTCATCTAGGTTGCGCAGCCGCTTTGACCCTTTGTCACGGCTGGGATTCGAGCGACGAGCAAGAGAACCGGAGCCACCACCTAGACACAAAACACAAGAACACACACGGGAAACAAGACGGATCAATGCAAAAGACAAAGGCCAAAGCTGAAGCAAACAAATAAGCACGAGATCTAGACAGAAAAAGAGCGCTGGATGAATCTATGGTAGTACCGGGCCGGTGTACGGATGTAAAAAATTACATCCGCTCCAGTTGCGGTAGTACCGTGCCGGGGTGGCACGGTAGTACCGCGCCTGGGGCGGAAGTAATTTTTTACTTCCGGGCGCCAAGCGGTAGTACCGCACCAAGGTACGGAAGTGCTGCATGGCGCCAGATACAGGCGAGGCCGCGTGGAGCAGTAGTACCGCGTGGATTGAAAACCGCGGTAGAGAGTTATGGATCTGGATCTAGAACCTCTGCATGACAACATCGGTACTACCGTTGATCAACCGGAACTATTTTGACTATCCAAAGAGCATGCTTACTACACTACCACGCTCCTACGAATCCCTCTTGCACAAATTTAGCCAAAAATCTCAAGAACACCACATGCATCTCCCCAAGACCTAAAAGCACATGGAAGGACGAAAAGGAGAGGAACTTGGGGAAAAACCTTGGTCTGGCAAGAGGGCGAGGTGGCAAACGATCCCACCGGTTGGAATCTGAGGAGAGCGGTCGGAGACGGAGATCCGGCGAAGGCCTCCGGCATCGTTCTTGGGCAGGAGAGAGAGAGACGGGGTGGGGAATAGAGATGAATGGGTATGGGGCAGTTAGAACTCCCCCTGTCCTGCTCTTAACCCCCACCTGCTCGCGTGGGCGCGGAAGTACCGCGGGTCATCGCGGTAGTACCGCTCTTCTAGCGACAGTAAAAAATTACTGCCGCGATGGTAGTGGTAGTACCGTGCCCCTGGGAGGCAACTAAGCAAGTGCAAAGCTACCAACTCCTGCGGTAGTACCGTGGCCTGCCACGGTATTACTGTGGCCCAAGAAAGTGCAAGTTTCACACAAGAGCAAAAGCAAAACAACCTTCGGAAACACCGAACAGCAAAGAGGCGAATACAAACGACGACACAAACTCACACAGGGAAGAGGAAAGCACATGACAACAAAGACCAACCACGAGACACAACCTCTCCAAGGAGAGGGCGGTGGCCAGAGCCACCTATGTTTGAGTCAATTGGTATGGCACCGCGAAGAATTATCCTTGGGACCATGACCAAAACTCGTCTTTGAAGCACAAGTACCATCAAAGATGGCTAATGTGAAAGAGTTGATCAATTTATGCATAATGGGGGGAGGGAGAGTTCATTGAGAGAACAACACTCCCCCTATGTCCATGCCTACACCTAAACTAGACAACAAGTTGAGTGTGGTGGGAGGTGCAAGGGTTCAAGTCACATTGCTCGAATCAATGATATTTAGCTCATGCCTTAACTCGCGAAATCTTGCTTCATCCAAGGGCTTCGTGAAAATATCTGCAAGGTTATCATGAGTGTTGACATACTTGAGCTCGATCTCCCCTTGCCTAATATGATACCGGATGAAGTGATACCGAATCTCAATATGCTTCGTCTTGAAGTGTTGCACCGGGTTGAGAGAAATCTTGATGGCACTTTCATTGTCACACCAAAGAGGCACTTTGTCACAAATGACACCGTAATCCTTTAAAGTTTGCCCTCATCCATAGGAGTTATGCACAACAACTACCTGGCGCCACATATTCCACTTTGGTGGATGAGAGAGACACACAACTTTGCCTCTTGGAAGACCAACTTACCAAAGAGCAACCCAGAAATTGGCACCCTCCGGAAGTGGACTTCCTATCCACTTTGTCTCCCGCCCAATCGGAATCCGAAAATCCTTCAAGCTTGACGTTTGCTCCTCTTGGGTACCATAAGCCAAAGTTTGGGGTATGAGCCAAATATCGAAAGATTCGCTTGACCGCCACATAGTGACTTTCCTTTGGTGCGGCTTGAAACCGTGCACATATTCCCACACTCAACATGATATCCAGTCTAGATGCACAAAGGTAAAGCAAGGAGCCAATCATGGAGCGATATACCTTTTGATCCACCGCTTTACCATTGGGATCAATGTCAAGTTGGCACTTGATAGGCATTGGAGTAGAAGCCGGCTTGACATCACTTAGGTTGAATCTTTTGAGCATGTCTTGAGTGTATTTGGCTTGGTTGATGAAGGTACCTTCTCTTCTTTGCTTGATATCGAAACCAAGGAAGAAATTCAACTCTCCCATCGAAGACATCTTGAACTTAGAGGTCATGAGAGCGGCAAATTCCTCATTGAAAACTTTGTTAGGGGAACCAAAGATAATATCATCAACATATAGTTGGCATACAAACAACTCCCCCTTGACCTTCTTAGTAAAAAGAGTGGGATCGATTTTCCCAACCTCAAATCCATGATCTTGTAACAACTCGGTAAGGTGGTCGTACCATGCATGTGGGGCTTGCTTAAGGCCATAGAGTGCCTTATCGAGTTGATACACATGATCCGGGAAGTAGGGATCCTCGAACCCGGGGGGTTGCTTGACATAAACCAACTCATTAATAGGACCATTAAGAAAAGCACTCTTCACATCCATTTGTTGTAACTTAAAGTTGTGATGGGAAGCATAAGCAATTAACAAACAAATGGATTCAAGGCGAGCAACGGGAGCAAAGGTTTCGCCGTAGTCGATACCCTAGACTTGGGAGTAGCCTTGTGCTAATAATCTTGCCTTGTTGCGAATGATGTTCCCATGAGCACCTTGCTTGTTCTTGAATATCCACTTGGTTCCAATGACGTTGTGGTTCCCCGGCAGCCTTGGCACCAATCTCCACACCTTGTTGTACTCGAAGTTATTGAGTTCTTCATGCATGGCATTGAGCCAATCCGGATCTTCGAGCGCCTCATAGACCTTTTGGGGTTCAACACAAGAGACAAACGCGTGATGTTCACAATAGTTTGCTAATTGTCTACGAGTGCTTAACCCCTTTCTTAGGCTTCCAACCACATTCTCCATGAGATGACCTTTGGTGGTGAGCTTGGAAGCAATCTTCGCGACACGACGCTCTAATTCCTCCTCGGATGTGGAAGGAGGAGGGTTAACTTGATTATCTTGAGCGCCGTCTTGAGCTTGTTCTAGATCTTGAGCTTGCTCTTGATCTTGAACTTGCTCGAGGGGGAGAACTTTACCTTGGGCATCATTTGGTGGTTCACCACCATCTTGTGGTTGATCTTGCCCTTGGTCTTGTTCATGAGGTTGAGGGCCTTCACTTTGCTCTTCGGAAGCGTGTAGGTCTTGGGGAGGTGATGGCTCCACTTGAGTGGAGCATTGTCCTTCTGCTTCGGCCACAAGGGGTTCCTCAATGGGTAGAATATGACCAATACCCATTCTTCTTATGGCTTGGGGAGGAATTTCATCACCTACATCACAAGTACCACTTTGCTCCACTTGGGAGCCGTTATTTTCGTCAATCTCCATGTTACACGTGTCCTCAATGAGTCTGGTGGACTTGTTGAGGACACGGTAAGCATGAGAGTTTGAAGCATAACCAACAAATATGCCCTCATAAGCTCTAGTCTCAAATTTAGACAAACGAACACCTTTCTTGAGAATGAAACACTTACACCCGAACACCCGGAAGTACTTGAGGTTGGGCTTGTTACCGGTGAGTATTTCATAAGGACTCTTGTTCAAGCCTTTGCGGAGATAGAGTCGATTGGATGCATGACATGCTGTGTTGATGGCTTCAGCCCAAAAGTTGTATGGAGACTTGAACTCCTCCATCATGGTCCTTGCCGCATCCATCAACGTCCTGTTCTTCCTCTCCGCAACACCATTTTGTTGAGGGTTATATGGTGCAGCATATTGATGCTTGATCCCCTCATCACTAAGAAACTCATCCAAGGTGTAGTTCTTGAACTCGGCGCCGTTGTCACTTCTTATTGTCAAGATTTTTGCATCATGTTGACGTTTAGCTTCATTTGTAAAGTCGATGACGGTTTGTTGAGTCTCACTCTTCCTCTTGAAGAAGTATACCCAAGTGTATCTTGAATAATCATCCACAATCACCAAGCAATACTTTCTACCTCCAAGACTATCAAAGCATGGAGGCCCAAAGAGAGCCATGTGAAGGAGCTCCAAGGGTCTCATCGGGTAGATGATGGTCGTGGGAGGGTGAGCCTTCTCATGAAGCTTTCCTTCAATACAAGCACTGCAAGCACGATCTTTGGCAAAACTAGCATTTGTTAGTCCACGGACATGGTCCCCCTTGAGAAGACTTTGCAAAGATCTCATATTGACGTGGGCTAAACAGCGATGCCAAAGCCATCCCACATCAACTTTAGCCATTAGGCATGTCGCGGTCTTAGTGGGTTGCTCCGAAAAGTTAATCACATAAAGACCATTCTCGACATGCCCAACAAAGGCTACTTTAAGAGTCTTGCTCCACAAGAGGGCCACGGTATCAATATCAAAGAAAGTGGCAAAGCCCATGAGTGCAAGTTGACGAACGGAAAGAAGATTGAATGCAAGGGACTCAACAAGCATGACTTTCTCGATCGTTAGATCATGAGAAATGACAACCTTGCCAAGACCCAATACCTTAGAAGATGAGGCATCACCCCACTCGACATTGGTGGGCATAGAAGGAATCTTGTGCATGTCCACCACCAATTCCTTGCTTCCGGTCATATGATTCGTTGCTCCACTATCGAGCAACCATGATCCCCCACCGGAAGCAAACACCTACACGAGATCAATGCTTGGTTTTAGGTACCCATTTTTTAATGGGTACTTTGATGTTAGTAACAAGGGTCTTAGGAGCCCAAATAGACCATTCAATGTACTCATAAGGAGAACCAACAAATTTAGCATAAACATGCCCATCACTAGCACAACACAACACATAAGAAGGGTTAAAGTCGCCGGCTTTGTTGGAGGAGGTGGTTTTGCCCTTTTTGACATCAACACCCTTCACATTTTTCTTCTTCTCCTTAGGAGCACCCTCTCCCTCTTTCACAAAAGTTTGCTTGAGAGGAGGAGGTCGTTTGGTCTTGTCGTTCTTCTTCTTGTTCTTGGACTTGGGTGCGAACCCAATTCCCTCCTTGGCCACAACTTCCTTTTGATTGCTCAAAAGGTCGTTGAGGTTCTTATCACCTTGAATGCATGTCACAAGGCCTTTCTCAAGTTGATCCTTCAACTTGGCATTCTCCTCCACAAGATGCACATGCTCACAACACGAGTTAGTGGCATATGCATCATCAATTAAAACCATATGAGGAAAGGTGGCCTTTTCCTTGGTTAGCTTAACTTGGAGTTGAGCATGAGACTCCTTGAGGTTAGCATGAGCACCCTTCAAGACCTCGTGGGCCTTGTCAAGTACATAAAACTCCTCCTTGAGTCTAGCATGATCAACCCCAAGTTTAGCCTTCTCGGAAGTTAGCACACGAGACACAACAAGTGCATGATCAATATCTTTCTTTAACTTAGCATGGTCATCGTTGTGTGACTCCTTAAGAGCCAAACGATGCCCACGCTCTTCCTCAAGAGAATTAGAGAGATCCGATATCTCATCGGCATAGTCACGACTATGACCTTCCATCTTAGAGATGGTTTCTTCGTGAGCCTCGATCATGTCATTGGCTTCACCAAGTTGTTCCAAGAGAGCAACAAAGTGCTTCTTGGATTTGCCCTTGAGCTTACTCATAAAGGACTCAAATTCATTCACATCCTCATTTGACCCCTCATGTTCATCAATGCAACCCGTCAAAGAGGGATTAGTAATAATGGTGGTTTTGATGTTGGGGGTTACCTTATTAGAGGCTTTGGCCATGAGGCACTTGGCGGTGATGTTCTCGTTTGGTGAATCGAAGAGAGACATCCGGGGAGTTGTGGCAATGGCAACAGATGCCATGGCCATTGCTTCACTATCTTCATCATCATCGTCATCCTCACGGTATTCTTCTTGAACCACCAACCCTCGAGTAGGAGTCTTTTTGGTGAAGTTTTCTTGTTGGGGAAGGACTTGGCTTTGTCTTTTCAGATGAGCTTGCCACCATTGTCTTCTCGCTTCTCGTAAGGACAATCCACAACGAAATGGCTCACATTGCCACAGTTGTAACAAGTTCTTACTCGTTGCTTGCCCTTGAATCCGCTTGAGTTGGTCTTGTTGAAATTGGGCCTTGAGTTATTCTTGCTCCAAAATTGCCTTGAAGGAAGAGCCATGTGCTCATGATAATCATATTTTGTATCTTCGGGGTTGCTCTCCTCATCTTCCCCTTCTTCCTCTTCTTCCACAATAACCTTGGCCTTCAAGGCAAGGTTGGGCTTCTTTGCCCTTTGAGAGCGGAGCACCACGTTGTCGGCAGTATTGTGCAAGATGCTCATTGCAACAAACTCATCCAACACTTCACTTGAGGTCATGGAGTGGAAGTCCGGTCTTTGACGAATGACGGAGGACATGGCCTTGTTGTAGGGCATCATGGCCTTGAGGAACTTGCGCTTGATCCAATTGTCATCCGTGTCCTTGCTCCCATGATCTTGGAGTGAGACCGCGAGTTTGGTTACTCTCCGAAAGAGCTCACGAGGTTCTTCATCTTCTTTCATTGCAAACTCATCGGCTTCATCTTGCACCACTTCATAGTTGGAGCGTTGAATGCTTGCACTTCCCCGATAGAGAGACACAACACATTGCCATGCGTCTTTGGCCATGGCATGGGGTCGGAGATGAGGGAGATCGTTGGGAAGGATAGCATCTTGGATGATGAAGAGAGCATTCTCATTGAATTGATTATCCACTGCTTCTCTAGGGGTGAAGTCGTTTCGGTCATGTGGATAGAAACCTTCTTCAATGATTCTCCAAAGATTAGTATTCACATGATTTAAATGACGCTTGAAGCGATACACCCAAGAATCAAAATACTCATTTTTCACAATCTTAGGAGGAGGGCCGGCATGATTTAAATGAGTAGAGGGAATCAGTCCTCCATAAGTTGGGGGTTCCACATGGGAAAAGATGCCGGTGCCATTTCCACCACTAGTAGAAGGACCCTTCTCACTATTAGCTTCCCCCTTGTCGGAGTTAGCATCCGTCACCTTGTTAGTGGGATCACCCACTTGCAACGGTGAGGTAGATAGTTTAAGTCCTTCTAAGAATTTATTAAACATGCTTTCAACCTTGGTTGTCATGGAGGTTTTCAATGTGTCCAAGGCCACATTGAATTCCTCATGGGACACCGAGGTTTCCCCATCACCCGTAGACGAGATCGGATTCACACCGGAGTGCTCCTCCTCCCCACCGTCTACGGTGTCAACCATACTCTTCGGACGGCAAAGTCCTTAATAAAGAGATGAGGCTCTGATACCAATTGTAAGGATCGATATAGTTGACTAGAGGGGGGGGGGTGAATAGGCAACTAACAATTTTCAGCTTTTCTTTACCAAATTAAACTTTGGATCAAAGTAGGTTATCTAGATATGCAACTAGGTGGACAACCTATATGATGCAACAACAACAAGCACACAAGCAAGCAAGGGATATAACACAAGTAAGCTTGCAAAAGCAAAGGCACGAGATAACCAAGAGTGGAGCCGGTGGAGACGAGAATGTGTTACCGAAGTTCCTTCCTTTTAAGGGGAAGTACGTCTCCGTTAGAGTGGTGTGGAGGCACAATGCTCCCCAAGAAGCCACTAGGGCCACCGTATTCTCCGCACGCCCTCACACAATGCGAGATGCCGTGATTCCACTATTGGTGCCCTTGAAGGCGGTGTCCGAACCTTTACAAACAAGGTTGGGGAAATCTCCACAACTTAATTGGAGGCTCCCAACGACATCACGAAGCTTCACCACAATGGACTATGGCTCCGAGGTGACCTGAACCGTCTAGGGTGCTCAAACACCCAAGAGTAACAAGATCCGCTAGGGATTAGTGGGGGGAATCAAATTTCTCTTGGTGGAAGTGTAGATCGGGGCCTTCTCAACCAATCCCAAGCAAATCAACAAGTTTGATTGGCTAGGGAGAGAGATCGGGCGAAAATGGAGCTTGGAGCAACAATGGAGCTTGGGGATGGAATAGGTAAGTATTCTTGGAGAAGAAGACCCCCTTATATAGTGGGGGGACAATTCCAACCGTTACCCACCACTCAGCCTGCGACCCGCGGTACTACCGCACCACAGGAGCGGTACTACCGCATGAGCCTGCGGTACTACCGCGGCGGACCGCGGTACTACCGTGGGCGCGGCAGAGCCTGGACCTGAACAGAAGAGCACAGCAGGGCGCGGTAGAACCGCAGGCACGGTACTACCGCGACCCTGTGCGGTACTACCGCAGGGCAGCCACAGTCCAGGCACAGTATGCACAGATGTAAAAAATTACATCCATGACTACCTCCGCTGAGATTTTATCGATGCGAAAATCCGACACGATACTACCGCGAACCAGGGGTGCGGTACTACCGTGAATGGTGCAGATGTAAAAAATTACATCTGCCCCTACCTCCGCTCCTGCTGCTGCACCTGGCCAGGCAACACGGTACTACTGCACCGCAACACGGTACTACCGTGTAGGGCGCAGATGTAAAAAATTACATTCGCCCCTACTACCGCTTGAGCAGCGGCGCCAGGCCAGAACTCACGGTACTACCACTTGGGAGGAGTGGTACTACCGTGGAAGCCCACAGTACTACCGTGCCGGAGCCCGGTACTACCGTTGGCTCCTGTGGTAGTACTGCTCAGAGGAGCAGTACTACCGCCAGCCAGAGAAGAGCAACTCAGAGTCCTTCATTTCGTAGAGACAAGGTGAGACGGGGGAGAACTCCAAAGAGCCAAAGGAAAGGCGGTGCAACAGGGACGTGTACGTGAGATTCCACCCAAACCTTTCCAAAGCGGACCCCCTCTTAATAGTAAGGCTTTCCTATGACTCATCTCCACCGAAAAGAACCGTAGAGAAACACCGTCTTCAATAATCTCCGAGGGGCAACAAATCGTCTTGTGTTTAGTCATGATATCTCTGAAAAGCTCAGTACACACGATTAGTCCGCAAAATCATTGTCATCAATCACCAAAACTACTAAGGGACAAGAATGCCCTCACATTGAGACTTCTTGGAATATTATCTTGGGGTGCCTTGGGCATCCCCAAGCTTGAACTTTTGTGTCTCCTTAATTCCTCTCATATCATGATTTCTCTTTTTATCAAAAGCTTCATCCACAACAAACTCAATAAGAACTCGTGAGATAGGTTAGTATAAATCAATGCAAAACCTTATCATTTTCTACTGTAATAAATCACTATAATTATTATTCAACATTGCATACTAAATGCCTCTGCATATTTAATACTCCTATCCTCAAATAGAATCATTAAACAAGCAAACATATGCAAACAATGCAAACATAACAGCAATCTGCCAAAACAGTACAGTCTGTAAAGAATGCAAGAGTATAAATTCTTCACTAACTCCAAAAATTGTGAGAAAAATACTACGCTGTAAAAGATTTATCAGAGCTCAATATGCAAAAAGTTTCAACATTATACCATTCTCTGACTTTTCTAGGGAATTTTTGCAACAACTGTAAACTTTCTGTTTTCAAACAGCAACATGCATACTAGCAAAATAAGCATGGTAAAGGCTATCTTGACATTTTTATTGAAAATAAAGATGCAAAACATTAATATAAATAACAGCAAGAAAATACTAACAGAAGAAAATGACGCTCCAAGCAAAACACATATCATGTGGTGAACAAAAATATAGCTCCAAGTAAAGTTACCGATAGACGAAAGACGAAAGAGGGGATGCCATCCGGGGCATCCCCAAGCTTAGGCTCTTGGTTGTCCTTTAATATTACCTTGGGGGTGCCTTGGGCATCCCCAATCTTAGGCTCTTGCCACTCTTTACTCCATAGTCCATCTAATCTTTACCCAAAACTTGAAAACTTCACAACACAAAACTCAACAGAAAACTCGTAAGCTCCGTTAGTATAAGAAAATAAAACCACCACTTAGGTACTGTAATGAACTCATTATAAATTCATATTGGTGTAATATCTACTGTATTCCAACTTTTCTATGGTTCATACCCTCCGATACTACTCATAGATTCATCAAAATAAGCAAACAACACATAGAGAACAGAATCTGTCAAAAACAGAACAGTCTGTAGTAATATGTATCAAACGTATACTTCTGTAAATCCAAAAATTCTAAAAAATTAGGAAGTCCTAATAAATTTGTGTACCAATCCAGAGCAAAAAGAATCAGAATCACGTTTCTGTGAATTAACAAAACTAATTTACTGGGTGCAAAAGTTTCTGATTTTCAGCAGGATCAACACAACTATCACCGTAGGTTATCCTAAAGGTCTTACTTGGCACTTTATTGAAACAAAAGCTATTAAACATGATTACTGCAGTAGAATAATCATGTCAACACACAGAAACAATAAGGATAAATATTGGGTTGTCTCCCAACAAGCGCTTTTCTTTAATGCCTTTTAGCTAGGCATGATGATAACAATGATGCTCACATAAAAGATAAGGATTGAAACATAATGGGAGCATCATGAAGCATATGACTAGCACACTTAAGTCTAACCCACTTCATATGCATAGGGATTTTATGAGCAAACAACTTATGGGAACAATAATCAACTAGCATAGGAAGGTAAAACAAGCATAGCTTCAAGATTTTCAACACATAGAGAAGAAACTTGACATTATTGCAATTCCTACAAGCATATATTCCTCCCTCATAATAATTTTTAGTAGCATCATGAATGAATTCAATAATATAACCAGCACCTAAAGCATTCTTTTCATGATCTGCAAGCATAGAAAATTTACTACTCTCCACATAAGCAAATTTCTTCTCATGAATAGTAGTGGGAGCAAACTCAACAAAATAACTATCATGTGAAGCATAATCCAATTGAAAACTAAAATCACGATGACAAGCTTCATGGTTATCATTATTCTTTATAGCATACAAGTCATCACAATAATCATCAAAGATAGCAACTTTGTTCTTATAATCAATTGGAACCTCTTCCGAAATAGTGGAATCATCACTAAATAAAGTTGACACTCTTCCAAATCCACTTTCATGTTCATCACAATAAGATTCAACATCCTCCAAAATAGTGGGATCACTACTTCCTAAAGTTTACACTCTTCCAAACCCACTTTCATCAATATAATCATCATAAATAGGAGGCATGCTTTTATCATAATAAATTTGCTCATCAAAACTTGGGGGACAAAAAATATTATCTTCATCAAACATAGCATCCCCAAGCTTGTGGCTTTGCATATCATTAGCATCATGGATATTCAAGGAATTCATACTAACAACATTGCAATCATGCTCATCATACAAAGATCTAGTACCAAACATTTTAATGCATTCTTCTTCTAGCACTTGAGCACAATTTTCCTTTTCATCATACTCATGAAAGATATTAAAAAGATGAAGCGTATGAGACAAACTTAACTCCATTTTTTTTGTAGTTTTCTTTTATAAACTAAACTAGTGATAAAACAAGAAACAAAAAGATTCGATTGCAAGATCTAAAGATATACCTTCAAGCACTCACCTCCCCGGCAACGGTGCCAGAAAAGAGATTAGTTGACGGGGTGTGAGTGCCGCTTACCTAGCCTCCCCGGCAACGGCGCCAGAAAAGAGCTTGATGTCTACTACACAACCTTCTTTTTGTAGACGTTGTTGGGCCTCCAAGTGCAGAGGTTTGTAGGACAATAGAAAATTTCCCTCAAGTGGATGACATAAGGTTTATCAATCCGTGGGAGGCGTAGGATGAAGATGGTCTCTCTCAAACAACCCTGCAACCAAATAAAAAAGAGTCTCTTGTGTCCCCAGCACACCCAATACAATAGTAAATTGTATAGGTGCACTAGTTCGGCGAAGAGATGGTGATACAAGTGCAATATGGATGGTAGATATAGGTTTTTGTAATCTGGAAATATAAAAACAGCAAGGTAACGAGTGATAAAAGTGAGCGTAAACGGTATTGCAATGCTAGGAAACAAGGCCTAAGGTTCATACTTTCACTAGTGCAAGTTCTCTCAACAATAATAACATAGATAGATCATATAACAATCCCTCAACATGCAACAAAGAGTCACTCCAAAGCCACTAATAGCGTAGAACAAACGAAGAGATTATGGTAGGGTACGAAACCACCTCAAAGTTATTCTTTAGGGTCGATCTATTCAAGAGTTTGTACTAGAATAACAGCTTAAGACACAAATGAACCAAAACCCTAATGTCACCTAGATACTCCATTGTCACCTCAAGTATCCGTGGGCATGATTATACGATATGCATCACACAATCTCAGATTCATCTATTCAACCAACACAAAGTACTTCAAAGAGTGCCCCAAATTTTCTACCGGAGAGTCAAGACGAAAACGTGTGCCAACCCCTATGCATAGGTTCATGGGCGGAACCCGCAAGTTGATCACCAAAACATACATCAAGTGGCACGTGATATCCCATTGTCACCACAGATAAACACGACAAGACATACATCAAGTGTTCTCAAATCATTAAAGACTCAATCCGATAAGATAACTTCAAGAGGAAAACTCAATTCATCACAAACATCATAAGATCCAACTATAATAGCAAAGCTCGCGATACATCAAGATCATGCCATAGAGAGAACACGAGAGAGAGAGAGAGAGATCAAACACATAGCTACTGGTACATACCCTCAGCCCCGAGGGTGAACTACTCCCTCCTCGTCATGGAGAGCGCCGGGATGATGAAGATGGCCACCGGTGATGGGTTCCCCCTCCGGCAGGGTGCCGGAATAGGCTCCCGAGAGGTTTTTGGTGGCTACAGAGGCTTGCGGCGGCGGAACTCCCGATCTATCTTCTGTTTCGATGTTTTTAGGGTACGTAGGCTTATATAGGCGAAAGAAGTCGGTCGGGGGAGCCTCGAGGGGCCCACAAGAGTGGAGGGCGCGCCCAGGGGGGTGGGCGCGCCCCCTATCTTGTGGCTTCCTCGATGCTTCTCTGGCTTGCACTCCAAGTTTCCTGGGTCACGTTCGTTCCAAAAATCACGCTGTCGAAGGTTTCATTCCATTTGGACTCCGTTTGATATTCCTTTTCTTTGAAATACTGAAACAGGCAATAAAACAACAATATGGGCTGGGCCTCCGGTTAATAGGTTAGTCCCAAAAGTAATACAAAAGTGTATAATAAAGCCCGTAATCATTCAAAACAGATAATAAAATAGCATGAATGCTTCATAAATTATAGATAAAGCATGCGGACCCTACGGATTTGAGAACTATGTAGACATGACTGAGACACCTCTTCGGTCAATAACCAATAGAGGAACCTAGATGCTCATATTGGCTCCCACATATTCTACGAAGATCTTTATCGGTCGAACCGTTATGAAAACATATGTTATTCCCTTTGTCATCGGTATGTTACTTTCCCGAGATTTGATCATCGGTATCTTCATACCTAGTTAAATCTCGTTACCGGCAAGTCTCTTTACTCGTTCCATAATACATCATTCTGCAACTAACTCATTAGTCACTTTGCTTGCAAGGCTTCTTATGATGTGTATTACCGAGAGGGCCCAGAGATACCTCTCCGATACTCGGAGTGAAAAATCCTAATCTCGATCTATGCCAACCCAACAAACACCTTTGGAGATACCTACAGAGCATATTTATAATCACCTAGTTATGTTGTGACGTTTGATAGAACACAAGGCATTCCTTTTATATTCGGGAGTTGTATAATCTCATAGTCGAAGGAATATGTATTTGACATGAAGAAAGCAATAGCAATAAAACTGAATGATCAATATGCTATGCTAACGGATGGGTCTTGTCCATCACATCATTCTCCTAATGATGTGATCCCATTCATCAAATGACAATACATGTCTATGGTTAGGAAACTTAACCATCTTTGATTAATGAGCTAGTCTAGTAGAGGATTACCGGGGACACGGTGTTTTGTCTATGTATCCACACATGTATCAAGTTTTCGGTTAATACAATTCTAGCATGAACAATAAAAATTTATCATGATATAAGGAAATATAAAATAACAACTCTATCATTGCCTCTAGGGCATATTTCCTTCAGTCTCCCACTTGCACTAGAGTCAATAATCTAGTTCACATCGCCATGGATTTAACACCAATAGTTCACATCGTCATGTGATTAACACCCATAGTTCACATCGCCATGTGACCAACACCCAAAGGGTTTACTAGAGTCAATAATCTAGTTCACATTGCTATGTGATTAACACCCAAAGAGTACTAAGGTGTGATCATGTTTTGCTTGTGAGAGAGGTTTAGTCAACGAGTCTGCCACATTCAGATCCATATGTATTTTGCAAATTTCTATGTCTACAATGCTCTACATGGAGCTATTCTAGCTAATTGCTCCCACGTTCAATACGTATCTAAATTGAGACTTAGAGTCATCTAGATCAGTGTCAAAGCTTGCATCAACGTAACTCTTTACGACGAACTCTTTAGCACCTCCATAACCGAGAAACATTTCCTTAGTCCTCTTTAAGGTAACTAAGGATAATTTTTGCCGTTGTCCGGTGATCTATTCTTGAATCACTATCGTACCCTCTGCCAAACTCATGGCAAGGTACACAGTAGGTTTGGTACACAACATGACATACTTTATATAACCTATGGCTGAGGCATAGGCAATGACTTTCATTCTCTCTTTATCTTGTGTCGTGGTTAGGTTTTGAGTATTTACTGAACTTCACACCTTATAGTACAGGCAAGAAATACTTTTTTGACTGATCCATTTTGAACTCCTTGAAACTCTTGTCAAGGTATCTATTCATTCAAAGTCTTATAAAGCGTCTTCATCTATCTCTATAGATCTTGATGCCCAATATGTAAGTAGCTTCACCGAGGTATTTCATTGAAAAATTCTTATTCAAGTATCCTTTTATGCTATACAGAAATTCTATATCATTTACAAACAACAATATGTCATTTATATAATATCATAAATGCTACAGAGCTCCCATTCACTTTCTTGTAAATGCAGGCTTCACCGTAAGTCTGTATAAAACCATATGATTTGATCACCTCATCAAAACGTATATTCCAACTCTGAGATGCTTGCACTAGTCCATGGATGGATCGCTGGAGCTTGCACATCTTGTTAACACCTTTAGGATCGACAAAACCTTCTGGTTGCATCATATACAACTCTTCTTAGAGATATCCATTTAAGGAATGCAGTTTTGACATCCCTTTGCTAGATTTCATAAAATGTGGCAATTGCTAACATGACTCGGACGGTCTTAAGCATCGCTACAGTTGAGAAAGTCTCATCGTAGTCAACCCCTTGAACTTGTCGGAAACCTTTTGTGACAAGTCAAGCTTTGTAGACAGTAACATTACCATCAGCGCTAGTCTTCTTCTTGAAGATCCATTTATTCTCTATGGATTGCCGATCATCGGGCAAGTCCACCAAAGTCCACACTTTGTTCTCATATATGGATCATATCTCAGATTTCATGGCCTCAAGCCATCTGTCGGAATCTGGGCTCATCATAGCTTCTTCATAGTTCATAGGTTCACCTCGGTCTAGTAACATGACTTCCAGGATAGGATTACCGTACCACTCTGGTGCGGATCGTGCTCTGGTTGATCTACAAAATTCAGTAGTAACTTGATCTGAAGTTTCATGATCATCATCTTTAGCTTCCTTTCTAGTTGGTGTAGGCATCACGGGAACAATTTTCTCTGATGTACTACTTTCCAATTCGAGAGAAGGTACATTTACCTCATCAAGTTCTACTTTCCTCCCACTCACTTCTTTCAAGAGAAACTCCTTCTCTAGAAAGGTTCCATTCTTGGCAATAAAGATCTTGCCTTCGGATCTGTGGTAGAAGGTGTACCCAATTGTTTCCTTAGGGTATCCTATGAAGACGCACTTCTCCGATTTGGGTTCGGTCTTATTAGGCTGAAGCCTTTTGACATAAGTGTTGCAACCCCAGATTTAAGAAATGATAGCTTAGGTTTCTTGCTAAACCACAGTTCATACGGTGTCGTCTCAACGGATTTAGACGGTGCCCTATTTAACGTGAATGCGGTTGTCTCTAATGCATAACCCCAAAACAATAGTGGTAAATCGGTAAGAGACATCATATATCACATCATATCTAATAAAGTGCGGTTACGATGTTTGGACACACAATTACGCTGTGGTGTTCCAGGTGGCATGAGTTGTGAAACAATTCCACATTGTTTTAAATGAAGGCCAAAACATGTAACTCAAATATTCGCCTCTACAATCAGATCGTAGAAACTTTATTTTCTTGATACGATGATTCTCCACTTCGTTTTGAAATTCTTTGAACTTTTGAAATGATTCACACTTGTGTTTTATTAAGTAGATATACCAATATCTGCTCAAATCATCTGTCAAGGTTAGAAAATAATGATACCCGCCTCAACACTCATCGGACTGCATACATCGGTATGTGTTATTTCCAATAAGTCATTGGCTCGCTCCATTGTTCAGGAGAACAGAGTTTTCGTCATCTTGCCCATGAGGCATGGTTCACGAGTATCAAATGATTCATAATCAAGTGATTCCAAAAGCCCATCAACATGGAGTTTCTTCATGTGCTTTATACCAATATGACCTAAACGGTAGTGCCACAAGTATGTTGCACTATCATTATCAACTTTGCTTCTTTTGGCATCAATGTTATGAATATGTGTATCACTACGATCAAGATTCAATAAACCATTAACATTGGGTGTATGACCATAGAAGGTTTTATTCATGTAAACAGAATAATAATTATTCTGTGTCTTAAATGAATAACCGTATTACAATAAACACGATCCTATCTTGTTCACGCCCAACGCAAACACCAAATAACATTTATTTAGGTTCAACACTAATCCCGACAGTATAGGGAGTGTGCGATGACGATCATATCAATCTTGGAACCACTTCCAACACGTATCATGTTGTAGGGTCAAACCCTAGAGGGGATCTTTTCACACTTGGAGGGGGAAAAGGAGGAAGAACACTCAAGAACACAAGGAACAAAACTCTCAAATAAACCCAAATATCACATCCACTGGAGTAGCATACATGAGATCCACAAGATTACATGACCAATTCAAGGAAAATAGCACTAGGTAAGTTCTTCCCACTAGGTGAGGTCTTGATGATGATCTTCTCCAAGAGGAGGCCTTGACAATCCAAAGGATTCTTCCCTAGGTGGGGGCTTCATCTCCAAAGAGGAGGGGATACAAGGAGAAAAGATCACAATGTTTTCTCTAATACTTTGCTGACCTTCCAAATGAGCTAGGGGATGGATATATAAAGCCTAGGGACGCAAGAAGAGGGAGAGAGGGGTACAAGGGCCAAAAGGCCAAAAGGACACGGGCAGTTCCAGGGGCGTCCGGGCACCCGGTGTCAAACCGGCCGGGCACCCGGACTGGTCAGGGGCGCCGGCTGGTGGATGAGCGGGCACCCGGGGTCCAGGGCCCGGGCACCCGGGGCGGTCTTAGGTGGCTGGGCGGGGTCGGCCGGGCACCCGAGGAGCGGCTGGGCGCGGCCGGGCACCCGGGGTGAGCTGGTGAGGCCCAGGTTGTAGGCCGGGCACCTGGGGCTGGCTGGGGCGCTGCCCAGGTTGTGGCCGGGCACCCGGGGCCGGGGCAGCCGGGCACCAGGGGTGTATAGGGGCTGCGGACCTTCCTTCTTCTCGATCTCCTCTCCTCTCCCTTGCTCCATGGGTGCTCGAAACTCTGTCTTCTCCTTCTCACGATCATCTTCTTGGTGCCTAAGAATGCATAGCAAGTCTCTTTGAGGTAGAATCCAATTCTCATGCGAAACCGAACGAAACTCGGAGAGGAGAGAGTCAACCTCATTCTTGATGGCGCGTGCACGTGCTCTTGTCATTGGTCCACTCGGTGCTTGCGGTGGTGATGGAGTGTCGATGCGGGTAGACGAGGGATGCTCCGCATCATCTTCCCCCTTGGGAGAGATCCGTCCACGGATCATGCTCTTCATCACCATGGTACTTGGCCAAGTCTTTGACGTTAAAGATGTCGCTAACGTTGTACTTGTCGCACAGATGTTGACCTTGTAGGCGTTGTCGTTGTAGCGTGCAAGCACCTTGAATGGTCCATTGGCTATCGGGAGTAGCTTGGACTTGCATTCCTTGGGGAAGCGGTCTTTGTGGAGATGTATCCATACTTGATCACCCGGTTGGAACTCCATCGGAGACTTGTTGATGTTGAGCTTGGCGGTGAGGCGTTGTACTTGGCGCTCGATTGTGGAACGTCTTTCTTCATGCATCTTCTTGAGGTAGGCGGCTCTTGCACTTGCGTCCATGTTTGCTCGTTCTTGAAGCGGTAGAGGAAGGATGTCCAATGGCGACAAAGGGTTGAAACCGTAGACGACCTCGAATGGGGACTTGCCAGTGGTAGAGTGTCTTGCGCGATTGTAGGCATACTCGGCGATGGGTAGGAACTCCTCCCACTCCTTGATGTTCTTCTTGATCAACACACATAGGAGAGTTGCAAGCGTCTGGTTTGTGACTTCCGTTTGGCCATCGGTTTGAGGATGATACGCCGTGGAGAATAGTAGCTTGATCTCGAGCTTGGAGCACAGCGTCTTCCAAAAGTAGCTTAAGAACTTGACATCTCGATCCAATACAATTGTCTTTGGCACACCGTGCAACCTCAAGATTTCCCTACAAAAGAGATTAGCAACATGTGAAGCATCGTCTATCTTATTGCATGGGATAAAATGAGCCATTTTAGAGAATCGGTCCACAACAACAAAAACGGAGTCCTTGCCATTTTGAGTCCTAGGTAGTCCAAGCACAAAATCCATGCTAATGTCTTCCCAAGGTTGATGTGGAATAGGTAAAGGCATATGTAAACCATGGGATTGAGAGTGTGACTTAGCTTTGCAAAATGTAGAGCACCGGTTGCTGAAGCGGGTGACATCGTGAAACATATTGGGCCAATAATAGTTCTTGGAGAGCATGGCGAATGTCTTGTCGCGTCCAAAGTGTCCCATGAGTCCGCCTCCATGAGCCTCTTGCAAAGGAGCAAACGAAGAGAAGACTCGGGAATGCAAAGTTTGTTAGCTCTCATAAGATAATCATCCTTGATGTAATATCGTTCCCAAAAAGTATGTGTCAAACACTTAGCATAAGGAGTAGCAAAGGTAGGATAATTTGCATACAAGTCTTTGATATGATCAAATCCAACTACATTCAATTCAAGTTGAGTAAGTAACATGCATTTGCGGGAAAGGGCATCCGCCACCACATTTTCTTTGCCCTTAATGTACTTGATCACATAGGGAAAAGATTCAATGAATTCACTCCATTTAGCATGCCGTTTATTCAACTTTGTTTGACCTTTAAGGTATTTAAGTGTTTCATGATCGGTATGTATGACTAACTCATGCGGTCTGAGGTAATGCTCCCACACATGTAACACGCGCACTAAAGCATACAATTATTTGTCATAGATGGGGTAATTGAGTTGAGCACCGGAGAGTTTTTCACTAAAATATGCAATAGCTCGCTTTTCTTGCATCAAAACTCCACCAATTCCGGTACCACTTGCATCGCAATGAACCTCAAAAGTTTTGTCAAAGTTGGGTAAAGCAAGGATCGGAGCATGTGTAAGGAAAGATTTGAGCTCATCAAAAGAGGTGGATTGCAAAGGTACCTAAACAAAAGGAGCATTCTTCTTACTCAAGGCATGCAAAGGAGTGGCAATAGTGCTAAAATCTTTCACAAAGTGACGATAAAAACCCGCAAGGCCAAGAAAGCTACGCACTTGTTGCAAATTGGTGGGTTGGGGGCCAAGTTTTAATTGATTCAATTTTAGATTAATCAACATGGACACCCTTGGAAGAGACAACAAAACCCAAGAAAACCAACTTGTCAACTCCAAATGTGCACTTTTTCATGTTGGCATAAAGACGTTCCTTGCGAAGCGTTTGCAAAACAGCCCTAACATGCTTTAGATGCTTTTTCATGGATTTGCTAAACACAAGAATATCATCAAAGTAAACCACAACAAACACTCCAATATAAGGTCGAAGCACAAAATGCGTAAGGCGCATGAAAGTTCCGGGAGCTTCCAACAAACCCATAGGCATAACCAACCATTCGTACAAGCCAAATTTTGTTTTGAAAGCAGGTTTCCATTCATCACCTTCTTGTATGCGGATTTGATAATAGCCACTTTTAAGGTCAATTTTTGAGAAAATGGTGGCGCCGCTAAGTTCATCAAGCATATCATCTAGGCGAGGAATGGGGTGTCTATAACGAACGGTGATAGCATTGATGGGCCTACAATCTGAGCACATGTGAAAACTACCATCTTGCTTGGGCACAAGTATAACGGGAATGACATAAGGGCTTAAGCTTTCACGTACATGTCCGTTGTTGATGAGTTGTTGTACTTGCCGTTGGATCTCCTTAGTTTCTTCGGGGTTGACGCGGTAGGGAGCCTTGTTTGGAAGAGGTGCGTCGGGGATGAGGTCAATTCTATGTTCAATGCCACATAGAGGAGGAAGACCGGGAGGTAGCTCATCGGGAAACACATCCTCAAATTCTTGCAACGAGTTGGAAAACACTAGAGGAAGATGATTAGGATTGTTAGTTTTGATCATCTCATCTTTGCACAGGAGGACAAAGTGGATGACACTCGATGGGTTCTCACACACTTCTCTCATCTCTCTTCTTGTGGCTAGGAGGACTAAGTTTTTCTCTCTTGGCGAAGAAGCGTTCAATTTTGGCTTGTGGCTCTCACTTTCTTTTTGGTGGTGCACTCTCTCACTAGTTTCTCCATGATGGGTGGAAGCTTGCTTGTCGGTGATCACTTGGCTTGGTGACATTGGTCGAAGCACATACTCCTTGCCTTTCATCTTGAAGCTATAGTGGTTGGTTCGTCTGTTGTGGATGACGCCACGGTTGAATTGCCAAGGTCTTCCCAAAAGGTGGCACACGGACATAGGAACCACATCACACTCTAGGGTGTCCTCGTAGGCGCCGATCTTGAAAGAAACTTGCATCGTGTTCTCCACTTGAATAGAGCCGGAGTCGCTTAGCCATTGCACCTTGTAGGGACGGGGGTGCTTCTTCTTGACCAATTGAAGCTTGGAACATAGCTATTCACTTGCCATGTTGTGACAACTACCTTCGTCGATGATGACCTTGACGGAGCGCCCATTGATGCCGGCATTGGCGTGGAAGATGTGGCACCGTTGGTCTTCGTCTTGGTGGTGTTGGAGCGTCAAGACCTTGGAGACCACGAGAGAGGGACTTGAATCATTGTCACAAAATACTTGATCATCTTCATCTTCGTTCGCACGCTGGTGCATGGCCACGTGCTCAATGGCTTCCATTTCTTCTTCACTCATCGAGTCGTATGTGTCGTCATCGTTGAAGACCATTGTTCGCTTGTTGGTGCATTGGAAGGACTTGTGCCCTCGGCCGCCACATGTGAAGCACTTGAATGAACTTGTCTTTACAGGATCATCGGGAGGCATCGAAGATGAAGGAGTCTTGGATTTGTAGGTGCTTGCCGGAGGACAAGTCGAGGAAGGCGCAACTTGCTTGGAACTTGACTTGTTGCCGGTACTTGGTGATGCTCAAGTTGAGGTAGGAGGTGCTGAAGTCGCGGGAGCTTGAGAGTAGGAGCCGTAGGTCTTGGACGAGTATTTGGCGTATTTGAAGTCATCTTGCACTTGTCGCTCGGCCTTGGTTGCTTGATGAACTAGCTCGAGAAGGTTTGAGTATGGTTGGAAGTCGGCGATCCGCTTGATTGGATGGTTGAGGCCGTTCAAGAAGCGTGCCATTGTTTGCTCGTCGTCTTCCTTGACATTGGCTCGTATCATGGAAATCTCCATTTCTTGATAGTATTCTTCCACCGTCTTCGTGCCTTGCTTTAGGAGTTGCAACTTCTTGATGAGATCTCGCGTGTAGTGAGTAGGCACGAAGCGGGCTCTCATGACTTCCTTCATTGCTTCCCAAGTTGTGATTGGTGGTTCACCTCTTGTATGTCGTCGCTCGATCACTTTTTCCCACCAAATGAGGACGTAGTCTTGGAACTTGAGGGAGGCCATGGTGATCTTCTTTTCTTCATCGTAATTGTGAAGGCGGAAAATCTTGTCCACCTTCAATGCCCATGAGAGATATTCTTCGAGATCATTGCTCTCGAGAACTTTGGCATGGTGAACTTGAGCTTGCCGTAGCGGAGTTCTTCATCATGATAGCGGTTTTGATATTGCTCTTGCCTTGGAGGAAGGTCCTCAAATGCTTGTTCCTCGTGATGTTGCTCTTGGCATGGAGGAGGGTCTTGAAGCACTTGTCCCACTTGGTGTCGCTCTTGTCTTGGAGGAGGGCGAGGAATGTGCGCTTGGTTGCACCTTTCTTGTTTCTCTTCGTGTCGGGCGGCTTCTTCTTGTATCTCGCGACGAAGAGCTTCCTCTTGTTCTCGCACTTGGTGGTTGCGGTCTTCAACAGCTCTAGTGGCCTCGCGTAGAGCTTGTTGTGCTTCAAGTGCTTGAGCTTGACAGATGGCGTCATCTTCTTGAGGTACTTGATGTGGTGCTTGTGGAGGTATTTGCTCTTGCCCCATTGCTTCTTGAGGTACTTGGTGTCGCATCCGTTCACGTGCTCGAACTCGGTCTTGTAAGCCATTGCCATGGAATGGATTTTCTTGAGCTTGGTGATATTAAGGATGATCACGTCGAGGAAGGCGAGTTCATGGAGGACTTGCATCATAAGAGGAGTAGTCCGAAGATTGCCAACTTGTATGGTGACTTGAGTGGCGCTGTCTTGAAGAAGCGGATGAGGAAGACGGGCGTCGCACGATCATGTTGCGGAGCTCTTCCATTTGCATGGTGAACTTTGCATCGATGTAGTCGTGGTTCCTTGTTTCCGATTGACGAAGGTCGGAGGCGAGTTGCTCCAAGCGTTCACCCAATGCCTCGCTTTCTTGATGAAGCGCGTGTTACGCGATGAAGAAGTGGTTCTTGGAGATGAAGCCGGAATCATCACCTTGCTCCTCGAAAAGTGGGTTCGACAATGAGTTTGGCCTATCCATCATAACCAAGTGGGGTGAGTAGGAAAATGAGAGAACAATACCAAAGTTACCTTCTCCGAGAATTGAGGATGTAACAAGTGTCACTCAATGTAATGCCACAATAGGAGAATTGGAACCGGGTTTGTTTCTCACATCTACAAATAAGAGGCTTATGGAGTAGATCGGTTAGAATGGTGGCAAAAATTTCAAACAAATGTTAGTCAACATATCGATAAGGTTGAGAATCACAAAAATCCAAGTAAAGCAAATAGATCAAACCCAAAGATATCACTAGGAACACACGCACGGAAGATAGATGGGATCCGCGCAACCAAGGAGTGAGCTCAAAATGTGCAACCACGGAAAATGCTCTTGTTGTGTGAATGCTCGAGAGACGCTAGCTCGGTTGCTAAAATGGGCAGGATACGCTTGTGCACCTACCTATGAGAGAAACATGCCGTCTTGATACGTCTCCAACGTATCTATAATTTTTGATTGATCCATGCTATATTATCTACTATTTTAGGCAATATTGGGCTTTATTATCCACTTCTATATTATTTTTGGGACTAACCTATTAACCGAAGGCCCAGCCCAGATTTGCTGTTTTATGCCTATTTTAGTGTTTCGAGGAAAAGGAATATCAGACGGAGTCAAAACGGAATGAAATCAACTGGAGAAGTTATTTTTGGAAGGAAAGCCACCCGATGGACTTGAGTGCATGTCAGGAAAGAAGGGAGGTGCTCACGAGGGTGGGGGGCGTGCCCCCTGCCTCATGGCCCCCCCTTCGGTCCACCGACGTACTTCTTTCACCCATATATACCTACGTACCCTAAAACTTCCAGAATAGAAGATAGATCGGGAGTTCCGCTGCCGCAAGCCTCTGTAGCCACCAAAAACCTCTCGGGAGCCCTTCCCGGCACCCTGCCGGAGGGGGGATCCTTCACCGGTAGACATCTTCATCATCCCGGTGCTATCGATGACGAGGAGGGAGTAGTTCACCCTCGAGGCTGAGGGTATGTACCAGTAGCTATGTGTTTGATCTCTCTCTCTCTCTCGTGTTCTCTCTCGTGTTCCTCTATGGCACGATCTTGATGTATCCCGAGCTTTGCTATTGTAGTTGGATCTTATGATGTTTTCCCCCCTCTACTCTCTTGTGATGAATTGAATTTCCCCTTTGAAGTTATCTTATCAGATTGAGTCTTTTATGAGAACACTTGATGTATGTCTTGCCGTGATTATCTTTGGTGACAATGGGGTATCATGTGCCACTTGATGTATGTTTTGGTGATCAACTTGCAGGTTTCGTGACATTGGGAACCTATGCATAGGGGTTGGCACACGTTCTTGACTCTCCGATAGAAACTTTGGGGCACTCTTTGAAGTACTTTGTGTTGGTTGGATGAATCTGAGATTGTGTGATGCATATCGTATAATCATGCCCACGGATACTTGAGGTGACAATGGAGTATCTAGGTGACATTAGGGTTTTGGTTGATTTGTGTCTTAAGTTGTTATTCTAGTACAAACTCTTTTATAGATTGATCCGAAAGAATAACTTTGAGGTGGTTTCGTACCCTACCATAATCTCTACGTTTGTTCTCCGCTATTAGTGGCTTTGGAGTGACTCTTTGTTGCATGTTGAGGGATTGTTATTTGATCTATCTATGTTATTATTGTTGAGAGAACTTGCACTAGTGAAAGTATGAACCCTAGGCCTTGTTTCCTATCAATGCAATACCATTTACGCTCACTTTTATCTTTAGATCCCTTGTTGTTTTTATTATTTCAGATTACAAAAACCTATATCTACCATCCATATTGCACTTGTATCACCATCTCTTTGCCGAACTAGTGCACCTATACAATTTACCATTGTATTGGGCGTGTTGGGGACACAAGAGACTCTTTGTTATTTGGTTGCAGGGTTGTTTGAGAGAGACCATCTTCATCCTACGCCTCCCACGGATTGATAAACCTTAGGTCATCCACTTGAGGGAAATTTGCTACTGTCCTACAAACCTGTGCACTTGCAGGCCCAACAATGTCTACAAGAAGAAGGTTGTGTAGTAGACATCAAGCTCTTTTCTGGCGCCGTTGCCGGGGAGGTGAGCGCTTGAAGGTATATCTTTAGATCTTGCAATCAAATCTTTTTGTTTCTTGTTTTATCACTAGTTTAGTTTATAAAAGAAAACTACAAAAAAGGGAATTGAGTTTGTCTCATACGCTTCGTCTTTTTAATATATTTCGTGAGTATGAAGGAAAGGAAAATTGTGCCAAAGTGTTAGAAGAAGAATGCATTAAATTGTTTGGCACTAAATCTTTGAATGATGAGCATGATTGCAATGTTGTTGGTACGAATTCTTTGAATATCCATAATGCTAATGATGATTGCACTAGTTATGATGAAAATATCTCTTATGAGCATGTCAACTTTTGTGGAGTGCATGTTTGCATGAACACACGAAATAGAGAAGATATTTATTGCAAGAGGCATAAGTACTTAGAAACCAAATTGTTGCAAGAAGAGCTAGATGAATGTGCTGAAAGATTCAATATTTTTCGCGCTCCTTGTGAACTTTGCAATGAACATGGTCATTTAAAACTCCAATGCTATTTGTTTCATGATCAAGTCGTGTCCAAATATTGTGATAACTTGATTACCCTTGAGCATCATAAAGAGCTTAGTCTTCTTTTGGGTTATGAAGAAATGAAACGTATAACTGAGGATATTCCAAAATTTAATCTTGATAAATTTCTTGACTTTGATCTAGAGAAGATTTATATGTATTGTGCGGAGAATTGCATTGAAAATCCTTATATTGCCAATTACATAAAGAAAAGAAAGCAAATAGAAGATAAAGAGAATACTAATGAAAGGGAAGAGACTTCCCATTCTCCTCCTATTATTTCTTATGATGAATCAGGTAATGGGGAGGAGCCTTCTATTCAACCAATCTCATCAATAAGGAGCTCAAACAGGAAGGTTGAACCCACACATAATATGAAGAAGAAGAAGAAAAGAAGGAGCAACAAAGGTAGAAAGGTATCCCTCCCAAATGATGTTGCTCCTACTACTCATTGTGATGATGATAATTGCTATACTATTGGTGCTATCAATATTTTTAATGATGAGAGTGATTATGCTTATGATATGAAAGGGCCCAAGCTTGGGGAAGCTATGTTTGATTGGGATGAAATATTTGAGAATATATTTGCTGTAATTAATGTTTGTCCCAAGCTTGGGGATGCTATGTTTAATGAAGATGATATTTTTAGCATCCCAAGTTTTGATATGCAAAGTTGTTATGATGATAGCATGCCTCCTACCTATGATGATTATATTGATGAAAGTGGGTTCGGAAGAGACTCAACTTTAGGAAGTAGTGATCCCACTATTTTGGAGGATGTTGAATTTTATTGTGATGAATATGAAAGTGGATTTGGAATAATTTCAACTTTATTTAGTGATTCCACTATCTTGGGAGAGGTTTCAATCGATTATGATGAGAACGAAGTTGCTACTTATGATGATTATTGTGATGAAACTTATGCTATAAAAAGTAGTGATGACTATATTTACAAATCTTGTCATGATTATGATCACCCTTTTTCTGAACATTACTCTTTTAATGTGGAAATAATTTTTAGTGTTCAAGTCTCTTATGATACGCCCACTATTATTCATGAGAAGAATTTTGCTTATGTGGAGAGTAGTGAATTTTCTATGCAAGTAGATCATGAAAAGAATGCTTTAGGTGCTGGTTATATTGTTGAATTCATTCATGATGCTACTGAACATTATTATGAGGGAGGAATATATGCTTGTAGGAATTGCAATAATATCAAGTTTCCTCTCTATGTGTTTAAAATCTTGAAGCTATGCTTGTTTTACCTTCCTATGCTTGTTGATTATTGTTCCCATAAGTTGTTTGTTCACAAAATCCCTATGAATAGGAAGTGTGTTAGGCTTAAATGTGCTAGTCATATGCTTCATGATGCTCCCGTTATGTTTCAATTCTTATCTTTTATGTGAGCATCATTGTCATCATCATGCCTAGCTAGAAAGGCATTAAAGAAAAGCGCTTGTTGGGAGACAACCCATTATTTATCCTTACTGTTTTTGTGTGTTCACATGATTATGCTACTGTAGTAATCATGTTTTATAGCTTTTGTTTCAATAAAGTGCCAAGTAAGACCTTTAGGATAGCTTACGGTGATAGTTGTGTTGATCTTGCTGAAAATCAGAAACTTTTTCACCCAGTAAATTAGTTTTGTTAATTCACAGAAACTTGCTTCTGATCTGATTCTTTTTGCTCTGGATTGGTACACAAATTGCGTAGGACTTCCTAATTTGGTAGGATATTTGGAGTTCAAGAAGTATACGTTTGATACAGATTACGATAGACTGTGCTGTTTTTGACAGATTCTGTGTTCTATGTGTTGTTTGCTTATTTTGATGAATCTATGGCTAGTATTAAGTGGTATGAACCATAGATAAGTTGGAATACATTAGATATTAAACCAATATGAATTTAGAATGAGTTCATTACAGTACCTATGTGGTTGTTTTATTTTCTTATACTAACGGAGCTTACGAGTTTTCTGTTGAGTTTTGTGTTGTGGAGTTTTCAAGTTTTGGGTAAGGATTTGATGAACTATGGAATAAGGAGTGGCAAGAGCCTAAGCTTGGGGATGCCCAAGGAACCCCAAGGTAATATTCAAGGACAAACAAGAGCCTAAGCTTGGGGATGCCCCGGATGGCATCCCCTCTTTCGTCTTCGTTCATCAGTAACTTTACTTGGAGCTATATTTTTATTCACCACATGATATATGTTTTGCTTGGAGTTTCATTTTCTTTTGTTAGTATTTGCTTGCTGTTGTTTAGATTAATGTTTTTCATCTTTAGTTTCAATAAAGAAGTCCAGGATAGCCTTTGCCATGCTTATTTTGTATACATGTTGCTGTTTGAAAAACAGAAAGTTTACCGCTGTTGCAAAAATTCCCTAGAAAACTAAGAGAATGATATAATTATGAAACCTTTTGCATGATGAGCTCGGATAAATTTATTACATTGGGAATTTTATTCCATAATTTTTGGAGTCAGGGAAGTATTGATACTCTTGCATTCTTTACAGACTGTACTGTTTTCGCAGATTGCTGTTATGGTTGCATTGTTTGCATATGTTTGCTTGATTAATGATTCTATTTGAGGATAGGAGTATTAAATATTCAGAGGCATTTAGTATTCAATGTTGAATAATAATTTTAGTGAGTTGTTACAGTAGAAAATGATAAGGTTTTGCACTGGTTTATACTAACCTATCTCACGAGTTCTTGTTGAGTTTGGTGTGGATGAAGCTTTTTGATAAAAAGAAGAAACCATGGTATGAGAGGAATTAAGGAGATGCAAAAGTTCAAGATTGGGGATGCCCAAGGCACCCCAAGATAATATTTCAAGAATTCTCAAGCATCTAAGCTTGGGGATGCCCCAGTAGGCATCCCACCTTTCTTCTTCAACAACTATCAGTTAGTATCGGTTGAGCCTAAGTTTTTGCTTCTTCACATGAGTTGTGCTATCCTTGAAATGTAGTTTTCTTTTGTTTTGCTTGCTGTTTGAATACAATATCAAGATCTGAAATTATTAAATGGGAGAGTCTTCACATAGTTGCATAATTATTCGACTACTCATTGATCTTCACTTATATCTTTCGGAGTAGTTTTTTTTATTGCTCTAGTACTTCACTTATATCTTTTAGAGCATGGTGGTAGTTTTATTTTTTAAGAAATATATGAACTCTCATGCTTCACTTATATTATTTTGAGATTCTTAAATAGCATGGTAATTTGCTTAAAATCCTAATATGCTAAGCATAAAAGATTTGTAAGAATTCTTATGAGTGTGTTGAATACTAAGAAAAGTTTGATACTTGATAATTGTTTTGAGATATGAAGATGGTGATATTAGAGTCATGCTAGTTGAGTAGTTGTGAATTTGAATAATACTTGTGTTGAAGTTTGTGATTCCTGTAGCATGCACGTATGGTGAACTGTTATGTGATGAACTCGGAGCATGATTTATTTATTGATTGTCTTCCTTATGAGTGGCGGTCGGGGACGAGCGATGGTCTTTTCCTACCAATCTATCCCCCTAGGAGCATGCGCGTAATACTTTGCTTTGATAACTTCTAGATTTTTGCAATAAGTATATGAGTTCTTTATGACTAATGTTGAGTCCATGGATTATACGCACTTTTTCCCATCCTTCCACCATTGCTAGCCTCTCTAATACCGCGCACTTTTCGCTGGTATCATACACCCACCATATATCTTCCTCAAAACAGCCACCATACCTACCTATCATGGCATTTCCATAGCCATTCTGAGATATATTGCCATGCAACTTTCCACCATTCCGTTTATTATGACACGCTCCATCATTGTCATATTGCTAGCATGATCATGTAGTTGACATTGTATTTGTGGCAAAGCCACCGTTCATAATTCTTTCATACATGTCACTCTTAATTAATTGCATATCCCGGTACACCACTAGAGACATTCATATAGAGTCATATCTTGTTCTAAGAATCAAGTTGTAATTGTTGAGTTGTAAGAAAAATAAAAGTGTGATGATCATCATTTTTCTAGAGCATTGTCCCAAGTGAGGAAAGGATGATGGAGACCATGATTCCCCCACAAGTCAGATGAGACTCCGGACAAAAAAATAAAAGAGGCCAAAGAAGCCCAAATAAAAAAAAGGGAGGCCATAAAAAAAAGAGAAAATGCCCAAATAAAAAAATAGAAAAAGATGAGAGAAAAAGAGAGAAGGGACAATGCTACTATCCTTTTACCACACTTGTGCTTCAAAGTAGCACCACGATCTTCATGATAGAGAGTCTCCTATGTTGTCACTTTCATATACTAGTGGGAATTTTCATTATAGAACTTGGCTTGTATATTCCAATGATGGGCTTCCTCAAAATGCCCTAGGTCTTCGTGAGCAAGCGAGTTGGATGCACACCCACTTAGTTTCTTTTGTTGAGCTTTCATATACTTATAGCTCTAGTGCATCCGTTGCATGGCAATCCCTACTCACTCACATTGATATCTATTGATGGGCATCTCCATAGCCCATTGATATGCCTAGTTGATGTGAGACTATCTTCTCCCTTTTTGTCTTCTCCACAACCACCATTCTATTCCACATATAGTGCTATATCCATGGCTCACGCTCATGTATTGCGTGAAGATTGAAAAAGTTTTGAGAATGTCATAAGTATGAAACAATTGCTTGGCTTGTCATCGGGGTTGTGTATGATTTAAATATTTTGTGTGGGGAAGATGGAGCATAGCCAGACTATATGATTTTGTAGGGATAACTTTCTTTGGCCATGTTATTTTGAGAAGACATAATTGCTTTGTTAGTATGCTTGAAGTATTATTGTTTTTATGTCAATATGAACTTTTGTCTTGAATCTTTTGGATATGAATATTCATATCACAAGTAAGAAGAATTACATTGAAATTATGCCAAGTAGCACTCCGCATCAAAAATTATTTTTTATCATTTACCTACTCGAGGACGAGCAGGAATTAAGATTGGGGATGCTTGATACGTCTCCACGTATCTATAATTTTTGATTGCTCCATGCTATATTATCTACTGTTTTAGGCAATATTGGGCTTTATTATCCACTTTTATATTATTTTTTGGACTAACCTATTAGCCGAAGGCCCAGCCCAGATTTGCTATTTTATGCCTATTTCAGTGTTTCGAGGAAAAGGATTATCAGACGGAGTCAAAACGGAACGAAATCAACTGGAGAAGTTATTTTTGGAAGAGCCACCCGATGGACTTGGAGTGCATGGCAGGAAAGAAGGGAGGAGCTCACAAGGGTGGGGGGCGCGCCCACCCCCTTGGGGCACGCCCCCCTGCCTCATGGCCCCCCCTTCGGTCCACCGACGTACTTCTTTCACCCATATATACCTACGTACCCTAAAACTTCCAGAACAGAAGATAGATCGGGAGTTCCGCCGCCGCAAGCCTGTGTAGCCACCAAAAACCTCTCGGGAGCCCTTCTCGACACCCTGCCGGAGGGGGGCATCCTTCACCAGTGGCCATCTTCATCATCCCGGCGGTATCCATGACGAGGAGGGAGTAGTTCACCCTCGGAGCCGAGGGTATGTACCAGTAGCTATGTGTTTGATCTCTCTCTCTCTCTCTCGTGTTCCTCTATGGCACGATCTTGATGTATCCCGAGCTTTGCTATTGTAGTTGGATCTTATGATGTTTCTCCCCCTCTACTCTCTTGTGATGAATTGAGTTTCCCCTTTGAAGTTATCTTATCAGATTGAGTCTTTTATGAGAACACTTGATGTATGTCTTGCCGTGATTATCTATGGTGACAATGGGATATCATGTGCCACTTGATGTATGTTTTGGTGATCAACTTGCGGGTTTTGTGACATTGGGAACCTATGCATAGGGGTTGTCACACGTTCTTGACTCTCCGATAGAAACTTTGGGGCACTCTTTGAAGTACTTTGTGTTGGTTGGATGAATCTGAGATTGTGTGATGCATATCGTATAATCATGCCCACGGATACTTGAGGTGACAATGGAGTATCTAGGTGACATTAGGGTTTTGGTTGATTTGTGTCTTAAGTTGTTATTCTAGTACGAACTCTTTTATAGATTGATCCGAAAGAATAACTTTGAGGTGGTTTCTACCCTACCATAATCTCTACGTTTGTTCTCTGCTATTAGTGGCTTTGGAGTGACTCTTTGTTGCATGTTGAGGGATTTCTATTTGATCTATCTATGTTATTATTGTTGAGAGAACTTGCACTAGTGAAAGTATGAACCCTAGGCCTTGTTTCCTATCATTGCAATACCGTTTACGCTCACTTTTATCTTTAGTTACCTTTCTGTTTTTATTATTTCAGATTACAAAAACCTATATCTACCATCCATATTGCACTTGTATCACCATCTCTTCGCCGAACTAGTGCACCTATACAATTTACCATTGTATTGGGTGTGTTGGGGACACAAGAGACTCTTTGTTATTTGGTTGCAGGGTTGTTTGAGAGAGACCATCTTCATCCTACGCCTCCCACGGATTGATAAACCTTAGGTCATCCACTTGAGGGAAATTTGCTACTGTCCTACAAACTTGTGCACTTGCAGGCCCAACAACGTCTACAAGAAGAAGGTTGTGTAGTATACATCACGTCTTCAATCCCAACTATGCTATATATGCGATGACCAAGATGATATAACTCTACAAATGGCTCAATTCTATTGCTTACAAGCTCTTTGTTGCTCCTCTTTTGCTTAAAAGCTTTTCTTCTTTTCTTTTTTTTCTCTATGCTTGATGCTCGAGCCGAGTATGATATGAGACAAGTATATATGATATGCACGGGAGAGACTTATGGCACAAAGATGATAACACGATCACTACTGTGCACAATAGCATGGCCCGACAATTCTCAACTCGCTAGTCTCGATGCATAAGCAACGCAACGTGGCTCGGGCTATCAATGCAAAAGCAAGGTAAGAAGTAAGTGTCGTCGAGGTTACCGTCCTTTCTTACGGTTAGCGGTGAAGATGGCTCCGAGTCGATGATGGTGATGACGACGTCACACGCTCCTAAGTAGTCGAAACACCTTAGGAAACGGAAATGGCAACTCAAAATCGGTCAAATGCGGAAGGTGGGTGTTTTTGCGATGATTTTCGGATGGGTGCTAATGGTGGTGGTAGTGGGATGAGTGGATGGGGGATGTGAAGAGCTTCCAAACAAGTTAAAGAACACGAAAAATGGACTTGGGAGGTGGAAGTTAAGGCCAAATTGGTGGAGGTGTTGGGCTGATTTTGGGGGGTGTGGGCACCCGGGGGTGGGAGGTGCGGGTGCCCGGGGTCGGCTGGGCAAAATGGCCCGGGGGTGCGGGTCCCCGGTGGTTCGAGGTGCGGGCACCCGGGGGTCTTCGGTTGGGGCGGAAATTTTGGGGGAAATGCAAAATTCCGTGGATTTTGTGGTGGGAAGGGTGGGGATTGTTGGGGAGGGGCTAGATCCACTTGCCAAACATCAAATCCATGGACCAAAACAACCAAATCTCACAAGATCCAACAAATTACAAGAAAAAAATTTGGGGCTATCTTTGTGGGGATTTTCGAATTTGGACGAAAAACAACAAAATCAAGCTAGCAAATAGGGGGATGGGACTCCAAGATGTGAAAAAACCTTGCTCATGATACCAAGATGTTGAATGGTCAAACCCTAGAGGGGATATTTTCACACTTGGGAGGGGGGAAAGGAGGAAGAACACTCAAGAACAGAAGGAACAAAACTCTCAAACAAACCCAAATATCACATCCACTAGAGTAGCATACATGAGATCCACAAGATTACATGAACAATTCAAGGAAAATAGCACTAGGTAAGTTCTTCCCACTAGGTGAGGTCTTGATGATGATCTTCTCCAAGGAGGCCTTGACAATCCAAAGTATTCTTCCCTAGGTGGGGGCTTGATCTCCAAGGAGGAGGGGATACAAGGAGCAAAGCTCACAATGTTTTGTCTAATACTTTGCTGACCTTCCAAATGAGCTAGGGGATGGATATATAAAGCCTAGGGATGCAACAAGAGGGAGAGAGGGGTACAAGGGCCAAAAGGCCAAAAGCACACGGGCAATTCCAGGGGCGTCCGGGCACCCAGACCGGTCAGGGGCGCCGGCTGGTGGATGACCGGGCTCCCGAGGTCCAGGGCCCGGGCACCCGAGGCGGTCTCAGGTGGCTGGGCAGGGCCGGTCGGGCACCCGAGGCGGTCTCAGGTGGCTGGGCAGGGCCGGTCGGGCACCCGAGGTTGATGGCCCAAGCACCCGGGGAGGGGTTGGGCGTGGCCCAGGGGCAGGCCGGGCACCCGTGGTGGGCTGGCGAGGCCCAGGTTGTAGGTCGGGCACCCAGGGCCTAGGGGCCACTACTAGGAAAAGGCCTACTAATGGCGCACCTAATTTGGCCATTAATGGCGCATTAGTGGTGCGCCATTAGTGCCACGCCATTAGTATATTTTACTAATGGCGCACCACTGGTGCGCCATTAGTATCTGGTATACTAATGGCGCACCACTGATGTGCCATTAGTGTATACAGAAGTGCGCCATTAGTATGCCTCCCAGGGGCCATGTATACCCAGGTGCTCTGGCATACTAATGGCGCACAACAACAAGATGCGCCATTAGTAACTTCGGCATACTAATGGCGCACTGTTTAATGATGCGCCATTAGTATACTTTGGCATACTAATGGCGCACTGTGATGTGATGCGCCATTAGTATGAATATTAGGTTTTTTTTATTTTTTATTTTCTGTTTTTTGCACAGGTTACAAAATGTATAATTGGACAAAATATAGACAGCACACATCAACAACAGATTCATCGAATACAATAGAAGATTAGTCTTTGAATACAATTCATCGTATTAGTCTCCGAATACAATTCATCATATTAGTCTCCGAATTGAAAAGACCGAACAAAGATAGAACATTATATTACAAGTCTCGAGACCGCAAGTAGCGAGTTTGTCTTCACATTACAAGTCGATATCGATCATCTAAACTACCATCACATAGAAGAGAGCTGCGGTCATCACGATGAGCATCATCACGATGAAACTCGTCTTCATCCGGTTCCTCCAACGCTCCCTCCCCTCTCCCGCTAGATAGCGAGCATATCTAGATTTGGCCTCGGCCCTAGTGGTGTACCCTTTGTAACTGTTACCGCTTAATCGGTGAACCTGTCTCCGACACTCCTCCCAATCATCGTAGACTCCGGGAACCTTACCCTTGTACACGACATACGACGGCATCGCTATGCACTAGCCAAACGAAACGTTAGTACCAATTCACAGACAATACATAAGCAATATATAAGTATGCAACAGAACGAGCGGAAGAGAAAAGCAAGACATTAATAGCATCGATTACATCTAAGTTGAACGACTCTCGAAACCAAAGAGACATACTACAAGTTCATTAAAGTTTAATTACAACATGAGCCAATCGATGTTTCAGAACTAGACACAGCATCACTGCTTTCGACTCGACTCAAGGGACCGGAGCGTGGATGAAGCCGCCGTCTATCGTGGGAGTCATGAAATAACGGTCGTTGTCAGCCTGCATTTGTAGCATTGTGTCGATGTCACTGTTGGACGGTTGATTGTTGAGGTAGAACTGCCCCGAGGTACGAAGGACATCTTGATGGATGATTTCCGCAAACTCCGACTGGATGCGAAAGAATTCTTGTCGGAGGTCCGCGTCCTGGATTTCCGACACGCTCTTTGCCCAATGTTTGAGTTTACTCGGTAGCAGAAGTTGATGATGGTCCCGTACGATCGCTCGCATGTGATGGATGGCGTAGTAGGCACCCTTCTGACCACCAGGCGGCTGCTTGACGCAGCAGAACGTCGTATTGTGGGAGAACACGTGCTTGCCGTACTTACGAATAGGCTTGGTGAAGGTGCCTCCAGATTTGGCGTAGCCGGGGAGAACATCATCAAGAACCTTCTTGACATTTGTGTAGTCTACGTTCGACTGACGGTCCGGGTCGAAATACGTGGCCATGGAATATTTGGGGCTTAGGAGGATGAGTGTGCAATGTGTGTCACTGCAGAAAACACGGAATGTTAAAAGAAAAACGATCGAAATCTAAGAATTCATATGTTACGGGCCGGTTGAGGGGAGGACTTACTCGGGAAAGTAAGGCACGAGGAAGTTATCCTTATCTTGGTTTGCCAGAATGACGCCTTTGAGGTAAGAACTCACGACTTGCCGGTCCCCAGCGCTGCCCAAGATCTTGGCACGCATGTAGAAGGGGTCGACTATCACGATGTCCGGGGTCTTGTCGCGAATGATCCGCATCTCCATACTCAGCGAAAATAGCCGAACGAAGGTGTAGTGCAGCAGATGAAGGTTCAACATAGCGTGGATGTCATCAAACCGCAGGACGATCGTACGCCCGATGGAGTTATCCACAAAGCCCTTGCCCTCTGGCACCTTGGCCGCGAAAACCGGGTATGCCACATCCTTCTCTCTGAGACGCCGCTTCTCCAAAGAAAGAACACTGTCATGCAGACTCCGCATAGCACCGGTTGCAGCATTGAGCATATTTGGCGGTAGAATCGCCCTACCCGCCAGATGCACCCTCCTCGAGATATCCTTAGGTGAAGGTGGCCCGTCCTGAGCACGGATCGTACTCGGTGCCGGCTGGCTCGCACCCTTCTTAGTCTTTCTTTTGCGTGCCTTCTTCTTCTCCTGTAATGGGATCGAGTTCTGCTCACAGACCGCCTTCTTGAGTGTGTTGGGGCTGATAATATTTCGCACCTCGCCTATCTGAGGCTCGGTGAAGTCGGCAGCTGGAGGCGTCTCCTGAGAGCTGAACGCCAGACGACGCCTGTTGCAACTTGGCTTCTCCGCGGTACCAGCTAGATCGCGCACGTCTTTTGTTGGGTTGGGTTCTTGAGAAGGAGGCCCCATGAAGTCGCCATCGTACCAATGATCGGCAAAGTACTGATCGACGTTGCCAAATGTATCATCGTCGTCGTCATTCTGATCCTGTGCCATATGAATGTTTGGATCCAGTGGCATAGGGATGTCCGGCACCGTTGCGGCGGTCTTGCCATGGGGCCGACTTGGCGCCGACACGACTGGCGGTGTTGTCTTTGGGGTGGTGTCCCCCGCCCCCAAACGAATCTGGCTCTTCGGCCAAAGCAGGGGCCAGCTCAGGCAGGCGCCAAGGGTCATCACGTCATCATCGTCGGCCCCGACGGGTCGAATCGGAGGTAACAACTCGTTGCAGCCTGGCAGCACCCGAACCAGTTGAACCCTAAACAAGTTGGGTGGCATATGGGTACCGTGGAACAAGGGGTTGCCCGGTTGAATGATTTTTCCCTTGGCGACATCGACCAACTCGTTGTTCACGAAGTGCAGGAGAGTGCACGGAACGTCGGCGGCGCCCTGTGAAAACATGTAGGGCATCAGGGATGCCCAGTCAAAGGCAAGGAGATGAAGTCCTTGGCCGAGAGAGGCTTAATTAGTTACCGTGATGATGGCGTTGAGCTCGGCTAATGTCGAGGCACCGCCAACGGCGGGCGTGCAGTTGACGGAGGGGCCGCTTGCTGCAGAGGTGCCGGCCGGCGTACACCTGGGTGCATTAAGCTCCCGTGCCGGCGTCGGAGACACCAATGCCGCCTCCGCCGGAGGCACCAATGGCCCCGCCATCGCATTCTGCGAGTTGCTGGCCGTGAAGCTAGGAATCGGGGGCGGCCCTTGTTGGCCGCCCGCAATCCACGCACTCAACCCTGAGATCAAGGTAGGCACAATGGCGGTGATCGTCGCTCCGAGTCGTTGTTCCACTTGCTCTTGGACAATTTCCGGAATCTGCGCCACCTGTGCCTTGAGTTCTTGAACCTCGCACGCCTGGCTTTCCGAGCTGGTCTTTTTCTCCTTTCGCCCACCATTGTTATAGTATGACGACCATTTTGTCGACAAGCCTTTGCCGGCCACACAACCAGCTGACGTCGGCTTACTGAGCTTATCCTTGTTCTTCATTACATTCAACGCCCTATTTAGAGTGGTGTCCCAAGGGTTGCTCTTAGTCGACCCCGCGCTACTGCTTTCAGTCGCCTGCGGAAGGAATGTGAACCATTTAGAAATTTGGCTTCATTAATTAGAATGCAACCATATGGAGCTAATTACGCGGGGGTGTATTCCTTACCAGAACAAGCTCAAGCTTCCTGGTCTTCGGATCCGTGGTAAGCTCCTTTGTTTTTGGGTCCTTCTTGTACCGGGCCCTGACAAAGTTCCTGGTCTGCTTGTCACCGTATTTATCGAAGAGGGGCGGTAGGCCTTGCTCGGCATGGTCCGCCTCCTCCTTGTCCCATATAGGCTCCGCCACTCTGTAACCGCCGGGACCGAGTGTGTGTTCCCCTATGTTCAACTCCCACATTTCTTTCCCCCACTGACATGATTGGGAGTTTGCGGTGCTCGAGCAATTGATCTTGAAGTCGTTGTAGTCATCTTTGATGATCAAAGGATTTTTCTCCTTGATCTTCTCATAACTCTCATCTTTCTCGATCATTCTCTTCACATTGCTTTTCCAAGTAGACAGGGCCTTGCTCATCTTCGTGAGGGCAGCATTGTTCACTTTATTCCCTTTGAGGCTTGTGTTTGCAAATTCAGAGGGGAACTTGTATCGTTCGTGCAGCTTCGTGAAGAGGAGGTTGCACAAATTCCCTCGGTCAGGATGCCTCAGGTTCTCGGTGTTGATCGAGACGGTGCTCCGGAGAATGCACCCGAGCTGAAGCGAGTACCCCTTGACTATTCGTTCGGGCGCCTTTGGATTCCCGTTGGAGTCCACTTCAGTAACTTCCTCCTTGAGGGTGAGGAGAACGATCGGGCGCCGGTCCTTCTGTTGCCTCTTCGGTTGGCTGCCATCTGTGCGTGCGCCGCCATCATTAGTGGTGGCATCCTCGGCGGCACCATCAGTGGTGGCATCAGTGGGGTCATCCTCGGCGGTACCATCAGTGGTCTCAGGATCGGTGGGGAAGGCGGCGTCCTCATACAAGTGAGGTTGTTCCTCCATCTCCTGGGACAGCTCCCAGAATGCCTTGCCGCCCGAACCCCCGGCCTCATCGTTGTTGGCCATGTTTCTCTCTAAATAGGAACAAAGTTTGGTCAAAAAGTTGATTATTGTTTAGGGTTTGTCGACACCGAGGCATCCTAAAAGCTATGCTTTTATCATTGAGGGTTTTTCGACGCCGAGGCACCCTAAAAGCCTAAGCTTTCATCATTAGTCACAAGTACCCCATATGTCCTATTTTTAGCAAAGTCATGCTAAAATTCACGGAAAATTTCAGCATGACCTTTGCTGAAAATAGGACATATGGAGTACCCGAATTTGTTGGAACGGAAGTTAATCGACATTCCAGCAAACTCAAGGGCCTCTCGGGTGGACAAGGCAAAAAAGGCCTCCATCACAACATGGAAAATACATTGGCATGTGAAGAGGTGAAACAATATATGCAGCTCCAAGCAGTATCATTCAACATTTTGGACAAACCACTACAAGCAATACTGGATCAGATACAAGAAGAATGTGAGAAAATGCAGACAAATACTAACAGATTGAGGTGTTTAACTTGTGGTGCTCTTTGTGCTATTAACATTTCAGCTATTTACTAGCAGTACTAGCACTTGGATCATATGCTAACGCTACATTGATACATCATCATGCTGGGTAATATTAAACCCAAGCAACTTTATAATCAACCCAAGATACATCAACTACTGCACTGTCCTACCTAATAAGAACAGTCATGCCAGCATATAGTATATAAATCTGAATTTGTGTTTACAAGAAGAGTGCCCATTGCAATGTAAACCTGAGAACACAACTCACCTCAAGTGCAGGATATAGCAGACACCTACTTCTTCAGTCAAGTGCATTAAAAGACCGTTTGCAGAACCTGTTTAGTTAGAGTTGAACATTAGAATCCATACTATGCTCTACTATGCTTGTAAAGGAACACCTGCTAGCTAGCTGCTGTCGAGTTGCCAGCATTCGTCGTCAGTGAAAAAAATGAAGAAGAAAAAAAAGGCATGCATGCACTGGTTTGCCAAAACAGAGCACTTTAGTCCTCTGTTTTTGCTAACTGCTACACATACCCTCAAGTGAACCACCACAACATCTAAAAGCTAACAATTGTTTTTGCTTATATAATCAGACTTTTTTTGCTAAAAAAACCATAGAACAAAGCTTAATGATAGGAGAATAAGAACTAGGCTCAAAGCAAATCATTGCATGGGCATACAGATGCTGAAGTAAGAACGCCAAAAGTAGCATTAAACCATTTCCACAGTACTATGGTGATTTGAGATCATCTATTTATGTTCGCAAAGAGTAGTTTATGATCTAAGACTAAAAGGAAATGCACCAGCAGTACTAAATTGTCGGTCAGTCTCCAAAACTGATCCCAGCATTTTAAACAGTCCCTAGCAAGAACACAAATGTGGAAGCAAGTCAACGCAAAGCTATCTTTTCTTGTTTATCAGAAATGCACCCTAATTAGGCATTCACAAAATTAAGAGCAAAGTCTAGCTTGCAAACCACAAGTACCAGCACTGATACTACACATGGCAACATCAAATCTACCGAAGGTTAACTAAAATTTCGCATAGCACAGGCATCTCACAGACGTGAACAACCCAACAGAATTGACCTGTACTGGTTCTTAAGTTGGTGCATCTTTTCCTCACATCAAAACCTATGTCACCTTCATATTCTACCCAAAACACCCAAGCCTCATCTGAATCTCTAAATCTCATACCAACTTGAGGTATCCTCTTGTTAATTTCTGCCATTGCACAACAATTTCACAAAAACATAACACCCAAATTCTGCCAAAATTCAGAAAGACATGTATAATTAGTGGTGGACAGATATAGAGTTTGGTTGTTATGCATTGGAACCTCTCTAAATTTAAATGCATGCTTCCATCAGAACACATATCGAGTTTGGCTGTTATGCTGCCATCAGTACAATTAAAATGCATGACAAGCAGTGCAGAGAAGCATCAAACAAGATTTCCATGCTTTCACAATACACTTTTGTTCAGATTCCTTAAGAGACAACAAGCTCAAACTATTAGCATTATCAGTCAATCCTATCCAATCAGTATGTTACAAGAACCAGTACAGGTCAATTCTTAGCATCAGTAGCAGAGGCGGCACCTAGCAGGGGTTGCAGCAAAGCAGCAGCACCGGCGAGGCAAGCAGAGCAGCAGGTATAGGCAGTGGGCGACAGCAACGGCGGTAGGCAGAGCAGGAGGGTCGCGGGCGGCTGTGGGAGAGCACCTTGGACGCGGCCAAGGTGAGCGACGGCCAACGCCGGGCGTGGCGGACGCGCGCACAAGGGTGTGGGGCACCCGGGAGTGCGGTCGGGGCGAGGCAAGGCGCGGCCCGGGCGGGCGCGCTGGGGCGCAGTTGGTCGCAGACAGAGGCCGGTGAGCGCGGCCAGGGACGCGCGCACAGGGTGGCCTACGTCGACGGAACCTATGGGGAAAGGCGGGGGATCGGCGCTGCTCACCAAGAGGAGGTCGGTGGTGATCTCGTACGAGGCCGGGGTGGACGAGGTGATGCGGATCGACGGCGAGGCCGCGTCGAGGTGTCGAGGTGGCGTCGGGGCGTCGAGGCGGCGTCGAGGTGGGGAGAGGGCGGCGGGGCGGCGGCGTCGGGAGAGGAGAGGGCGGCGTCGCGGCGTTCGGGCGTCGCGGCGGAGACGAGGACGACGGGGCGGTGTCGCAGCGTCGGGGCGGCATCGAGGCGGCGGGGCAGCGGCGTCGGGAGAGGAGAGGGGAAGGGGATCGAGGGTGAGGGCGAGGGAGAGAGAGGGAATAGGTTTGGGCCGCCGGGGAGGAAGTATGGATGGGGGCGGCACAATACTAATGGCGCACCACCCATCGGTGCGCCATAAGTACATCCATTCTAATGGCGCACCCCACCCTGGTGCGCCATTAGTAATTTTTTTGATTTCTCCTCGAGCCAACAGGTTATCTCCCACCTGACCTGATCCACACCAAGTTCCCTGTACTAGCTCGACTGGTCAGCAGCCAGTTCTCACACCAGGAGGTCCTGGGTTCGATTCCCAGGCTCCACAATTTTTTTTATGCATTTAAAATGCTGTTTGATACTTATTTGTGTTTAAATATGTTCAAACTTGTTTAAATCATAACAGTAATATTTTTTTTATAAGACAGTAATAATTTTTTAAAAAATATCATCAAACAATAATGTCGGTGGAGCGGGGGAGGGTGCACGGGGTGCGGGGGGTCGGCGGCGGCGGTTGAGTAGGGGAGGGGTGCGGGGGGTCGGCGGCGGCGGTTGAGTAGGGGAATCGAGGGTGCGGGGGGTCGGCGGCGGCGGCCGGTGGACCAGGGGGTGCTCGGCGGCGAGGGGGACCGGATCTGGCGAGGTGGGATAGCGATCGAGATGGAGGGGGATCGAGATCGAGTGTCCATGAAATTTAAAAATATTCATGATAGTTCAAAAAGTGCCCATGAAATACAATCGAGAAATGAAGGCTACGATTTAAATACAATCGATCTTAGCTAGCTATCTGTTCACATTCTTCTTGCCCTTCTTTTTCGCAAATGGAGTTCTTCTGTGGAACGGACGTCCTTTAGGTAGGGTGGTCCTGCTTCTTCTTGTGGTGTATGCTGCTACTTCATCATCGTCGTCATGTTCGATCCTCGGGTCGCCGTACTTGTCGAAGTCTTGCTCATTGGCTACTCCATCCATTCCGATGATCTTCCTTTTGCCTCTCCTCACGACAACACGACTGGGCTTTGACGGGTCGGTAATGAAGAAGCATTGGTCCACTTGGGAAGCCAGTACCCATGGCTCATTTTTCGCGGTGACGTTTGCGCCCGCGGTCTTGGATTTGGCTTCGGGTATAACCATGGTGGTGAAATACCGGTCTTCTTTTAGGACGCTCTTCGCCCATCTGACACGGAACATCGGGACCTTCTCTCCAGCGTAGCTCAGCTCCCAGATCTCCTCGATCCTTCCGTAGTATCTGTCCTTGTCGTTACCGGTGTAGGATTCCATCGTTACCCCGGAGTTCTGATAACCATCGCTCTTCATGTCCTTGGCCTCGGTGTAGAATGTGTAGCCGTTGATATCGTACGCCTCATAGGTCATCAGGTTGTGCTCGGCGCCCTGTGACAAGGCGAATATGAGTTGTTCTTCCGCGGGAGAATCCTCATGTAAAGGGTACGACAGAAGCTTCTGCTTGAACCAACGCGTGAAACATGAGTTGTGCTCTTTGATTATATCTCCGTCCGTCCTCTGTTGGCCCCGGTCATTGTACGTCTTCTTAATAAAGGTTTTGTGCTCTACCACCCAAGGATCGACCACGTCTATGTGTTGTAGCGCGACTAGGTTTGCTCTTTCAAAGTTGGCGAGTCGACCCTCTAAGTCGACATGCATTTCGCGGCGACCCTCACGGTGACCCCATCCAGCGAGCCTGCCGAGGTGCCTGTTGACGGGCAGACCAACGGGGTTCTCGATGCCTAGATAATTCGTGCAGTAGGAGATGCACTCTTCGGTCAGAAAGCCCCTGGCTATACTTCCCTCTGGACGTGACATGTTGCGAACGTATCCTTTGATGACACCATTCATCCTTTCGAACGGCATCATGCTGTGCAGGAACGTCGGCCCGAGTTGGATGATATCCTCCACTATATGGACCAGCAGATGCACCATAACGTCGAAGAATGCGGGTGGGAAGTACATCTCAAGCTCGCATAGTATCACAACGATGTCTTCCTGTAGCCTTCTTAGTTGCCTCACGCCAATCGACTTCTGAGAGATGACGTCAAAAAAGTTGCATAGGCCAAATAGCATTTCACGGACGTGCGCGTCCATGATCCCACGGATTGCAACTGGAAGTATCTGCGTCATCAGCAGGTGACAGTCGTGAGACTTCATCCCACTGAACTTCTGCTTCGCTGGGTCTAGGTATCTGCTTATCTTCCCCGCGTAACCGTAAGGAAGTTTTACTCCTAGGAGGCAGGTGAAAAACTGCTCGATCTCCTCCTGACTTAGAGTGAAGCACGCGGGAGGGTAGTCATTTCCGGTCTTCTTGGCCTTTTTGCCTTTGCGATGACTTTCTGTGTCCTGCTTCGCCTCATCATCATCATCATCATCATCATCATCATCATCATCATCATCATCATTAGCGTGAAGCTCCTACCTGATGCCCATTGATTTCAAGTCTGCCCTTGCTTTCGGCCCATCTTTGGTCCTCTCTGGCATGTTGAGCAGGGTACCAAGCAGACTCTCGCACACGTTCTTCGTGATATGCATGACATCAAGGCTGTGAGGCACACGGTGGATCTTCCAGTACGACAAGTCCCAGAAAACAGACCTCGTTTTCCATAGCTTCAGCAGCAGCTCTGGCGCCTTTCACTTCTTTCCCGGCTCTGGCACCTTTTGCTTCTTTCCCGGCAGTGGGCAGTCTTTCCAATTTTTCAACAGCTTGTCTATTTCCTCGCCGCTCCTCGTACACAGGCGCTTTTGGGGTTCGGTTTCACCATCGAACAGATCCTTGCGTTTCCTCCATGGGTCATCGTCGCGAAGCCACCTTTGATGTCTCATGAACACGGTTTTCGAAGACCCGGGATCTCTATCTAGCTGGCGATACGTTGTGTCATCCATGCACCTTACGCATCCAGAAAGTCCGTGGACTACCTGCCCCGCGAGATATCCGTAACCGAGATAGTCGTGCACCGTCGTGAGTAGTGCGGCTCTCATAGGGAAATATTCTTTCTCTACGGCGTCCCACGTATTGGCTGGCGTTTTCCACAGCGTGTGAAGCTCCTCTTTCAGCAGCCCCAGATACAGATTGATGTCGTTCCCTGGTTGTTTCGGCCCTTCAATTAGCATACTCATGTGAATGTACTTCCTCTTCATGCACAACCAGGGGGGAAGATTGTACATCCACACAAACACAGGCCGGGTGCTATGTGTGCTTCTCTGGCTGCCAAACGGATTGACTCCATCGGTGCTCGCGCCCAGCATAATGTTCCTTGGATCGTTCCCAAATTCTGGGTATTCTAAGTTCAACGCTTGCCACTGGCTCGCATCCTTAGGGTGACTCAGCATCTTGTCTTTTTTATCTATCTCCGGATCATTTGCGTCATCTTCTCGCTTCTTCTCCTCCCTATCCGTGTGCCAATGCAGGAGCTTTGCTACCTTAGGGTCCGTGAAATACCGCTGCAGACGAGGAGTGATCAGAAAGTACCACACCACTTTTCGAGGAGCTTTCTTCCTCTTCTTGTATCGAGTGACGCCGCACACCGGACATATGGTAGACTCCGCGTGCTCGTCCCGATAAATGATGCAATTGTTCATGCACACATGGTATTTCACGTGCGGTAAATCCAGAGGACACACGATTTTCTTCGCCTCCTCCAAACTGGTCGGGCACTTGTTCCCCTTGGGAAGACGTTCTTGCCATAATGACATGTTCTCGTCGAAGCATGCGTCGGTCATTTTGTGTTTTACCTTCATCTCCAGAGCCATGAGCGTTACTTTCAGTCGGGTATCCTCGGGCCTGCATCCTTCATACAATGGAGTAACCGCGTCTAACTCAAATTGATCCATCTTGGCTTTCTCTCGGGCGGCAGCTCTTGCGTTATCCGTCTGCTTGAGAAGCAGCTCTTGAATATGAGGGTCCTGCACCCAGCCCATCGATGGTCCAGCTTCGTCTGCTCCGCCGGCATCATCATCTTCATGATCATGCCCGTCGTCTACTCCGACATCTTCCTCATCATCATGTCTTGCATCTTCTACATGATGACTGTGTACAGCATCACCATCGTGATCATCTCCTGGGGATTCTTCGTCTTCTCGCCCGCCCGAGCCGCGGTGGTTGTCTTGCTACCCTTCCTCATTTCTTGCCCGCCCCCATGGACGACTTCGTAGTCATCTTCATCACCTTGCCACTGATAGCCATCCATGAAACCACGCAAGAGCAGGTGGTCCCGCACCTGCCCGGAATCCGGGTCCGCAATAAGGCTCTTCAGCTTGCATCTTCGACACGGAAATCTTATCTCCGTCTCGTTCTTTTGAAGCATCTCGGCCTTCGTGGACCTCAAAAATCTATTCACGATGCCTTCGGTCATCGTGCGGACCATGGTCGCCTGCGGGGTAGAGCAAAACTATATTTTAGAACCAAGAAAAAATTTGGCATGACTTTCCCTAAAAATAGGACCAAAAAGAATGCTTAATGCCAAAATTCTCGCTGAAACGGAAATGAATCAACATTCCGGCAAAATATTGGAAACTATCGCATTTCAAATACCGGTACACCTCCAAACACAAACACATATGCAACACCACAAACATATGCAACACCATGAACATACATAGATCTAGCTAGGCCATAAAAAGTGCATGTGCACATTGTTGTAGGGAGAACAACATAAATATAGCTTCCCCCCTTACTTACCTATCAAAACAAGGTAATTTAACCACTTAATTTGAATGAATCTATGGTGGAAATGAGGAAAAAGAGGAGGCACCCGAGACAAGGAGGAGGCGGTGGAGAGAATGAAGTGGGGAGAAAGTGAGTGTGGGTAGGAGAGGCTGTCCAAAATATCTTGTTGCTGCCCACTTACTAATGGCGCACCAACCATAAATGCGCCATTAGTAGTCCAGGTTACTAATGGCGCACCTTTTGGTGGTGCGCCATTAGTAGTTTTGCAATATATATATATATACTAACGGCGCACCGTTCGACAGTGCGCCATTACTAGTTTAAACTAGTAATGGCGCACTTCGTCTGGATGCGCCATTAGTATGTTTGAACAGGCGCACTAGTTCAAAAAAAATTGGTACTAATGGCGCACCTTGGGCCAGGTGCGCCATTAGTAGTTTCAACACTAATGGCGTATCAGAAGGTGGTGCACCATTAGTATATACTAATGGCGCACCGCTTGTCTGGTGCGCCATTAGTGTCAATCCCATCTATAGCCCTTTTTCTGGTAGTGGGCCGGGCACCCGGGGCCGGCTGGGGTGCTGCCCAGGTTGTGGCCGGGCACCCGGGGCCGGGGCAGCCGGGCACCCGGGGTGTCCAGGGCTGCGGCCCTTCCTTATTCTCGATCTCCTCTCCTCTCCCTTGCTCCATGGGTGCTCGAAACTCCGTCTTCTCCTTCTCACGATCATCCTCTTGGTGCCTAAGAATGCATAGCGAGTCTCTTTGAGGTAGAATCCAATTCTCATGCGAAACCGAACGAAACTCGGAGAGGAGAGAGTCAACCTCGTTCTCGATGGCGCATGCACGTGCTCTTGTCATTGATCCACTCGGTGCTTGCGGTGGTGATGGAGTGTCGCTGCGGGTAGACGAGGGATGCTCCGCATCATATCATCACTTCACCCTCAACTAGTCTCCATTTATTCTGCAACTCCTGTTTCAAGTTACTAATCTTAGTAACCGAACAGGTATCAAATAGCCAGAGGCTACTACAAGCACTAGTAAGGTACACATCAATAACATGTATATCAAATATACATTTGTTCACTTTGCCATCCTTCTTATCTGCCAAATATTTGGGGTAGTTCCGCTTCCAGTGAGCATTTCCTTTGCATTAGAAGCACTTAGTTTCAGGCTTAGGTCTAGCTTTGGGCTTCTTCACGGCAGTGACAACTTGCTTGCCATTCTTCTTTACGTTCCCTTTCTTTCCCTTCCCTTTTTCTCGAAACTAGTGGTCTTGTTAACCATCAACACTTGATGCTCTATCTTAATTTCTACCTTTGTCGATTTCAGCATCGCGAAAAGCTCGCGAATCATTTTCGTCATCCCTTGCATATTATAGTTCATCACGAAGTTCTAGTAGCTTGGTGATAGTGACTAGAGAACTCTCCCAATCACTATCTCATCTGGTAGATTAACTCCCACTTGATTCAAGCGATTGTAGTACCCAAACATTCTGAGCACATGCTCACTAGCTGACCTATTCTCCTCCAACTTTTAGGCAAAGTACTTGCAGAGGTCTCATACCTCTCGACTTGGGCATGAGTCTGAAATACCAATTTCAGCTTTTGGAACGTCTCATATGCTCCGTGGAGTTCAAAATGTTTTCTGAAGTCCTGGTTCTAAGCCATAAAGCATGGTGCTAAAATATCAAGTAGTCATCATATCGAGCTTGCCAAACGTTCATATCATCTGTATCCGCTCCTCCAATAGGTCTGTCACCTAGCGATGCATTAAGGACATAATTCTTTTGTGCAGCAATGAGGATAATCCTCAGATCATGGACCCAGTTCGCATCATTGCTTCTATCATATTTCAACTTAGTTTTCTCTAGGAACATATCAAAAAACATAGGGGAGCTACAACGCGAGCTATTGATCTACAGCATAATTACAAATACTATCAGGACTAAGTTCATGATAAATGTAAGTTCAATTAATCAAATTACTAATGAACTCCCACTTAAATCAACATCCCTCAAGTTGTCTAAGTGATACATGATCCATATCAACTAACCCATGTCCGATCATCACGTGAGATGGGGTAGTCATCAATGGTGAACATCTATATGTTGATCATATCTACTATATGACTCATGTTCGACCTTTCGGTCTCCAGTGTTCCGAGGCCATGTATGTACATGCTAGGCTCGTCAAGTTTAACCCAAGTATTCCGCATGTGCAAAACTGTCTTGCACCCGTTGTATGTGAACGTAGAGCCTATCACACCCGATCATCACGTGATGTCTCTGAAGGAAATATGCCCTAGAGGCAATAATAAAGTTGTTATTTTATATTTCCTTTTTTCATGATAAATTTTTATTATTCATGCTATAATTGTATTGATCGGAAACCTAAATACATGTGTGAATACATAGACAAACACTATGTCCCTAGTGAGCCTCTACTTGAGTAGCTCGTTGATCAAAGATGGTTAAGGTTTCCTAACCATGGACATGAGTTTTCATTTGATAAAGGGATCAAATCATTAGGAGAATGATGTGATGGACAAGACCCATCCGTTAGCTTAGCATACTGATCGTTCAGTTTTATTGATATTGCTTTCTTCATGTCAAATACATATTCCTTCGGCTATGAGATTATGCAAGTCCCGGATACTGGAGGAATGCCTTGTGTTCTATCAAACATCACAACATAACTGGGTGATTATAAAGATGCTCTACAGGTATCTCTGAAGGTGTTTGTTGAGTTGGCATAGATCGAGATTAGGATTTGTCACTCCAAGTATCGGAGAGGTATCTCTGGGCCCTCTCGGTAATACACATCACAAGAAGCCTTGCAAGCAAATTGAGTAATGAGTTAGTAGCAGGATGATGTGTTACGGAACGAGTAAAGAGACTTTCCAGTAATGATATTGAACTAGGTATGAAGATACTGACGATCGAATCTCGGGCAAGTAACATACCAATTGACAAAGGGAATTACGTATGTTGTCATAACGGTTCGACCGATAAAGATGTTCGTAGAATATGTAGGAGACAATATGGGCACCCAGGTTCCGCTATTGGTTATTGACCGGAGAGTTGTCTCGATCATGTCTACATAGTTCTTGAACCCGTAGGGTCCGCATGCTTAGCGTTCGATGACGATATAATATTATATTAGTTATGTGATTTGGTGACCGAATGTTGTTCGGAGTCCAGGATGAGATCACGAAAGTGATGAGGAGTCTCGAAATGGTCGAGAGGTAAAGATTGATATATATAGGACGATGGTATTCGGACATCGGTAGTGTTCCGGAGGGTACCGGGTACATATCGGGTCACCGGAAGGGGTTCCGGATGACGACGCCATAGACCTAGGGTAGGGTCATAGGTCTGACCTATACACCCCACCCAAGGTCACTACCCTAGAGGCAAAGACATTCAAAGCACAACATGAAGTATCAACCGAAGCTACCGAGTGCAATGCACTCGACCAGTGACCTTCGCTCGACCTGGATGGAGTCATTCGATCATACAGGAATCCACTCGGAGCACAGAAGATCTGGAGTCACTCAGGAGGACAATGGTCAGGCGTTCACTCCATAGTCTTAAAGGTCACTGAATACACTTTATTGCTAGCGTTACTAGTAATGTCCTATCTTAATGTACATTGAACCCCTGTAACAGAGGTGGGCTGGGGTCCTGGCGCACTCTATATAAGCCACCCCCTCCTCTGGGACAAGGGTTCACACCCCTTGTAACACACACCCATATTCCAGTCGATGCCTTAGGGCACCGAGACGTAGGGCTTTTACCTCCTCCGAGAGGGACCCGAACTCGTAAACTCGTGTGTACAACCTCGCCGTAGCTAGGGCCTCGCCTCCTCATACGTACCCCCTATTCTTACTGTCAGACTTAGTACCATGACAGTTAGTGCCCACCATGGGGCAAAGGGTCTTAGCGACTTCTAGCGAGGTTGCATTTTCTTCGATCTTCATCAACATGGTTTCCGGCGGCGGTTTGGTCATGGGCCGTGAGTTCCGACTCGGCACGCTCACTGTCGTTGCCGACGACTCCACCTGGCTCCAGGAGTACCCCTCGATGTCGAGGCTCTCCCAATCCATGGTTCATCACATTTCTACGCGAGTGCCTGCGGCATCCTCCTTCGGCAGCCGTCGGCCCCGTATCAGTCGGTCCTCGCGTCGTCTTCTCACTCCGCTGGACACCGCCGCAAGCGATCTGGTCGATCGCGGCTCCAGTGGTGGGTGAAGCACACAGTGGCTCATCAGATGATCATCCCCCAAGTCGCGGCAATCGAGCTTGGCGTATTTCACTACGGTCCAGTCGAACTGTGGGCTGACTTAGCACACACATTTTCCAAGAGCGGGAGCTATATATGACCCCGTGGCAGAAGTCCTTATGGTCGACTCCCATTGCAGCCCACCTGGTTACCGTTGCAGCGGCGGATACGGTGGCGGCGATGTCCCGTCATTCGGCCACGAGCAGTATCAGCCCCAACCTCTCAACTCACAGAGAGGGAGGAGCTGCACCTCCGCAACGTGGAGGCCCTCTAGACCCCCATCATAGGGGAACCTGCTGAGGCTCGCGCCTTGGAGGCAGTGCGCCTGGCCATGCTGGCTGAGCGCACTCGTTTGGAGAATCTCCAACATTCTCTCGATGAGCGTGCCCGTCGACTGATCCCCGATACTGACTGACGTCCATGACAGTTGTTTCCGCTAGAAACTCACGTATTCCGCACACCGATCCAGAATCTTGCAGCTGCTGCGCGAATAGCAGAGTCCATTCAGCCATCCCATTCACAGGCTGGAAGAGGCTTGGAGCAGATCAGGATGTTGCTCCGAGCAGCAGGGGAACTGAACTCCGCCGTGTCCCAGTCGTGGAACAGGATCCACAGCAGATCAGTAAGGGTAGACACCATTCAGTCAGCACACAGTCATGGGTCGCCTTTGCAACATGAAGATCGTGATCACTGTCGAGATCGACACCTAGGAAGATCTCATGGAGGGTTCGACCGGGAGTACGCCCATGACAACTGCCGTCGAGTGCCTTCGCCTCTTTCGAGAGACGGGTCATATGCACCCCGGCGGTATGATGACAAGCGCACGTATGGTAATGACCGCAGAGTTCCAGTCGACCCGAGAGATCCTGGTTTCGATGCAAGGTCAGTCCTTGTTCAGGGTTTGTTCGACCAGAACAGAGCATACAGAGAGGGGCTGGATAGAGACAAGCCTAGTGGAAGCAGGGTCCATGTTTCTGGCCCTGAGTGTTTCGGAAGAGCCATCAGAGCCGCTGAGATCCCTCACAACTTCAGATTGGCAACTGGTGTCAGTAAGTTCACAGGAGAATCAAAGCCTGACACTTGGCTTGAAGACTACCGAGTGGTTGTGCACATTGGTGGCGACAGTGATGAGGTTGCCATGAAGCACCTCCCTCTGATGCTTGAAGGTTCTTCCATGGCCTGGCTGAATTAGCTGGCCCCTGGGAGCATTTTGAGTTGGGATGAGTTGTCCCGAGTGTTTACCAGAACATTTGAGGGCACCTGCAAGAGACCTGTTGGTTTGCCAGAATTGCAGCATTGCGTGCAGAAACCGATGAGACCTTGAGAGATTATATCCAGAGATGGATCACTCTACACCACACAGTGGAGAATGTATCAAATCACCAAGCAGTCTGTGCCTTTAAAGAAGGTGTTCGCTACAGAGAGCTCAATCTGAAGTTCGGTCGGACCGGAGATATGTCTCTGGCTCAGATGATGGAGATTGCCACCATGTACACTAACGGTGAAGAAGAAGACCGACTCCGGAGTGGCAATAATAGACCAGTCGCCCAGGACACTGGAGGAGGAAATTCCAATCAGAAGCAGAAGCGAAAGGCCGAGGTAGCAGGCCCTGCCGAGGTAGCAGTGTTGAACCAAGGAATGTTCAAGGGGAAGCCCAAAGGGCCTTGGATCCCTAAGAAAGTGAAGGATAAAGCACCAAATGATGTGATGGATTTGTTGTGTCATATACACACCAAAAAGGATGAGGAGGGGAACCTGATTCTCCCCAAGCATACGACTCGATAATGTCGACTCCTAATCCAGAGCTTGCGAGAAAGCCAACCCAGTGAAAAGGACAAAGAGTCCGATAAGGAGGAAGGAAAAAGATGATGATGGTGGTTACCCCAATGTTAATGCCACCTTGGTGATTTTTGCTGATCTCGAGAGCAAAAGTCGACTAAAAGTTATTAACAAAGAGGTGAACATGGTTGCTCCGGCAACACCAAAGTATTTGAAGTGGTCAAAACCCCCTATTACATTCGACCAGTCCGACCACTCGCCACGCGTTGCTACCCCTGGGCGGCAAGCGTTGGTGGTCGACCCAGTCGTTGACTGACCAAGGTTTTGATGGAGGGTGGTAGTGGTCTGAATATCCTATACGCTGAGGCCCTTAAAGGGATGGGCATTCCGATGTCCAAACTCAACGAGAGAAACATGCGATTCCATGGAGTCCTCCCAGGAAAGAAAGCCGACTCACTCGGTCAAATCACTCTTGATGTGGTTTTCGGTGATGAGAAGAATTACCGCAAGGAAAAGTTTACGTTTGAGGTTGTGGATTTTGAAAGTGCCTATCATGCCATTTTAGGCAAACTTGCCTATGCTAGATTCATGGCTCGACCATGTTATGTGTACCTCAAGATGAAGATGCTTGGCCCCAAAGGCGTGATAATGGTCGCCGGTAACCGGCAGAGAGCAGAAGATTGTCTTCAGGACGGTGCGAAGATAGCAGATGAGCAGATGGCAGCAGTGGAGTTTCAAGAGTACTAGAAGATTACAGATCCGAGTGATTTGCTGCGTGCCAAGAGGCCTGCCTCGGAGTCCACATTTCAGTCGGCCGGTGAGACCAAGCCAGTCCACATTCACCCGACCGACCCCAATGTTGTTCCGACCCATATCTCAACGACACTCGACAACAAACAGGAAGAAGCGCTCATCCAGTTCCTCCGTGAGAACTGGGACATCTTTGCATGGAAGCCATATATGATGAGTTCATCGTTCCTGGTTCAGCCTATTATGAATAAACATGTTTGCAATGATAATTATAGATTATAGTTGCTTATGCCATGCTTAATTCGCTAGGAGCTTATAATGGTTTACCTTGCGTGCTAACATGCTATTAAAATGGTTGTGATGTGGTATGATAGGGTGGTATCCTCCTTTGAATGATTCGAGTGACTTGACTTGGCACATGTTCACGCATGTAGTTGAAAACAAATCAACATAGCCTTCACGCTATTTATGTTCATGGTGGATTATATCCTACTCATGCTTGCACTCGGTGTTGATTAATTTTAATGCATGTTCATGACTGTTGTCGCTCTCTTAGTTGGTCGCTTCCCAGTCTTTTGCTAGCCTTCACCTGTACTAAGCGGCAATACTGCTTGTGCATCCAAACTCCATAAACCCCAAAGTTATTCCATATGAGTCCACCATACCTTCCTATATGCGGTATTTACCTGTCGTTCCAAGTAAATTTGTATGTGCCAAACTCCAAACCTTCAAATGAAATTCTTTTTTGTATGCTCGAGCAGCTCATGTATCAACTAGGGCTGTATGTATCTTCCATGCTAGGTGGGTTATTCTCAAGAGGAGTGGACTCCGCTCCTCATTCACGAGAAAATGGCAGGTAACCGGGATGCCCAGTCCCATGATCAAAAAGATCAAAGCAAATCAAAATAATTAAACAAAACTCCCCCAGGGCTGTTGCTAGTTGGAGGCACTCGTTGTTTCGAGCAAGCCATGGATTGATACTTGTTGATGGTGGGGGAGTATAAACTTTACCATTCTGTTTGGGAACCGCCTATAATGTGTGTAGCATGGAAGATATCGAGATCTCATAGTTGTTATGTTGACAGTGAAAGTATACCGCTCAAAATGTTATTCATCTCTATTTTAAAATCGAGCTCTGGCACCTCTACAAATCCCTGCCTCCCTCTATGAAGGGCCTATCTATTTACTTTTTTGTTGAGTCATCACCCTCTTATTAAAAAGCACCCGCTGGAGAGCACCGCTGTCATTTGCATGTATTACTATAGTTTATATTGGGTATGACTTGACTGGATCTCTTTTACCATGAATTACAATGTTTAGTCAGTCCTTGATCTTTAAAGGTGCTCTGCATTTATGTTTTGTGGTCTTAGAAAGGGCTAGCAAGATACCATCTTGTTATATCATATTATGATTGATTTGAGAAAGTGTTGTCATCCGAGATTTATTATTATTGCTCGCTAGTTGATTATGCCATTGATATGAGTAAACATGAGACCTAAGTGTTATTGTGAATATGGTTAGTTCATAATATTTGCTGAAGACTTGAATGTTGGCTTTACATATTTACAACAACAAGAGCAAACCGAGTTTGTAAAAGTTTTTATTTATCACTTTCAGTTTGTCAACTAAATTGCTTGAGGACAAGCAAAGGTTTAAGCTTGGGGGAGTTGATACGTCTCCAACGTATCTACTTTTCCAAACACTTTTGCCCTTGTTTTGGACTCTAACTTGCATGATTTGAATGAAACTAACCCGGACTGACGCTGTTTTCAGCAGAACTGCCATGGTGTTATTTTTGTGCAAAAACAAAAGTTCTCGAAATGACCTGAAAATCCACGGAGATTATTTTTGGAAAATATAAAAATACTGGCAAAAGAATCAAGGCCAGGGGGCCCACACCCTGTCCACGAGGGTGGGGGGCGCGCCCCTCCCCATGGGCGCGCCCCCTGCCTCGAGGGCCCCCTGGATGTCCACCGACCTCAACTCCAACTCTATATATTTGCTTTCGCCGAGAAAAAATCAAAGAGAAAGTTTCATCGCGTTTTACGATACGGAGCCGCCGCCAAGCCCTAATCTCTCTCGGGAGGGCTGATATGGAGTCCGTTCGGGGCTCCGGAGAGGGGGATTCGTTGCCGTCGTCATCATCAACCATCCTCCATCACCAATTTCATGATGCTCACCGCCGTGCGTGAGTAATTCCATCGTAGGCTTGCTGGACGGTGATGGGTTGGATGAGATTTACCATGTAATCAAGTTAGTGGTTAGGGTTTGATCCCTAGTATCCACTATGTCTGAGATTGATGTTGCATGACTTTGCTATGCTTAATGCTTGTCACTGGGGCCCGAGTGCCATGATTTCAGATCTGAACCTATTATGTTTTCATGAATATATGTGAGTACTTGATCCTATCTTGCAAGTCTATAGTCACCTATTATGTGTTATGATCCGACAACCCCGAAGTGACAATAATCGGGATACTTCTCGGTGATGACCGTAGTTTGAGGAGTTCATGTATTCATTATGTATTAATTCTTTGGTCTGGTACTCTATTAAAAGGAGGCCTTAATATCCCTTAGTTTCCACTAGGACCCCGCTGCCATGGGAGGGTAGGACAAAAGATGTCATGCAAGTTCTTTTCCATAAGCACGTATGACTATATTCGGAATACATGCCTACATTACATTGATGAACTGGAGCTAGTTCTGTGTCACCCTATGTTATAGCTATTACATGAGGAATCGCATTCGACATAATTATCCATCACTGATCCAATGCCTATGAGCTTTTCACATATTGTGCTTTGCTTATTTACTTTACCGTTCCTACTGTTACAATTACTACGAAATTGCTATCGTTATTTTTGCCACTGTTACCATTATTATCATACTACTTTGCTACTAAAAACTTTGCTGCAAATACTAAGTTATCCAGGTGTGGTTGAATTGACAACTCAACTGCTAATAGTTGAGAATATTCTTTGGCTCCCCTTGTGTCGAATCAATAAATTTGGGTTGAATACTCTACCCTCGAAAACTGTTGCGATCCCCTATACTTGTGGGTTATCACTCCCCGGCAACGGCGCCAGAAAAAGGTCTTGATAACCCACAAGTGTAGGGGATCAATTGTATCCTCTCTCGATAAGTAAGAGTGTCGAACTCAACGAGGAGCTAAAGGTAGAACAAATATTCCCTCAAGTTCTATCGACCACCGATACAACTCTACACACACTTAGCGTTCGCTTTACCTAGAACAAGTATCAAACTAGAAGTACTTTGTAGGTGTTGTTGGATAAGTTTGCAAGATAATAAAGAGCACATAAATATAAACTAGGGGCTGTTTAGATAAAGAAGCAATAAAGTAAATATAGCGAGTGTGGAAAAGTGGTGGTAGGAGTTGTGAAATTGTCCCTAAGCAATTGACTACTTTACTAGACCGATAGCAAGTTTTATGTGGGAGAGGCATAAGCTAACATACTTTCTCTTTTTGGATCATATGTACTTATGATTAGAACTCTAGCAAGCATCCGCAACTACTAAAGATCATTAAGGTAAAATCCAACCATAGCATTAAAGCATCAAGTCCCCTTTACCCCATACGCCACAACCCCCTTACTCGGGTTTATGCTTCTGTCACTCAAGCAACCCACTATAAGCGAAGCATGAACATATTGCAACACCCTACAGCGGGAATCCCTCATGCTTGCGCGAAACGGAGAGCACAATAGGACAGCAACATAACCACAAGCAAATTAAACCAATCATAGCAATTCACCAATCACCGATAGGACAACGAAAATCTACTCAGACATCATAGGATGGCAACACATCATTGGATAATAATATGAAGCATAAAGCACCATGTTCAAGTAGAGGGTACAATGGGTTGTGGGAGAGTGGACCGCTGAATATAGATGGGGGAAGGTGATGGAGATGTTGGTGAACATGGCGGAGGCGTTGGTGTAGATCGCGGTGATGATGATGGCCCCCCGCGGCATTCCGGCGCCACCGGAAGCAAGGGGGAGAGAACCCCTCCGAGATTGGATCTGTCTCTCTGTCTCTCTCTGTTTCTGCATTCCCTGATTCTACCCTTTCACTGTTTCTTTTATATCCGGTGATCCGTAACTCTGATTGGGTTGAAACCTTCGCCCAATTTTTCTCCGAAAATTAGCTTTCTTGTGGCAAAAGAAGAGCGTCAACCGCCTTACGGGGTGCCCACGAGGGTCAGGGGTGCGCCTGCCCCCTGGAGCGTGCCCCCTGCCTCGTGGCCCCCTCGGGCATCGTCTCGCATTGATTCTTCGTCCCAAAAATCACAAATATTCCAAATATATTCTTCGTCCATTTTTATCCCGTTTGGACTCCGTTTGATATGGGGTTTCTGCGAAACATAAAACATGCAACAAATAGGAACTGGCACTAGGCACTGGATCAATATTTTAGTCCCAAGGATAATATAAAAAGTTGCCAAAAGTATATGAAAGTTGTAGAATATTGGCATGGAACAATAAAAAATTATAGATACGACGGAGACGTATCACACGCCAAAAATTCTCCGCGTCTTCTTTGTGTTTGCACACTCCAACCCCATCCCTTTACATTCTTGCACTTGCATGTTTTACTCTTTCCGCTGCTCATACTCTTGCAATGCTTGTGTAAAATGTATTTTGTGCCCTTTAACATGTGCAAAACTCAACCTTAACTTGAAGAAACTTAAAAGTGCCACTTTTACTTGTTAAGGGTCTAATCACCCCCTCCCCCTCTAGACCCCTATTCTTGATCCTTTCATTAGGTGATTGGGCATCACATATAACTAAGTTGAGACTTGAGACAAAGCGTGTGACATATTACTCTTGTCATCGGCACAGTCACTAGACAGTTAGGTATCATTCCGAGCAACCAAGGGTAATTGTAGTTTGCTACGGACTTTGTGTGTGAAGGTTTGGAGATTGCCTTGAAGAATTTACCGATACTAAATCAATTGAAGTCTGAGGAACTTCACGCTGAGAAAAATAGGACAAAGAGAGTTTTGCTCATGTGTTCAATCACAAGTCCCCTCCAACTAGACGTAACACTTTGGCATAACTGTGAACTAGTCAAACAAATTACTTCACTGGTGCTAAGACCTGCTATACAAATAGTTTTTAACCCCTTTCCGCGACAGTGTTTGGAACCGTCACCAAGTGAGTGTGGGTGATAGGGGGTCCTTCCCACACAACCCAGAAACCGTCGGGGATAGGCCCTCCTGGCACATAGGCTGGGGAAAAATGAGCTCGTGTGCGATCTGGCGAGGCATCAAAACCCAATTGTTTTCGTTCTTATGTACATCCCACACGGTGAATCCCAGAAAAACTATTTCCGTTCGTATGTATATCACACACAATTTTTTTGTGGAAACGTTTGTGCAAGGTGGCCTAACGCAAACAGTTCTCTGCCAGAAGCCATGTGTGATTGTTAGTTGATCGAACACGCTTACTTTCTAGAAACCGTGTGGGTTGTTTGAGTTCATCGCCCACGGTGTTGTCTGAGTAACCGTCTGCAATAGAAAACCCCAATAAGCAGGGTAATTAGCCTGTTATTGATAATCCATGTAGTAATCAAATTGATATTTCTTATAAAACACACCAGATATTTCATATGCGTATAACAACCGGGATTTCATGATCGAATTGCATCAGATAGCTTTGACACTCGGTTACGCCATTACACAATAGCACCAAGTTTCACATGCAACATCGAAAACCTTTGGAAAGTAGCATCATATGCGGTAAATAGACAGATGAATCTCATCTGGGAATTTGCAGAAGCGGAAGGAAAATATTGAGCCTTCAGTGATGTTGAATGTACTTGCAACTTTAGGCCAGTGGCTATGGATAATTGCCCGCCCAACCTTCATCCTCTTCAGGAAGACTTCAATATTGTACTGTGGGTGTTGAATGAATACCTTCCTCACCTCTTGGCCATGCAGGTGGTTCGAGAGGTAATCATCGGTGAACTGCTTTGAAAAGTACTGAAAACAAAGATATGCATAAATCGTTGTTATAAATTTGAAATGGCGCAAGGGGTAAGAACAAGGTAAAAGTGTTAGTACCATCCTATAGTTGACCGATGTCTTCTTCATTGTGCAAACAAAGATCTTGCTGTTATTCGTCGCAAGTTTCTTCATCCTAACAATCTTTCTGAGTTTCTTGACTTGACTGATATTCATGGACATCTCATTTCCCCATATGCAAAATGGGTCGAGCAGTGGGTCTAAGCCTCTGACAACAGGACCTACATGTGCAAGACCAAATTGTAAGAAACCTAAATATTAGAATGATTCCTGCAACTGCACAAAAATGTGCTATTAGCGAAAGAACCATGCATGAGCAAACCTCGATGGTAAACCACAGTGTCTCCCATTGTTTCCCCACAACACACATAAGGAAGATCTTGATTAGGTTAAATGAGAGTTGCCATACTATTAGTAGAATATGTATTGAGTACAGCCAAATTCGATGTATTTCTCACATGCATAACAATACAAAATTGTACCCACAGCAAATAAAAATCAAATTGCAGAATTGAACCAAACAGTTAAATGGATAGCAGACCAAATGAACCAAAACAGTTAACTGAGGACGACATTGTAGAATAGAAACATGTACTAGAAGATAAGACAGTTAACAAAACAAAGAATGCTTGAGAACAGTACTACGAAATGTAGCAATTGTTGGACTGAACTGTTAACTAAACATTACATTTTAGAGGTCCAAACTGTTAACTGAACAATACATTTTAGAGGACCAAACTATTAACTGAACATCAGATTGCATATTAACAGCCTCGAGAAAACAACACAAACTGTATTTTAAAGTAGACAACCGTGTGGCAGTGTCAACGGTGGCCACGAAGACGAGGTGCTCCTCCAAGATCTGGCGGTTGGCATGCATGGCAGCCATAGAGACCTCGTGCGCGCGTGCGGTCACGGTTTGCTTCTCCGCTGCCAGATGCTACTGAGCTCCACGTTATATTGCATGCAAAATGGCTGTGGGCGGCACTTTTTTGGAGGACGGGGATAGTGATTTAGGTGGAAGGTGTCGCGGCGTCAGTCAGGGCATGTTGGACGGGGAAGGAGGAGGATGGTGTGGGTGAGGTGTGGATTACCTGACCAAATCGATGAGGTCGTGCAGCAAGAAGAAAGGTCGGCGGCAAGGAGGCCGCGCAACAAGAAGAAGAGTCGCCGGAGAGGAGGCGGCGCTGCAAGAAGAAGGGTCACCAGCGAGGAGGCGGCGCTGCAAGAAGAAGGGTAGCTGGCGAGGAGGCGGCACTGCAAGAAGAAGGGTCGCCAGCGAGGAGGCTGAGTTGCCAGTAAGCAGCAGTGAAGGTTTGAACTTGGAAAGCAAGGAGGAACAATGAAAATGTGGCTTTTGGTGGGAGGGAGGGGGCGGGGAGATAGATATTTCTAATGTGGCAGAAAAATTCCGCTCAGTGCCGCGAGAAACTGGCGTGCAAGTTTGGTTCAAGCACAGGTGGTGGACTATAGACAATGAAGCTTCCTGCGTAAGCCAAACAATACGGTGCGCCAAGTTATTTTATATTGCATCCCACACAATTCTTTCTAGTAAACTATTTGTGGTATACCTGATTTTTTTCATTATGCTTTGAACGACAAAATGGTGTTATGGAGGGAAAGGATGGTATTTGAATTGCTAGAACATTTATGTACAGTGAACATGCAACTACATGAATGTCGTGTTTAAATTTGGAATTATTCCGGGTTCATTTGGCATTTTATGCATTAATTGAGTTTCTAGGCGTTTAATGTGCATAATTCAAATTTGAACTACAAATACATGCTCCAGTGCACCAAACTTTGTTGAAAAATCACATGTGTGTCTTTGGGTGAATTTATAGGTCCCATGCAAGAAATGGGAATGAAATTCAAACATTTGAGCGTCGTGGCTCGACCGAAAACATCGAGAAACTTGGTTTTAAAATTCCTGGAAATTCAAAACTCGCCTGAAAATCATGAAACTTGGCATGGTGTCATTTCATGGCACCAACATGCTGTGGTAAAAAAATTGGCCGCATTTGGACAAGTTTTGGTATAAGCTTCTTGCAAACTGGAGCTTCTCTCGAGAAGACTCGTGGTTCCCGAGGGGGCACGTGTCACCTTTGTGTGCAAAATGATATACGCTGCCTCCCCCCTCCCTTGATTTTTTACGAAGGCAACATAGAACTATATGATTGTCGTGTTAAAATTTGGAATTATTCCAAGTTCATTTGGACTTTTTTATACATTAATGGAATTTCTGGTTATTTAATGTGCATAATTCAAATTTGAACTACAAGCACATGCTCCAGTGCACCAAAGTTGGTTGAAAAATCACATGTGTGTCCTTGGGTTAATTTCTAGGTCCCATGCAAGAAATGGAAATGAAATTCAAACATCTGGGCGTCGTGGCTCGGCCGAAAAGATTGAGAAACTTGATTTTTTTTAATTCATGTAAGTCCGAAACACGCCCGAAAATCATGAAACTTGGCATGGTGTCATGACATGGCACCAACATGATGCGGTAAATTTTTTGGCCGAACTGGGACAAGCTTTGGTATAAGCTTCTTGCAAACCAGAGCTTCTCTTAAGAAGGCTCGTGTTTCCGAGAGGGAACGTGTCACCTCCATGTGCAAAATGACATACACTGCCTTCTCCCGCCTTGATTTTTTACACAGGCAGATTAGACCAAATAGAAGTATCGTGCTAAATTTTGAAATCATTCCGGGTTTGTTGGGCCTTTTTTATAAATTAATTGAATTTCTGGGCATTTAATATGCATAATTCAAATTTGAACTACAAGCACATGCTCCAGTGCACCAAAGTTGGTTGAAAATCACATGTGTGTCCTTGGGTTAATTTGTAGACCCCATGCAAGAAATGAGAATGGAATTCAAACATCTAGGCGTCGTGCCTTGGCTGGAAGTATTAAAAACTTGGTTTTCTAATTCCTGTAAATCCAGAACACGCCTAAAAATCATGAAATTTGGCATGGTGTCATGACATGGCACCAACATGTTGTGGTAATTTTTTTGGTCGAATTGGGAAAAGCGTTGTTATAAGCTTCTTGCAAACCGAAGCTTCTCTCAAGAAGGCTCATGGTTCCGAGAGGGAACGTGTCACCTCCATGTGCGAAATGACATACACTGCCTATTCCCGCCTTGATTTTTTTACACATGCAGCTTAGACCAAATAGGAGTTTCGTGCTAAAATTTGGAATTATTCCAGATACATTTGGCCTTTTTATACATTAATTGATCTTCCACGCATTTAATGCACATATTTCAAATTTGATGTACAAGCGCATGCTCCAGTGCGCAAAAGTTAGTTGGAAAATCATTTATGTGTACTTGGGCGAACTTCTAGGTCCCATGGAAGAAGTGGGAATAGAATTCAAACATCTGGGCATCTTGGTATATGTGATATACATGTAATTGATGTGTACCTTACCAGTACTCGTAGTAGCGGACACTAGAAGCGGAACTACCCCAAGTACTTAGCAGACAAGAAGGCCGGAAACACCAAAGGTATATGTGATATACATGTAATTGATGTGTACTGAGGGAGTCCTGGACTAGGGGGTGTCCAGATAGCCGAACTATCATCATCGGCCGGACTCCAAGACTATGAAGATACAAGATTGAAGACTTCGTCCCGTGTCCGGATGGGACTTTCCTTGGCGTGGAAGGCAAGCTTGGCAATACGGATATGTAGATCTCCTACCATTGTAACTGACTCTGTGTAACCCTAGCCCTCTCCGGTGTCTATATAAACCGGAGGGTTTTAGTCCGTAGGACGAACAACCATTACAACAATCATACCATAGGCTAGCTTCTAGGGTTTAGCCTCCTCGATCTCATGGTAGATCCACTCTTGTACTACCCATATCATCAATATCAATCAAGCAGGAGTAGGGTTTTACCTCCATCGAGAGGGCCCAAACCTGGGTAAAAACATCGTGTCCCTTGTCTCCTGTTACCATCCGCCTAGACGCACAGTTCGGGACCCCCTACCCGAGATCCGCCGGTTTTGACACCGACATTGGTGCTTTCATTGAGAGTTCCTCTGTGTCGTCACTGATAGGCTTGATGGCTCTTTCGATCATCGACAACGACGTAGTCCAGGGTGAGACTTTTCTCCCCGGACAGATCTTCGTATTCGGCGGCTTTGCACTGCGGGCCAATTCGCTTGGCCATCTGGAGCAGATCGAAAGCTACGCCCCTGGCCATCAGGTCAGATTTGGAAGTCTAAACTTCACGGCTGACATCCTGGAAACTTGATCTTCGACGGATTCGAGCCACAGCCGAGCGCGCCGCACTGTCACGATGGGCATGATTAAGCTCTGCTGCCGGACAGTGCCCTGGAGGCCGCACATGAGTCCGCTCCGACCCTTAGTTTGGAGCCGACCGCGCAGATCAAGGACGGGTGGCTAGACACCGCCTCGGGGGCTGCAACCTCTTCGGTGATGGAGCCGAATACTGACCTTGTCCCTTATAAAGCTCATGACTCCAAGGTGCCGGACTCCGAACCTCCTACGCCCCTACCAATCGAATCCGATTGGGCGCCGATCATGGAGTTCACCGCCGCGGACATCTTTCAGCACTCACCCTTTGGCGACATCTTGAATTCTCTAAAGTATCTCTCGTTATCAGGAGAGCCCTGGCCGGACTGCGGTCAGGACGGTTGGGATGCGGACGACGAAGAAATTCAAAGCCCACCCACCACCCACTTTGTATCCACTGTCGACGATCTAACCGACATGCTAGATTACGACTCCGAAGACATCGACGGTATGGATGACGATGCCGGAGACGACAAAGAACCAACGCCTACGGGGCACTAGAAAACCACCTCGTCATACGACATATACATGGTGGACACCCGAAAGGATGGGAACAACGAGGATGCAGCGGAGGAAGGCTCCTCCAAAAAACAGCCAAAGCGTCGGCGTCAGCGGCGCCGCTCTAAATCCCGCCACAGCAAGAATGGAGATTCCGGCACCGGAGATAATAACACCCCAGAGAGTGCCGAAGACAACCCCCTCCAGCAAGATTCAGCACAGGAGGACGGAGAAGCCAGCCCTCATCCGAGAGCGGCAGACGAAGAGGTAGAGGATGATAATTACATACCTCCCTCCGTAGACGAGGCAAGCCTCGATGACGACGAATTCGTCGTGCCTGAGGATCCCGTCGAACAAGAGTGTTTTAAACGCAGGCTTATGGCCACGGCAAACAACCTAAAGAAAAAGCAGCAACAGCTTCGAGCTGATCAAGACCTGCTGGCCGACAGATGGACCAAAGTCCTCGCGGCCGAAGAGCATGAACTCGAACGCCCCTCCAAAAGCTACCCAAAACGCAAGTTGCTCCCCCGATTAGAGGAGGAGGCATATAGACCTTCATCGCCAGCGCACAATACGGCAGACCGACCACCTCGTGGCCGCGACAGAGAGGCCTCTAGGCCCTCCACCAGGACCGTACCCCGGCACCGCTCGAAAAGTACGAAGCCACGGGGGAATGCGCTGGACTTGTGAGACATATTGGAGGACAAGGCAAGACAATCAAGATCGATCTACGGATCACGTGTGCGCCCCACGATACGCGACAATTACCGTCGCGCCGGATACGGCAACTCCGGCCGGGCCGAACATAGTAGACAAAGCTCGCTTGAGCTACGTCGTGACATTGCCCAATATAGAGGCGCCACAGACCCACTATGCTTCATAGATGAAGTAATGGATCATCAAATCCCTGAAGGGTTTAAACCCGTGAACATTTTATCCTACAACGGCACAACAGACCCCGCGATATGGATCGAAGACTATCTCCTTCATATCCACATGGCCCGCGGTGACGATCTTCACGCCATTAAATATCTCCCACTCAAGCTTAAAGGACCAGCTCGGCATTGGCTTAACAGCTTGCCAGCAGAGTCAATTGGGTGTTGGGAGGACCTGGAAGCCGCATTCCTTGACAACTTCCAGGGCACATATGTGCGACCACCAGACGCCGATGACCTAAGCCACATAATTCAGCAGCCAGACGAATCGGCCAGACAGTTCTGGACATGGTTCTTAACAAAGAAAAATCAAATTGTCGACTGTCCGGATGCAGAGGCCCTCGCAGCCTTCAAACATAACATCCACGACGAGTGGCTGGCCCGGCACCTAGGACAGGAAAAGCCGAAATCCATGGCAGCCCTCACATCACTCATGACCCGCTTCTGTGCGGGAGAACACAGCTGGCTAGCCCGCAGTAACAACCTCAGCAAAAATTCTAGCAGTCCGGATACCAAGGACCGCAATGGCAGGTCGCGTCGAAACAAAAACAAACGCCGCGTTAACTGCGATAACACTGAGGATACGGCAGTCAACGCCGGATTCACAGGCTCTAAACCCGGTCAGCAGAAAAAGCCATTCAAAAGAACTACTCCGGGCCCGTCCAATTTGGACCGAACACTCGACCGCACTTGCCAGATACATGGCACCCCCGAAAAGCCCGCTAATCACACCAACAGGGATTGTTGGGTATTTAAGCAGGCAGGCAAGTTAATTGCCGAAAACAATGACAAGGGGCTGCATAGCGATGACGAGGAAGAGACCCGGCCGCCGAACAATAGAGGACAGAAGGGTTTCCCCCCACAAGTGCGGACGGTAAACATGATATACGCAACCCACATACCCAAGAGGGAGCGGAAGCGTGCACTTAGGGACGTATATGCGATGGAGCCAGTCGCCCCGAAGTTCAATCCATGGTCCTCTTGCCCGATCACTTTCGATCGAAGGGACCACCCCACCAGTATTCGCCATGGAGGATTCGCCGCATTGGTTTTAGACCCAATCATCAATGGATTTCACCTCACCAGAGTCCTGATGGACGGCGGCAGCAGCCTGAACCTGCTTTATCAGGATACAGTGTGCAAGATGGGCATAGACCCCTCAAGGATTAAACCTACAAAGACGACCTTCAAAGGAGTCATACCAGGTGTAGAGGCCAATTGTACAGGCTCAGTCACACTGGAAGTGGTCTTCGGATCCCCGGATAACTTCCAAAGCGAGGAGTTAATCTTCGACATAGTCCCGTTCCGCAGCGGCTATCATGCTCTGCTCGGACGAACTGCGTTTGCAAAGTTCAACGCGGTGCCGCACTACGCATACCTCAAGCTCAACATGCCAGGCCCTCGAGGAGTCATCACGGTCAACGGAAACACTGAACGCTCCCTCCGAATGGAGGAACACACAGCAGCTCTCGCGGCAGAAGTACAGAGCAGCCTCTTAAGGCAATTTTCGAGTCCGGCCGTTAAGCGACCGGACACGGCCAAACGCGCCCGGAGTAACCTACAGCAAGACCACCTGGCACGTTCCGAGCATGCGTAGCAATGCGGCCCCAACCCCAGCCCTTGCATAATTGCAAAACTAGTTCTTCGCATACATCATTACGCTCTGGAGATACCATGGGCATAGGGGGAGGGGCACGACCATGACAGGCCCAGCGTGCGGCTCAACCGCACCAGGGGCTCCCAAGTGTGGCGCTCTTTTTCTTTTTTTTCTTTTTTCTTACCCACAGGACTCCGTTCACCAGAGGCCCTGTCCGGCAGTAGACCTGCCGAACACACGATGCAACAGCCAGGGGAAAAGAAAGGCTACGACGAGTACTCAGGTGGTCTCCATTACGAGCATTAAATCCGTTTTCATACACCATTCCGCAGCCTACCCCTGGAGGGGAACATGTTTAATAGCCTTCTCATTGCTTACCGCACTATTTGTATCGTTCTGCATTCATTGCAGAATTCCTTGAATAAATAATGCATCGCTTTTCGCTTATAATTGCATTTCTTTCTTACATATATGTTCATTTATGACATCTTGCATCCGTACACTTTGGTACGGCCGAATACACCAGGGGCTTAAGTTCCCCGCATTATGGTGTGACAAGTCCGAACACTTTCACAAGTGCAGCACCCCGAACTTATAGCATTATATGCATCGGCTCCGAATCATGTCTTGGGTCAATAGTTGGGTTTGCCCGGCTCCCATGTTTTGGTACCTTACGTTCCGTTTTATTGGCTAAGGCAGCACTGGGAGAACCAATGCGATTGCACCCCGGTTGAGCTGGGCGAGCGCCTTAGTGGAGAAAGCTAAAACTGACCGTCATGATAAGGCGAGAGCTGGTCGCTGTTCGAGAGGTCTTTTTGAGTCCCTAAAGACTTATGCCGCTTAGAGCGAGGAACCGGCTTTGTCCGGCCCAGGCATGGATAGCGCCCCGAACTCGGTCTTCCGAACACTAGGGGCTTCGCCGAAATTTAAAATTATAGAATTCTATGGCTAAGTGAGAGTGTTCAAGCATTATAAGTCCGGTTGCCTCGTTCGTTGTGTTGAGCGCCTCCCTAGATGGACCCAACAATGGGAACAAGAGCGCTCAAGTTTATCCCGAACACCCCAGCACTCGTGGCATGGGGGCTGAAGCCAACGACTCGCCATCTCTCAGATTTGATAAATGGCCGCACAGAAGGTAATATTTTACATTAAAAAGCGTTGCTTAGCCCATATGAACACAGTTTTCAGCGCACAGGATAACATAATGCGATTCTACTCAAATATTACATCTTTGGAGCACTCATCCGCAATCATGCGGGCACCCTTCAGGACACTCTTATAATACATTTCGGGCGTGCGATACTCCTTGCCCGCCGGCGGCGCGTCCGTCAGAAGCTTCTCAGCGTCCATCCTGCCCCAGTGCACTTTTGCATGGGCAAGGGCCCGACGGGCACCTTCAATGCAGGCGGACTGCTTGACGACTTCCACCCAGGGACACGCATCCACCAGCCGCCACACCAGGCCGAAGTAGCTCCCAGGCATGGCCTCCTTGGGCCACAACTGAACTATGAGGCCCTTCATGGCCTGTTCGGCTACCTTGTGGAGCTCGACCAGCTGCTTCAGCTGGTCGCTAAGGGGCACCGGATGTCCGGCCTCAGCAATCTGAGACCAGAAAACCTTCTCCGTCAAGCCCCCCTCCTCGGCCCGGTAGAAAGCGGCAGCATCGGAGACGCTGCAAGGCAGATCTGCGAACGCTCCTGGAGAGCTCCGAATCCGGGTAAGTAACAGGTAACTCACGTTCACATGCTTGCTTTGCATGAAAAATGCCTTACCCGCCGCTATTTTCTTCACCGCCTCGATTTCCTGGAGGGCCTTGTGGGTTTCGGCCTTAGCAGCTTTGGCACTCTCAAGAGCCGATGCAAGCTCGGACTCTCGAGTCTTCGAGTCGCGCTCCAAACTCTCATGCTTTTCCACGAGAGCCTAGAGCTCTTGCTGCACCTCCGCCACCCGTGCCTCCTGCTTCTCTCGCTCGGCTCGTTCCGCGGCCGCATTGCGTTCGGCCACGGACACAGCCTCCTTCAGGGTTGCCACCTCATTCGTGGCCCCTGGAGTACCCACGTTATCCTTGTTATTTCTCTTGCAACCAAAATCCTTTTCTGTAAGGTACAAAATTAATACGGTGTTACTCACCTTCCTTGTCCTCGAGTTGCTTCTTGGCACGGCCGAGCTCACTCTCGGACCGCTCGAGGTTCTACTTCAAAGCATCGACCTCCGCAGTCAGTGCGGCAGAGGTCAGCAGCGCAGCCTGCAATCCCATATTGACATATTTCTTAGACCTCCTGCATATATCTTTTTAGATCCTCAGTCCGGCTTTTCTTTCCGAACACCGAACCGAGCATCAGGGGCTACTGTCTATGTGGTATTATATTACATATTTTAAATTTCTTACCTCAAAGCTTGTTAGAAGGCTGCTGCAGGCTTCGGTCAGCCCGCTCTTGGCGAGCCGAACCTTCTGAATCACCGCACTCATGACAGTGTGGTGTTCTTCCTTGATGGAAGCACCGTTGAGCGCGTCCAACAAGTTATCCGGCGCCTTCGGTTGGATGGAGGCCGCCGGCGTCACAGTATTGCCCTTCTTACGATGGGGCCGCCTGCCGGACTCCGGAACCACTGCAGGTTCCGGCGCGGAGTCCGGTGCAAAGTCCGGGAGGTTGCCCTGTGGCACCTCCGGAGCCTCCCCCTCCTGGCGGGTCCCCTCCTAGGACCCCACCTCGGCGTCATCAGCGTCATGAGGGGTGGAGGCGGTCGGAAGGGAATCCATATCCGACGTAGCCAAGGACCCGCTCGACGAAGCGGGAAGATCGTCCTTGGCCGGACTACAGGTTGTATGCGGCATTAGAAGGACACCACGTGGCAAAAAGAGAAATTATAAATCATCCAGGAATCCGAACACTTACGATCTTGCCAGGGGCTTGGCCCTTGAGGGCCACTCTCGTCGCCGTCGTCGGCGTTGGCGGAGCAGTCCGGAGGAAGGGTCCGTCCTTTCTTGGACCCTTCGGCCGCCCTCATTGGGGAGGCCTTCCTCTTCTTCTCTCCCCCCGCTGGGGAAGAGGCATCTTTCTCCTCCTCCTCGGGGGAGGAGTCCGCCTCGGAGTCATCGGACGATGAGTCCGATACCACCTGGCGCCGGGAACTCCTTCGGGTTCCCGTGGCCTTCTTCTTGGCCTTCTTCTCCGGCACCACGTAAAGTGCCGGGACCAGCAGCCCGGTCAAACGGGTGTCCGCTGGGTCTTCTGGAAGGGGAGCCGGACAGTTAACCTGTCCGAACGTCTTCTGCCAGTCCTGTTAAAGGCATTGGGAGTTTAGATCCCACATAGAGTCAAACTATGAAATAAATGAGTATCCCATAAAGGATAACATAGCTTACCTCGCCGGCCGGGCGCTCCATGCTGAATCCGCGATCTTCAGTTGCGGATGCGGGGGCTTCTCCACCCTTGAATAGCACCCTCCAGGCAGCTTCGTACGTCGTGTCGAAGAGCCCGCTCAAGGTCCGGTGTTGTGCCGGATCAAACTCCCACAAATTGAAGGCCCGTTGCTGGCAGGGGAGAATCCGGCGGACGAGCATGACCTGGATCACGTTGACAAGCTTAAGCTTCTTGTTCACCAGGGTCTAGAGACAGGACTGGAGTCCGGTCAGCTCCTCCGAACTACCCCATAGCAAGCCCTTCTCTTTCCAGGAGGTGAGCTGCATGGGGATACCAGATCTGAACTCGGGGGCCGCTGCCCATTTAGGGTCACGCGGCTCGGTGATGTAGAACCACCCCGATTGCCACCCTTTGATGGATTCCACGAAGGCACCCTCAAGCGAAGTGACGTTGGGCATTTTGCCCACCATGGCGCCTCCGCACTCTGCTTGGACGCCCTTCACGACCTTCGGCTTGACATTGAAGGTCTTTAGCCACAAGCCGAAGTGGGGCTGGATGCAGAGGAAGGCCTCGCACACAACGATAAACGCCGAGATTTTGAGGATGAAGTTTGGCGCCAGATCGTGGAAGTCCAGGCCGTATTAGTACATGAGCCCCCGGACGAAGGGGTGAAGTGGGAAGCCCAGTCTGCGAAGGAAGTGGGGAGGAAATACGACCCTCTCATGGGGCCTGGGGGTGGGGATGAGTTGCCCCTCGTCGGGCAGCCGGTGCGCGATGTCGCTGGACAGGTATCCGGCGCCGCGCAGCTTCTCAATGTGCCCCTCCGTAATGGAGGAGGCCATCCACTTGCCTCCCGCTCCGGACATGGCTGGAGAAGGTTGAGGTGAGATGTGCGGACTTGGGCGCTGGAGCTCGAGTGCGCGGAGATGGATAAGCAAAGGAGGAAGAAGGCGTAGGTAGAAAAGGTGGATCCTTATCCCCTTATATATGGGCGGACGAAGACTATGCGTCCCCACCGGCCTGGTAAAACTCGCTTATCTCCCAAGCGCCACAATCAATGGTGCGGTTGGGTTACCCACGTCCGTATTGATGGGAATCCCGGAATAAGGGGAACACGATCTCTGCTTCGACAAGACGTGGTGTGATGTCACGCCACCAAATACGTCAGCAGATTGAACTTGTGTAAATATTATTCCCTCTACGGTGGTATGTGGAATTTATTTTACAGAGCCAGACACTATCCTGGTGTTCACAATCTTCTATGAATTATTCGGAGGAGGAACCCGCCTTGCAATGCCGAAGACAACATGCGCGCCGGACTCGTCGTCATTGAAGCCTGGTTCAGGGGCTACTGAGGGGTGTCCGCATAGCCGAACTATCATCATCGGTCGGACTCCAAGACTATGAAGATACAAGATTGAAGACTTCGTCCCGTGTCCGGATGGGACTTTCCTTGGCATGGAAGGCAAGCTTGGCAATACGGATATGTAGATCTCCTACCATTGTAACCGACTCTGTGTAACCCTAGCCCTCTCTGGTGACTATATAAACCGGAGGGTTTTAGTCCGTAGGACGAACAACCATTACAACAATCATACCATAGGCTAGCTTCTGGGGTTTAGCCTCCTCGATCTCGTGGTAGATCCACTCTTGTACTACCCATATCATCAATATCAATCAAGCAGGAGTAGGGTTTTACCTCCATCGAGAGGGCCCGAACCTGGGTAAAAACATCGTGTCCCTTGTCTCCTGTTACCATCCGCCTAGACGCACAGTTCGGGACCCCCTACCCGAGATCCGCCGGTTTTGACACCGACATGTACCTTACCAGTACTCGTAGTAGCTCCTGGGTATTTGATACCGGCGCGGTTGCTCATATTTGTAACTCAAAACAGGATCTGCGGAATAAGCGGAGACTGGCGAAGGACGAGGTGACGATGTGCGTCGGGAATGGTTCCAAGATCGATGTGATCGCCGTCGGCACGCTACCTCTACATTTACCTATGGGATTAGTTTTAAACCTCAATAATTGGTATTTAGTGCCAGCTTTGAGCATGAACATTGTATCTGGATCTCGTTTAATACGAGATGGCTACTCATTTAAATCCGAGAATAATGGTTGTTCTATTTATATGAGAGATATGTTTTATGGTCATGCCCCGCTGGTCAATGGTTTATTCTTAATGAATCTCGAACGTGATGTTACACATATTCATAGTGTGAATACCAAAAGATGTAAGGTTGATAACAATAGTCCCACATACTTGTGGCACTGCCGCCTTGGTCACATTGGTGTCAAACGTATGAAGAAGCTCCATGCTGATGGACTTTTGGAGTCTCTTGATTACGAATCATTTGACACATGCGAACCATGCCTCATGGGCAAAATGACCAAGACTCCGTTCTCCGGAACAATGGAGCGAGCAACCAACTTATTGGAAATCATACATACTGATGTGTGCAATCCAATGAGCGTTGAGGCTCGCGGAGGCTATCGTTATGTTCTCACTCTCACTGACGACTTGAGTAGATATGGGTATGTCTACTTGATGAAACACAAGTCTGATACCTTTGAAAAGTTCAAGGAATTTCAGAGTGAGGTAGAGAATCAACGTGACCGAAAGATAAAGTTCTTACGATCAGATCATGGGGGAGAATATTTAAGTCACGAATTTGGTACGCACTTAAGGAAATGTGGAATCGTTTCACAACTCACGCCGCCTGGAACACCTCAGCGTAACGGTGTGTCCGAACGTCGTAATCGCACTCTATTGGACATGGTGCAATCTATGATGTCATTCACCGATTTACCGCTATCATTTTGGGGATACGCTCTAGAGACAGCTACATTCACTTTAAATAGGGCACCGTCTAAATCCATTGAGACGACGCCGTATGAATTATGGTTTGGGAAGAAACCTAAGCTGTCGTTTCTAAAAGTTTGGGGATGCGATGCTTATGTCAAGAAACTTTAACCTGAAAAGCTTGAACCCAAGTCAGAAAAATGAGTCTTCATAGGATACCCTAAGGAAACCATTGGGTATACCTTCTACCTCAGATCCGAAGGCAAGATCTTGGTTGCCAAGAATGGGTCCTTTCTGGAGAAAGAGTTTCTCCCGAGAGAAGTAAGTGGGAGGAAAGTAGAACTCGATGAAGTACTACCTCTTGAACCGGAAAGTAGCACAGCTCAGGAAGATGTTCTTGTGGTGCCTGCACTGACTAGAGAGGAAGTTAATGATGATGATCAAGGTACTTCAGATCAAGTTGCTACTGAACTTCGAAGGTCCACAAGGACACGTTCCACACCAGAATGGTATGGCAACCTTGTCCTGGAAATCATGTTGTTAGACAACAGTGAACCTTTGAACTATGAAGAAGCGATGGCGGGCCCAGATTCCAACAAATGGCTTGAAGCCATGCAATCTGAGATAGGATCAATGTATGAAAACAAAGTATGGAATTTGACAGACTTACCCGATGATCGGCAAGAGATAGAAAATAAATGGATCTTTAAGAAGAAGACGGATGCAAATGGTAATGTTACCATCTGTAAGGCTCGACTTGTCGCTAAGGGTTATCGACAAGTTCAAGGGGTTGACTATGATGAGACCTTCTCACCCGTAGCGAAGCTGAAGTCCGTCCGAATCATGTTAGCAATTGCCGCATACTATGATTATGAGATATGGCAAATGGACGTCAAAACGGCATTCCTTAACGGCTTTCTTAAGGAAGAATTGTATATGATGCAGCCAGAAGGTTTTGTCGATCCTAAGAATGCTAACAAGGTATGCAAGCTCCAGCGCTCCATCTATGGGCTGGTGCAAGCATCTCGGAGTTGGAACATTCGCTTTAATGAAATGATCAAAGCGTTTGGGTTTATGCAGACTTATGGAGAAGCCTGCGTTTACAAGAAAGTGAGTGGGAGCTCTCTAGCATTTCTCATATTATATGTGGATGACATACTTTTGATGGGAAATGATATAGAACTTTTGGACAACATTAAGGCCTACTTGAATAAGTGTTTTTCAATGAAGGACCTTGGAGAAGCTGCTTACATATTAGGCATCAAGATCTATAGAGATAGATCGAGATGCCTCATAGGTCTTTCACAAAGCACATACCTTGATAAGATATTGAAGAAGTTCAATATGGATCAGTCCAAGAAGGGATTCTTGCCTGTGTTGCAAGGTGTGAAATTGAGCTCGGCTCAATGTCCGACCACGGCAGAAGATAGAGAAAAGATGAGTGTCGTGCCCTATGCCTCGGCCATAGGGTCTATCATGTATGCCATGTTGTGTACCAGACCTGATGTAAACCTTGCCGTAAGTTTGGTAGGAAGGTACCAAAGTAATCCCGGCATGGAACACTGGACAGTGGTCAAGAATATCCTGAAGTACCTGAAAAGGACTATTCTCGTATATGGAGGTGACGAAGAGCTCGTCGTAAAGGGTTACGTCGACGCTAGCTTCGACACAGATCTGCATGACTCTAAGTCACAAACCGGATACATGTATATTTTGAATGGTGGGGCAGTAAGCTGGTGCAGTTGCAAGCAGAGTGTCGTGGCGAGATCTACATGTGAAGCGGAGTACATGGCGGCCTCGGAGGCAGCACATGAAGCAATCTGGATGAAGGAGTTCATTACCGGCCTAGGAGTTATTCCCAATGCGTCGGGGCCGATGACTCTCTTCTGTGACAACACTGGAGACATTGCCCTTGCCAAGGAGCCCAGGTTTCACAAGAAGACCAGACACATCAAGCGTCGCTTCAACTCCATTCGTGAAAATGTTCAAGATGGAGACATAGATATTTGTAAAGTGCACAGAATGTCGCAGATCCGTTGACTAAACCTCTTCTACGAGCAAAACATGATCAACACCAGAACTCTATGGGTGTTCAATTTATCAAAATGTATCTAGATTGTTGACTCTAGTGCAAGTGGGAGACTGTTGGAAATATGCCCTAGAGGCAATAATAAAATGGTTAATATTATATTTCCTTGTTCATGATAATTGTCTATTGTTCATGCTATAATTGTGTTATCTGGAAATCGTAATACATGTGTGAATACATAGACCACAACAGGTCCCTAGTGAGCCTCTATTTGACTAGCTCGTTTATCAATAGATGGTTACGATTTCCTGACCATGGACATTGGATGTCACTAATAAAGGGATCACATCATTGGGAGAATGATGTGATGGACAAGACCCAATCCTAAGCATAGCACAAGATCGTGTAGTTCGTTTGCTAGAGCTTTTCTAATGTCAAGTATCATTTCCTTAGACCATGAGATCATGTAACTCCCGGATACCGTAAGAGTGCTTTGGGTGTACCAAATGTCACAAAGTAACTGGGTGACTATAAAGGTATACTACAGGTATCTCCGAAAGTGTCTATTGGGTTGACTCGAATCGAGACTGGGATTTGTCACTCCGTATGACGGAGAGGTATCTCTAGGCCCACTCGGTAATGCATCATCATGATGAGCTCAATGTGACCAAGTGGTTGGTCACGGGATCATGCATTATGGTACGAGTAAAGTGACTTGCCAGTAACGAGATTGAACGAGGTATTGGGATACCGATGATCGAATCTCGGGCAAGTAACTTACCGATTGACAAAGGGAATTGTATACGGGATTACTTGAATCCTCGACATCGTGGTTCATTTGATGAGATCATCGTGAAACATGTGGGAGCCAACATGGGTATCCAGATCCCGCTGTTGGTTATTGACCGGAGAGTCGTCTCGGTCATGTCTGCATGTCTCCCGAACCCATAGGGTCTACACACTTAAGGTTCAGTGACACTAGGATTGTAGAGATATTAGTATGCAGTAACCCGAAAGTTGTTTGGAGTCCCGGATGAGATCCCAGACGTCACGAGGAGTTCTAGAATGGCCCGGAGGTGAAGATTTATATATAGGAAGTCCAGTTTCGGCCACCGGGAAAGTTTCGGGGGTCATCGGTATTGTACCGGGACCACCGGAAGGGTCCCAGGGGTCCGCCGGGTGGGGCCACCTATCCTGGAGGGCCCCATGGTCTGAAGTGGGAAGGGAACCACCCCTGGTGGGCTGGTACACCCCCCAAAAGGGTGTGGGGCACCCGGGAGTGCGGTCGGGGCGAGGCAAGGCGCGGCCCGGGCGGGCGCGCTGGGGCGCAGTTGGTCGCGGACAGAGGCCGGTGAGCGCGGCCAGGGACGCGCGCACAGGGTGGCCTACGTCGACGGAACCTATGGGGAAAGGCGGGGGATCGGCGCTGCTCACCAAGAGGAGGTCGGTGGTGAGCTCGTACGAGGCCGGGGTGGACGAGGTGATGCGGATTGACGGCGAGGCCGCGTCGAGGTGTCGAGGTGGCGTCGGGGCGTCGAGGCGGCGTCGAGGTGGGGAGAGGGCGGCGGGGCGGCGGCGTCGGGAGAGGAGAGGGCGGCGTCGCGGCGTTCGGGCGTCGCGGCGGAGACGAGGACGACGGGGCGGCGTCGCAGCGTCGGGGCGGCATCGAGGCGGTGGGGCAGCGGCGTCGGGAGAGGAGAGGGGAAGGGGATCGAGGGTGAGGGCGAGGGAGAGAGAGGGGATAGGTTTGGGCCGCCGGGGAGGAAGTATGGATGGGGGCGGCACAATACTAATGGCGCACCACCCATAGGTGCGCCATAAGTACATCCATTCTAATGGCGCACCCCACCCTGGTGCGCCATTAGTAATTTTTTTGATTTCTCCTCGAGCCAACAGGTTATCTCCCACCTGACCTGATCCACACCAAGTTCCCTGTACTAGCTTGACTGGTCAGCAGCCAGTTCTCACACCAGGAGGTCCTGGGTTCGATTCCCAGGCTCCACAATTTTTTTATGCATTTAAAATGTTGTTTGATACTTATTTGTGTTTAAATATGTTCAAACTTGTTTAAATCATAACAGTAATATTTTTTTTATAAGACAGTAATAATTTTTTAAAAAATATCATCAAACAGTAATGTCGGTGGAGCGGGGGAGGGTGCACGGGGTGCGGGGGGTCGGCGGCGGCGGTTGAGTAGGGGAGGGGTGCGGGGGGTCGGCGGCGGCGGTTGAGTAGGGGAATCGAGGGTGCGGGGGGTCGGCGGCGGCGGCCGGTGGACCAGGGGGTGCTCGGCGGCGAGGGGGACCGGATCTGGCGAGGTGGGATAGCGATCGAGATGGAGGGGGATCGAGATCGAGTGTCCATGAAATTTAAAAATATTCATGATAGTTCAAAAAGTGCCCATGAAATACAATCGAGAAATGAAGGCTACGATTTAAATACAATCGATCTTAGCTAGCTATCTGTTCACATTCTTCTTGCCCTTCTTTTTCGCAAATGGAGTTCTTCTGTGGAACGGACGTCCTTTAGGTAGGGTGGTCCTGCTTCTTCTTGTGGTGTATGCTGCTACTTCATCATCGTCGTCATGTTCGATCCTCGGGTCGCCGTACTTGTCGAAGTCTTGCTCATTGGCTACTCCATCCATTCCGATGATCTTCCTTTTGCCTCTCCTCACGACAACACGACTGGGCTTTGACGGGTCGGTAATGAAGAAGCATTGGTCCACTTGGGAAGCCAGTACCCATGGCTCATTTTTCGCGGTGACGTTTGCGCCCGCGGTCTTGGATTTGGCTTCGGGTATAACCATGGTGGTGAAATACCGGTCTTCTTTTAGGACGCTCTTCGCCCATCTGACACGGAACATCGGGACCTTCTCTCCAGCGTAGCTCAGCTCCCAGATCTCCTCGATCCTTCCGTAGTATCTGTCCTTGTCGTTACCGGTGTAGGATTCCATCGTTACCCCGGAGTTCTGATAACCATCGCTCTTCATGTCCTTGGCCTCGGTGTAGAATGTGTAGCCGTTGATATCGTACGCCTCATAGGTCATCAGGTTGTGCTCGGCGCCCTGTGACAAGGCGAATATGAGTTGTTCTTCCGCGGGAGAATCCTCATGTAAAGGGTACGACAGAAGCTTCTGCTTGAACCAACGCGTGAAACATGAGTTGTGCTCTTTGATTATATCTCCGTCCGTCCTCTGTTGGCCCCGGTCATTGTACGTCTTCTTAATAAAGGTTTTGTGCTCTACCACCCAAGGATCGACCACGTCTATGTGTTGTAGCGCGACTAGGTTTGCTCTTTCAAAGTCGGCGAGTCGACCCTCTAAGTCGACATGCATTTCGCGGCAACCCTCACGGTGACCCCATCCAGCGAGCCTGCCGAGGTGCCTGTTGACGGGCAGACCAACGGGGTTCTCGATGCCTAGATAATTCGTGCAGTAGGAGATGCACTCTTCGGTCAGAAAGCCCCTGGCTATACTTCCCTCTGGACGTGACATGTTGCGAACGTATCCTTTGATGACACCATTCATCCTTTCGAACGGCATCATGCTGTGCAGGAACGTCGGCCCGAGTTGGATGATATCCTCCACTATATGGACCAGCAGATGCACCATCACGTCGAAGAATGCGGGCGGGAAGTACATCTCAAGCTCGCATAGTATCACAACGATCTCTTCCTGTAGCCTTCTTAGTTGCCTCACGCCAATCGACTTCTGAGAGATGACGTCAAAAAAGTTGCATAGGCCAAATAGCGTTTCACGGACGTGCGCGTCCATGATCCCACGGATTGCAACTGGAAGTATCTGCGTCATCAGCAGGTGACAGTCGTGAGACTTCATCCCACTGAACTTCTGCTTCGCTGGGTCTAGGTATCTGCTTATCTTCCCCGCGTAACCGTAAGGAAGTTTTACTCCTAGGAGGCAGGTGAAAAACTGCTCGATCTCCTCCTGACTTAGAGTGAAGCACGCGGGAGGGTAGTCATTTCCGGTCTTCTTGGCCTTTTTGCCTTTGCGACGACTTTCTGTGTCCTGCTTCGCCTCATCATCATCATCATCATCATCATCATCATCATCATCATCATTAGCGTGAAGCTCCTACCTGATGCCCATTGATTTCAAGTCTGCCCTTGCTTTCGGCCCATCTTTGGTCCTCTCTGGCATGTTGAGCAGGGTACCAAGCAGACTCTCGCACACGTTCTTCGTGATATGCATGACATCAAGGCTGTGAGGCACACGGTGGATCTTCCAGTACGACAAGTCCCAGAAAACAGACCTCGTTTTCCATAGCTTCAGCAGCGGCTCTGGCGCCTTTCACTTCTTTCCCGGCTCTGGCGCCTTTTGCTTCTTTCCCGGCAGTGGGCAGTCTTTCCAATTTTTCAACAGCTTGTCTATTTCCTCGCCGCTCCTCGTACACGGGCGCTTTTGGGGTTCGGTTTCACCATCGAACAGATCCTTGCGTTTCCTCCACGGGTCATCGTCGCGAAGCCACCTTTGATGTCCCATGAACACGGTTTTCGAAGACCCGGGATCTCTATCTAGCTGGCGATACGTTGTGTCATCCATGCACCTTACGCATCCAGAAAGTCCGTGGACTACCTGCCCCGCGAGATATCCGTAACCGAGATAGTCGTGCACCGTCGTGAGTAGTGCGGCTCTCATAGGGAAATATTCTTTCTCTGCGGCGTCCCACGTATTGGCTGGCGTTTTCCACAGCGTGTGAAGCTCCTCTTTCAGCAGCCCCAGATACAGATTGATGTCGTTCCCTGGTTGTTTCGGCCCTTCAATTAGCATACTCATGTGAATGTACTTCCTCTTCATGCACAACCAGGGGGGAAGGTTGTACATCCACACAAACACAGGCCAGGTGCTATGTGTGCTTCTCTGGCTGCCAAACGGATTGACTCCATCGGTGCTCGCACCCAGCACGATGTTCCTTGGATCGTTCCCAAATTCTGGGTATTCGAAGTTCAACGCTTGCCACTGGCTCGCATCCTTAGGGTGACTCAGCATCTTGTCTTTTTTATCTATCTCCGGATCATTTGCGTCATCTTCTCGCTTCTTCTCCTCCCTATCCGCGTGCCAATGCAGGAGCTTTGCTACCTTAGGGTCCGCGAAATACCGCTGCAGACGAGGAGTGATCAGAAAGTACCACACCACTTTTCGAGGAGCTTTCTTCCTCTTCTTGTATCGAGTGACGCCGCACACCGGACATATGGTAGACTCCGCATGCTCGTCCCGATAAATGATGCAATTGTTCATGCACACATGGTATTTCATGTGCGGTAAATCCAGAGGACACACGATTTTCTTCGCCTCCTCCAAACTGGTCGGGCACTTGTTCCCCTTGGGAAGACGTTCTTGCCATAATGACATGTTCTCGTCGAAGCATGCGTCGGTCATTTTGTGTTTTACCTTCATCTCCAGAGCCATGAGCGTTACTTTCAGTCGGGTATCCTCGGGCCTGCATCCTTCATACAATGGAGTAACCGCGTCTAACTCAAGTTGATCCATCTTGGCTTTCTCTCGGGCGGCAGCTCTTGCGTTATCCGTCTGCTTGAGAAGCAACTCTTGAATATGAGGGTCCTGCACCCAGCCCATCGATGGTCCAGCTTCGTCTGCTCCGCCGGCATCATCATCTTCATGATCATGCCCGTCGTCTGCTCCGGCATCTTCCTCATCATCATGTCTTGCATCTTCTACATGATGACTGTGTACAGCATCACCATCGTGATCATCTCCTGGGGATTCTTCGTCTTCTCGCCCGCCCGAGCCGCGGTGGTTGTCTTGCTACCCTTCCTCATTTCTTGCCCGCCCCCATGGACGACTTCGTAGTCATCTTCATCACCTTGCCACCGATAGCCATCCATGAAACCACGCAAGAGCAGGTGGTCCCGCACCTGCCCGGAATCCGGGTCCGCAATAAGGCTCTTCAGCTTGCATCTTCGACACGGAAATCTTATCTCCGTCTCGTTCTTTTGAAGCATCTCGGCCTTCGTGGACCTCAAAAATCTATTCACGATGCCTTCGGTCATCGTGCGGACCATGGTCGCCTGCAGGGTAGAGCAAAACTATATTTTAGAACCAAGAAAAAATTTGGCATGACTTTCCCTAACAATAGGACCAAAAAGAATGCTTAATGCCAAAATTCTCGCTGAAACGGAAATGAATCAACATTCCAGCAAAATATTGGAAACTATCGCATTTCAAATACCGGTACACCTCCAAACACAAACACATATGCAACACCACAAACATATGCAACACCACGAACATACATAGATCTAGCTAGGCCATAAAAAGTGCATGTGCACATTGTTGTAGGGAGAACAACATAAATATAGCTTCCCCCCTTACTTACCTATCAAAACAAGGTAATTTAACCACTTAATTTGAATGAATCTATGGTGGAAATGAGGAAAAAGAGGAGGCACCCGAGACAAGGAGGAGGCGGTGGAGAGAATGAAGTGGGGAGAAAGTGAGTGTGGGTAGGAGAGGCTGTCCAAAATATCTTGTTGCTGCCCACTTACTAATGGCGCACCAACCATAAATGCGCCATTAGTAGTCCAGGTTACTAATGGCGCACCTTTTGGTGGTGCGCCATTAGTAGTTTTGCAAAATATATATATATATATATATATATATATATATATATATATATATATGTATATATATATATATGTATATATATACTAATGGCGCACCGTTCGACAGTGCGCCATTACTAGTTTAAACTAGTAATGGCGCACGGTGGAAAAGTGCGCGATTAGTAGTTTTGCAAAAAAAGGAATAAAAAATATAATAAAAAATAACATTAGTGGTGCACTTTCCGACAGGTGCGCCATTACTAGTTGTAAAGTGCGCCATTACTAGTTACAACTAGTAATGGCGCACTTCGTCTGGATGCGCCATTAGTATGTTTGAACAGGCGCACTAGTTCAAAAAAAATTGGTACTAATGGCGCACCTTGGGCCAGGTGCGCCATTAGTAGTTTCAACACTAATGGCGTATCAGAAGGTGGTGCACCATTAGTATATACTAATGGCGCACCGCTTGTCTGGTGCGCCATTAGTGTCAATCCCATCTATAGCCCTTTTTCTGGTAGTGGGCCGGGCACCCGGGGCCGGCTGGGGTGCTGCCCAGGTTGTGGCCGGGCACCCGGGGCCGGGGCAGCCGGGCACCCGGGGTGTCCAGGGCTGCGGCCCTTCCTTATTCTCGATCTCCTCTCCTCTCCCTTGCTCCATGGGTGCTCGAAACTCCGTCTTCTCCTTCTCACGATCATCCTCTTGGTGCCTAAGAATGCATAGCGAGTCTCTTTGAGGTAGAATCCAATTCTCATGCGAAACCGAACGAAACTCGGAGAGGAGAGAGTCAACCTCGTTCTCGATGGCGCATGCACGTGCTCTTGTCATTGATCCACTCGGTGCTTGCGGTGGTGATGGAGTGTCGCTGCGGGTAGACGAGGGATGCTCTGCATCATATCATCACTTCACCCTCAACTAGTCTCCATTTATTCTGCAACTCCTGTTTCAAGTTACTAATCTTAGTAACCGAACAGGTATCAAATAGCCAGAGGCTACTACAAGCACTAGTAAGGTACACATCAATAACATGTATATCAAATATACATTTGTTCACTTTGCCATCCTTCTTATCTGCCAAATATTTGGGGTAGTTCCGCTTCCAATGAGCATTTCCTTTGCATTAGAAGCACTTAGTTTCAGGCTTAGGTCTAGCTTTGGGCTTCTTCACGGCAGTGACAACTTGCTTGCCATTCTTCTTTACGTTCCCTTTATTTCCCTTCCCTTTTTCTCGAAACTAGTGGTCTTGTTAACCATCAACACTTGATGCTCTATCTTAATTTCTACCTTTGCCGATTTCAGCATCGCGAAAAGCTCGCGAATCATTTTCGTCATCCCTTGCATATTATAGTTCATCACGAAGTTCTAGTAGCTTGGTGATAGTGACTAGAGAACTCTCCCAATCACTATCTTATCTGGTAGATTAACTCCCACTTGATTCAAGCGATTGTAGTACCCAAACATTCTGAGCACATGCTCACTAGCTGACCTATTCTCCTCCAACTTTTAGGCAAAGTACTTGCAGAGGTCTCATACCTCTCGACATGGGCATGAGTCTGAAATACCAATTTCAGCTTTTGGAACGTCTCATATGCTCCGTGGAGTTCAAAATGTTTTTTGAAGTCCTGGTTCTAAGCCATAAAGCATGGTGCTAAAATATCAAGTAGTCATCATATCGAGCTTGCCAAACGTTCATATCATCTGTATCCGCTCCTCCAATAGGTCTGTCACCTAGCGATGCATTAAGGACATAATTCTTTTGTGCAGCAATGAGGATAATCCTCAGATCATGGACCCAGTTCGCATCATTGCTTCTATCATATTTCAACTTAGTTTTCTCTAGGAACATATCAAAAAACATAGGGGAGCTACAACGCGAGCTATTGATCTACAACATAATTACAAATACTATCAGGACTAAGTTCATGATAAATGTAAGTTCAATTAATCAAATTACTAATGAACTCCCACTTAAATCAACATCCCTCAAGTTGTCTAAGTGATACATGATCCATATCAACTAACCCATGTCCGATCATCACGTGAGATGGGGTAGTCATCAATGGTGAACATCTATATGTTGATCATATCTACTATATGACTCATGTTCGACCTTTCGGTCTCCAGTGTTCCGAGGCCATGTATGTACATGCTAGGCTCGTCAAGTTTAACCCAAGTATTCCGCATGTGCAAAATTGTCTTGCACCCGTTGTATGTGAACGTAGAGCCTATCACACCCGATCATCACGTGATGTCTCTGAAGGAAATATGCCCTAGAGGCAATAATAAAGTTGTTATTTTATATTTCCTTTTTTCATGACAAAGTTTTATTATTCATGCTATAATTGTATTGATCGGAAACCTAAATACATGTGTGAATACATAGACAAACACTATGTCCCTAGTGAGCCTCTACTTGACTAGCTCGTTGATCAAAGATGGTTAAGGTTTCCTAACCATGGACATGAGTTTTCATTTGATAAAGGGATCACATCATTAGGAGAATGATGTGATGGACAAGACCCATCCGTTAGCTTAGCATACTGATCGTTCAGTTTTATTGATATTGCTTTCTTCATGTCAAATACATATTCCTTCGGCTATGAGATTATGCAAGTCCCGGATACTGGAGGAATGCCTTGTGTTCTATCAAACATCACAACATAACTGGGTGATTATAAAGATGCTCTACAGGTATCTCTGAAGGTGTTTGTTGAGTTGGCATAGATCGAGATTAGGATTTGTCACTCCAAGTATCGGAGAGGTATCTCTGGGCCCTCTCGGTAATACACATCACAAGAAGCCTTGCAAGCAAATTGAGTAATGAGTTAGTAGCAGGATGATGTGTTACGGAACGAGTAAAGAGACTTTCCAGTAATGATATTGAACTAGGTATGAAGATACTGACGATCGAATCTCGGGCAAGTAACATACCAATTGACAAAGGGAATTACGTATGTTGTCATAACGGTTCGACCGATAAAGATGTTCGTAGAATATGTAGGAGACAATATGGGCACCCAGGTTCCGCTATTGGTTATTGACCGGAGAGTTGTCTCGATCATGTCTACATAGTTCTTGAACCCGTAGGGTCCGCATGCTTAGCGTTCGATGACGATATAATATTATATTAGTTATGTGATTTGGTGACCGAATGTTGTTCGGAGTCCAGGATGAGATCACGAAAGTGACGAGGAGTCTCGAAATGGTCGAGAGGTAAAGATTGATATATATAGGACGATGGTATTCGGACATCGGTAGTGTTCCGGAGGGTACCGGGTACATATCGGGTCACCGGAAGGGGTTCCGGATGACGACGCCATAGACCTAGGGCAGGGTCATAGGTCTGACCTATACACCCCACCCAAGGTCACTACCCTAGAGGCAAAGACATTCAAAGCACAACATGAAGTATCAACCGAAGCTACCGAGTGCAATGCACTCGACCAGTGACCTTCGCTCGACCTGGATGGAGTCATTCGATCATACAGGAATCCACTCGGAGCACAGAAGATCTGGAGTCACTCAGGAGGACAATGGTCAGGCGTTCACTCCATAGTCTTAAAGGTCACTGAATACACTTTATTGCTAGTGTTACTAGTAATGCCCTATCTTAATGTACATTGAACCCCTGTAACAGAGGTGGGCTGGGGTCCTGGCGCACTCTATATAAGCCACCCCCTCCTCTGGGACAAGGGTTCACACCCCTTGTAACACACACCCATATTCCAGTCGATGCCTTAGGGCACCGAGACGTAGGGCTTTTACCTCCTCCGAGAGGGGCCCGAACTCGTAAACTCGTGTGTACAACCTCGCCGTAGCTAGGGCCTCGCCTCCTCATACGTACCCCCTATTCTTACTGTCAGACTTAGTACCATGACAGTTAGTTCCCACCATGGGGCAAAGCGTCTTAGCGACTTCTAGCGAGGTTGCATTTTCTTCGATCTTCATCAACATGGTTTCCGGCGGCGGTTTGGTCATGGGCCGTGAGTTCCGACTCGGCACGCTCACTGTCGTTGCCGACGACTCCACCTGGCTCCAGGAGTACCCCTCGATGTCGAGGCTCTCCCAATCCATGGTTCATCACATTTCTACGCGAGTGCCTGCGGCATCCTCCTTCGGCAACCGTCGGCCCCGTATCAGTCGGTCCTCGCGTCGTCTTCTCACTCCGCTGGACACCGCCGCAAGCGATCTGGTCGATCGCGGCTCCAGTGGTGGGTGAAGCACACAGTGGCTCATCAGATGATCATCCCCCAAGTCGCGGCAATCGAGCTTGGCGTATTTCACTACGGTCCAGTCAAACTGTGGGCTGACTTAGCACACACATTTTCCAAGAGCGGGAGCTATATATGACCCCGCGGCAGAAGTCCTTATGGTCGACTCCCATTGCAGCCCACCTGGTTACCGTTGCAGCGGCGGCAACGGTGGCGGCGATGTCCCGTCATTCGGCCATGAGCAGTATCAGCCCCAACCTCTCAACTCACAGAGAGGGAGGAGCTGCACCTCCGCAACATGGAGGCCCTCTAGACCCCCATCATAGGGGAACCTGCTGAGGCTCGCGCCTTGGAGGCAGTCCGCCTGGCCATGCTGGCTGAGCGCACTCGTTTGGAGAATCTCCAACATTCTCTCGATGAGCGTGCCCGTCGACTGATCCCCGATACTGACTGACGTCCACGACAGTTGTTTCCGCTAGAAACTCACGTATTCCGCACACCGATCCAGAATCTTGCAGCTGCTGCGCGAATAGCAGAGTCCATTCATCCATCCCATTCACAGGCTGGAAGAGGCTTGGAGCAGATCAGGACGTTGCTCCGAGCAGCAGGGGAACTGAACTCTGCCGTGTCCCAGTCGCGGAACAGGATCCACAGCAGATCAGTAAGGGTAGACACCGTTCAGTCAGCACACAGTCATGGGTCGCCTTTGCAACATGAAGATCGTGATCACTGTCGAGATCGACACCTAGGAAGATCTCATGGAGGGTTCGACCGGGAGTACGCCCATGACAACTGCCATCGAGTGCCTTCGCCTCTTTCGAGAGTCGGGTCATATGCACCCCGGCGGTATGATGACAAGCGCACGTATGGTAATGACCGCAGAGTTCCAGTCGACCCGAGAGATCCTGGTTTCGACGCAAGGTCAGTCCTTGTTCAGGGTTTGTTCGGCCAGAACAGAGCATACAGAGAGGGGCTGGATAGAGACAAGCCCAGTGGAAGCAGGGTCCATGTTTCTGGCCCTGAGTGTTTCGGAAGAGCCATCAGAGCCGCTGAGATCCCTCACAACTTCAGATTGGCAACTGGTGTCAGTAAGTTCACAGGAGAATCAAAGCCTGACACTTGGCTTGAAGACTACCGAGTGGTTGTGCACATTGGTGGCGACAGTGATGAGGTTGCCATGAAGCACCTCCCTCTGATGCTTGAAGGTTCTTCCATGGCCTGGCTGAATTAGCTGGCCCCTGGGAGCATTTTGAGTTGGGATGAGTTGTCCCGAGTGTTTACCAGAACATTTGAGGGCACCTGCAAGAGACCTGTTGGTTTGCCAGAATTGCAGCATTGCGTGCAGAAACCGATGAGACCTTGAGAGATTATATCCAGAGATGGATCACTCTACACCACACAGTGGAGAATGTATCAAATCACCAAGCAGTCTGTGCCTTTAAAGAAGGTGTTTGCTACAGAGAGCTCAATCTGAAGTTCGGTCGGACCGGAGATATGTCTCTGGCTCGGATGATGGAGATTGCCACCATGTACACTAACGGTGAAGAAGAAGACCGACTCCGGAGTGGCAATAATAGACCAGTCGCCCAGGACACTGGAGGAGGAAATTCCAATCAGAAGCAGAAGCGAAAGGCCGAGGTAGCAGGCCCTGCCGAGGTAGCAGTGTTGAACCAAGGAATGTTCAAGGGGAAGCCCAAAGGGCCTTGGATCCCTAAGAAAGTGAAGGATAAAGCACCAAATGATGTGATGGATTTGTTGTGTCATATACACACCAAAAAGGATGAGGAGGGGAACCTGATTCTCCCCAAGCATACGACTCGATAATGTCGACTCCTAATCCAGAGCTTGCGAGAAAGCCAACCCAGTGAAAAGGACAAAGAGTCCGATAAGGAGGAAGGAAAAGATGATGATGGTGGTTACCCCAATGTTAATGCCACCTTGGTGATTTTTGCTGATCTCGAGAGCAAAAGTCGACTAAAAGTTATTAACAAAGAGGTGAACATGGTTGCTCCGGCAACACCAAAGTATTTGAAGTGGTCAAAACCCCCTATTACATTCGACCAGTCCGACCACTCGCCACGCGTTGCTACCCCTGGGCGGCAAGCATTGGTGGTCGACCCAGTCGTTGACTGACCAAGGTTTTGATGGAGGGTGGTAGTGGTCTGAATATCCTATACGCTAAGGCCCTTAAAGGGATGGGCATTCCGATGTCCAAACTCAATGAGAGAAACATGCGATTCCATGGAGTCCTCCCAGGAAAGAAAGCCGACTCACTCGGTCAAATCACTCTTGATGTGGTTTTCGGTGATGAGAAGAATTACCGCAAGGAAAAGTTTACGTTTGAGGTTTTGGATTTTGAAAGTGCCTATCATGCCATTTTAGGCAAACCTGCCTATGCTAGATTCATGGCTCGACCATGTTATGTGTACCTCAAGATGAAGATGCCTGGCCCCAAAGGCGTGATAATGGCCGCCGGTAACCGGCAGAGAGCAGAAGATTGTCTTCAGGACGGTGCGAAGATAGCAGATGAGCAGATGGCAGCAGTGGAGTTTCAAGAGTACCAGAAGATTACAGATCCGAGTGATTTGCTGCGTGCCAAGAGGCCTGCCTCGGAGTCCACATTTCAGTCGGCCGGTGAGACCAAGCCAGTCCACATTCACCCGACCGACCCCAATGTTGTTCCGACCCATATCTCAACGACACTCGACAACAAACAGGAAGAAGCGCTCATCCAGTTCCTCCGTGAGAACTGGGACATCTTTGCATGGAAGCCATATATGATGAGTTCATCGTTCCTGGTTCAGCCTATTATGAATAAACATGTTTGCAATAATAATTATAGATTATAGTTGCTTATGCCATGCTTAATTCGCTAGGAGCTTATAATGGTTTACCTTGCGTGCTAACATGCTATTAAAATGGTTGTGATGTGGTATGATAGGGTGGTATCCTCCTTTGAATGATTCGAGTGACTTGACTTGGCACATGTTCACGCATGTAGTTGAAAACAAATCAACATAGCCTTCACGCTATTTATGTTCATGGTGGATTATATCCTACTCATGCTTGCACTCGGTGTTGATTAATTTTAATGCATGTTCATGACTGTTGTCGCTCTCTTAGTTGGTCGCTTCCCAGTCTTTTGCTAGCCTTCACCTGTACTAAGCGGCAATACTACTTGTGCATCCAAACTCCATAAACCCCAAAGTTATTCCATATGAGTCCACCATACCTTCCTATATGCAGTATTTACCTGTCGTTCCAAGTAAATTTGTATGTGCCAAACTCCAAACCTTCAAATGAAATTCTTTTTTGTATGCTCGAGCAGCTCATGTATCAACTAGGGCTGTATGTATCTTCCATGCTAGGTGGGTTATTCTCAAGAGGAGTGGACTCCGCTCCTCATTCACGAGAAAATGGCTGGTAACCGGGATGCCCAGTCCCATGATCAAAAAGATCAAAGCAAATCAAAATAATTAAACAAAACTCCCCCAGGGCTGTTGCTAGTTGGAGGCACTCGTTGTTTTGAGCAAGCCATGGATTGATACTTGTTGATGGTGGGGGAGTATAAACTTTACCATTCTGTTTGGGAACCGCCTATAATGTGTGTAGCATGGAAGATATCGAGATCTCATAGTTGTTATGTTGACAGTGAAAGTATACCGCTCAAAATGTTATTCATCTCTATTTTAAAATCGAGCTCTGGCACCTCTACAAATCCCTACCTCCCTCTATGAAGGGCCTATCTATTTACTTTTATGTTGAGTCATCACCCTCTTATTAAAAAGCACCCGCTGGAGAGCACCGCTATCATTTGCATGTATTACTATAGTTATATTGGGTATGACTTGACTGGATCTCTTTTACCATGAATTACAATGTTTAGTCAGTCCTTGATCTTTAAAGGTGCTCTGCATTTATGTTTTGTGGTCTTAGAAAGGGCTAGCAAGATACCATCTTGTTATATCATATTATGATTGATTTGAGAAAGTGTTGTCATCCGAGATTTATTATTATTGCTCGCTAGTTGATTATGCCATTGATATGAGTAAACATGAGACCTAAGTGTTATTGTGAATATGGTTAGTTCATAATATTTGCTGAAGACTTGAATGTTGGCTTTACATATTTACAACAACAAGAGCAAACCGAGTTTGTAAAAGTTTTTATTTATCACTTTCAGTTTGTCAACTAAATTGCTTGAGGACAAGCAAAGGTTTAAGCTTGGGGGAGTTGATACGTCTCCAACGTATCTACTTTTCCAAACACTTTTGCCCTTGTTTTGGACTCTAACTTGCATGATTTGAATGAAACTAACCCGGACTGACGTTGTTTTCAGCAGAACTGCCATGGTGTTATTTTTGTGCAGAAACAAAAGTTCTCGAAATGACCTGAAAATCCACGGAGATTATTTTTGGAAAATATAAAAATACTGGCAAAAGAATCAAGGCCAGGGGGCCCACACCCTGTCCACGAGGGTGGGGGGCGCGCCCCTCCCCATGGGTGCGCCCCCTGCCTCGTGGGCCCCCTGGATGTCCACCGACCTCAACTCCAACTCTATATATTTGCTTTCGCCGAGAAAAAATCAAAGAGAAAGTTTCATCGCGTTTTACGATACGGAGCCGCCGCCAAGCCCTAATCTCTCTCGGGAGGGCTGATATGGAGTCCGTTCGGGGCTCCGGAGAGGGGGATTCGTTGCCGTCGTCATCATCAACCATCCTCCATCACCAATTTCATGATGCTCACCGCCGTGCGTGAGTAATTCCATCGTAGGCTTGCTGGACGGTGATGGGTTGGATGAGATTTACCATGTAATCAAGTTAGTGGTTAGGGTTTGATCCCTAGTATCCACTATGTCTGAGATTGATGTTGCATGACTTTGCTATGCTTAATGCTTGTCACTGGGGCCCGAGTGCCATGATTTCAGATCTGAACCTATTATGTTTTCATGAATATATGTGAGTACTTGATCCTATCTTGCAAGTCTATAGTCACCTATTATGTGTTATGATCCGACAACCCCGAAGTGACAATAATCGGGATACTTCTCGGTGATGACCGTAGTTTGAGGAGTTCATGTATTCATTATGTATTAATTCTTTGGTCTGGTACTCTATTAAAAGGAGGCCTTAATATCCCTTAGTTTCCACTAGGACCCCGCTGCCATGGGAGGGTAGGACAAAAGATGTCATGCAAGTTCTTTTCCATAAGCACGTATGACTATATTCGGAATACATGCCTACATTACATTGATGAACTGGAGCTAGTTCTGTGTCACCCTATGTTATAGCTATTACATGAGGAATCGCATTCGACATAATTATCCATCACTGATCCAATGCCTATGAGCTTTTCACATATTGTGCTTTGCTTATTTACTTTACCGTTCCTACTGTTACAATTACTACGAAATTGCTATCGTTATTTTTGCCACTGTTACCATTATTATCATACTACTTTGCTACTAAAAACTTTGCTGCAAATACTAAGTTATCCAGGTGTGGTTGAATTGACAACTCAACTGCTAATAGTTGAGAATATTCTTTGGCTCCCCTTGTGTCGAATCAATAAATTTGGGTTGAATACTCTACCCTCGAAAACTGTTGCGATCCCCTATACTTGTGGGTTATCACTCCCCGGCAACGGCGCCAGAAAAAGGTCTTGATAACCCACAAGTGTAGGGGATCAATTGTATCCTCTCTCGATAAGTAAGAGTGTCGAACTCAACGAGGAGCTAAAGGTAGAACAAATATTCCCTCAAGTTCTATCGACCACCGATACAACTCTACACACACTTAGCGTTCGCTTTACCTAGAACAAGTATCAAACTAGAAGTACTTTGTAGGTGTTGTTGGATAAGTTTGCAAGATAATAAAGAGCACATAAATATAAACTAGGGGCTGTTTGGATAAAGAAGCAATAAAGTAAATATAGCGAGTGTGGAAAAGTGGTGGTAGGAGTTGTGAAATTGTCCCTAAGCAATTGACTACTTTACTAGACCGATAGCAAGTTTTATGTGGGAGAGGCATAAGCTAACATACTTTCTCTTTTTGGATCATATGTACTTATGATTAGAACTCTAGCAAGCATCCGCAACTACTAAAGATCATTAAGGTAAAATCCAACCATAGCATTAAAGCATCAAGTCCCCTTTACCCCATACGCCACAACCCCCTTACTCGGGTTTATGCTTCTGTCACTCAAGCAACCCACTATAAGCGAAGCATGAACATATTGCAACACCCTACAGCGGGAATCCCTCATGCTTGCGCGACACGGAGAGCACAATAGGACAGCAACATAACCACAAGCAAATTAAACCAATCATAGCAATTCACCAATCACCGATAGGACAACTAAAATCTACTCAGACATCATAGGATGGCAACACATCATTGGATAATAATATGAAGCATAAAGCACCATGTTCAAGTAGAGGGTACAACGGGTTGCGGGAGAGTGGACCGCTGAATATAGATGGGGGAAGGTGATGGAGATGTTGGTGAACATGGCGGAGGCGTTGGTGTAGATCGCGGTGATGATGATGGCCCCCCGCGGCATTCCGGCGCCACCGGAAGCAAGGGAGAGAGAACCCCTCCGAGATTGGATCTGTCTCTCTGTCTCTCTCTGTTTCTGCATTCCCTGATTCTACCCTTTCACTGTTTCTTTTATATCCGGTGATCCGTAACTCTGATTGGGTTGAAACCTTCGCCCAATTTTTCTCCGAAAATTAGCTTTCTTGTGGCAAAAGAAGAGCGTCAACCGCCTTACGGGGTGCCCACGAGGGTCAGGGGTGCGCCTGCCCCCTGGAGCATGCCCCCTGCCTCGTGGCCCCCTCGGGCATCGTCTCACATTGATTCTTCGTCCCAAAAATCACAAACATTCCAAATATATTCTTCGTCCATTTTTATCCCGTTTGGACTCCGTTTGATATGGGGTTTCTGCGAAACATAAAACATGCAACAAATAGGAACTGGCACTAGGCACTGGATCAATATTTTAGTCCCAAAGATAATATAAAAAGTTGCCAAAAGTATATGAAAGTTGTAGAATATTGGCATGGAACAATAAAAAATTATAGATACGACGGAGACGTATCACACGCCAAAAATTCTCCGCGTCTTCTTTGTGTTTGCACACTCCAACCCCATCCCTTTACATTCTTGCACTTGCATGTTTTACTCTTTCCGCTGCTCATACTCTTGCAATGCTTGTGTAAAATGTATTTTGTGCCCTTTAACATGTGCAAAACTCAACCTTAACTTGAAGAAACTTAAAAGTGCCACTTTTACTTGTTAAGGGTCTAATCACCCCCTCCCCCTCTAGACCCCTATTCTTGATCCTTTCATTAGGTGATTGGGCATCACATATAACTAAGTTGAGACTTGAGACAAAGCGTGTGACATATTACTCTTGTCATCGGCACAGTCACTAGACAGTTAGGTATCATTCCGAGCAACCAAGGGTAATTGTAGTTTGCTAAGGACTTTGTGTGTGAAGGTTTGGAGATTGCCTTGAAGAATTTACCGATACTAAATCAATTGAAGTTTGAGGAACTTCACGCTGAGAAAAATAGGACAAAGAGAGTTTTGCTCATGTGTTCAATCACAAGTCCCCTCCAACTAGACGTAACACTTTGGCATAACTGTGAACTAGTCAAACAAATTACTTCACTGGTGCTGAGACCTGCTATACAAATAGTTTTTAACCCCTTTCCGCGACAGTGTTTGGAACCGTCACCAAGTGAGTGTGGGTGATAGGGGGTCCTTCCCACACAACCCAGAAACCGTCGGGGATAGGCCCTCCTGGCACATAGGCTGGGGAAAAATGAGCTCGTGTGCGATCTGGCGAGGCATCAAAACCCAATTGTTTTCGTTCTTATGTACATCCCACACGGTGAATCCCAGAAAAACATTTCCGTTCGTATGTATATCACACACAATTTTTTTGTGGAAACGTTTGTGCAAGGTGGCCTAACGCAAACAGTTCTCTGCCAGAAGCCGTGTGTGATTGTTAGTTGATCGAACACGCTTACTTTCTAGAAACCGTGTGGGTTGTTTGAGTTCATCGCCCACGGTGTTGTCTGATTAACCGTCTGCAATAGAAAACCCCAATAAGCAGGGTAATTAGCCTGTTATTGATTATCCATGTAGTAATCAAATTGATATTTCTTATAAAACACACCAGATATTTCATATGCGTATAACAACCGGGATTTCATGATCGAATTGCATCAGATAGCTTTGGCACTCGGTTACGCCATTACACAATAGCACCAAGTTTCACATGCAACATGGAAAACCTTTGGAAAGTAGCATCATATGCGGTAAATAGACAGATGAATCTCATCTGGGAATTTGCAAAAGCGGAAGGAAAACATTGAGCCTTCGGTGATGTTGAATGTACTTGCAACTTTAGGCCAGTGGCTATGGATAATTGCCCGCCCAACCTTCATCCTCTTCAGGAAGACTTCAATATTGTACTGTGGGTGTTGAATGAATACCTTCCTCACCTCTTGGCCATGCAGGTGGTTTGAGAGGTAATCATCGGTGAACTGCTTTGAAAAGTACTGAAAACAAAGATATGCATAAATCGTTGTTATAAATTTGAAATGGCGCAAGGGGTAAGAACAAGGTAAAAGTGTTAGTACCATCCTATAGTTGACCGATGTCTTCTTCATTGTGCAAACAAAGATCTTGCTGTTATTCGTCGCAAGTTTCTTCATCCTAACAATCTTTCTGAGTTTCTTGACTTGACTGATATTCATGGACATCTCATTTCCCCATATGCAAAATGGGTCGAGCAGTGGGTCTAAGCCTCTGACAACAGGACCTACATGTGCAAGACCAAATTGTAAGAAACCTAAATATTAGAATGATTCCTGCAACTGCACAAAAATGTGCTATTAGCGAAAGAACCATGCATGAGCAAACCTCGATGGTAAACCACAGTGTCTCCCATTGTTTCCCCACAACACACATAAGGAAGATCTTGATTAGGTTAAATGAGAGTTGCCATACTATTAGTAGAATATGTATTGAGTACAGCCAAATTCGATGTATTTCTCACATGCATAACAATACAAAATTGTACCCACAGCAAATAAAAATCAAATTGCAGAATTGAACCAAACAGTTAAATGGATAGCAGACCAAATGAACCAAAACAGTTAACTGAGGACGACATTGTAGAATAGAAACATGTACTAGAAGATAAGACAGTTAACAAAACAAAGAATGCTTGAGAACAGTACTACGAAATGTAGCAATTGTTGGACTGAACTATTAACTAAACATTACATTTCAGAGGACCAAACTGTTAACTGAACAATACATTTTAGAGGACCAAACTATTAACTGAACATCAGATTGCATATTAACAGCCTCGAGAAAACAGCACAAACTGTATTTTAAAGTAGACAACCGTGTGGCAGTGTCAACGGTGGCCACGAAGACGAGGTGCTCCTCCAAGATCTGGCGGTTGGCATGCATGGCAGCCATAGAGACCTCGTGCGCGCGTGCGGTCACGGTTTGCTTCTCCGCTGCCAGATGCTACTGAGCTCCACGTTATATTGCATGCAAAATGGCTGTGGGCGGCACTTTTTTGGAGGACGAGGATAGTGATTTAGGTAGAAGGTGTCGCGGCGTCAGTCAGGGCATGTTGGACGGGGAAGGAGGAGGATGGTGTGGGTGAGGTGTGGATTACCTGACCAAATCGATGAGGTCGTGCAGCAAGAAGAAAGGTCGGCGGCAAGGAGGCCGCGCAACAAGAAGAAGAGTCGCCGAAGAGGAGGCGGCGCTGCAAGAAGAAGGGTCACCGGCGAGGAGGCGGCGCTGCAAGAAGAAGGGTAGCTGGCGAGGAGGCGGCGCTGCAAGAAGAAGGGCCGCCAGCGAGGAGGCTGAGTTGCCAGTAAGCAGCAGTGAAGGTTTGAACTTGGAAAGCAAGGAGGAACAATGAAAATGTGGCTTTTGGTGGGAGGGAGGGGGCGGGGAGATAGATATTTCTACTGTGGCAGAAAAATTCTGCTCAGTGCCGCGAGAAACTGGCGTGCAAGTTTGGTTCAAGCACAGGTGGTGGACTATAGACAATGAAGCTTCCTGCGTAAGCCAAACAATACGGTGCGCCAAGTTATTTTATATTGTATCCCACACAATTCTTTCTAGTAAACTATTTGTGGTATACCTGATTTTTTTCATTATGCTTTGAACGACAAAATGGTGTTATGGAGGGAAAGGATGGTATTTGAATTGCTAGAACATTTATGTACAGTGAACATGCAACTACATGAATGTCGTGTTTAAATTTGGAATTATTCCGGGTTCATTTGGCATTTTATGCATTAATTGAGTTTCTAGGCGTTTAATGTGCATAATTCAAATTTGAACTACAAATACATGCTCCAGTGCACCAAACTTTGTTGAAAAATCACATGTGTGTCTTTGGGTGAATTTATAGGTCCCATGCAAGAAATGGGAATGAAATTCAAACATTTGAGCGTCGTGGCTCGACCGAAAACATCGAGAAACTTGGTTTTAAAATTCCTGGAAATTCAAAACTCGCCTGAAAATCATGAAACTTGGCATGGTGTCATTTCATGGCACCAACATGCTGTGGTAAAAAAATTGGCCGCATTTGGACAAGTTTTGGTATAAGCTTCTTGCAAACTGGAGCTTCTCTCGAGAAGACTCGTGGTTCCCGAGGGGGCACGTGTCACCTTTGTGTGCAAAATGATATACGCTGCCTCCCCCCTCCCTTGATTTTTTACGAAGGCAACATAGAACTATATGAGTGTCGTGTTAAAATTTGGAATTATTCCAAGTTCATTTGGACTTCTTTATACATTAATGGAATTTCTGGTTATTTAATGTGCATAATTCAAATTTGAACTACAAGCACATGCTCCAGTGCACCAAAGTTGGTTGAAAAATCACATGTGTGTCCTTGGGTTAATTTCTAGGTCCCATGCAAGAAATGGAAATGAAATTCAAACATCTGGGCGTCGTGGCTCGGCCAAAAAGATTGAGAAACTTGATTTTTTTAATTCATGTAAGTCCAAAACACGCCCGAAAATCATGAAACTTGGCATGGTGTCATGACATGGCACCAACATGATGCGGTAAATTTTTTGGCCGAACTGGGACAAGCTTTGGTATAAGCTTCTTGCAAACCGGAGCTTCTCTTAAGAAGGCTCGTGTTTTCGAGAGGGAACGTGTCACCTCCATGTGCAAAATGACATACACTGCCTTCTCCCGCCTTGATTTTTTACACAGGCAGATTAGACCAAATAGAAGTATCGTGCTAAATTTTGAAATCATTCCGGGTTTGTTGGGCCTTTTTTATAAATTAATTGAATTTCTGGGCATTTAATATGCATAATTCAAATTTGAACTACAAGCACATGCTCCAGTGCACCAAAGTTGGTTGAAAATCACATGTGTGTCCTTGGGTTAATTTGTAGACCCCATGCAAGAAATGAGAATGGAATTCAAACATCTGCGCATCGTGCCTTGGCTGGAAGTATTAAAAACTTGGTTTTCTAATTCCTGTAAATCCAGAACACGCCTGAAAATCATGAAACTTGGCATGGTGTCATGACATGGCACCAACATGTTGTGGTAATTTTTTTGGTCGAATTGGGAAAAGCGTTGTTATAAGCTTCTTGCAAACCGAAGCTTCTCTCAAGAAGGCTCATGGTTCCGAGAGGGAACGTGTCACCTCCATGTGCGAAATGACATACACTGCCTATTCCCGCCTTGATTTTTTTACACATGCAGCTTAGACCAAATAGGAGTTTCATGCTAAAATTTGGAATTATTCCGGATACATTTGGCCTTTTTATACATTAATTGATCTTCCACGCATTTAATGCACATATTTCAAATTTGATGTACAAGCGCATGCTCCAGTGCGCAAAAGTTAGTTGGAAAATCATTTATGTGTACTTGGGCGAACTTCTAGGTCCCATGGAAGAAGTGGGAATAGAATTCAAACATCTGGGCATCTTGGTATATGTGATATACATGTAATTGATGTGTACCTTACCAGTACTCGTAGTAGGGGACACTAGAAGCGGAACTACCCCAAGTACTTAGCAGACAAGAAGGCCGGAAACACCAAAGGTATATGTGATATACATGTAATTGATGTGTACTGAGGGAGTCCTGGACTAGGGGGTGTCCGGATAGCCGAACTATCATCATCGGCCGGACTCCAAGACTATGAAGATACAAGATTGAAGACTTCGTCCCGTGTCCGGATGGGACTTTCCTTGGCGTGGAAGGCAAGCTTGGCAATACGGATATGTAGATCTCCTACCATTGTAACTGACTCTGTGTAACCCTAGCCCTCTCCGGTGTCTATATAAACCGGAGGGTTTTAGTCCGTAGGACGAACAACCATTACAACAATCATACCATAGGCTAGCTTCTAGGGTTTAGCCTCCTCGATCTCGTGGTAGATCCACTCTTGTACTACCCATATCATCAATATCAATCAAGTAGGAGTAGGGTTTTACCTCCATCGAGAGGGCCCGAACCTGGGTAAAAACATCGTGTCCCTTGTCTCCTGTTACCATCCGCCTAGACGCACAGTTCGGGACCCCCTACCCGAGATCCGCCGGTTTTGACACCGACATTGGTGCTTTCATTGAGAGTTCCTCTGTGTCGTCACTGATAGGCTTGATGGCTCTTTCGATCATCGACAACGACGCAGTCCAGGGTGAGACTTTTCTCCCCGGACAGATCTTCGTATTCGGCGGCTTTGCACTGCGGGCCAATTCGCTTGGCCATCTGGAGCAGATCGAAAGCTACGCCCCTGGCCGTCAGGTCAGATTTGGAAGTCTAAACTTCACGGCTGACATCCTGGAAACTTGATCTTCGACGGATTCGAGCCACAGCCGAGCGCGCCGCACTGTCACGATGGGCATGATTAAGCTCTGCTGCCGGACAGTGCCCTGGAGGCTGCACATGAGTCCGCTCCGACCCTTAGTTTGGAGCCGACCGCGCAGATCAAGGACGGGTGGCTAGACACCGCCTCGGGGGCTGCAACCTCTTCGGCGATGGAGCCGAATACTGACCTTGTCCCTTATAAAGCTCATGACTCCAAGGTGCCGGACTCCGAACCTCCTGCGCCCCTACCAATCGAATCCGATTGGGCGCCGATCATGGAGTTCACCTCCGCGGACATCTTTCAGCACTCACCCTTTGGCGACATCTTGAATTCGCTAAAGTATCTCTCGCTATCAGGAGAGCCCTGGCCGGACTGCGGTCAGGACGGTTGGGATGCGGACGACGAAGAAATTCAAAGCCCACCCACCACCCACTTTGTATCCACTGTCGACGATCTAACCGACATGCTAGATTACGACTCCGAAGACATCGACGGTATGGATGACGATGCCGGAGACGACCAAGAACCAACGCCTACGGGGCACTGGAAAACCACCTCGTCATACGACATATACATGGTGGACACCCGAAAGGATGGGAACGGCGAGGATGCAGCGGAGGAAGGCTCCTCCAAAAAACAGCCAAAGCGTCGGCGTCAGCGGCGCCGCTCTAAATCCCGCCACAGCAAGAATGGAGATTCCGGCACCGGAGATAATAACACCCCAGAGAGTGTCGAAGACAACCCCCTCCAGCAAGATTCAGCACAGGAGGACGGAGAAGCCAGCCCTCATTCGAGAGCGGCAGACGAAGAGGTAGAGGATGATAATTACATACCTCCCTCCGTAGACGAGGCAAGCCTCGACGACGACGAATTCTTCGTGCCTGAGGATCCCGTCGAACAAGAGCGTTTTAAACGCAGGCTTATGGCCACGGCAAACAACCTAAAGAAAAAGCAGCAACAGCTTCGAGCTGATCAAGACCTGCTGGCCGACAGATGGACCAAAGTCCTCGCGGCCGAAGAGCATGAACTCGAACGCCCCTCCAAAAGCTACCCAAAACGCAAGTTGCTCCCCCGATTAGAGGAGGAGGCATATAGACCTTCATCGCCAGCGCACAATACGGCAGACCGACCACCTCGTGGCCGCGATAGAGAGGCCTCTAGGCCCTCCACCAGGACCGTACCCCGGCACCGCTCGAAAAGTACGAAGCCACGGGGGAATGCGCTGGACTTGTGAGACATATTGGAGGACAAGGCAAGACAATCAAGATCGATCTACGGATCACGTGTGGGCCCCACGATACGCGACAATTACCGTCGCGCCGGATACGGCAACTCCGGCCGGGCCGAACATAGTAGACAAAGCTCGCTTGAGCTACGTCGTGACATTGCCCAATATAGAGGCGCCACAGACCCACTATGCTTCACAGATGAAGTAATGGATCATCAAATCCCTGAAGGGTTTAAACCCGTGAACATTTTATCCTACGACGGCACAACAGACCCCGCGGTATGGATCGAAGACTATCTCCTTCATATCCACATGGCCCGCTGTGACGATCTTCACGCCATCAAATATCTCCCACTCAAGCTTAAAGGACCAGCTCGGCATTGGCTTAACAGCTTGCCAGCAGAGTCAATTGGGTGTTGGGAGGACCTGGAAGCCGCATTCCTTGACAACTTCCAGGGCACATATGTGCGACCACCAGACGCCGATGACCTAAGCCACATAATTCAGCAGCCAGACGAATCGGCCAGACAGTTCTGGACATGGTTCTTAACAAAGAAAAATCAAATTGTCGACTATCCGGATGCAGAGGCCCTCGCAGCCTTCAAACATAACATCCACGACGAGTGGCTGGGCCGGCACATAGGACAGGAAAAGCCGAAATCCATGGCAGCCCTCACATCACTCATGACCCGCTTCTGTGCGGGAGAACACAGCTGGCTAGCCCGCAGTAACAACCTCAGCAAAAATTCTAGCAGTCCGGATACCAAGGACCGCAATGGCAGGTCGCGTCGAAACAAAAACAAACGCCGCGTTAACGGCGACAACACTGAGGATACGGCAGTCAACGCCGGATTCACAGGCTCTAAACCCGGTCAGCGGAAAAAGCCATTCAAAAGAACTACTCCGGGCCCGTCCAATTTGGACCGAATACTCGACCGCTCTTGCCAGATACATGGCACCCCCGAAAAGCCCGCTAATCACACCAACAGGGATTGTTGGGTATTTAAGCAGGTAGGCAAGTTAATTGCCGAAAACAATGACAAGGGGCTGCATAGCGATGACGAGGAAGAGACCCGGCCGCCGAACAATAGAGGACAGAAGGGTTTTCCCCCACAAGTGCGGACGGTAAACATGATATACGCAACCCACATACCCAAGAGGGAGCGGAAGCGTGCACTTAGGGACGTATATGCGATGGAGCCAGTCGCCCCGAAGTTCAATCCATGGTCCTCTTGCCCGATCACTTTCGATCGAAGGGACCACCCCACCAGTATTCGCCATGGAGGATTCGCCGCATTGGTTTTAGACCCAATCGTCAATGGATTTCACCTCACCAGAGTCCTGATGGACGGCGGCAGCAGCCTGAACCTGCTTTATCAGGATACAGTGCGCAAGATGGGCATAGACCCCTCAAGGATTAAACCTACAAAGACGACCTTCAAAGGAGTCATACCAGGTGTAGAGGCCAATTGTACAGGCTCAGTCACACTGGAAGTGGTCTTCGGATCCCCGGATAACTTCCAAAGCGAGGAGTTAATCTTCGACATAGTCCCGTTCCGCAGCGGCTATCATGCTCTGCTCGGACGAACCGCGTTTGCAAAGTTCAACGCGGTGCCGCACTACGCATACCTCAAGCTCAACATGCCAGGCCCTCGAGGAGTCATCACGGTCAACGGAAACACTGAACGCTCCCTCCGAATGGAGGAACACACAGCAGCTCTCGCGGCAGAAGTACAGAGCAGCCTCTTAAGGCAATTTTCGAGTCCGGCCGTTAAGCGACCGGACACAGCCAAACGCGCCCGGAGTAACCTACAGCAAGACCACCTGGCACGTTCCGAGCATGCGTAGCAATGCGGCCCCAACCCTAGCCCTTGCATAATTGCAAAACTAGTCCTTCGCATACATCATTACGCTCTGGAGATACCATGGGCATAGGGGGAGGGGCACGACCATGACAGGCCCAGAGTGCGGCTCAACCGCACCAGGGGCTCCCAAGTGTGGCACTCTTTTTCTTTTTTTTCTTTTTTCTTACCCACAGGACTCCGTTCACCAGAGGCCCTGTCCGGCAGTAGACCTGCCGAACACACGATGCAACAGCCAGGGGAAAAGAAAGGCTACGACGAGTACTCAGGTGGTCTCCATTACGAGCATTAAATCCGTTTTCATACACCATTCCGCAGCCTACCCCTCGAGGGGAACATGTTTAATAGCCTTCTCATTGCTTACCGCACTATTTGTATCGTTCTGCATTCATTGCAGAATTCCTTGAATAAATAATGCATCGCTTTTCGCTTATAATTGCATTTCTTTATTACATATATGTTCATTTATGACATCTTGCATCCGTACACTTTGGTACGGCCGAATACACCAGGGGCTTAAGTTCCCCGCATTATGGTGTGACAAGTCCGAACACTTTCACAAGTGCAGCACCCCGAACTTATAGCATTATATGCATCGGCTCCGAATCATGTCTTGGGTCAATAGTTGGGTTTGCCCGGCTCCCATGTTTTGGTACCTTACGTTCCATTTTATCAGCTAAGGTAGCACTGGGAGAACCAATGCGATTGCACCCCGGTTGAGCTGGGCGAGCGCCTTAGTGGAGAAAGCTAAAACTGACCGTCATGATAAGGCGAGAGCTGGTCGCTGTTCGAGAGGTCTTTTCGAGTCCCTAAAGACTTATGCCGCTTAGAGCGAGGAACCGGCTTTGTCCGGCCCAGGCATGGATAGCGCCCCGAACTCGGTCTTCCGAACACTAGGGGCTTCGCCGAAATTTAAAATTATAGAATTCTATGGCTAAGTGAGAGTGTTCAAGCATTATAAGTCCGGTTGCCTCGTTCGTTGTGTTGAGCGCCTCCCTAGATGGACCCAACAATGGGAACAAGAGCGCTCAAGTTTATCCCGAACACCCCAGCACTCGTGGCATGGGGGCTGAAGCCAACGACTCGCCATCTCTCAGATTTGATAAATGGCCGCACAGAAGGTAATATTTTAAATTAAAAAGCGTTGCTTAGCCCATATGAACACAGTTTTCAGCGCACAGGATAACATAATGCGATTCTACTCAAATATTACATCTTTGGAGCACTCATCCGCAATCATGCGGGCACCCTTCAGGACACTCTTATAATACATTTCGGGCATGCGATACTCCTTGCCCGCCGGCGGCGCATCCGTCAGAAGCTTCTCAGCGTCCATCCTGCCCCAGTGCACTTTCGCATGGGCAAGGGCCCGACGGGCACCTTCAATGCAGGCGGACTGCTTGACGACTTCCACCCAGGGACACGCATCCACCAGCCGCCACACCAGGCCGAAGTAGCTCCCAGGCATGGCCTCCTTGGGCCACAACTGAACTATGAGGCCCTTCATGGCCTATTCGGCTACCTTGTGGAGCTCGACCAGCTGCTTCAGCTGGTCGCTAAGGGGCACCGGATGTCCGGCCTCAGCAATCTGAGACCAGAAAACCTTCTCCGTCAAGCCCCCCTCCTCGGCCCGGTAGAAAGCGGCAGCATCGGAGACGCTGCAAGGCAGATCTGCGAACGCTCCTGGAGAGCTCCGAATCCGGGTAAGTAACAGGTAACTCACGTTCACATGCTTGCTTTGCATGAAAAATGCCTTACCCACCGCTATTTTCTTCACCGCCTCGATTTCCTGGAGGGCCTTGTGGGTTTCGGCCTTAGCAGCTTTGGCACTCTCAAGAGCCGATGCAAGCTCGGACTCTCGAGTCTTCGAGTCGCGCTCCAAACTCTCATGCTTTTCCACGAGAGCCTAGAGCTCTTGCTGCACCTCCGCCACCCGTGCCTCCTGCTTCTCTCGCTCGGCTCGTTCCGCGGCCGCATTGCGTTCGGCCACGGACACAGCCTCCTTCAGGGTTGCCACCTCGTTCGTGGCCCCTGGAGTACCCATGTTATCCTTGTTATTTCTCTTGCAACCGAAATCCTTTTCTGTAAGGTACAAAATTAATACGGTGTTACTCACCTTCCTTGTCCTCGAGTTGCTTCTTGGCACGGCTGAGCTCACTCTCGGACCGCTCGAGGTTCTACTTCAAAGCATCGACCTCCGCAGTCAGTGCGGCAGAGGTCAGCAGCGCAGCCTGCAATCCCATATTGACATATTTCTTAGACCTCCTGCATATATCTTTTTAGATCCTCAGTCCGGCTTTTCTTTCCGAACACCGAACCGAGCATCAGGGGCTACTGTCGATGTGGTATTATATTACATATTTTAAATTTCTTACCTCAAAGCCTGTTAGAAGGCTGCTGCAGGCTTCGGTCAGCCCGCTCTTGGCGAGCCGAACCTTCTGAATCACCGCACTCATGACAGTGTGGTGTTCTTCCTTGATGGAAGCACCGTTGAGCGCGCCCAACAAGTTATCCTGCGCCTTCGGTTGGATGGAGGCCGCCGGCGTCACAGTATTGCCCTTCTTACGATGGGGCCGCCTGCCGGACTCCGGAACCACTGCAGGTTCCGGCGCGGAGTCCGGTGCAAAGTCCGGGAGGTTGCCCTGTGGCACCTCCGGAGCCTCCCCCTCCTGGCGGGTCCCCTCCTAGGACCCCACCTCGGTGTCATCAGCGTCATGAGGGGTGGAGGCGGTCGGAAGGGAATCCATATCCGACGTAGCCAAGGACCCGCTCGACGAAGCGGGAAGATCGTCCTTGGCCGGACTACAGGTTGTATGCGGCATTAGAAGGACACCACGTGGCAAAAAGAGAAATTATAAATCATCCAGGAATCCGAACACTTACGATCTTGCCAGGGGCTTGGCCCTTGAGGGCCACTCTCGTCGCCGTCGTCGGCGTTGGCGGAGCAGTCCGGAGGAAGGGTCCGTCCTTTCTTGGACCCTTCGGCCGCCCTCGTTGGGGAGGCCTTCCTCTTCTTCTCTCCCCCCGCTGGGGAAGAGGCATCTTTCTCCTCCTCCTCGGGGGAGGAGTCCGCCTCGGAGTCATCGGACGATGAGTCCGATACCACCTGGCGCCGGGAACTCCTTCGGGTTCCCGTGGCCTTCTTCTTGGCCTTCTTCTCCGGCACCACGTAAAGTGCCGGGACCAGCAGCCCGGTCAAACGGGTGTCCGCTGGGTCTTCTGGAAGGGGAGCCGGACAGTTAACCTGTCCGAACGTCTTCTGCCAGTCCTGTTAAAGGCATTGGGAGTTTAGATCCCACATAGAGTCAAACTATGAAATAAATGAGTATCCCATAAAGGATAACATAGCTTACCTCGCCGGCCGGGCGCTCCATGCTGAATCCGCGATCTTCAGTTGCGGATGCGGGGGCTTCTCCACCCTTGAATAGCACCCTCCAGGCAGCTTCGTACGTCGTGTCGAAGAGCCCGCTCAAGGTCCGGTGCTGTGCCGGATCAAACTCCCACAAATTGAAGGCCCGTTGCTGGCAGGGGAGAATCCGGCGGACGAGCATGACCTGGATCACGTTGACAAGCTTAAGCTTCTTGTTCACCAGGGTCTAGAGACAAGACTGGAGTCCGGTCAGCTCCTCCGAACTACCCCATAGCAAGCCCTTCTCTTTCCAGGAGGTGAGCTGCATGGGGACACCAGATCTGAACTCGGGGGCCGCTGCCCATTTAGGGTCACGCGGCTCGGTGATGTAGAACCACCCCGATTGCCACCCTTTGATGGATTCCACTAAGGCACCCTCAAGCAAAGTGACGTTGGGCATTTTTCCCACCATGGCGCCTCCGCACTCTGCTTGGACGCCCTTCACCACCTTCGGCTTGACATTGAAGGTCTTTAGCCACAAGCCGAAGTGGGGCTGGATGCAGAGGAAGGCCTCGCACACGACGATAAACGCCGAGATTTTGATGATGAAGTTTGGCGCCAGATCGTGGAAGTCCAGGCCGTATTAGTACATGAGCCCCCGGACGAAGGGGTGAAGTGGGAAGCCCAGTCTGCGAAGGAAGTGGGGAGGAAATACGACCCTCTCATGGGGCCTGGGGGTGGGGATGAGTTGCCCCTCGTCGGGCAGCCGGTGCGCGATGTCGCTGGACAGGTATCCGGCGCCGCGCAGCTTCTCGATGTGCCCCTCCGTAATGGAGGAGGCCATCCACTTGCCTCCCGCTCCGGACATGGCTGGAGAAGGTTGAGGTGAGATGTGCGGACTTGGGCGCTGGAGCTCGAGTGCGCGGAGATGGATAAGCAAAGGAGGAAGAAGGCGTAGGTAGAAAAGGTGGATCCTTATCCCCTTATATATGGGCGGACGAAGACTATGCGTCCCCACCGGCCTGGTAAAACTCGCTTATCTCCCAAGCGCCACAATCAATGGTGCGGTTGGGTTACCCACGTCCGTATTGATGGGAATCCCGGAATAAGGGGAACACGATCTCTGCTTCGACAAGACGTGGTGTGATGTCACGCCACCAAATACGTCAGCAGATTGAACTTGTGTAAATATTATTCCCTCTACGGTGGTATGTGGAATTTATTTTACAGAGCCGGACACTATCCTGGTGTTCACAATCTTCTATGAATTATTCGGAGGAGGAACCCGCCTTGCAATGCCGAAGACAACATGCGCGCCGGACTCGTCGTCATTGAAGCCTGGTTCAGGGGCTACTGAGGGGTGTCCGCATAGCCGAACTATCATCATCGGTCGGACTCCAAGACTATGAAGATACAAGATTTAAGACTTCGTCCCGTGTCCGGATGGGACTTTCCTTGGCGTGGAAGGCAAGCTTGGCAATACGGATATGTAGATCTCCTACCATTGTAACCGACTCTGTGTAACCCTAGCCCTCTCTGGTGTCTATATAAACCGGAGGGTTTTAGTCCGTAGGACGAACAACCATTACAACAATCATACCATAGGCTAGCTTCTAGGGTTTAGCCTCCTCGATCTCGTGGTAGATCCACTCTTGTACTACCCATATCATCAATATCAATCAAGCAGGAGTAGGGTTTTACCTCCATCGAGAGGGCCCGAACCTGGGTAAAAACATCGTGTCCCTTGTCTCCTATTACCATCCGCCTAGACGCACAGTTCGGGACCCCCTACCCGAGATCCGCCGGTTTTGACACCGACATGTACCTTACCAGTACTCGTAGTAGCTCCTGGGTATTTGATACCGGCGCGGTTGCTCATATTTGTAACTCAAAACAGGATCTACGGAATAAGCGGAGACTGGCGAAGGACGAGGTGACGATGTGCGTCGGGAATGGTTCCAAGATCGATGTGATCGCCGTCGGCACGCTACCTCTACATTTACCTATGGGATTAGTTTTAAACCTCAATAATTGGTATTTAGTGCCAGCTTTGAGCATGAACATTGTATCTGGATCTCGTTTAATACGAGATGGCTACTCATTTAAATCCGAGAATAATGGTTGTTCTATTTATATGAGAGATATGTTTTATGGTCATGCCCCGCTGGTCAATGGTTTATTCTTAATGAATCTCGAACGTGATGTTACACATATTCATAGTGTGAATACCAAAAGATGTAAGGTTGATAACAATAGTCCCACATACTTGTGGCACTGCCGCCTTGGTCACATTGGTGTCAAACGCATGAAGAAGCTCCATGCTGATGGACTTTTGGAGTCTCTTGATTACGAATCATTTGACACATGCGAACCATGCCTCATGGGCAAAATGACCAAGACTCCGTTCTCCGGAACAATGGAGCGAGCAACCAACTTATTGGAAATCATACATACTGATGTGTGCAGTCCAATGAGCGTTGAGGCTCGCGGAGGCTATCGTTATGTTCTCACTCTCACTGACGACTTGAGTAGATATGGGTATGTCTACTTGATGAAACACAAGTCTGAGACCTTTGAAAAGTTCAAGGAATTTCAGAGTGAGGTAGAGAATCAACGTGACCGAAAGATAAAGTTCTTACGATCAGATCATGGGGGAGAATATTTAAGTCACGAATTTGGTACGCACTTAAGGAAATGTGGAATCGTTTCACAACTCACGCCGCCTGGAACACCTCAGCGTAACGGTGTGTCCGAACGTCGTAATCGCACTCTATTGGACATGGTGCAATCTATGATGTCATTCACCGATTTACCGCTATCATTTTGGGGATACGCTCTAGAGACATCTACATTCACTTTAAATAGGGCACCGTCTAAATCCATTGAGACGACGCCGTATGAATTATGGTTTGGGAAGAAACCTAAGCTGTCGTTTCTAAAAGTTTGGGGATGCGATGCTTATGTCAAGAAACTTCAACCTGAAAAGCTTGAACCCAAGTCAGAAAAATGAGTCTTCATAGGATACCCTAAGGAAACCATTGGGTATACCTTCTACCTCAGATCCGAAGGCAAGATCTTGGTTGCCAAGAATGGGTCCTTTCTGGAGAAAGAGTTTCTCCCGAGAGAAGTAAGTGGTTGGAAAGTAGAACTCGATGAAGTACTACATCTTGAACTGGAAAGTAGCACAGCTCAGGAAGATGTTCTTGTGGTGCCTGCACTGACTAGAGAGGAAGTTAATGATGATGATCAAGGTACTTCAGATCAAGTTGCTACTGAACTTCGAAGGTCCACAAGGACACGTTCCACACCAGAATGGTATGGCAACCCTGTCCTGGAAATCATGTTGTTAGACAACAGTGAACCTTTGAACTATGAAGAAGCGATGGCGGGCCCAGATTCCAACAAATGGCTTGAAGCCATGCAATCTGAGATAGGATCAATGTATGAAAACAAAGTATGGAATTTGACAGACTTACCCGATGATCGGCAAGAGATAGAAAATAAATGGATCTTTAAGAAGAAGACGGATGCAAATGGTAATGTTACCATCTATACGGCTCGACTTGTCGCTAAGGGTTATCGACAAGTTCAAGGGGTTGACTATGATGAGACCTTCTCACCCGTAGCGAAGCTGAAGTCCGTCCGAATCATGTTAGCAATTGCCGCATACTATGATTATGAGATATGGCAAATGGACGTCAAAACGGCATTCCTTAACGGCTTTCTTAAGGAAGAATTGTATATGATGCAGCCAGAAGGTTTTGTCGATCCTAAGAATGCTAACAAGGTATGCAAGCTCCAGCGCTCCATCTATGGGCTGGTGCAAGCATCTCGGAGTTGGAACATTCGCTTTAATGAAATGATCAGAGCGTTTGGGTTTACGCAGACTTATGGAGAAGCCTGCGTTTACAAGAAAGTGAGTGGGAGCTCTCTAGCATTTCTCATATTATATGTGGATGACATACTTTTGATGGGAAATGATATAGAACTTTTGGACAACATTAAGGTCTACTTGAATAAGTGTTTTTCAATGAAGGACCTTGGAGAAGCTGCTTACATATTAGGCATCAAGATCTATAGAGATAGATCGAGATGCCTCATAGGTCTTTCACAAAGCACATACCTTGATAAGATATTGAAGAAGTTCAATATGGATCAGTCCAAGAAGGGATTCTTGCCTGTGTTGCAAGGTGTGAAATTGAGCTCGGCTCAATGTCCGACCACGGCAGAAGATAGAGAAAAGATGAGTGTCGTCCCCTATGCCTCGGCCATAGGGTCTATCATGTATGCCATGTTGTGTACCAGACCTGATGTAAACCTTGCCGTAAGTTTGGTAGGAAGGTACCAAAGTAATCCCGGCATGGAACACTGGACAGTGGTCAAGAATATCCTGAAGTACCTGAAAAGGACTATTCTCGTATATGGAGGTGACGAAGAGCTCGTCGTAAAGGGTTACATCGACGCTAGCTTCGACACAGATCTGCATGACTCTAAGTCACAAACCGGATACATGTATATTTTGAATGGTGGGGCAGTAAGCTGGTGCAGTTGCAAGCAAAGTGTCGTGGCGAGATCTACATGTGAAGCGGAGTACATGGCGGCCTCGGAGGCAGCACATGAAGCAATCTGGATGAAGGAGTTCATTACCGGCCTAGGAGTTATTCCCAATGCGTCGGGGCCGATGACTCTCTTCTGTGACAACACTGGAGACATTGCCCTTGCCAAGGAGCCCAGGTTTCACAAGAAGACCAGACACATCAAGCGTCGCTTCAACTCCATTCGTGAAAATGTTCAAGATGGAGACATAGATATTTGTAAAGTGCACAGAATGTCGCAGATCCGTTGACTAAACCTCTTCTACGAGCAAAACATGATCAACACCAGAACTCTATGGGTGTTCAATTTATCAAAATGTATCTAGATTATTGACTCTAGTGCAAGTGGGAGACTGTTGGAAATATGCCCTAGAGGCAATAATAAAATGGTTAATATTATATTTCCTTGTTCATGATAATTGTCTATTGTTCATGCTATAATTGTGTTATCTGGAAATCGTAATACATGTGTGAATACATAGACCACAACAGGTCCCTAGTGAGCCTCTATTTGACTAGCTCGTTTATCAATAGATGGTTACGATTTCCTGACCATGGACATTGGATGTCACTAATAACGGGATCACATCATTGGGAGAATGATGTGATGGACAAGACCCAATCCTAAGCATAGCACAAGATCGTGTAGTTCGTTTGCTAGAGCTTTTCTAATGTCAAGTATCATTTCCTTAGACCATGAGATCATGTAACTCCCGGATACCGTAAGAGTGCTTTGGGTGTACCAAATGTCACAAAGTAACTGGGTGACTATAAAGGTATACTACAGGTATCTCCGAAAGTGTCTATTGGGTTGACTCGAATCGAGACTGGGATTTGTCACTCCGTATGACGGAGAGGTATCTCTAGGCCCACTCGGTAATGCATCATCATGATGAGCTCAATGTGACCAAGTGGTTGGTCACGGGATCACGCATTATGGTACGAGTAAAGTGACTTGCCGGTAACGAGATTGAACGAGGTATTGGGATACCGATGATCGAATCTCGGGCAAGTAACTTACCGATTGACAAAGGGAATTGTATACGGGATTACTTGAATCCTCGACATCGTGGTTCATTTGATGAGATCATCGTGAAACATGTGGGAGCCAACATGGGTATCCAGATCCCGCTGTTGGTTATTGACCGGAGAGTCGTCTCGGTCATGTCTGCATGTCTCCCGAACCCGTAGGGTCTACACACTTAAGGTTCAGTGACACTAGGATTGTAGAGATATTAGTATGCAGTAACCCGAAAGTTGTTTGGAGTCCCGGATGAGATCCCAGACATCACGAGGAGTTCCAGAATGGTCCGGAGGTGAAGATTTATATATAGGAAGTCCAGTTTCAGCCACCGGGAAAGTTTCGGGGGTCATCGGTATTGTACCGGGACCACCGGAAGGGTCCCGGGGGTCCGCCGGGTGGGGCTACCTATCCTGGAGGGCCCCATGGTCTGAAGTGGGAAGGGAACCACCCCTGGTGGGCTGGTACGCCCCCCATGGGCCTCCCCTTGCGCCTAGGGTTGGAAACCCTAGGGGTGGGGGGGCGCCCCACTTGGCTTGGCGGGCAAGTTCCCCCCTTGGCCGCCCCCCCCCCTTGAGATGGGATCTCTAGGGGGCCGGTGCCCCCCCAGGGCCCCTATATAAAGAGGGGGGAGGGAGGGCTGCGCACCCTAGCCCCTGGCGCCTCCCTCTCCCCTCGTAACACCTCTCCCTCTCGCTGAGCTTGGCGAAGCCCTGCCGAGATCACCGCTGCTTCCACCACCACGCCGTCGTGCTGCTGGATCTCCATCAACCTCTCCTTTCCCCTTGCTGGATCAAGAAGGAGGAGACGTCTTCCCCAACCGTATGTGTGTTGAACGCGGAGGTGCCGTCAGTTCGGCGCTAGGATCATCGGTGACTTGGATCACGACGAGTATGACTCCATCAACCCCGTTCTCTTGAACGCTTCTGCTCGCGATCTACAAGGGTATGTAGATGCACTCCTCTATCTCGTTGCTAGATGACTCCATAGATTGATCTTGGTGATGCGTAGAAATTTTTTATTTTCTTCTACGTTCCCCAACAGTGGCATCATGAGCTAGGTCTATGCGTAGTTTCTATGCACGAGTAGAACACAAGATTATTGTGGGCGTTGGTTTTGTAAATTTTCTTGCCACTACTAGTCTTATCTTGTTTCGGAGGCATCGTGGGATGAAGCGTCCTGGACCAACCTTACACGTACGCTTACGTGAGACAGGTTCCACCGACTGACATGCACTAGTTGCATAAGGTGGCTAGCGGGTGTCTGTCTCTCCCACTTTAGTCAGATCGGATTCGATGAAAAGGGTCCTCATGAAGGGTAAATAGAAATTGGCATATCACGTTGTGGTTTTGGCGTAGGTAAGAAATGTTCTTGCAAGAAACCTATAGCAGCCACGTAAAAACATGCAACAACAATTAGAGGACGTCTAACTTGTTTTTGCAGCATATGCCTTGTGATGTGATATGGCCAAAGGATGTGATGAATGAAATATATGTGATGTATGAGATTGATCATGTTCTTGTAATAGGAATCACGACTTGCATGTCGATGAATATGACAACCGGCAGGAGCCATAGGAGTTGTCCTTATTTTCTGTATGACCTGCATGTCATTGAATAACGCCATGTAATTACTTTACATTATTGCTAAACACGTTAGCCATAGAAGTAGAAGTAATCGTTGGCGTGACAACTTCATGAAGACACGATGATGGAGATCATGATGATGGAGATCATGGTGTAATGCCGGTGACGATGATGATCATGGTGCCCCGAAGATGGAGATCAAAAGGAGCAAAATGATATTGGCCATATCATGTCACTCTTTGATTGCATGTGATGTTTATCATGTTTTGCTTCTTATTTGCTTAGTACGACGGTAGTAAATAAGATGATCCCTCATAATAATTTCAAGAAAGTGTTCCCCCTAACTGTGCGCCGTTGCGAAAGTTCGTTGTCTCGAAGCACCACGTGATGATCGGGTGTGATAGATTTAACGTTCACATACAACGGGTGTAAGTCAGATTTACACATGCAAAACACTTAGGTTGAATTGATGAGCCTAGCATGTACACACATGGCCTCGGAACACAAGAGACTGAAAGGTCAAACATGAGTTGTATAGAAGATACGATCAACATGAAGATGTTCACCGATGATGACTAGTCCGTCTCACGTGATGATCGGACACGACCTAGTTGACTTGGATCATGGATCACTTAGATGACTAGAGGGATGTCTATCTGAGTGGGAGTTCATTATATAATTTGATTAGATGAACTTAATTATCATGAACTTAGTCTAAAATCTTTGCAATATGTCTTGTAGATCAAATGGCCCACGCTAATGTTGCCCTCAACTTCAACGCGTTCCTAGATAAAACTAAGCTGAAAGACGATGGCAGCAACTATACGGACTGGGTCCGGAACTTGAGGATCATCCTCATAGCTGCCAAGAAAGCATATGTCCTAGATGCACCGCTAGGTGATGCACCCGTTTTCCCAGCAACTCAAGATGTTATGAACGCCTGGCAGTTGCGTAGTGATGATTACTCCCTGGTTCAGTGCGGCATGCTTTACAGCTTAGAACCGGGGCTCCAAAAGCGTTTTGAGCAGCACGGAGCATATGAGATGTTCCAAGAGATGAAAATGGTTTTCCATGCTCACGCCCGGGTCGAGAGATATGAAGTCTCCAACAAGTTCTACAGTTGTAAGATGGAGGAGAATGGCTCTGTTAGCGAACACATACTCAAAACGTCTGGGTTGCACAACCGCTTATCTCAAGTGGGAGTTAATCTCCCGGATGACGCGGTGGTCGACAGAATCCTCCAGTCGCTCCCACCTAGCTACAAGAGCTTTGTGATGAACTTCAATATGCAGGGGATGGTGAAAACCATTCCTGAGGTATACTCAATGCTGAAATCAGCGGAGGTGGAGATCAAAAAGGAACATCAAGTGTTGATGGTCAATAAAACCACTAGTTTCAAGAAAGGCAAGGGTAAGAAGAACTTCAAGAAGGACAGCAAGGGAGTTGCCGCGCCCGGTAAGCTAGTTGCCGGGAAGAAGCCAAAGCATGGACCCAAGCCTGAGACTGAGTGCTTTTATTGCAAGGGAAGTGGACACTGGAAGCGGAACTGCCCCAAGTACTTAGCAGACAAGAAGGCCAGCAAGACCAAAGGTATATGTGATATACATGTAATTGATGTGTACCTTACCAGTACTCATAGTAGCTCCTGGGTATTTGGTACCGGCGTGGTTGCTCATATTTGTAACTCAAAACAGGGGCTGCGGAATAAGCGGAGACTGGCGAAGGATGAGGTGACGATGCACGTCGGGAATGGTTCCAAGATCGATGTGATCGCCGTCGGCACGCTACCTCTAAATTTACCTATGGGGTTAGTTTTAAACCTCAATAATTGTTATTTAGTGCCAGCTTTGAGCATGAACATTGTATCTGGATCTCGTTTAATACGAGATGGCTACTCATTTAAATCCGAGAATAATGGTTGTTCTATTTATATGAGAGATATGTTTTATGGTCATGCCCCGCTGGTCAATGGTTTATTCTTAATGAATCTCGAACGTGATGCTACACATATTCATAGTGTGAATACCAAAAGATGTAAGGTTGATAACAATAGTCCCACATACTTGTGGCACTGCCGCCTTGGTCACATTGGTGTCAAACGCATGAAGAAGCTCCATGCTGATGGACTTTTGGAGTCTCTTGATTACGAATCATTTGACACATGCGAACCATGCCTCATGGGAAAAATGACCAAGACTCTGTTCTCCGGAACAATGGAGCGAGCAACCAACTTATTGGAAATCATACATACTGATGTGTGCGGTCCAATGAGCGTTGAGGCTCGCGGAGGCTATCGTTATGTTCTCACTCTCACTGACGACTTGAGTAGATATGGGTATGTCTACTTGATGAAACACAAGTCTGAGACCTTTGAAAAGTTCAAGGAATTTCAGAGTGAGGTAGAGAATCAACGTGACCGAAAGATAAAGTTCTTATGATCAAATCGTGGGGGAGAATATTTAAGTCATGAATTTGGTACTCACTTAAGGAAATGTGGAATCGTTTCACAACTCACGCCGCCTGGAACACCTCAGCGTAACGGTGTGTCCAACGTCGTAATCGCACTCTATTGGATATGGTGCGATTTATGATGTCACTCACCGATTTACCGCTATCATTTTGGGGATACGCTCTAGAGACAGCTACATTCACTTTAAATAGGGCACCGTCTAAATCCGTTGAGACGACGCCGTATGAATTATGGTTTGGGAAGAAACCTAAGCTGTCGTTTCTAAAAGTTTGGGGATGCGATACTTGTGTCAAGAAACTTCAACCTGAAAAGCTTGAACCCAAGTCAGAAAAATGCGTCTTCATAGGATACCCTAAGGAAACCATTGGGTATACCTTCAACCTCAGATCTGAAGGCAAGATCTTTGTTGCCAAGAACGGGTCCTTTCTAGAGAAAGAGTTTCTCCTGAGAGAAGTAAGTGGGAGGAAAGTAGAACTCGATGAAGTACTACCTCTTGAACCGGAAAGTAGCGCAGCTCAGGAAGATGTTCCTGTGGTGCCTGCACTGACTAGAGAGGAAGTTAATGATGACGATCAAGGTACTTCGGATCAAGTTGCTACTGAACTTCGAAGGTCCACAAGGACACGTTCCACACCAGAATGGTATGGCAACCCTGTCCTAGAAATCATGTTGTTAGACAACGGTGAACCTTTGAACTATGAAGAAGCGATGGCGGGGCCAGATTCCAACAAATGGCTTGAAGCCATGCAATCTGAGATAGGATCCATGTATGAAAACAAAGTATGGACTTTGACAGACTTACCCGATGATCGGCGAGAGATAGAAAATAAATGGATCTTTAAGAAGAAGACGGACGCAGATGGTAATGTTACCATCAATAAGGCTCGACTTGTCGCTAAGGGTTATCGACAAGTTCAAGGGGTTGACTACGATGAGACCTTCTCACCCGTAGCGAAGCTGAAGTCCATCCGAATCATGTTAGCAATTGCCGCATACTATGATTATGAGATATGGCAAATGGACGTCAAAATGGCATTCCTTAACGGCTTTCTTAAGGAAGAATTGTATATGATGTAGCCAGAAGGTTTTGTCGATCCTAAGAATGCTAACAAGGTATGCAAGCTCCAGCGCTCCATCTATGGGCTGGTGCAAGCATCTCGGAGTTGGAACATTCACTTTAATGAAATGATCAAAGCGTTTGGGTTTATGCAGACTTATGGAGAAGCCTGCGTTTACAAGAAAGTGAGTGGGAGCTCTGTAGCATTTCTCATATTATATGTAGATGACATACTTTTGATTGGAAATGATATAGAACTTTTGGACAGCATTAAGGCCTACTTGAATAAGTGTTTTTCATTGAAGGACCTTGGAGAAGCTGCTTACATATTAGGCATCAAGATCTATAGAGATAGATCGAGACGCCTCATAGGTCTTTCACAAAGCACATACCTTGATAAGATATTGAAGAAGTTCAATATGGATCAGTCCAAGAAGGGATTCTTGCCTGTGTTGCAAGGTGTGAAATTGAGCTCGACTCAATGTCCGACCACAGCAGAAGATAGAGAAAAGATGAGTGTCGTCCCCTATGCCTCGGCCATAGGGTCTATCATGTATGCCATGTTGTGTACTAGACCTGATGTAAACCTTGCCGTAAGTTTGATAGGAAGGTACCAAAGTAATCCCGGCATGGAACACTGGACAGTGGTCAAGAATATCCTGAAGTACCTGAAAAGGACTAAGGATATGTTTCTCGTATATGGAGGTGACGAAGAGCTCGTCGTAAAGGGTTACATCGACGCTAGCTTCGACACAGATCTGCATGACTCTAAGTCACAAACCGGATACGTGTATATTTTGAATGATGGGGCAGTAAGCTGGTGCAGTTGCAAGCAAAGTGTCGTGGCGAGATCTACATGTGAAGCGGAGTACATGGCGGCCTCGGAGGCAGCGCATGAAGCAATCTGGATGAAGGAGTTCATTACCGACCTAGGAGTTATTCCCAATGCGTCGGGGCCGATGAATCTCTTCTATGACAACACTGGAGCCATTGCCCTTGCCAAGGAGCCCAGGTTTCACAAGAAGGCCAGACACATCAGGCGTCACTTCAACTCCATTCGTGAAAATGTGCAAGATGGAGACATAGATATTTGTAAAGTGCACACAGATCTGAATGTTGCAGATCCGTTGACTAAACCTCTTCCGCGAGCAAAACATGATCAACACCAGAACTCTATGGGTGTTCAATTCATCACAATGTATCTAGATTATTGACTCTAGTGCAAGTGGGAGACTGTTGGAAATATGCCCTAGAGGCAATAATAAAATGGTTAATATTATATTTCCTTGTTCATGATAATTGTCTATTGTTCATGCTATAATTGTGTTATCTGGAAATCGTATTACATGTGTGAATACATAGACCACAACATGTCCCTAGTGAGCCTCTATTTGACTAGCTCGTTTATCAATAGATGGTTACGGTTTCCTGACCATGGACATTGGATGTCACTGATAACGGGATCACATCATTGGGAGAATGATGTAATGGACAAGACCCAATCCTAAGCATAGCACAAGATCGTGTAGTTCGTTTGCTAGAGCTTTTCTAATGTCAAGTATCATATCCTTAGACCATGAGATCATGTAACTCCCGGATACCATAAGAGTTCTTTGGGTGTACCAAACGTCATAACGTAACTGGGTGACTATAAAGGTATACTACAGGTATCTCTGAAAGTGTCTGTTGGGTTGACTCGAATCGAGATTGGGATTTGTCACTCCGTATGACGGAGAGGTATCTCTGGGCCCACTCGGTAATGCATCATCATAATGAGCTCAATGTGACCAAGTGGTTTGTCACGGGATCATGCATTACGGTACGAGTAAAGTGACTTGCCGGTAACGAGATTGAACGAGGTATTGGGATACCGATGATCGAATCTCGGGCAAGTAACGTACCGATTGACAAAGGGAATTGTATACGGGATTACTTGAATCCTCGACATCGTGGTTCATTTGATGAGATCATCGTGGAACATGTGGGAGCCAACATGGGTATCCAGATCCCGCTATTGGTTATTGACCGGAGAGTCGTCTCGGTCATGTCTGCGTGTCTCCCGAACCCGTAGGGTCTACACACTTAAGGTTCGGTGACGCTGGTTGTAGAGATATTAGTATGCGGTAACCCGAAAGTTGTTCGGAGTCCCGAATGAGATCCTGGACGTCACGAGGAGTTCCGGAATGGTCCGAAGGTGAATATTTATATATAGGAAGTCCAGTTTCGGCCACCGGGAAAGTTTCGGGGGTCATCGGTATTGTACCGGGACCACCGGAAGGGTCCCGGGGTCCACCGGTGGGGCCACCTATCCCGGAGAGCCCCATGGGCTGAAGTGGGAAGGGAACCAGCCCCTGGTGGGCTGGTGCGCCCCCCTTGGGCCTCCCCCTGCGCCTAGGGTTGGAAACCCTAGGGGTGGGGGGGGGCGCCCCACTTGGCTTGGGGGGCAAGTTCCCCCCTTGGCCGCCCCTCCCCCCTTGAGATGGGATCTCTAGAGGGGGCGCCCCCCAGGGCCCCTATATAAAGAGGGGGGAGGGAGGGCTGCGCACCCTAGCCCCTGGCGCCTCCCTCTCCCCTCGTAACACCTCTCCCTCTCGCTGATCTTGGCGAAGCCCTGCCGAGATTACCGCTGCTTCCACCACCACGCCGTCGTGCTGCTAGATCTCCATCAACCTATCTGTTCCCCTTGCTGGATCAAGAAGGAGGAGACGTCTTCCCCAACCGTACGTGTGTTGAACGCGGAGGTGCCGTCAGTTCGGCGCTAGGATCATCGGTGATTTGGATCACGACGAGTACGACTCCATCAACCCCCTTCTCTTGAACACTTCCGATCGCGATCTACAAGGGTATGTAGATGCACTCCTCTCTCTCGCTGCTAGATGACTCCATAGATTGATCTTGGTGATGCGTAGAAAAAATTTATTTTCTGCTACGTTCCCCAACACTTACATATTTAGGAAGATAATTAAAAAAGCCAGATGCGGCAATGCTCGGAATACACAAGGGCAAAAGAAGATGGAAGACAACGATCTGGCTCGCTGATCTCTACTTTCTAGATGCGTTGCTGCAGGCCGCAGGAACTAGTCTCCACGGCGAGCGGCGATGAGCTCTTTCGTGTCCTCAAGACGCGGCTTAAGAGCATCAACGGATTCCTCCACCAGCCTTTGGCGCTCGATGTTGAGCATGCCATTCTCGTCCATAAGTTTCTTGATGATGACGTCGTTCCTCTTCAACAAGGTAGTTGTCTCCTCCTGCTGCTCCGCACTTCCAACGATCTTCGCCCTCAGCAGGTCGCGCTCGGCCCGGAGTTTCACATTGCCCTCACTTAGTTGTGGATGACATCGGTAGCCTGTTCAAACGAGGCTTTCATGTCATCCCGCAACCTCGCCCAGCCGACATCTGATCCATCTGGCTATGGACGATCGCATTCATGCGCCTGTAAGAGTCCTCGCCTGCCCGCGAGACATTTTCTCAGGCCGCCGCAGCGCGGGGGGACATCTCTACTGCATTCGCGGCGCGGCAGGACATCTCTGCTGCTTCTGCGGCACGGTCGGACCAGTCTGCTGCATCGACGGCGCGGCGGGACCTCCGTGCTGCTTCGGCGGCGCGGTGGGACCTCTGTGCTGCTACGGTCACGCAGCGCGACATGCTGGCTGCTTTCGTGGCGAGGCGGGACATCTCTCGTGCTTCCGCTTTCATGCTCGCCTCTTCCTGGTGTTAATCTCTCGACCCAGAACTCACGCTGGCCATGGCAGACGCAAGGGAACGATGATGAATGACTTGTTTGTTTTTGTGGATGAGGAGTTAAGGAGGAATGTGCAGTCATCTTGGAGTAGTAGTATTTATATTCAAGTACTAATACGCTCCTAAGTGGGAAACCGTTTAGGTTTTGATCGGTGTGAACAGGTTTGCAATTAAATATAGCGTGGTAGTAATTTGGAATGCGACAGGACGCGGGCTCAAAATTTATTGATGGCTCTATAATTTCTAAGTGCGGCACTATTCCCGGATGGTGTAACGTGGGCACACTTTCTCGGCCGCGTACGTTGCGTTTGCACCATAGGGTGCACCGTAATATGCAATGTCGGCACACGTCTTGTTCCAACAATCGTGTGCGCTCGTTATTACCATCGCGCACTCTTCTTTTAATTAGAATGTGTGCCCGTCTAGCGCACACACGTTGATCTGTCTAACTGTTTATGTTTGTTGTGGCTAATCGCAAATAGTTCATCCGTGTGAAGTGTATGCCGTCAATCGCAGACACTTTGATCTGGCTGACCGTTTCTATTCTGTTGCATGCAAACAGTTAATCCTTCTGAAGCGTATGCCCTCAATCGCAAACACCTTTATCTAGATGCCTGTTTATGTTGTGCCGCCTCATCGCAAACAGTTAATCCGAAAGAACTGTATGTCGTATATCGCACACGCCTTCATCTGGCTGCCCGTTTTTGTTCTTCTTCCTCATCGCAAACAATTAATTGAACTAAACCGTATACCCTGCATCACACACACAACTAAAATCGGAACCGCGTTTGATGGCTCCGCCATCGCAAACGTTTTGCATCTTTTTTGATGGTTTTTTCACATCACCGTTTGCGACTAATGCATCGTACATAGTTTTGTCAAAGTGTCTCTGATCGTAGTGTCGCGTTAGCAGCATCCTACAGTAGTGCTTGCATCGTCGAGCAACATTCGTTCTTTCTCTTTTTGAATTACTTTATGTATTTAATTCTTGCGAGTTACCTCGTTGTGTTGTCATCTATGTTCAGACCTTCGTGACTGAAGAGCATTTACATCTGTACCACAACCATGTTTGTGTTTGTTTTCATCTTGTTGTACTTTTTTGTGTGGATGGAAGGGAGTTTTATTCATCATTCAAGAGCATATTCAGTCTTACATAGATCAGGAACAGCACCTGCCCCGATCCCAGCCATATAACCATGCGACATTCAGTTCTACCAAAGTTAGCTAGATAATGACCGATGTTGTTTTCCTCCCTACAAACATGAGCTAGCTTAACTACTCTCCCTTCCGACATAAGCCTCCTGATCTGATCAACCAGCATGGAGTAACGGGATTGATCTTTGTCCACTATTGTGATCATCTTAAGAGCAACATGACAGTCTGTCTCCACTTCAATAGGTAGTTGCGTCCACTACAAGGCAAGATTCATACCCTCCATGCACGATTCAGATTCGCTGACTTGCCGTGGCAAAGGTAGCAAAGCTACAGTACCGCTACCTTTGCCCAGTCTCGTCTATCGGATTAAAAAGTGGCGGCCCAGATCGTATGCTACAGTATGGTCAACAGTGATTTGCATGAACAGTGGTTTATGTGAGCAGTGTCCGGGAACAGTGATTTGGTGAATCTCAGCCTTCGATTCTTTATCCCGTGGCAAAGTCAGCGGGGACTTGCTGTGGCTAAGTCAGCGAATCCGGATCCCTCCATGCAGGATAAAAGTTTGGCTTCTAAAGGTTCTGCACATGCCCTCAACTCTCTGCATGATGAGAAGATGATCTTACCTGAACTATCCCGCAGAATCATTCCGGCGCAGGCCGTTCCGGTGGAGGCGCAAAATCATTCATCTTGTTGTACTTAACATAGTATGCTTGCATGTCCGAGTGTTTTACCTCTACTACTACTTAGTTATCATTGTTGCTTCGGTGCTGATACATGCGGTAGTGTGATTTAGTTTTTCATCCAAGTCAACTCCTTGCTTAGTTACTCCTCTCCATAGAATTGCCTTACTCATTTTATTCTCCTGCGTTGTGTTGAGAGATTTACTATTTCCCAAGAAAATTTTAAATCTCCTAGTCCCCCAGTCGATCATTGATCCTAAACGTCTGCTCTAGATTAGCATGAATGCGAAGGACTGTTGGAGTGGTTGCTCGGAAAGGTTTTTGAGTGGGACCGCTTGTCATCCACGGGACAAAATTACTGTTATGACCTATAAGGCTAACAAAATCCCGATTTGACCTCGCTTTGGAAAAAAAATTCGTTTCTGACCTTTTTAGGTGACGCCAACATCCCTGGCGTCTGGATTGTGAAGCAGACGCCACGAACCCTGGCGTCTGGCCCCTGGCCCGCACTGCCCGCCTGCCCGTTGACCCGCTGATGTGGCAAAGGGGCCAGACACCAAGGACCCTGGCGTCTGGCCCGGTAAGTGGATAACCCACGGGAGAGTGTGTGGGACCCACCCCACACACTTTCCCCAATCCACAACCCGAGCTTGAAGAACACTTGGAGCTCTCACACTCTCTCCTACCCCTCAAGCTCCCCCTCAAATCCTCTCCAAAAGGTACATCCCTTAGGTGGATCTTTCCATCACTTTGTTGCTCTTGTTAATCTCCCCCAAATCATCCAATTATTTTTTGTTAAATCTTGTTATTTTGGTTGCATTTTATACATGTTGGTGGAACCCTAGTTCATGTTTTCTCCCCCTTATGTTAGTGTGAATGGCTTGGTTAACTTTGATAATATAGTGCTATGCATGGTGTGTAGTAGGAATATATGTTTGTTGAGTAGAAAGATTGGGTTATGGTTAGGGTTAGGGTTAGGGTTAGTTAGTGATTAGGGTTAACTTTGCTTAGTGTGTGTTAATTAGTGATACTTTTGTGGACATCACCAATAATTTAGTGTTGATATGATTTGGATATAATAAGATGTATTTGGATAAACACCAATTCTCATTGAAGTCTTAAATGCATTCATGTTATTTTTAGATGGAGAGGCTTGTTAATGTTCATTACATTGACAAGGAGGCATTCTTGAGTAACAATGCCGACACGGGTGAGGAACCATTGGTTTTTGATACAAGCCCTAGCTATGAGGATGTTGTTGCAAAAGTGAGACAAGTCTTGAAGTGGATGGACACCAATGTTGATGTTAAGTTAATAGGAAGGTATGATGTTGGAGTTGGAGCCAAATCTCGCTTGAAAAGTATGCCTATCACCTCGGATTTTCATTGGGATGTATACAAGGAAAAAGTATCCCAATCGGAAGACAAGTCACTTGAATTGTTTTCCACCAAGGTTGAATCTCCTCGGTTTACCTTTGATTTGAACCGGCATGTCTCTTCCCCAATGGATGACATGAGCGAGAGGACAATGGTGCCACTTGTTGAGCATAGGGTTGTGGTTGATGCCCCCAATGTTTATCCCCCACCACGTCCCCGTGTACCAACTATCAAAGCAAATGAGGTTGAGTTGTATGCCCCAATGCTTCTAGCCAACCACCAACTAGCCAAGCAAATGAAGTTGAGGTGATTGCTAGTGACGGAGTAATTCAAGAGGATGAAGATGCTTATGATGACGACGAAGAGCAAGAGGAAGGGTTTCATGGTAATGATGTTGGTGACTTGGATGCGTACATAGCGCAAAAGGACATGGATCGTGACTTGCCTTTTAGGCGTCAATATGCGTATGACTCGGATGACGAGGGTCCAGTTGAACAGTTGGACGAGGATGGATTCATAAAGGAGGAGAACCAAATCCACTTTGAGCTGACGGGCTTACAAAAAAGAACTCACTTGTTTAAAGATCTCAGCCTTGCCCATAAAGCTGTTGTTGACGGTGGAATGAGAATGACGGCGATTGAGGCAACACCATGCCCGGATCCAGGAGAACCAAGGGTGGAGAATGAGGACGAGAATGCTTATTTGAAGAAAGGAGTGAAGTTTCTGAGCTTGCCTATGCTGAAGTTTTGGTTGGCTGACTATGCCATTCGAAACCATAGGCCATTTTATGTTGAGCACTCCGACATGAAGTTGCGTTACACCGTGGTGTGTGAGCAAGAAGGATGCCCATGGAAGGTTCATGCAAGAAAGCTTAAAGAAACCGAAGAATGGGTGTTAAAAAGTTGTGTTGCCACTCATAGATGCAAACCTCCATCTAAACGACTTAGAAAGACACACCGTCAACTCACATCTGAGTATCTCGGATACAAATGGATGAAAGACATAGGCTTTGATCCCACTGTGAAAGTAAGGTTTCTCATGCGGACGGTGAAAAAACAATTTGGTTATGAAGTCAAGTATGGGAAGGCATGGAAGGCAAAGGCAAATGCTATTAGGATGTTGTATGGTGGTTATGAAGAAGCATACAACCAGCTCCCAAGGTTGTTGGCCGCCATTGCACATAGGAACCCGGGCATGTTTCATGTGTTCGAGGATCACGAGGGAGTGTTCCACCGTGCCTTCTGGAGTTATGGAGAATGTGTGGAGGCATTTCAGCATTGTCGTCTGGTCTTGTCTATAGATGGCACGTTCTTGATCGGTAGATACAAGGGCACACTAATGGTAGCAATGGCGCACTCATCAAACGACAACGTGTTGCCATGTGCATTTGCTTTGGTGCCTTCCGAGCACCAAGACAACTGGGAGTGGTTCATGGGAAGACTACCTTGGTTAGTACATACCAAAGATAGGCCCGCGCGTACTGCTGCACAACCACGTCATTGGCACCCTCAGGGCACGGATTGGTGTCTCCTCTGACTAGTTTTAGCCAAGAATGCCTCACTCTCGCGGTATCGGCCTTGCCTTCTTGAGGGTTGTCGGGCTGAACACCAATTAAAATGCCTGTCCGTTCTCGCCAATTAACGACGCTGACACGACCGGTAACAGCTTGTCCGTCGATAGGAAGGCCGCTTATCATAGCCATGTCCTCTAGGGTCATCGTCAGCTCCCCACATGGAAGGTGGAACGAGTGAGTCTCCGGCCTCCAACGATCCACAAGTGCGGTCAACGCCGCGTGGTTCACCGGCGGAGCGCGTCGCTTAAACTGCAACACGAATGGGAGAAGACCCAATCTCCGAATATAAGGCTCGTACCGCGGGTCGTAAGTAAAGCCATCAGCGGAATGACCCCTCATGCGCATAGCAACTACACGCTGCAAATAAAGTGATGTTTTGATCAATACAAGAACACAAATGAGAAATAAAGAAATTTGACAAGTCTTGCTTCTTACCTTTCCATTCTCAATGGCACGAGCACGATGCTCCTTATCCCACTCATCGATTAATCCGTCATACCAAGGTCCATCATCATCCGCCATCCTACAAAAAAAAAATCACAAACATCTATGAATACATGAACAATATCAAACAATACTATTTCCTTCTTCAAGTTATGCCATATGAACACACCATTCTTTTCACACATAACCACATCATTTCTTTCTTCTACATATGCACACATATCATCATAACTATATTGTCATACCACTTCACACATATAATACTTTTTCTAAATATATTTGCTTGCCAAAGTAGTCTTCTCAGATTCAAACAAATATTATGCCATCTATATATTCAACATATAGCTAATTTACTAGCACATGCATACATCATCTATAATTCAAAAAAATTTCACAAACTATGTCTATTGGTGGACAACTACAAACATCTACCAACTACACTACCTATCAAATCATCTATCAACTACAAATTATTTCCTAAAACAAAGAAACCATCTACTAATCTAACATCACCTAATGTTAAATAATGCATCCAACAAGAGAGGGGAAAACCAAAACAAATTGGAGGGAATGGGGGAGAATACCTCAAGGAAGCTTGGGGGGTCAGATCTACGAGTTTGAGCGGAGGATGGAGTAGATCAGGGGGGTGGTGGTGTGAGGGGGAGGAGGGGCGAAGAACACTCTGTTCGTCGTGAGGCGCCGCCAGGAGAAAGATGGGGATGGGTGGGCTGGCCCGCGCGGTTATCCACTTACCAGGGCCAGACGCCAGGGTCCCTGGCGTCTGGCCCCTTTGCCACGTCAGCAGGTCAACGGGCAGGCGGGCAGTGCGGGCCAGGGGCCAGACGCCAGGGTTCGTGGCATCTGCTTCACAACCCAGACGCCAGGGATGTTGGCGTCACCTAAAAAGGTCAGAAACGAATTTTTTTTTCAAATCGAGGTCAAATTGGGATTTTGTTAGACTTTTAGGTCATAACAGTAATTTTGTCCTCATCCACGTACGTGGTGGAGGTCCAGACGCCCACAAACCTTCCAAGGTTTGGTGCCGGTTTGCGAAAAAAATTCTTCTTGTTGTTGTTTTTTAGCAGGTTTTCTAATAAATACGTGAGGAAAATTTGTTATCTCTACTCTTATAAAAAACTGAGTTGGTGATGATGGTGCGTCTGCCATCCTGCAATATAGACCGTCCGATCTATATCTGACGGATAGAAAGAAAACTATGACAATTTTGCAAAGAGATACCCGCACCCCACTCCAGATTTGTAGATAAGGCCTTCCCTCATTCATCCTTTTTTTTCTACAAGATAAACTACTCATACAAATGCCTCTTGATGTTCCGTGCAACGCATGGGCATCTTGCTAGTAGATTTAAGAAACATGTAATAGCAAGATTAAAACTGTCATACTCTAGAAAATTATATATATCATGTGTTTTTAAAATATTCATGAATTTTAAAAATGTTTATCATATTTATAAAATATTCAAATGTACAAAAATTCTTTGACTTTTAGAAATGTTGAATCTAAAAGAGGTCTCAATATTAAAAACATCACATCTATAAAAAAATATGAAATACTAAAAATTGTTCATGAATTTCGAAAATGTCCATGAACTAAAAAGGTAAATAAAGGAAAAAATATTATAACAAAAAAGAGAAAAAAAGCGATAACAAAAAAAGGAAAAAAAAGAAATAGATTAGAAAACCCTGAGAAACCTTAGGAAACCGCTAAAACAAACAGAAAAACCTAACAAAAAGATTTAGCATGAAAGAGAACAAAATTGCTCACACTAGCTCCGCTCGTTCCAGTTGGGCAGGACCATTAGCGTGCTCGCTTATGCAATTGGCCGTCAACTTGCCGCAGTGAGCAGCGTGCATAGAAAATTTCCCCGTGGGTGCGGGTTTATGGTTGACGAGCTCTAGGCAACCAGCTTTTCTTGAAAAAATAAATCAAAAACCATATATTAAAGTGTGATTTTTTTCCCAAAAAACATATGTGAAAACTTGTATATTTTAATTACAGGTATGTGAAATGTCTTTCAAAATATTGTTATTTGTAAGCCACATAGAGAAAACAAGAAACTGGCCCAACAACAATTTTTTTACCCATTTTAAAAATCAGATTTGTCTTATTATTTTGTACACCATGTGTGATTATATATTGTTATGAAATTTCATACTTGCACAGTATACAAGTATACATGTGTATTAACAAATGGAATTCTAAATTTTTGCAATGTATATTTTCGATTTCCACACCTCGTCCACGGGTGCAATTGTGCAAAGAGCTTCACCTTTCGTGGGCCGCAGCATTGCCATTCATGAGCCCGGCTGGGGTCGTTGGGGCCTGGTTAAGTCCCTCAAAGGCACTGTTCAGGAGCCAACCCATAGTATACCAGTTGTCACCCATCCTCCCTCGCCGCCGCCGCCGCCGTCGCCATTACCCAAAACAGCTCCCATGTCCACCGCGGCCGTTCCCTCCGACGAGTCCTGCCGCCCTGGCTGGGTCCTACTCCACAGCCATGCCCACATCGAAAAAATTCGGGACGAAACCACCGCCAAGTGCAGCACCAAGAACAACGAGGAGATCTTTGCGTCCTTTTCTCGCCGCCCCCCGCCGCTCCCCTCCAACCTATACGTGGACTGCCCGGGACGCACTCTCCTTCACCCCCCTGGCGTCCTCTCCATGGCCGACGACCTCATCCTGTTCAACGCATACGTTGGGTCTTCTGACCGCCGCTACCCCCGCTTAGTCGAGCGGGACTTCTTCGTGTTAGAATACTGCTGTGTATTGTACTGTGTATTGTACGAGTGTGTGTGTGCGTGCGTGTAGTTTTCCCTGTCAACACGCACGACCTCCACTCCTCGTCATGGCCTTGCCACGATGGTGATCGTGGGCTCGCTTCCCCTGTATAAGTTCAGCCGAACCCTATGAATACAAGTGTGTTCGATCTCTTCCTCTCAAACATGGTATCAGATACTTCCCCTTCCGCTGCTATGGACACCAACCCCGCCTCGTCTCCTCGTTCCTCCCACGACGGCGACGGCGTTCTGCGCGACGCCGCCGGCGCTATCCCCGGCGACGGCGTTCTCCACGACGCCATCCTCCCTGATGCCGCGGCAGTTGCCGCCGCCACAGCTGTCGCCCCGGTGCCACTGGCCCTTCGCGCCTTCCCCTCGTCTGTCCTCCAGACGATCGACATCCGCCATCACGTGCCCGTCGTCCTAGATCTCCACGGCGGCAACTACACCCAGTGGCGCCGGTTCTTCAACACCGTCGTCGGCATGTTCGGCGTGCGCGAGCACATCCTTGTCGAGGCTGCTCCTCTCCGCCAGCGCCGTGACCCGGAATGGGACATGATCGATCACTGCATCGTGCACTGGTTGTACGCCACCATCTCGCCAGAGCTCGTCGACGCCGTGATGCAACCGAAAGACACGGCGGCCACCCTCTGGGCCGCGATCGAGAGCGTCTTCCGTGACAACCAGCTCTCGCTTGCGGTCTACCTCGACGCCGAGTACCACGCCGTCGTCCAAGGCGACCTCACCATCATGCAGTACTGCGCCCGCCTCAAATCCTTCACCGACCAGCTCCGCGACCTCGGGCAACAGATCACCGACATGCAACAGCTGTTCCACATGCTGCGCGGCCTCAACACGCGGTACCACCATGCCATTCCCCACCTCACCTCCCGTGTGCCGTTGCCGACGTTTCTGCAGGCCCGCTCTTTCCTCCTCCTTGAGGAGCACCGTGCGAAGCAGTCCACACGCCAACAGTCTGCCCACGCTCTCCTTGCAGCGCGCGCCCAGACTCCGGCGCCTGTGCCGCGCCCTGCCGCCCCAGCTCCCGCCCCCTCCTCGCCAGCAGACTCTGGGCGTGGGCGCGGACGTGGCCGTCGTCGGGGCCGGGGCTCCGGGGGGGCGCCCCCTCCCTCCACGCCACCAGTGCCGCCCAGCCCTTCCTGGTGCAGCACCCGGCGCCAACTCCTGGACGGGGATGGTCCAGGCGTGGCCCATGCCATGGCGTGCCCCGGGCGCCGGCGTTCTCGGCCCTCGCCCCGGCATTCCACACCAGCAGGCGTACCTCACCGGGCTCGCGCCCCCGCAACCCAACCCGTACGGCTACTTCCCCTACGCCAACCCCGGCTACATCTACGGCGACCTTGGTGCGAGCTCCAGCACCGGGCCCCAGCCTCCTCCGCCGCAGCCATGGAACATGGGGCCGCTGCAGGCTGCCCTGCACACCGCGTCCACGTCCTCTCCGCCACCTGGGAGCACGACGGACTGGTACATGGACAGTGGCGCGACGGCGCACATGACCTCGAACTCGGGTAATCTTCACTCCCTGCATCCTTCCACTTCTCTTCAGATTGTCATCGGCAGTGGTGACTGCATTCCGGTCACCCACGTCGGTCAGGGTTCTCTCATCACCACCTCCAGTCCTCTCACCCTCCGCAATGTTCTACTTTCCCCTCCCATTCTCAAAAACTTACTGTCTGTCCGTAAACTCACCCGTGAAAATCCAGTTACAGTTGAGTTTGAGAAATTTGGCTTTTCTGTCAAGGACATCCGCACCCGCCAGGCGATTCTGCGATGTGATTCCACTGGTGATCTCTACCATGTGGCCCCTGGCTCGTCTCCTCACCCCGCTCCTCCCTTCGCCGGTGTTGCCACCGTTGAGCTCTGGCACCAACGGCTTGGGCATCCTGGAGCAGAGGCGCTGCGGCGAGCCCTTCGTCACACATCGTTCACCTGCAGTCCGTCGTCTCGTCACAGCTGTCGTGCCTACCGTCTGGGCAAGCACGCCCGGCTGCCGTTCTCCGACTCGTCGCATCGTAGCTTTTTCCCTTTTCAGATTCTGCATTTAGATCTTTGGACATCGCCTGTCAGTAGCGTTTCAGGTTTCCAGTATTATCTCGTTGTGCTCGACAGTTGTACTCATTACGTCTGGACATTTCCCATTCGCAACAAATCTGAAGTCATTTCCGTTCTCACTGCATTCTATGCATATGTTCAGACCCAATTCGAGCGCCCGATCCTCGCTCTGCAGACTGACAATGGGCGAGAGTTCGACAATCTCCTTCTCCGCTCTCTGCTCACTCAGCACGGCACTGTCTTCCGCCTCTCGTGCCCTTACACAAGCCAACAGAACGGCAAGGCGGAGCGTGTTCTTCGAACCCTCAACGACAGTGTTCACTCGCTGCTTCTCCACGCCGCAATGCCAGCGTGATTCTGGGCAGAAGCCCTTGCCACAGGCACTCTGCTCCTTAACTACAAACCCTGCTCCGGCACGTCGCCGCGGTCACCACATGAACTGCTGCTCGGCACCGCACCTGACTACTCCACCCTCAGGGTTTTTGGATGTCTGTGCTACCCCAACACAACCTCCACGACACATCATAAACTTGCACCATGCTCGCTGCCATGTGTTTTCCTCGGGTACCCTCATGATCACCGCGGCTACCGGTGTTACGATCCTACTACCCGACGCGTTCTTACCTCCCGCCACGCCCGGTTCGACGAGCAGGTTTTTCCTTTCGCCCATGCCATCGACACCATCGCTCCCTCCCCACCTCCCTCCCCTCGTTTGGTTCCAGTGCCCGTCCAACCACCGGCCTCGATCGCGCCCGCTTCGCGCGCGCTATCTACTGGTTCAAGTACAGCCGCGGGATCTTCATCGGGCAGCTCTCCTTCCCCAACACTTGGCGGGGGCTCAGGGCGTTTGAACGCCTCCGTTGGATCTTCATCCGACGGCGCCCCTTCCTCTTCGACCAGCTGCGGTTTCCCGGGCTCCCCTACGAGTGCGCCATCGTCACCCTCCTCGGCTTCGGTGTCTTCTTCAGTTGTGGTGCCTTCCTCCCCCGCCCGCCCGTCCATTGTTACACGGGCGCGCGCTGGGGTGGTCAAGCGCAACCGCAAGTACGACCGCGACTACGTCTGCGTCGCCACCACCGCCGCCACCAACTCCTCGCCGGACATCTCGCCGCTCCCACGCTCTGTTCGCGAGGCTCTTCGCGATCCCAACTGGGTCGCTGCCATGCAGGAGGAGTACATGGCGCTCGTCAGCAACCGCACCTGGGCTCTCGTCCCGCGCCCCGCTCGAGCCAATGTGATCACGGGGAAATGGATTTTCCGACATAAGAGACGCGCCGACAGCTCCCTCGAACGGTACAAGGCACGCTGGGTCGTCCGCGGCTTTCACCAGCGCGCGGGCGTGGACTACGGCAAAACATTCTCCCCCGTCGTCAAGCCCGCCACCGTGCGCACCGTCCTCACGCTCGCTGTCTCGCGACAGTGGCCCGTGCACCAACTCGACGTCAAGAACGCGTTCTTGCACGGCACGCTCCAAGAAGAAGTTTACTGCATGCAACCCGCCGGCTTCGTCGTCGCTGACCAGCCCGATCATGTCTGTCGCCTGACCAAGTCCCTGTATGGACTTAAACAGGCCCCGCGGGCCTGGTTTCTACGGTTCGCCACCTTCCTCACCACCATCGGGTTCACGGAGACGCGCTCGGACAGCTCTTTGTTCGCCTACGCGCGCGGCTCCGACGCGGCGTACCTCCTCCTCTACGTCGACGACATCGTCCTCACTGCCTCCTCCGACGCGCTCCTCCGACAAGTGATCGCGCGTCTCACTGGCGAATTCGCCATGAAGGACCTCGGCGCCCTCCACTACTTCCTCGGCATTCATGTCACACGGGCGCGCTCCGGCTTCTTCCTGTCTCAGGCTCAGTACACGGAGGACATCTTGGAGCGGGCTGGCATGGACAATTGCAAGCCATCACCCACTCCAGTGGACACCAAGGCCAAGCTGCCCTCTGCCGACGGCCCTCGCGTTGATGATCCTACTCAGTATCGCAGCCTCGCCGGTGCTCTGCAGTATCTGACCATCACCAGGCCGGAGCTCTCCTACACCGTTCAATAAGTATACCTTCATATGCACGACCCGCGCGAGTGCCACAACGCACTACTTAAGCGTGTGCTGCGCTACGTGCGTGGGACGCCCACGCTCGGTCTTCATCTCCGGGCGTCTACGTCGCTGGATCTCCGCGCCTACACCGACGCCGACTGGGCCGGCTGCCCCGACACCCGACGATCAACCTTCGGCTTTTGCGTCTTCCTCGGGGACGCTCTTGTCTCCTGGTCGTCCAAACGCCAAGCTACCGTCTCCCGCTCCAGCGCCGAGGCGGAATACCGCGGTGTTGCCAATGCCGTGGCGGAATGCATCTGGCTCCGGCAACTCCTCGGTGAAATTCGATGCACGGTGCGCGTGGCGACTGTCATCTACTGCGACAACATCTCCGCCGTCTACCTCTCGAGCAATCCTGTTCACCATCGCCGCACCAAACACATAGAGCTCGATATCCTCTTCGTCCGGGAATGCGTGGCTCTCGGTGACTTTCGCGTCACGCATGTCCCGACCGCGCAGCAACTTGCCGACGTGATGACCAAGGGGCTGTCGAGCTCAGTCTTCGCTGATTTCCGCTCCAGTCTTTGCATCTCTGACAACGACGCCAAGACTGTGGGGGGTGTTAGAATACTGATGTGTATTGTACTGTGTATTGTACGAGTGCGTGTGTGCGTGCGTGTAGTTTTCCCTGTCAACACGCACGACCTCCACTCCTTGTTGTCGTTGCCGAATCGAGCACGAGAGAGGGAGGAAGACAAGCTCACTAACGAGAGAGAGAGAGGATTTTTGCGCTGTGCAACCTCACAGCTTTTCTGCGTTTCTTTCTCTTCTAGTTATTCTGTTACAACAGAAGCCACCCCAGCTCGCTCACTCCCGGCGGGATCGCCATGATCCGTGATGGCCGCGCCATTCCACGACCGCGTGTCACAGCGATCAAGTCCCACCAGGAGAGGAGCCAGGGTATAAGGAAAAAAACAAGAGAACGTGGGAAGAGATCGTGCGTACGTGCACTGGACTCCCACGGCTACGTGCATGTGCCGGTCACATCACCACGCACACACATTATTCCAACAGAAAAGCTAAACCTAGACTACACAACCATGCAAAGAGCTAGCTTAACCCAACACTTCTCCTCCTTAAGCTCGGAGTGCTTTGCTGATCTCCATGACGCCGAGCTTCTGCCGCATCTCCACGAAACGCACACGCCCGAGTGCCTTGGTCAGCACATCAGCCAACTGGTAGTCTGTCCGGACATGATCGACCTCCACCTGATCTTGCTCAATGCACTCTCTGATGAAATGGTATTTGACATCTATGTGCTTGCTGCGATCATGGTGGACAGGATTCTTTGCCAAAGCAATGGCTGATTTGTTGTCGACCAAGAGTTTGAACTTAGTTGGCTCTTCTTCTTTCATCTCACAAAGAAGTCTGCTCAGCCAAAGGCCCTGACAGGTTGCCACCGCGGCAGCCACATACTCGGCCTCACATGAGCTGATTGCCACTACCTTTCATTTCTGAGATGTCCAAGAGATGGGGTTCTCTCCAAGGAAGAACACATTTCCAAATGTGCTCTTGCGATCTCCCTGATCACCTGCATGATCACTATCGCTGTACCCCGGCAGCACGCCACTTCCTCCACGCACATAACGGCAGCCATAGTTCAGAGTTCCCTGAATGTATCTGAGAATTTGTTTCACTGCCGCCCAGTGTGTTGTGGTTGGCCTCTCCATAAATCTGCTGACAATGCCAACAGCGTATGTGATATCTGGTCTTGTGTGTACCAGGTATCTCAGGCTTCCAATTACGCTGCGGTACAGGGATTGATCTACAGCCCTGCCTTCATCTTCTTTCTTCAGTTTCAGCCTACACTCCATGGGTGTCTGACTCTGATTGCAGTCACTCATTCCTGCCAGCTCCAGAATCTTTTCTGCATAGCCACGCTGACTCAAGGTGATTTCTCCCTCAGTTTGTGCTACTTCAATGCCCAGGTAGTAGCTGAGTAGTCCAAGATCTGTCATCTTGAAAAGTTTCTGCATTTGTTCCTTGAACTCCAGTATGTGAGCTGCATCAGTGCCTGTGATGATGAGATCATCGACGCACACACCCACAATCAGAAACGAGTGTGCGTCGCCGCGTCTGTAGACCGCATGCTCCAGCGGACTTCTGCTGAAACCGAGTGCGCCGAGGGTGTGATCCAGTTTGGCATACCATGCCCTCGGGGCTTGCCGCAAACCATATAGGGCCTTGCTCAATTTTCAGAACATGAGATTCCTTCCCAGCTACTGTGTATCCTGGTGGCTGTGACACATACACCTCTTCGCCCAGCTCTCCATTGAGAAATGCAGACTTGACATCCATATGGTGTACTTCCCATCCAGAGTGCGCGGCCAGAGCCAGGAACAAGCGCACCGTCTCCATGCGTGCCACGGGTGCAAACACTTCTTCGAAGTCTATCCCTTCTCTCTGAGCGTATCCCTTTGCGACCAGCCGAGCCTTGTGCTTGAGAATCTTTCCTTCTGGATCACGCTTGACCTTGTAAACCTACTTGAGGTCGATTGCCTTTTGCCCTTGAGGGAGCGAGGTCAGCTCCCAGGTGCCGCTCTCTGCGATTGAGTCCATATCAGCATCCATAGCATGCTTCCATGCCGCGTCCTCAAGTGCATCAGCAATGTTGGCCGGTTCCTCGGCACTCAACAGACACTGCTCCATTACCTCGCGTACGGCCTCCCCCTCTGTCTCATCCATGATGCATGATATACGACGATAATGGATGTCGTCGGTGTCCACATCTCTGCGGTTCTCGTCGTGGCTGAGTGGAGTCGCCCAGTGAATGTCTCTGCCAAGAGTGCTGGGCATGGTCGCTGTGGACGCAGACGCCGCGGGTGTGCCAACTGATGCAGAGAGCGGGGTCGATGGTGATGGAGGTGATGGTGATGCCGTGCTCCGTGGCGTTGGGGACGCCGTATCCATCCCAGTGTCCCGCTCCTGAGTGCCGTGCTCCGTGGTGTAGACCACGGTGAACGTTGTCGGCGCCGGTGCGTCCGCAGCCGCGCCTTGAGTTCGCCACGCCCAGGGCCTGTTTTCTTCAAAGATTGCGTCACGAGTTACTCGTACCTTGTTGGCTGCAGGATCATAGACGCGATAGGCCTTGGACCCATCTTCGTAGCCGACGAACACCATCGGCATCGAGCGATCGCTCAGCTTGGAGATGCCTGGCCCGACGCTCTTGACGTGCACCGTGCACCCGAACGTGCACAGGTGGTGCACCGCGGGTTTACGGCCGTGCCATGCCTCGTAAGGAGTGACACCATCCAGGCTCCTCGTCGGCGCGCGATTCAGAAGATACACCGCTTTTCGCACGGCCTCTCCCCAGAACAGCGCCGGCATGTCCATGCTCTTCATCATGCACCGTGCCATCTCCACCACCGTCTGGTTTCGACGCTCGACCACCCCATTCTGCTGTGGGGAGTACGGTGCGGTGGTGTAGTGTTGGATGCCGCGCTGCTCGCAGTAGCTTCTGAACTCGGCGGAGTTGAACTCGCCGCCGCGGTCCGATATGAAGGCAAGTAGTTTGCACTTGCCGTTGGCCTCCGCCATGGCCTGGATCTTCCTGAAGCGTGTGTGTGCCTCGTCCTTGGATTTCAACAGCTCGAGCCACATGTATCGACTATAATCATCAACCACCAACAGAAAGTATCTGTTACCTGCCGGCGTCGTGGGCTCGATGGGACCGCAAAGGTCAGTGTGGACGAGCTCTAGGCCGCGCTCTGCGCGGTGTGTGCTTGCCTGCGGGAACGGCGTGCGGTGCTGCTTTCCCAAGGCACAGCCGTCGCAGTACTCCTCCACACGATCAATCACGGGCATGCCCCGCACCATCTCCTTGGAAACCATGGCACGGAGCGCTCGAAAGTGAAGATGCCCCATGCGTGTGTGCCATCGCCAAGCCTCGTCATCCCCGACCGCCATCAGACACGCCGGCGTGTCCAACGCGAGGGAGCCCGTGTACAGACGATTGTTGGACCGCCCGATGCGCGCCAGGACGCGCCCCGACGGGTCTCGTATGGCCATCACGCCGTCTCTGATGTCGATGATGCAGCCGGCCTCGTCGAGTTGCCCGACGGAGACGATGTTGGTGCGCAGGCTTGGGATGAAGAATACGCCGGTGAGGGCGCGCTGGCCGCCACTCTGGCAACGGAATACCACCGAGCCGCGACCGCGTATCGCCACCACTGATCCATCGCCGAACCTCACCGTGCCGCGGACGGTCTCGTCCAGCGCCGAGAACACATGCCTGTCGCCCGTCATGTGGCTGCTGGCTCCGGTGTCAAAGAACCACACGCCGTCTGGAGACGGCACGGGCAGAACCTTTTCCTCGTTGAGGTACACCTCCTGGGGCGCGACGAGCTGCGACGAGGTGATGGTGGTGACCACGGCCATGTAGAGGCCTTGATCATGCTCTCCGTCGGCCTGTGCCAGGTTCACTTGCTCCGACTTGCCCTTCTGCTCCTGCTCGTGGAGCCATGTGCGGCACTCCTTCTTCCAATGCCCGGAATACCACAATGGTGACACTTGCCCTTTTTCTTCTTGCCACTGGATCCGCCGGAGCCGCCTGTTCCGGCGTTGCCGGGCGCGGACTTGCCACTGCCCTGCCCCTTGGGCTTAGCAGGCCACTTGCCCTTTCCAGTGTGGCCACCGCCGCTGCCTGACGACGACCCTCCGCCGCCGCCCACCTTCTCGCGGGGCAGCCACTCCTCATGTGTGAGCAAGAGGCGCCCAGCGTTCTGCGCTCCGTCGTCGAGCTCGTAGTGGTCTTCGCAGGCGGAGAGGCGGCCGACGAGCTCCTCGATGGTCATGGTTTTCAGATCTATGAGAGACTCGATCGCCATGGCCATCGGGCGGTACTGCCGCGGCACCACGCGGAGGAATTTCTGGACCGCCTTGTGCTCGGTGACCGGGTCGCCGTACAGCTCCAGATCGGCGGTGAGGGCCGACAGCCGCAGCCCGAAATCCTCGATGGACTCCCCATCCTTGAACCGGAGATCCTCGAATTCTCGCCGGCGCACCTGCGCCTTGGCCTCGCGGGCGCGCGCGCTGCCCATCCTCATCGTCTTGATCGTCTCCCAAGCCATCTTTGCCGTGTCCTTGGCGGCCAGCACGCGCAACAGCTTCGGTGGGACGCCGGTGAGGATTATCTGCAACGCGCGCCGGTCGTCGTTCTCGTCGGCGCCGTCTTCGGTCACCGCGGCCCAGACGCGGGTGACCTGCAACTTGACTTGCATGAGGAGCGCCCACTCTTGTTAATTGGTGAGGGTGAGCATCAGCAACGACCCCGATTCCTCGCGCACGACGCGCTCCACCACGCGGATCTCGCCGTTGCCGCTGCCAGTGAGGCGCGCGACCGGCGCTTTGGACGAGGGCGTCTGCGATGGTGATCTGGCGCCGCCCTTGTTCTTCCCGTCTGACTCGTCGCCCGACATCGCTGCCGCGGATCAAACACCGCCGGCCACCGGAGGATCGCACACCGCCGGGCTCTGATGCCAATTGTCGTTGCCGGATCGAGCACGAGAGAGGGAGGAAGACAAGCTCACGAACGAGATAGAGAGAGGATTTTTGCGCTCTGCAACCTCACAGCTTTTCTGCGTTTCTTTCTCTTCTAGTTATTCTGTTACAACAGAAGCCACCCCAGCCCGCTCACTTCCGGCGGGATTGCCATGATCCGTGATGGCCGCGCCATCCCACGACCGCGTGTCACAGCGATCAAGTCCCACCAGGAGATGAGCCAGGGTATAAGGAAAAAAAAACAAGAGAACGTGGGAAGAGATCGTGCGTACGTGCACTGGACTCCCACGGCTACGTGCATGTGCCGGTCACATCACCACGCACACACATTATTTCAACAGAAAAGCTAAACCTAGACTACACAACCATGCAACGAGCGAGCTTAACCCAACACTCGTCATGGCCTTGCCACGATGGTAATCGTGAGCTCGCCTTCCCTGTATAAGTTCAGCCGAACCCTGTGAATACAAGTGTGTTCGATCTCTTCCTCTCAAACACTTCGTCTACCGCGCCGGCCCCAAACCGCCTGCTCTCAAGATGCTACCTCGCCCACACACTCCGATTGACAGTATCCACGAGGTCGTCGTCGTACCACGCGGCTGCCACCACTATGCCGTCGCCGCGCTCGTTCCCCACGTGCACCACCCGAACAGCAGTTTTGTCCTCCACCTGTTCGACTCCGAAGCCGGGACCTGGATCTCCAGGGTGCTGCGCGTCGACCCGCCGCAGGAGCCTTTCCCGGAGCCAATACCCATGGACCTCAGCCAGATCTTTTACCACACGACAAACTGTGTGATCACGGTCGGAAGCGCCATCGGCTGGGTCGATCTCTGGCGCGGCATCATCCTCTGGGACATGCTGGGCAATGAGCAGACGCTCAGTGGCGTGCCGGTTCCACTTCCGATGAAGCAAATCAGAGCTTCTGATGCGTCAGGCCGAAGATTAGGCCATGCGAGGCAGTGGCGGAGCCAGCGCCCGGCCACCCTGGGCAGTTGCCCGGGCTCGCTGCGTACGCTGACGTTGTACGATGCGTTGCCACAACTGAAAAATTCATGTTTTAAAGGGCCGGTATTTTCCGGACACGGATTTCTTGCATGCCACAATACCCAAGTCAGCTTCGGCCACATGGAGGGCAATTGTGGCGGGAAGGAATGCCCTCACAACGGGGCTAATATCCAGGGTTGGAGATGGATCCACCATCTCAGTATGGGAGGATAAATGGATACCGGGCACGGTCTCCATGACACCGACTCTGAGGCCTGCAGGTACAACCATCGACCGGGTGTCGGACTTAATTGACAGTGATCTTTGGTCGTGGAAACATGAAGTGGTGAGAAACACCTTCACCGCCCAGGATGCCGCTGCCATCCTCAACATCCCGATCAGGCAAGGCGGGGGTGAAGATTTCTTCACATGGGCATTTGATAAATCGGGGAACTACACTGTTAAGACGGCGTACCGCGCTCTAGTGACTCAGACTGAGCTTTTGTCTCAAGAGGAAGGGGCGGCTACCGAAGCTTCAATGGATGACCAACAGCTGTGGAATCTCTGTGGAAATTGCCTGTTATTCCCAAAGTAAGAGTTTTTTGGTGGAGGGTGCTGCGTGGCATACTCCCAGATGAAGCTACACTTAATTACAGACATATTGCAGATGCTCGACAATGCAAAGTGTGCTGTTCCGTGGATGAGGATCTGAAGCATGCGCTAATTCACTGCCCACATGCTCAGGGCTTCTGGGAAGAGGCGTGGAATTGGCTAGGCCTTCGCCTGCCTCCCCTACACTCAAACACTTGGGCGCGAGATGTAACTTGTCACCCACAGTTTTCTTCAGACGATCGAGCCAAGATCACTACCATAATGTGGTCTATTTGGCATTCGAGGAACCGTATCAAACATGGCGACGAGGGGAGGGATCCCACAGCAACTATGAGATCTGTCAAGGAAGCAATCTCCCTCCTACAGCTGCCTCGGAAGGACGCTAGGATTCTTCCAGGTCATGGCTGGCGACCCCCGGAAGGCGGAATGATCAAGATCACAACCGATGGAGCCCTAAACTTTGATGAAGGGCGGGGTGGTGCTGGAGGAGTGGCTCGCTCCTTTACGGCCCTTTTGGGTTCATGGTGCAAACCATGCGTGGGGGTTTCGGACCCCTTAATGATGGAGTGCTTGTCCCTGCGAGATGGAGTCCGATTTGCTTGTCTTCGAGGATTCTCGCAAGTGACTATGGAAGTCGACTGCTTGGAGCTGGTGAAGCTCTGGCACACTCGCCACAATGCTCGGTCTGTTGTGGCTCCTTTACTTTTAGAAATAGGAGAGCTATGTACTTCTTTTACTTCTTTCGATATTCAGCATGTAAATCGGTCGGCGAACCTTCCGGCGCATCTATGTGCCAAGCGTGCTTGCACATTGAATGTTACGGAAAGCTGGCTCGATGATACCCCTAGCTTCTTGGTGACCAGCCTACTGGCTGACTGTCCCAAGAATGCGTTCATTTGAATAAAAGCTCTCTGATTCCCCGCAAAAAAAGTATACTTTATTTCCCGGGCAGAATTGTTTTGGCCCAAAACTTATGCACACTTTGGGCTTCTTGTGGCAATGGTCCTCGTGAGAACTAGGCCTAGCAAGACAGAAACGTCTGTTCGGCTGGTTCATGTCCAATTTTGTTGCGCTGATCGCAACACCTCCTCGAGTCCTCGTTCCTTCCTTTCTTTCTCACGTATCGCCAACCGCCAGGACCTCGTATCCAGGAGATAGACTGGCGGCGAGCAGAGGCTGGCCGCGCGCCGGCAGAGCCGATCCATCCCCAAGAAGGCAGAAACCGATGCATCTTAACTACTCGGCTCCTCCATTGTGACTAGCTAAAATTGCTAACTGATCTATTCATGTGGGGATTAATCGACATACTTATGGCTTAAATTTGAGATCAAAGTATGGGGAATTATCTAGGGATGATCGTGACTTCATGAAATTAGTTTTGCTTTAGGTATTTGTTCTAGATGTTTGCTTTATAATATAAAGCGGGGGAAATCCTTTTTCGTCAGTTATTTGTTCTACATAGTTGAATGTTTACTTCAAAATTCTAAAATATACTCACAAATGACAACACTTAATTTTCATGTATTACAAATCCATTTCTTAATCTTCAAGGACGTTTCGATTATAAATTGGTATCTATAATTTTTTCTGTAACATGGCAAATTTGATTCGATGAATGGCTCGGTTCTATGACTTTTATTGCCAAGTCTCAATGTTATTGTGGCCTATCTACTAAATTTTGCTATATTATATGTTAGTTCACTTTAAAATTACATTTGTATGACTACCATATATTTGCATTTTTACATCATCGTTAATGTGGATTTTTGGTTTGAATGTTTGAGGATATTTTGTATGTTGCATATATGAATACCTGATTTCGATTTCTAGATTAGTCACTTAGACTTAAACTCGCCCAGGCTTCACAAAAGTTCTGGCTCCGCCACTAATGCGAGGTATACCCGTGGCGTTTCTTGCATCAATGGCCGCCTCAGGTTTGTAGAGCTGCAATTTGAAGTCGTTCACCTTCATGGTTTGTATGATGAAGAAACCGGGTGGCCGATCTCCGAAATGAAAAGCTGGACGATCACCACATGGAGCAATGGAGGTATGAGTGAACTTTATAGTGATTGGGACGAGGACTGCGCACTCCGAGCTTCCGAAATTGCTGTGGGCGACGACACCAAATCTGAGCTCTCACTTCTGCTACAAGACGGCTGCGATGATCATGCGGATGCGGAGCAGCGAGGCTTGCAGAACCTCTTTGTGTCTGACCCACATTTTGGCATGAATGACAGCGATGTCGATGGTGGTACTATTTACCTGACTGCCAGGGTGAGATTCTTGCACCCGAAGTCATGGATTCTCGCTATTGATATCAAGAACCACAGGCTGCAAAGTGTGGCTATGTCTGCTCCTCTACCTAAAGGATTGCCATGTGTAGATTCAAACTATTGCACTTGCATTATCTCCAAATGTACCAATTAACACTACAGCAGGTAACTGTACTACTTTACTCTATACCAGCACACATCTGCTTCTCTGATGCTTACATTGCTTAAGAGTACTGATTAAGGCACTTAGTTTTTGCGTGCTTCAGTCTGTGCTAAGATACTACATGCATAATAAACTGATCACAAATGTACTAGTACTTTCAATCAAGAGAATGAAGTATGTACTTCAAAGTGCATATTAATTAGTACATACCACTGTTCCTGTAGCATATACTTATTTTCTCCAGCCCTACCGTTTTTGTTGAAAATGAAGTATATACTTCAATGTGCATAGCAGTATGTATATACACTTTTTTTTAATCTTGTAAAAGTGGTATATGCTTCATGAGCACAATAGTATATCACTAGAATGTGTATGCTTCTTTTTAGACGTATATACCAATTATTTCTATAATATGTACTCCCACTGTAAACTAATATAAGAGCGTTTAGATTACTAAAATAGTGATCTAAACAACCATTATCTCATACATTTTTTGTGGTTTTTCTTGAAGGAAAAAAGTATACACTACAATGTGCTCAGTAGTATATACTAGAAGGCTTGAGCGCGCTTTGCCACGCCGTTGGTGTTGTTGAGATTCTTAAAAAATGTTTTAAAATATAAGGTGTATTATTTTTTAAAAATCCAACCTTTTAAGTTTGATCAAATTATTAAGAAATAAATCAAAATTCGTAATATCAAATTGGTGTTATTAGAATCATGAAATGAATTTTCATAATTTTTTGGCTTAATATTGAGAATGTCGATATTTTTGGCTCTAAACTTGGTCAAAGTTAAAGAAATCTGACTTTCCAAAAAACCACTACCCCTTATATTTTGGGACTGGTGGAATATTTAGTTTGGCGGATGGGGGAGACGATGGAGTGTGTTTTATGTGTATTTATAATTTGGTTATTTGGCAAGCCTTTCATGGTGTGATTCTATGTTATGCGCTAATCAACTCATCTTTTGTTGGTAAGGTAAATTTCTACGTTAGTGGCTACATGTACTATATTGGTGCTATAGTATCATGACATGGTGGCGCTTTTTTTTCATAGGTGGTAAGAGGGTGCATGGGTTCATATGTTTTTCTAGACGGTTGGTGTTGATTGATTTGAAAATTGTTGGTCTGATCAAAACTGTAAACCAAATTCAAAATTATATATCTTAATCGAATAAAAGAGCTTCAAAATTAGGAAATATGACGAGTTAAAATAATTAAATGAGAGTGCTCCTTGAGAAATTATTGATCCGATCGAAATCAGGTGACCAAGTTTTAAACTGGAGACCTCAATTAATTGTGAGGACTTAAAAATTGGGAAGCATAATGTATAGTATAAAAGAATTGAACGAGAGCTTTGAGAAATTGTTGACGGGTGATCCAATTCCAATTGAACATATTAATTGATTGTGAGACTTTTTACCCCTAGGGAGCTTCGTGATATAGTAGATATATACCACTTAGTATTTCTTAATCTCGAGTGGCATCTTGTCTTAACGGGGTGTATAGTACTTACAGCTTCCCAAGAAGTATGTGGTACCCTTTTTTTATGGAAAATATTCTGCTTGTAATGAAGAGAAGTGTATCCTTCTTAGGATCTTCGTTCAGAATCAAGTGTCGGTGCATGATAATCCAAAGGGAGCTATATTATGCAGTCATGGTTAAGTTTCAGAGCATGGTGATTACTGATTACTACCTCCGTTCTGGTTCATTGGTCCCCTTAGCATTTTCGTGTCAAACTTTGACCATAGGTTTAACTAAAATAATAATAATGCATGTCATAAAAATAATATCACTGGTCCAATGCACGTTCAAATATGAATCCAATGATATAATTTTTTATGACATGCATTATTATTTTCTTAATTAAATCTATGGTCAAAGTTTAACACAAAATACTAAAGGGACCAATAAATCAGGACGGAGGTAGTAGTAGAAAGATAATGTACTGTAAGGCCAAGTGTCCTCCCAGAAATGTGTGGTACAACCTTCTCCCACATTAAAAGCACCTCCGTTACTGAGAATTAACAGTGTCTCATATAATTTCTACACTATTTCCTTAACCAAAGAAAAACATTATCACAAATCTTCGTAGAAAAATCTAACGGTGTATGAGTTAGATGAGACATAGTTATTTCCCATCTACACGAGAACACAACTTTAGTTTGCATCTAGGCTTACTAGAAGGGAGAGTCATACATCTGTGCTGTTACTTGAGATAGTCTTAGAGTGAAGATATTTGTTACGCAATAACCGAATCCACACTCCATTTTCCTCCTAAGAAAAAATGTACAACCACTTATTAAAAAGACATTTGTTCTTAATGTCAAGGTCTTCAATGCCTACTGCCCCTTGCTCTTTAGGCCGACATAGAATGTCTCACCTTGCCCTTTGATATTTAAACTTATATTCATCATCCTACCAGAAAATCCAGAGTGGTAAAAAACAAGTATCTTCTCCGCACCTATTATAGCACTTCAAAAACGAGAGCATTACAATAGGAAGTCTACTGAACAAGAATTTACTACGATACACCAATCATCGTTAGGGCATCTCCAACACCGGGGCTTAAACCTTCCGTATTCGTTTGGATCACGTTGTCTGGACCGCGGAAGCCATCCAACGTGATCGTGTATTGGTCTGCGCCGCAATCTGGGCGTACTTTCTTTTGCAAACGAGAGAAACATGGCGGGGCTTTGCGGGAGTCTGAACCGCTCCCACGCCCGCTTCTAGCCAAGTTGGCCCACCCAAACCCCTCCTCCCTCGCTCGCGCGCGTTCTCGCCCGGCGCCAGCTGCTCGGATTCGTGCCAGCTAGAGAGCGCGTCGCTGCACATTGAAGACAGCTTAGGGCGGACGCGGCCACTCACTGCCTCCGCCATTGAAGCGACGCACCGGCCGAGGGCGCCGCCGCGGCGCGTCTCTGTGTCCGCGCATGTCCAATGCCGAAGACGCGTGACTGGACGGGATGTGACGAAATGCCCGTTCAATGCCTCGTCCGTCCGTATGGCGCCATTAAGCAGGCTCGTCGGCCGAGAAATACACTCTGACGCCGTGCATTTACGCACCCGGATCCCTGACCTCATCGGAATCCGCTATTTAAAGGCGACCACACTTGACTAACTCCACTCACAACACAAGCGGCTCTCATCCTCCTCCCTTGCACTGCATCCGTCATGATTTCACGCGGCCAAACTCTATGAGGAAGCCTTTCCACTAAAATAAAGCATGCATTGGCCGCCATTGATGCAACTTGTGAAAAAAGAAAATGAGGGCTTAGATGAGAACTTTTTTAGCTCTTTAGTCTATAATAATCCAGTCTATCTTAAGCCCGGACATCAAAGACAGAATCAATTCCATATTAGCCGCATTTGTCCATACCGTGTTTCATGGAAATGATATGCGGTTAGCATGTGTAGACTGGATGATGGGTCGTGGAAATGAATATTTGCTTATATTTGTAACCCTATTATAATGGAATAAAACTCTTTTTCACTGGGAAAAAAAAAACGTGAGTTGCAGTGGGGATTCGATTAGGAAGGCGCTTTCGGAAAGTATGCACCTAATAAAGAAGAAAAGCTCGAATTTCTTTCTGCAAGCAGGCAAAAGCTTAATTATGTGCCACGCATTCGTGAGCCTCATCCATATCCATATGTGCAGCTTTGCTGTTTAGGAAACGATCGATTCACCCGTCATTGGTGAGACTTGACAGAGCATTGGACAAGAGGCACAGGGCTGTCGGCGAAATGGCGAGCCGGTGAGGTAACCGTAAGGACGCTTCTATATGTGGACCAGATGCGGTAAGTGCGGCCGCCATTGAGCCGCTGGATTGGATCGCGAGAAATGCCAGATTCGGATCTGGGATCCGGGGGTCCTTCTATTTTCGCTTTTTCAGTGGGGTCTGAGGAGGCAAGGCAGCAGAGCTCACACGTGCCACCCAGTCGGACGAGGGATGACACGGATCGGCGTCACGCGCGCATTCCTGCACCGACGACGCGCCTGCCTCTGCTTGCTATTGCTAGCGCCAACCATTGCTAGAGCATTTACACCCGGACTAGTAAATCTGGGCTCTCGAACACCCGTAAACGCGTCTGAGCACGTCCACGGGTGTATCCGAACGGACCCTCATATTTTCGTCCTGGTATTCAATTTTTAAATTCATGTAAATACATGCACGTCTTATACAAGTCTATGTCGCACGTAAATAGCACATGTTGGTACAAAACATAGATAGCATTTACACAAAGTTTATTTTAAGTGCCAAACTCAAGCATTGTCTTCTTGTTGTTATTGTGAGTCCACATGTGCTCCACAAGATCATTGAGTAGTTGCGCGTGCACCTGCTAATCTCGAAGACTCTGATGCATCTGCAGAAAGTTCATCAGCTGAGCCGCATCTTGATCTTCCGGGATTTCAACTTATTCTCTAGGCGCTTCGAAATCATGGGTTTGGGCTACACTATCACCCTCATCCTCGACAATCATATTGTGCAGAATAACACAAGATGCCATCAGCTGCTACAAAGTTTCTGATTCTTACATCATTGCAGTGCTCCGCACAATTCCCCAACAAGCTTTAAGCACATCAAATGTCCTCTCCACATCCTTCCTAACCGCTTTATGCGTTGTTAGTGGCTCTGTTTATGGCCACATGGCTCGGATATGATTTTCACAAACGCCGCCCACTGAGGATAAATATCATCGGCAAGATAGTACCCCATGTTGTAGTCTCGGGCGTTGGCGGTGTAGTTGCATGGCGGTGATTCCCCATTGCAAAGTCTCCTGAACGCCGGAGATCGTTGAAGCACGTTGATGTCGTTTTGAGAACTCGACATTCCAAAAAAAGCATGCCAAATCCATAAGTCATGTGATGTCACTGCCTCTCTTGTGTGACCTTGATACATTCCCCGCAGACTTTTGGGACAGTTCTTCCGTTGCCAATGCATGCAATCAATTGATCTGAGCATTCCTGGAAACCCCCTTGCCTCTCCAATAGCCAACAACTTCTCCGTGTCCTGCGAATTTGGTTCTCTGAGATACTCGGGTCCAAACACCTCCATCACGACGCAGGCAAACTTGACAATAGTCTTTAGTCACGTGCTCTCCCCCATCCTGCCATCTCACCAACGACATCTACAGCAGTACCAAGTGCAAGCATCCTCAGAGCGGCCGTGCACTTCTGCTTGGCCGAGAAAGAGAGTTGGCCGCAGCAATCCTTATGAGTTTGAAGTAGTCGTCGTGTGCCTCCACTCCCTCCACAATGCGCAAAAACAATGGTTTCCGCATGCGAAAACGGCGACGAAACCATGGATCATTCGGTAAAGTAAGTTTGGGAACAAAGTAGTCCTTGTGCAGTAGTTTTGCTCCGGACATCCTGTCCCGGTTGATCCCTCTTCTCCCTTTGATTGAGCCCTTGAAGTTGAGAATATGCTTCACTTGCCAGTCTATTTCCTCTTGTACGCTCATGAGGATAATCATGTCTACTTCTTCGTCTGAATCCGACGAATCGAAGAACCCATCTTGAATAATTTGGTCAAGCTCCGTCGGTCCATACCCCTCATCCGATGAAGCATCGAAATCCATCATTTTACATAAAAAAATCACAAAAAATCCAGTCAAACAATGTGTCGAACACATCAAGTGCAAGGGCGGAGCCGGAGAATTGTCGGACGTACCACAGTGGCGTCCGAGAGGGCAACGACGTCCCCGTGGCGAGGACTTTTCCGGAGCTGGCAGCGGAGAGCCTGGGAATGGCTGCGGAGCGGGCGCGGCGATGGAGCGCAAGATGGACGACGCGAAGGAGGAAGAAGAGAGGAGATAGCAAATGGATCCAACCGGTCTTTGGAATGGATTTGGTGCAATTTGGGGTGGGGTCCGGCTGTCGGATCCAACGTGGCGGGCATGCCCCGGTGCGCCCAGGCGTCCCCTTATCCGCACCATATTTGGGCAGGATATGGGGGGCGCCGGTTGGTCCGGGCGTTTGAGGCCCTTTTATGGAGCCTGTCTGGGTCAAAAAATCATGACCAGACAGTGTCCGGGCGGCCCGCCCGGGCGTATGAAACTGGTTTGGAGCGTCCGACTGTAGATGCTCTTAGGGCATCTCCAAAACCAACACGCAAACCTCCCGTATTAGTCCGGATCACTGTTCGAACCGCAAAAAGCATCCAACGTGGTCATGTAGCGGTCCGCGGCGTGCTTCAGACGCGTTTTCTCCCGCAAACCGAAGACAAACATGGGGAGGTTTGCGGGAGTCCGGACTGCTATTATGCCCGCTTCTGACCGCCCTGGCCCACCAAAAATGCCTTCCCCTCCCACGCGCGCTTCCCGTCCGTTGCCAGTTGCCCGCATTCATGTCGCTTAGAGCGTGCTGCTTCACATTAAAGGCGACTCAGGGTGGACGTCACCTCTCATTGCCTACTGCACGCCATTGAACAGCGCGCCGACCAAGGGCGCCGCCTGCTACACGCCCGGCTGAACACGTACGCATCCTTGCTGAATTCAAATGCCTCCATTAAACCCATGTGGAAGACGAAAAAACTACTCTGACCACACGTCCGTTCATGAGCGTGTCGGCATTAAATCAACGCAACACCGGGCAAGGTCCTCTCGTCCGCCCTCTATTTAAATGAGGCCAGACGCTGGGCAAGAATCGCACCACCCTGCCGCTCCCCATATCATCCTTCCAGCATTTTCTCCACTCTTCCGATGACATCCGACGAGCAGGAAGAGCAGTTCTCCGGCATAAAAGTCGGCTCGATGACCCACCGAGCCCGGTGGATACGAGCGAGGCAGCTCGGCTGCTCCATCTCCCTTGCCTAGCCCGACGGAGCAAGTTGCCGCCCAAGCCGGCGCGTGGTTCGGCTACTCGCCTCTCCAAGCCAGCGCGTGGTTCGGCTACTCGCCTCTCCAAGCCAGCTCGCGGAGAAGTGGCTAATTTCTCCATGCAGGCACGAAGGGGAGCATGGCGGCATGGGCACCATCGACGACGACGCGTCGTACCGCGCCTCCAGTGCATGCAACCGTGCCATCCGTCGTCAACGCGCGTAGCCGCGCCAAGCAGGCAGAGAAAGAAGCTAGTTGCGCGGATGTCGACTAGGTTGCAGCCAGTACGTCCACCGTCATCATCGAGGAGAAGTAGAACACGGGAGGCCGCCGCCGCCTGAGTCCTAGGAAGGCCACCGTCGTGACCTATCTGGTTCTTCTTTATCTCGGACCATCCTGGGCACCCGTCAGAACTCCACGGAAGCACCCTTCTCCTCCGGCTGAATCATCCTCTTTGCCACTACGATGAGCGGCGTAGCCGGATATAGGGAAGATACGGGGAAAGAATATGCTTCCGGGACTCCCGGCAGTCCGGTTAGCGGGCTGCCGGACATGGGAAAGACAAACGGATCGGTTGCGGCTGGCCATGGGCTAGTGTAGTGTATCCGTGTGGTGGGAGTGGGGGTCCGTGCGACCGTACGTGCACATAGTTTTACCTTTTTACTTGAAAATATGTTCAAAATGTAACCGTTTTCATCCGATTTGTATGAACTACGTCATGATATGAAATCCGGGCTTGTTTGCATGAATTTCATTCGGTTTGTTGAAAATGAATTTGAAATGTATGCGGCTACAATTGAACGGTGGCCTTCCACATCAGTGTATGCGGAGTGGTCCTCTGTGGGAGGAAATTTACAGGTCGTTAGAGATGCCCCGCTCAGTTGCTCACAAACCTTCTTGGTGCAGCCCATGCTTTCACCTCACCAGAGCCCAACAACCATGCATTGGCACTGCAAGCAGCAGCACAACGCAAATAAGCGCACGGGGTGGTTGGAAAGCTTGGGACAGACAGTACGTGACCTCCAGCTCGGCTTCCACCGTGCTTCCCACCGGCAGCATAACGCCGTGCTCCTGCAGCTGCGACCTGAAAGAGACGGAAGACCGGTCAGAGATCTGCAGCCGACGACGCGGAGGTAGCAGTAGCACACTGTCATATCCCTCTTGCCTCCCACCGTCTTCCTCCGTGCTTCCCACCGGTACGCACAAGTCAAGCCACACCACCACCCGCTAGCTTCTCAGCATTGCAGCAGAGCAACCGAGGCTCCCTCCCGCTGCTTAAATAGGCCACTCGTCAATCCTACGCCAGTCCATTCGATTCGCGCGCGTGATCCAAGAAGAACACAAGCCAACGGGCACACGCACAGATACGGCGGACGGTGAAGCATAAGGTCAGCACACCTGGCCAGGGAGGCCTTGCTAGCTTTTGCTCTCCACCTAGCTTCTTCTGCCCGCTTGGCTCTTCTCCCTGGTCCTGGAACGCGCGCGGCTGGATCGGAAGGATGGCGGCAGCTCGGGAGGCGTCGAGGGCAGCTTCCCCCGTCGCTGCGGCCGCCGGAGTTCTCCTGGTCCTCGCCGTCCTCCTCACAGGTGAGTTCCTTCCGCCATTCTGCGTGCCAAATCCTGTAGTATAATCTTAGCTCTAGAGAGCTCCTGCGCGTCGTGCCAACTGCTGAAATAGCGCCTCCGTGCTCTGTTCTTGTCAAATGTATCGTCGGCCATCTTTTGCTCGATCCTTCTGAGTTGCGCGTCCATTATATGTCCAGGTGAGCTCTAACTGGTCGTGATTGTGTTAGGCAATCTAGAGCTCTAACTGCGAGCGACCCATTTCGTTGCTGGCTTCGTCATTGCTGATTGCGCGATTTTGCCTATATTCCTCTTTCTCCCCGTGTTCGAGGTTTCTTTTCAAATTTGCAGGAAATAAACTGGCCGGGTTGCCGTTTTGCAAGTCGTCACCGCCGACTTGTGATCAGTGGTGCCACTTGCTGCTATGTACTTATACTTCAGTAGTGGTTGCATTTGCTGGAATTGTCATTGATTATTTGGTAGGTGCATCTGCTGCTGAGATTAGTCATATCTAGGTGTTGGTGGTTTTGGCTACTACCCAGCTGAGCTGATGAGGCGACATGGCGGCCCTATCTTGGCGCTCCATGCCGCAAGTAATGCACCGCCCACTGTGGCTGCGGCGACAAAAAGTGTCAGCTTTAAATGATACGCTGAGATTTGTTATTCGACAAAATAAACAAAACGCATCAGCTTTCACTCATTCTTTACAAGCATATAGGAGTATGATATATTACCCCGCGTTGGCATTTCCATTGTTTTCTCTCCCAATTTCGCGCATCTGATCTGGTCCTGAGCTGTGCTTGCTTTCTCCATAAAGTTTCTCCGCAAAGGCAGCATTTTATCGTTTCTTATTATTCCGCAGTCTGCAGCTAATTAAATCTAGTATGCTCGCAACTTGGGCAAATGGTTCGCCACTTCTCCAGTAATGCACGTGGAATTTTGGAATAATCGGATTTTAATAATGTGGTAGTATTAGTTATTGGTAGGGTTCAGCCACACCACTTGACCATGTGGTCCAGTGAAATCTTGCTTCCATTGGATCGCGCACCCCCTCAATCTCCATCTGGATGTAACTGTATGCTTCCATTGGATCCACCTTCTGTGTTTTTTCTTAGAAAAATCCGCCTGTGAGTATCTATGGATTGCTTTTCTCCCCTCAAAGAAAAAATGGATTGCTTTTATTTTGTTCCGATCGCCTTGCACTGATGGCATGCGGTATGAGTTCGTGCTGGTCACACAAGCACGCTTGCAAACTGACACACTAATAAATCGCTATATTTTTATGCCAATTATCAAAAATAATGAAGAAAATGAATCAAATGAGTGGATTTCACATTCACAGCGGCGATAGTACCGATCACCGTGTAGAAATGACTGATTGGTGACACGGACCAACGATTAATTTTGCAGGGCAGGTGATTGTGGCGAATGCCCTGTCCATCGGCGTCAACTACGGGCAGATCGCCAACAACCTCCCTTCGCCGGGGCGGGTGTCGACGCTGCTCCGGTCGATCAAGATCAGCAAGGTGAAGCTCTACGACGCCGACCCGCACGTTCTGCGCGCCTTCCTCGGCACGGGCGTCGAGTTCGTGATCGGCATCGGCAACGAGCACGTCCCGGCGATGGTCAGCTCCACGGTGGCGCAGGCGTGGCTCCAGCAGCACGTGGTGCCGCACCTCCACGCCGGCGCGCGCATCACCTGCATCACCGTCGGCAACGAGGCGTTCAAGGGCAACGACACCGTCCTACAGGGCAGCCTCCTGCCCGCCATGCACTCGGTGCACCAGGCGCTCGGGGCGCTGGGCCTGCAGGGCCGCGTGAACGTCACCACCGCGCACTCGCTGGACATCATGGGCGTCTCCTACCCGCCCTCCGCCGGCGCGTTCGCTCCGGGCGCCGTGTCGCACCTGCAGCCGTTCCTCAAGTTCCTGTCGGCGACGAGGGCCCCGTTCCTCATCAACTGCTACCCGTTCTTCGCCTACAAGGACGACCCGGCGCGCGTGCCGCTGGACTACGTGCTCTTCCAGCCCAACGCCGGCGTCACCGACCCCAACACGGGGCTCAACTACGACAACATGCTGTACGCGCAGGTGGACGCCGTCTACTCGGCCATCAAGGCGCTGGGGCACACGGACGTGGACGTCAAGGTCTCCGAGACCGGGTGGCCGTCCAGGGGCGACCCCGACGAGGTGGGCGCCACGCCGCAGCACGCCGGGACGTACATCGGGAACCTGCTGAGGAGGATAGAGATGAAGCAGGGCACGCCGCTGCGGCCGGCGGTGCCCATCGACGTCTACGTGTTCGCGCTCTTCAACGAGAACCTCAAGCCCGGCCCGGCGTCGGAGCGGAACTACGGGCTCTTCTACCCCGACGGCACGCCGGTCTACAACGTCGGCCTGCGCGGCTACCTCCCGCCCATGGCGGATTCACAAGGAGCACGGCAGGTACGGCTTCTTGATTCACTTGCTCGATCAGCGCATGCATATGCATCTACATAGACCGTGGCTAACCAGCACCTGGGTTGTGTTTACGCAGGCGGTTCATGTGATCCTACTCACCGCCATCGCGACGGTCGCTTTTGCATTGTCATGACAGTATCCATCAACTACTGAGTTACTGACGGTGAAGGGTGAAGGGTGATGGCTGTGATTGAACAGAGCTGAGCCAAAGTGCATCAACTCCTTGAAAGAAGACAGTTGATGATCATTCTCTTGGGTTATGCATAAAAAAATCCCCCTCTTTTTTCTTTTTTGAGGGTAAATCCCCCTCTTTTTGAGGTGTAGAACTGATGTATTTTGGCAATGCCATTCATTGCCATCAGGATGTGCTCTGGTGGCCTTCAGAATTTGCAACTTGCTTCTTATTCACTTTAGATTAGCTCTAACCGAAGCTTGGACGTCATTTGTCTCCTCCATTAGTTAAGAAAAATGTGACATGTGTTTTGTCCTGCGAATGGAGAAACAATAGTGCAGACGTGATTTTCTTGAAACTATAAGATTTGTCTGCTCCGTCAGTTAAGAAAAATGTAACAAGGTTTCGACGAAAAGGAACAACAACAAAACAAGAGAGAAGTCCATATTACAACCCCAACTCTGGACTAACAAAACCGGCTACGACTCAACCCTTCTCTCCCCTGACCCTGGCTTTGACCCGTTGACCGTTGAGTCAACAGCCATGTCAGCGTTTAGGCAGTCCAGGCAGAAAACGAAATTCAATGCTATTCTTGATTTTGTCAAGTAAAAATGTCTGAAACTTTCCCAGAATGATCAATATATTTTTTATATTTAACAGAATGTTCTAAAAAAATTGATATTTTCATATTTGGGACAAATTTTGGGGCTGAAAATGTAATTGCATGTATAAATATGTTTGGTAGAAAACTCTGAAAGTTTCCTAGAATGATCAGCATACTATTGTCGTTTTAGAGAATTATTTCAATCTTTTTATGGTTACTTTTATCTTTTTGGCAAAATTTGACCAAAACAAAATGTAAGTTCAAGTTAATTTTAAACCTCTGGGCAAAACAATATGAAGCTTTCTTAGAATGATCGGTATAATAATGTTTATTTGTATAATTATCTAAAAAATTATGGATACTTTATTTTCTGCCCAAAATTTGACACCCAATGGGGCTGAAAAAGTAATTTCAGATTAAATTTAAATCTGTTTGGCAAAAAACACTGAAGTGCCTGTTGACTGGATGTTTAATGGGTCAAAATCAGGCCTACTCAGCGAAAACCAGGTTCAGTGGAGAGAATGGTTGATCTTGGCCAATTTGGATAGTTCAGGGTTGAATCTTAGCCGGTTTTAGAGTTCGGGGTGAACCTTAGACAAACCGAAGAGTTTAAGATTGTAATATGGACTTCTCTAAAAAAACAAAGGGAATTGCTCTGCAACATTGATATACACAAATGTTAGCTCCAGATCCTCAGATCCTAAAAAACAACAAAAGTTTATCTCCCGCGATTGCCCAATGCTTAGCCTTCCTCTTAATGTTTACAACTTGCACAACGAGCAAATAAATACAATTAGGGCACCTACGCTTCTTCAAACCGTCGGTGGTACACATCCTATTGTAAATGACTAACCATGTGAATAACTTGACCTTTGCACGAGGAATTCATGGAGGAAAGCGTGACCCTCAAAAATCTCCTCTATATGTTTGGATCATCCGATCCATACACTTTTAGACTTCCAATGCGGATAATAATTTTGTGCCGGACCGGTTTGGACGTCTAAAATCCGCCTAGTCGGCCCCAAATCAAGGGGAGCTCTAGGGGGTTCTAAACGTCCGTGAAGTCATACTCCAACATCCTGGTCCGAACCAAAAATCCACCCGGCTCATTGCTCAGCCTACCCACTTTGGTGCCCGGCGGGCGTGGTGCCCGACAAGCCTACCATCCTAGCCTTCAACCTGTTTTTTCTTCTCATTCTTTTCGTGTTGCAGCGGGACATCGATCATCGAGGCCCTGGTGTCGGTTAGGCCGACCTACGGCAGCCCAAAGCCGCAGTTAAGCACGCCCTGATGGAGTCCCTCCAAGGCGTGTGAGGTTTCTGGTTTTCCAGAGACATCGTCGGCGTACCACGCTTGACGACAGGGACACACGGGTGACAAGTTTGTATGTGAACACATCCATGCATCCGCGTTCTTCCTTCCTCCTTGCAGACCCCACAGCACAACCCTCATTTCTTATTTCTCTCCGAGACACTCGTCTGCCTAGATCTGGCGGCAACAGAACATTTGGTTCCCGAACCGAGAGGAACGAATGTTAAATTCAGCCTTTTATGTTTCTTAACAGATGATCAATTACTCTGTTGATAGTTGTTACATGTGACAAATTTTAGGTGTGGTCCTTCTATGTTATCACACCATAAACATAATCTGCAAATTTTGAAGCAACCAAACCATACGTAGCTATGGAATATTGTACCACTAAGGCCGCGCTTGGATGTGGTGTAATTTATTACGGAGGTGTATAAAACATATTAGTCCATTATTCACTTTTTAGAGATATACAAGTATGTGAATGAAAGAACGTCTGCCTTTTCCTAACAGAAAAAAAACTCAACACTGCAGCATATACAAGTGAGTGCCACATAAATAAACAAATGAAGTCATGTAGATGTATGTAGACCGGAGTCGTCAGTAGTCACCTCTTGGTAGAAACATATGTGCGCCAGCTAGTATTTGGTCTTTTAAGCAAAACTCCGATACAAAATATATTTAATTAAGCTGTTTTCTTTCTAGAGCAAACAATGTACATCGGATCTGTTTGTCCTGGATTGGGAGATATATCAACAGCCTATAAAAACAGAAAAGGATCTGCATCAAGGGGCTTGATTTGAACACATAAAGGCGGAGATTGTTACAACCATGTACCTAGTACTAGTATGTACAGGTACATGCAAATGCAAAATTTAGGAGGCCATTGAACCGTTGCTAGGAACAGTGGCGGAGCTATGTGTGTTCCTGGGGTGCTGTGGCCCCCCCAGCCTAAGCAAAAAGTGTGAAGGGATTTTTTTTTTAAAGGGTTTAGATGAGTATAAATTTAGTATTTGCCCCCCTCAGGTCCGCCAGTTTTATCATTTGCCCCTCCTAGACTTTCTTCCTAGCTCCGCCAGTGGCTAGGAACACCATGTCGTGGCGTAATTATTAGACAGATGGCATACCTCAGGGGGCTCAAACCCTCCAGCATAATGGAAGTATGCACCAACTATCCAAGCATGGTCAGCATCACCAGTTGATGTCCAAATGGATATAGCTTTTGTCCAAAAGCAGCGATTTGAAAAGCTATATCCAGAGTTAAATCGTGTTTAGAACTAATTACAGAAACAAAAACTGATATTCAAAAAAATGTTCTTACAAAATGGACATGCTAGTTCTTACCTCATGATAGCTAACCCAGATGGTTTAAGTATTCGTCTCATCTCCTTAAAAACATCCATTGGTTTTGTCAAGTAGTCTACACTAACCTAGAAGAAAAAAAAGGAAATTTAATATCATGCCGTAAATGCAACTAGAGATAGAGGCCTAGAAGTACAATTAGTAATATGTGGTATGGCCTACAAAAGATGGACCCTATTGTTCAGCAGGACTGAATTCATCATAAGAACACCATACCACGTTGGTTATAACATCAAAGGTGTTATCGTCGAAAGGAAGCTTCGGGTTCAGATTGAGGTCTTGCACAACATACTCTGTCAAAACCTATTATCACCAGCAAACAACCAAGACAGTTGCCAAAAAGATTTAGGGTTGGCGTATCAGCCAAAAAGAAATAGCAAGTGGCAAGACGTGTTAATAGTACAAAGAGCCATTTCTAGTAGAGTAAATGTACAGTATCATGTTTAGAATTACTTGCCATGGCCCCAATGGAGAGCCCTCAACTAGACTCAATAGTTAATGAATACATATATTCCAAAACACACATTTCACAACCGTAAAACCAAAGTTGTATTTGAAAGAAATGAAGTTACTATATCGTATCGAGTTACTATACTTCAGTTATAGACAGAGACTAATTGCCATGTATTCCAAAACTGCCTATCATAACTTTTATCTTATCACCACCAGAAAAATGTTTCTTTTTCAGAACAGTTATTTCTTCTGTAGCAACATAGATACATATTTGAGTTCTCATAAGTCATATGACTACTACCTCACAGAACATCAGGAGAATCAGAATGTAGCATAACTCACCAACTGAGTCAACTGTTGCTCAATCCAAAATAAAATAAAAATCAAGACCATGTACTTCAATCCATAATGCAGGGTTTCTATAAGATTATAACTGAAAAGGAGAATAGCAGACCAAATGTACAAAATCACACTAGTTCAGTAAGGAAGCAATACCGGATTCTTTTTCAGCTCGTCTTCATTCATACCCATCCCTACGATCTTCTCTTGTTGGTATCCAGCTGGATAATGGCTCACCTACATAAGGTGGAAACCAGTAAGCCACCTCACAAGACGACGTTTAGATGAACGTGGATACTTGCGAACTCCAAAATTCCTACCCAGCTACTGCACATGTCCAGGATGGCCACGCCTGGAGTGTTGCTTGGAGGAAGAACTTGGGAGTAGTACTTTGTGAGCGCTCTGATTGCTGGGTCGTCAATGTGCGTGACAAAACGGGGAGCCGAATAGAACACAGTATCTGATGACCTGCCAAGTAACAAGAACGAACCATACATCATCGGGGTATCAGGTCATACAAATAGATACAAGAATCATAAGCCACTGGCTATCCCGAATCCTGAAAATTTTGCACGCGCACTGCGTGGTGAGTGTGCTCCGAGCTACTTACTCGTCGAAGCGGCTGAAGTCGTCGGGCTTGAAAGGGAACTCGTCCGGCCACTCCACATTCTTCAAAATCTGCAAAGCACGACGGACAATTCGCACAGCTCAAAGACATGCCGGTGCCCCGCCGCGCGCACGGCGCACCAGGAGTCTAGGACCCTAGGAGGGAGCAAAGAAAGTCTGGCCTGTGCCGCATACGAACCTCTTCGACCGGGGAGATCCCCTGCCTTGGCCGCGCCGCGGCCACGAACGAGCGGGACGGGGTACCACCGGAGGCCATGCGGGCAAGCTGGTCGACGAAAGCGGCGCCGAGGCCGAGGAAGACGCGCCGCGCTGCCTGCGGTGGCACCGGAGCGCGGCGGGCACGAGTGACGGCGGCGGCGCGTGCGCGAAGCGTCCTAGCGCGGGACCTTCTCAGAGCGACGAGGAGGAGGTCGGGGCGTGGCGCGATGGTGGCCATGGACGTGGAGACGGGCAGACGGCGGCGGTTAGGAGGGGGCCGCAACGCGGTGCCGCCATGTACTCTGTGTTATGCTGCTGGTGCGCCCAAGAGAGGCGTCGTGGCGCCACGCGCGTCGCAGAGATGTCTCTGCCCGTGGAATGGATTGGGGTTGGTTTGGCTCGTTCGTTGGCTGCTGTGGAGGTCTGCCGTGTGGGTCTGTCACTCTGTCAGCTCCCACGAGTGTAAAAGCAGGCTGTTCTGATCCGGAGTTCTTTCTAAAAAAATCTGATTTTTTTGTGTAAAGCATTGACAAAATGTTTGCGAGCTTGCAAAATTTCATCACCAGATGACATTCATGGAAAACGTGGCAAAAAAGAATAATCGATGCTCCAAAATGTTATTTTCAAACGCATTTTCAAGCATCGATATTGTTTTTTCACATTTTCCACTAATATCATTTCTTGATGAAATTTTGGCTATCAAAACATTTGTCAGTGTTGCACACAAAAAATCAGAATTTCTGACTTTTTTTAAAACTTTTTTTATTTTACTGTTCACCCGAGCTCACATGGGCTTGGGATTAGAACAACACTTTTGACTGCAAATGTGTGATTTCAGCTCGATTCTCTCTTAAGGCGACACAACAATTATTTAGTTAGTCAGTCGCACACTAATAGAAGTAAGGCTTCCAACACAACACCTCTACTACATACCAGTAGCACTCCTTATGTCACACAAGGGTGTGGATCTTCGAAAGTAGAGAGGAATTGGAGGACTTGGGGAGGAAGATGAAGTAAGAGGTCCGGAGTTGGACGAGTCAGTTTGATACAGTATAATTCATTCATTCCGTTACACAAACATGAACGGCTCTATTATTTTTGGAAATGGCGGGATTGCTATATTCATTAAAAAGAAAAGAGTTGCTCGGTTAATTAGGGAAAACCAGATTGTCCAATTAATTATGAAAAAACCGGACAGAAAACCATCTGTTGGTAATAAAACCGGCGGATCTCGGGTAGGGGGCCCTGAGCTGCGGATCTCGGATCATTGGGTAACAGGAGACGATGTTTACCCAGGTTAGGGCCCTCTCGAGGAGGTAAAACCCTACGTCCTGCTTTGATTGTATTGGTGATGATGTATCAAATACAGGCTTGATATACCTGGAGATCGTATGTTGTGTTCTAACCCTAAGGTGAGTAATTGTGATCGTGTCTCTACGGACTAAACCCCTCAGCTTGTATAGGTACCGGTGGTATCTAGGGTTACACATGGTCGGTTGCCAACTAGGGAAACACATGCCGACAGCTGGAGCAATCCTTAGGGTACACGTCAAGTCTTCCGCAGAGTCCATCTTAGTCATGCTGGGGTTTGAGGCTTCCGGAGTCCTTCCTTATAAGACATGTGGGCCATAAGTTTGGCCCATGGACTGTGGGCCAACTAGGTTGGTACCCCTTAGTCCAGGACACCATCTATAGCACCTGAACTTCTTCGAAGCCGGAGTCTTCCTCGGCCCCATGTCTTCAGCTTGACAGGCAAGTTCCCCCCTCTGGGTGGCTATTATGCAAACCCGAGGTTTTTATTCAAGGCAATTACCGAGCTCCCCCTCTAACGGGATTGCCCACCGTCCATATGTTTCAAGAGTCATATTTCGACATCCGAAGTCTTTAGATAACTTAGCCTCGAACGCCTGCTACATAGGCATGAATAGTGCTTATGGCCTGACAACTTTACCGAAGCATCGCCACCTACACCAAAACTAGCCAATTACTGTTACTCGAATCGCGGCCTGAGGCGATTCTCTTATTGGAACGTCCAATCAAAGCAGAGATCGTGCTCCGTACTTCCGTGGATATCATCAAAGATTTGTTTCACCCCATACGTGCATAACAACACCAAGGGTTGGAACGTGTCGATTAATCCACGTGGTAAAAGGGACCTTTGGTATTTCACATACCTATAAAGACAAGGGGCACCAATACCACTTTCTCCACGCTTCCATCCCTTCGCCATCACACACAGCCTCTAGAGCTCTAGTGATCCACATCCACTCCGAAAGTTTTCACAATCTTCGTCCAGCACTTCGCAGCTCTCCTTCAATGATGTTTGATGCCAACCTGAAGGGCCAGTGGGCGGCTCTCAAACGTCATGGAGGGCGTCATCCAGGAGCTCCGGACCGCGAGGTACATCCCCACCGCTGCCACCTGTCGGGCCCTGGAGCCCAACCAGCGAATCCCTACTTCCAAGCCAGGGAGAGGGTAATCTTTCTTCCGCACCTCGTCTAAGGTCAGGGGTTCCCCATGCACCTCTTAGTGCGCAGGGTGCTTTTCTACTACGGGCTAGATTTACACCATCTAGTCCTGAATCCCATCCTTCACCTCGTGGCATTCATCACCGTCTTCGAGGCTTTTCTCCGCGTCGAGCCGCACTTCGGCTTATGGCTGAAGACTTTTGGCATAAAGCCGATGAGGAGCGGCGCCCAACTTGCGAAATACGGTGGAGCCATGATCAACAAGCTCCAGAAGGTAACTTGGCTGGAAGGCACCTTCGTGTAGATGATCAAATAGTGGGAGCAGGAGTGCTTTTATATCACTGAGTCGCTCGCCGAAGACCAGGCAGGGATCCCAGCGTTCTCGACCGGTCCTCCAAGGAGGCTCGTCTCGTGGATGAGGAAGGGCTTGGATTGGGGCAACCTGGAGGAGGTGTCGATGTTGCAGAAGAAGATCAAGTCCATGAAGGACAAGGATGTCAAGCTGGTAGACGTGATTTATGTCATGATCCAGCATCGTATTCCCCCTCTCCAACTTCAAGCGAGCCCGATGTGGCTCTACACGGCCGAGGACGTGCCAACAGTGCGACACTTCTTCCGCACTGACCTGGTCGGGATGTGGACAATGCTCTTCAAGCCGTCCAAGAACAAGTTTCTCGAAGAAGGGGAGGACTGTGGCCTCGATGCCAAGCATGACACTCACGAGGTAACCGTCGTCCCTGATTTATATTTTTCTTTTACTTTCTGCCAAACTCCTTCATTAAAATGACAAAGCCTGCCTTTTCCTTCCCAGAAATGGATCCTCCTGGCACTTAAGATAAAGTACCTGGCTTTGCTGCCCGAGGAGGCCCGGTCTCCTCAACTCGAGGCACTCTTGGCCGAGGAACCGTACGTGGTCCCAGTCAAGCAGAAGAGGCAGCCAAAGAGGAGAGTGGTCTGCGCATCCAAGATCCCTCGGAGGCCAGATCCAAAGACACCCATGCCTCCTCCATCTCCGAGAAGGGAGAGGATAAGGAGGAGGAGGAAGTGGACAAGGGGGGATGAGTGATTTCCCCAAAAAGGAAAAGGACGGCGTCCAAAGATGCCGAGGAGGATGAACATCCTCGGGGCCACAGAAATCTACGGAAAGCCTCCGCCGACCAACCCAACCTGTGGTCCACACCCGCCAAGGTCACGCTCTCTGATTCTTCAAAGGACGACCTCCTGCAGCAGTGCAGGACAAAGCCCGGCGCCTAGGAGGTATTTTCAACCGAGTATGCTTAACGCCTTTTCATGTACATACCTTCTGATACATGATACATCACTTATTTTCAAAGCCCATAGCGCGCCTTCATCGACGATCAATCTTCGGAGAATGAGCTTCCTCCAGCCGAGATGGAGGAGAGAGGGACCGCCGAGCATGCCCCGACCTTGAGGAGGAGACGAAGGATACAATGTTTACCTAGGTTCGGGCCCTCTTGAGGAGGTAAACCCTACGTCATGCTTTGATTGTATTGATGATGATGTAACAAGTACATGCTTGATCTACCTCAAGGTCGTATGTTGTGTTCTAACCCTAAGGTGAGTAATTCGGATCGTGTCTCTACTGACCAAACCCCTTAGGTTATATAGGTACTGGGGGTATCTAGGGTTACACGTGGTCGGTTTCCAACTAGGTAAACACATGCTGACAGCTGGAGCAGTCCTTTGGGTACACGTCAAGTCTTCAACAGAGTCCATCTTAGTCACGTGGGGTTTTGAGGCTTCCGGAGTCCTTCCTAATGAGATTGGTGGGCCAAATGCTCGGCCCATGGACTGTGGACCAACTAGGTTGGTACCCCTTAGTCCAACACACCATCACAACCACTGAGCGGCACACATAACATACCACATCTCAGACCACTACAAAGAAGGTCTCGCCGAGACAACACGCAAGCGTCCTCATCATCACTCCTCCCCTAGATGTGTCATCGCCATCTATAAACCCCAAGCAAATGACTCCGACTTCGTCGTAGACCATCATCGCAACCCACACTGTAGAGGCTAAGTGGAGCTACATGAAGATCCGCTCCAAGACTTAGCCACGGGCCACCAGATAGCGCAGCTCCAACTCTCATGAAGATCTGCGAAGGAGAACAGGCACGACTGCGCCACATAAGATCACCGAACGAACCACATGATGCCATTCATCGCACGCCACTGAGTCTTGCCGCTAGAGCTTTGACTTCATAGCAACAAACTAGCCGAGGCAATCCCTCCAACACGTCAGAGAAGAGTCGACTACTGCAACCATTATCGCGTGTCTGACAGTTCCCTCATTGTCTATGCCATAGAAGCCTTGATGCCAACACTGACGTTGAGAGCAACCTTGTCACCCACATGACACGAGGTCAAACATCTGGATGCCGCGAAATCTCTAGAATTAGCATTCGCTGCAATTATCTTATCCTTTCTTGAAGTTAACATTGTAATTGAGGCCCATTAGTTTCAATGAGGCTTTCTGTTGTATAGCGTTGGAGATCTTGTGATCCTGAAATTGTACCCAACTTCTGTGGCCAGGATTGATGACAAAAGGTGCATGATGTAGATAGGATTTCCACTGCCAAAAGCACATCTAAACATTCCTTCTCATATGTGGATAAATCTTGAGCTTTGGGACCTAATTCCTTGTTAAGATATGAAATTAGATGTTCATCTTGCATCAACACAACACCATCACATGTGTTACTGGCATCATTTTCCAATAGAAGCTTACGTAGAATCTTAAAGTGCCAAGATAGGTGCAAATAAGTGAAGGAAATATGCCCTAGAGGCAATAATAAAGTTGTTATTTATAGTTCCTTATATCATGATAAATGTTTATTATTCATGCTAGAATTGTATTAACCAGAAACTTAGTACATATGTGAATACATAGACAAAACAAAGTGTCCCTAGTATGCCTCTACTTGACTAGCTCGTTAATCAAAGATGGTTATGTTTCCTGACCATAGACATGTGTTGTCATTTGATGAACGGGATCACATCATTAGAGAATGATGTGATGGACAAGACCCATCCATTAGCTTAGCATAATGATCGTTAAGTTGTATTGCTATTGCTTTCTTCACGACTTATACATGTTCCTCTGACTATGAGATTATGCAACTCCCGAATACCGGAGGAACACCTTGTGTGCTATCAAACGTCACAATGTAACTGGGTGATTATAAAGATGCCTTACAGGTGTCTCCGAAGGTGTTTGTTGAGTTGGCATAGATCGAGATTAGGATTTGTCACTCCGTGTATCGGAGAGGTATCTCTGGACCCTCTCGGTAATGCTCATCACTATAAGCCTTGCAAGCAATATGACTAATGAATTAGTTACGGGATGATGCATTACGAAACGAGTAAAGATACTTGCCATTAACAAGATTGAACTATGTATGAAGATACCGACGATCAAATCTCGGGCAAGTAACATACCAATGACAAAGGGAACAACGTATGTTGTTATGCGGTTTGACTGATAAAGATCTTCGTAGAATATGTAGGAACTAATATGAGCATCCATGTTCCTCTATTGGTTATTGATCCGAGATGTGTCTCGATCATGTCTACATAGTTCTCGAACCCGTAGGGTCCGCACGCTTAACGTTCGATGACGATTTGTATTATGAGTTATGTGTTTTGGTGACCAAAGTTTGTTCGGAGTCCAGATCACGGACATGATGAGGAGTCTCGAAATGGTCGAGAGATGAAGATTGATATATTAGAAGGTTGCATTCGGATACCAGAATGGTTTTGGGAAGTTTTGGATGATTTTCGGAGTACCAGGAGGTTACCGGAACCCCCCGGGAGACTAATGGGTCAACATGGGCCATAGGGGAGAGAGAGGGGATCCACAAGGGGATTCACCTCCCCATGGTTAGTCTGAATAGGACTAGGGGAGGGGGCAGCGCCCCCCTTTCCTCTCCTACTCTCTCTCCCTTTCCCCCTTTGCCTCTCCGGAATAGGAAAGGGGAATCCTACTAGGACTAGGAGTCCTAGTAGGAGTCCTCCCTTGGCACGCCCCCTCTAGGCCAGTCGCCCCTCCTCTCCTCCTGTATATATGGGGGCAGGGGGCCACCCCAAAGGCACAACATTGTCTTAGCCGCGTGCGGTGCCCCCTTCCACCGTTTACTCCTCCGATAGTATCATCGTAGTGCTTAGGTGAAGCACTTCATGGATCACATCATCAACACCGTCATCACGCCGTCGTGCTGATGAAACTCTCCCTCGAACCTCTACTGGATCAAGAGTTCGAGGGACGTCATCGAGCTGAACGTGTGCTGAACTCAGAGGTGACGTACGTTCGGTGCTAGATCGGTTGGATCATGAAGACGTTCGACTACATCAACCGCGTTAACATAACGCTTCCGCTTTCGGTCTATGAGGGTACGTGGACACACTCTCCCCCTCTCGTTGCTATGCATCTCCAAGATAGATCTTTCGTGATCGTAGGAAAACTTTTGAAATTGCATGCTATGTTCCCCAACAGTGGTATCAGAGCCAGGTCTATGCGTAGATGATATGCACGAGTAGAACACAAAGAGTTGTGGGTGATAATAGTCATACTGCTTACCACCAATGTCTTACTTTGATTTGGCGGTATTGTTGGATGAAGCGGCCTGGACCAACATTACATGACCATGTTCATGAGACCGGTTCTACCGACGTGCTTTGCACACAGGTGGCTGGCGGGTGTCTGATTCTCCAACTTTAGTTGAATCAAGTTTGACTACGGCCTGTCCTTGTTGAAGGTTAAAACAGCACACTTGACGAAAAATTGTTGTGGTTTTGATGCGTAGGTAAGAACGGTTCTTGATAGAAGACCGTAGCAGCCACGTAAAATTTGCAACAACAAAGTAGAGGACGTCTAACTTGTTTTTGCAGGCTTGTTGTGATGTGATATGGTCAAAACATGATGTGATATAAATTGTTGTATGAGATGATCATGTTTTGTAACAAAGTTATTGGCAACTGGCAGGAGCCATATGGTTGTCGCTTTATTGTATGATATGCGATCGCCATGTAATTGCTTTCCTTTATCACTATGTGGTAGCGATAGTCGTAGAAGCAATAGTTGGCGAGACGACAATGATGCTACGGTGGAGATAAAGGTATTAAGCCGGTGACAATGGAGATCATGACGGTGCTTTGGAGATGGAGATCAAAGGCACAAGATGATGATGGCCATATCATGTCACATATTTTGATTGCATGTGATGTTTATCTTTTATGCATCTTATTTTGCTTAGTACAGCAGTAGCATTATAAGATGATCCCTCACTAAATTTCAAGGTATAAGTGTTCTCCCTGAGTATGCACCATTGGTACAGTTCGTCATGCCGAGACACCACATGATGATCGTGTGTGAAAAGTTGTACATTCACATAAAACGGGTGCAAGCCAGTTTTGCACGTGCAGAATACTCGGGTTAAACTTGAGGAACCTAGCATATGCAGATATGGCCTCGGAACACTGAGACCGAAAGGTCGAACGTGAATCATATAGTAGCTATGATCAACATAAAGATGTTCACCATTGAAAACTACTTCATCTCACGTGATGATAGGACATGGTTTAGTTAATATGGATCACGTGATCATTTATATGACTGGAGGGATGTCTATCTAAGTGGGAGTTCTTTAGTAATATGATTAATTGAACTTTAATTTATCATGAACTTAGTCCTAATTTTTTTTGCATATCTATGTTGTAGTAGATCAATGGCCCGTGCTACCGTTCCCTTGAATTTTAATGCATTCCTAGAGAAAGCTAAGTTGAAAGATGATGGTAGCAACAACACGGACTGGGTCCGTAACTTGAGGATTATCCTCATTGCTGCATAGAATAATTACGTCTTGGAAGCACAACTAGGTGCAAGGCCTGCTACAGGAGCAGATGCTGATGTTATGAACGCCTGGCAAGCTTGATCTGATGACTACTCGATAGTTCAGTGTGCCATGCTTTACGACTTAGAATCGAGACTTCAAAGACGTTTTGAATGTCATGGAGCATATGAGATGTTCCAAAAGTTGAAGTTAATATTTCAAGCAAATGCCCGAGTTGAGAGATATGAAGTCTCCAACAAGTTCTATAGCTGCAAGATGGAGTAGAATAGTTCGGTCAATGAACACATACTCAGAATGTCTGGGTACCATAACCACTTGACTCAGCTGGGAGTTAATCTTCCTGATGATAGTGTCATTGATAGAGTTCTTCAATCACTGCCACCAAGCTATAAAGGCTTCGTGATGAACTATAATATGCAAGGGATGGAAAAGACAATTCCTGAGCTCTTAGCAATGCTAAAGGCTGTGGAGGTAGAAATCAAGAAGGAGCATCAAGTGTTGATGGTTAACAAGACCACTAGTTTCAACAAAAAGGGCAAAGAGAAGAAGGGGAACTTCAAGAAGAATAGCAAGCAAGTTGCTACTCCAGGGAAGAAACCCAAGTCTGGACCTATGCCTGAAACTGAGTGCTTCTACTGCTAAGGGACTGGTCACTTGAAGCGGAACTGCCCCAAGTATTTGGCGGATAAGAAGGACGGCAAAGTGAAAGGTATATTTGATATACATGTTGAAGGAAATATGCCCTAGAGGTAATAAGAAAGTTATTATTTATTTCCTTATTTCATGATAAATGTTTATTATTCATGCTAGAATTGTATTAACTGGAAACATAATACATGTGTGAATACATAAACAAACATAGTGTCACTAGTATGCCTCTACTTGACTAGCTCGTGAATCAATGATGGTTAAGTTTCCTAACCATAGACATGAGTTGTCATTCGATTAACGGGATCACATCATTAGTGGAATGATGTGATTGACTTGACCCATTCCGTTAGCTTAGCACTTGATCGTTTAGTATGTTGCTATTGCTTTCTTCATGACTTATACATGTTCCTATGACTATGAGATTATGTAACTCCCGCTTACCGGTGGAACACTTTGTGTGCTACCAAATGTCACAACGTAACTGGGTGATTATTAAGGTGCTCTACAGGTGTCTCCAAAGGTACTTGTTGAGTTGACGTATTTCGAGATTAGGATTTGTCACTCCGATTGTCGGAGAGGTATCTCTGGGCCCTCTCGGTAATGCACATCACTATAAGCCTTGCAAGCAATGTAGCTAATGAGTTAGTTATGGGATGATGCATTACATAATGAGTAAAGAGACTTGCCGGTAACTAGATTGAACTAGGTATTGAGATACCGACGATCGAATCTCGGGCAAGTAACATACCGATGACAAAGGGAACAACGTATGTTGTTATGCGGTTTGACCGATAAAGATCTTCGTAGAATATGTAGGAGCCAATATGAGCAGCCAGGTTCCGCTATTGGTTATTGACCGGAGACGTGTCTCGGTCATGTCTACATAGTTCTCGAACCCGTAGGGTCCGCACGCTTAAAGTTAGATGACAGTTATATTATGATTTTATGTGTTTTGATGTACCGAAGGTTGTTCAGAGTCCCGGATGTGATCACGGACATGACGAGGAGTCTCGAAATGGTCGAGAAATAAAGATCGATATATTGGACGACTATATTTGGACACCGGAAAGGTTCCGGGTGAGATTGGGACAATACCGGAGCTCCGGGAAGTTATCGGAACCCCCCGGGAGGTATATGGGCCTTAGTGGAAAGGAGGGGAAAGGAGAAAGGGAGGGGACGCCCCCCCAAGCCCAATCCGAATTGGGAGGGGGGCCGGCCCCCCCTTTCCTTCCTCCCTCCTTCCTCTTCCTTCCCTCTTCCTCTCCAAATAGGAAAGGGAGGAGTCCTACTCCCGGTGGGAGTAGGACTCCCCCCCTTGGGCGCGCCTTCTCCCCTTGGCCGGCCCTCTCCTCCACTCCTTTATATACGGGAGAGGGGGCACCCCGTAGAAACAACAATTGATCATTGATCTCTTAGCCGTGTGTGGTGCCCCCCTCCACCATAGTCCTCCTCGATAATATCGTAACGGTGCTTAGGCGAAGCCCTGCATCGGTAGAACATTATCATCGTCACCACGCCGTCGTGCTGACGGAACTCTCCCTCGACACTCGGCTGGATCGGAGTTCGAGGGACGTCATCGAGCTGAATGTGTGCAAGAACTCGGAGGTGCCGTGCTTTCGGTGCTTGATCGGTCGGGCCGTGAAGACGTACGACTACATCAACCACGTTGTGCTAACGCTTCCGCTTTCGATCTACGAGGGTACGTGGCCAACACTCTCCCCTCTCGTTGCTATGCATCACCATGATCTTGCGTGTGCGTACGATTTTTTTTGAAATTACTACGTTCCCAACAGTGGCATCTGAGCCTGGTTTTATGCATTGATGTTATTTGCACGAGTAGAACACAAGTGAGTTGTGGGCGATACAAGTCATACTGCTTACCAGCATATCACACTTTGGTTCGGCGGTATTGTTGGATGAAGCGGCCCGGACCGACATTACGCGTGCGCTTACGCGAGACTGGTTTTACCACCGTGCTTTGCAGACAGGTGACTAGTGGGTGTCAGTTTCTCCAACTTTAGTTGAACCGAGTGTGGCTACACCTGGTCCTTGAGAAGGTTAAAACAACACTAACTTGACGAACTATCGTTGTGGTTTTGATGCGTAGGTAAGAACGGTTCTCGCTCAGCCCGTAGCAGCCACGTAAAACTTGCAACAACAAAGTAGAGGACGTCTAACTTGTTTTTGCAGGGCATGTTGTGATGTGATATGGTCAAGGCATGATGCTATATTTTATTGTATGAGATGATCATGTTTTGTAACCGAGTTATCGGCAACTGGCAGGAGCCATATGGTTGTCGCTTTATTGTATGCAATGAAATCGCCTGTAATTGCTTTACTTTATCACTAAGCGGTAGCAATAGTCGTAGGAGCAATAGTTGGCGAGACGACAATGAAAGTGCGTTATATTGACTAGAGGGGGGTGAATAGGCGATTTTTATGAATTCTTCACTGAGGAATTTGCCGATGAGGAAATTCCTTAGCGAAGAACTACTTGCAGCGGAATAAGTACTCAGAAGTAAGCATAACAAAAGACATGCACAGTCATCATGATGAAATGAAGACAATCACAGAGTACAGAAAGCGTAAGCACAGGATAACACAAGATGAAGACAAATAGACTGAAGAAATTGAACTGAGGAAATTGAGAAAGTCTTCAGTCAAAGTCTTCAAACACAGATATGAACAACTACTCAACACAGTAATGAGGAAATGAAAGAGTTGAGGAAATAGAACCAGTAAGGTTGGTGAAGACAATGATTTGGTAGACCAGTTCCAACTGCTGTCTTAGTTGTACGTCTGGTTGGAGCGGCTGAGTATTTAAACTCGAGGACACACAGTCCCGGACACCCAGTCTCTGAGCACGCAGCTCAGGACACCAAGTCCTCACCATATTCTCCTTGAACTAAGGTCACACAGACCCCGTCCAATCACTCGTGGTAAGTCTTCAGGCGACTTCCAAACCTTCACAGACTTTGGTCACTCGGCAATCCACAATTCCTCTTGGATGCTCTAGACCATGACGCCTAACCGTCTAGAAGAAGCACAGTCTTCAAAGGTAACAAGCGTCAGATCCACGCAGGATCAATCTCTTCAGTGATGCTCAATCACTTTGGGTTTGTGGGTGTTTGGGTTTGGATTTTCCTCACTCGATGATTTTCGCTCAAAGTCCTCGAAGGATGGGTTGCTCTCAAATGACAAGTGTCAGTTTCTCTCGGAGCAGCCAACCAGCTAGTGGTTGTAGGGGGTGGCTATTTATAGCCTAGGGAGTAGCCCGACATGATAAGACATAAATGCCCTTCAATGATATGACCATTAGGTGGATAAGATATTTTGGAACAGCTGGCGCGTAGCACAACAACGGTCGGAAATTTGACTCTCAAAGTCCTCAGGGCTATCATGTTCCTCACTGTGTAGGCAATCCGCACCGGCGAATTCCTAACTCCTCAGTCAGAACAAATTCCTCAGCGACCAGAAGAACTTCGTCTCTGTCACTGAAGAAATTGACTGAACTGTATGAGATTTCCAAAGGCTTCACTCGAAGGGATTGGTAGGTGTAGGATTTTGAGTTGAGCATCACATGGAAATTTTTCCTTAGTATTTCCTCGACCCCCTTTAACAGTACGGTGTTTCCTATGACTCAAGAAAGAGAAAAACAAAACTATGAAAACGAAAGTCTTCAAGCTTCATATTCCTTGCATGAATATCAAGTCTTCACAGACACACCAATTTCTTCACTTTCAAAGTCTTCATGAAAGTCTTCAGGAATACCAAAATCTTTAGTCGAAGATATTCATTTTTAGGGGTCGACTTTCTCTATAAATATCAAACTCCTCATAGACTTATAGACCTGTGTACACTCATGAACACATTAGTCCCTTAACCTATAAGTCTTCAATACACCAAAATCACCAAGGGGCACTAGATGCACTTACAATCTCCCCCTTTTTGGTGATTGATGACAATATAGGTTAAGTTTTCAACGGGGATAAACATATGAAGTGTAAGTACTGATATTGAGGAATTTGATTGCAAGATATAGAAGAACTCCCCCTGAAGATGTGCATAGTGAGGAATTTGCTTTTGAAGCAATGCACACTTGAAGAGTTGAATCATGGAGATCTCCCCCTATATCTTGTAATTCATACATGCATATACTATGAAGAATTTGAAATGCACGATGAAATATGGTGCCTGAAGAGATTTAGCATGCGAGCAATAATATTAACGAGGAATAAGCATGCAAAATAATAGCACAGTGCATCAAAAGTATTAGAGCACCATCGGGTTTAAGATTACAACTCGATCCAATAAAAGTTTTAGAAGAGCGAGAGTTGTAACTTAACAAAAAAACGCCCATATAATAGACCCGCTTGAAGACTAACTCAGATTTCTCCCCCTTTGTCATCGAATGACCAAAAGGATCGAAACTGAGGACTAACGCCCCTAAAGATTATCAAGTTTATGGAGGAGCACCAATGTTGTCGGGGTTGGTTGTCATAGTAGGGCCTGCCGCAGTGTCGTCCAAGTCTTCATTTTCATCAGTGGCACACGATGAAGAATATGAGCTGGCTTCCAAGGAAGGAACCTTGACCTTATGGAATTTCTTCGGTGGAGGTGCATACCAGTCAAATTCTTTCTTGAGTCCCATGCTCTTCAGATCATCTGCGCTGTAGATATGAGATAGAACAGCCCAGGTACAGTTGAAGGTTTCATGGAGGTAGTATTGGTTCTTCCTCACTGCATTGTGGGTTGAGGTCATGTTGTGAAGAATTGAACCAAACTGACGCTTGACCCACTTATGATTGCGGTCAACTTTCTGATGAAGACTGAGGAGTAACTCACGATCAGTCATCACCCTGGGTGCTGTGGCTTGAGGAATTTGCTTGGCAGAGGTGTTGGCGGCAGAATCATGTGTGGCAGAGTCATCATTGGTGGAGTAAGATGCAGCCTTGCGAAATTGACCATCCAATGGACGAATGCCTTCATCTATCATAGCAGTTGCCTTGCCTTTGTCATCAGCTGAGGAATATGTCCTTTTGAGGACTTCAATGGGAGGCAAGAAACTGCCATGGTTCAGAGTATCAGCCTTATAATTGAGTGAAGACCTTGTCCTGATGAATTTCAGAATCCATGGTGCATAAGGCTTCAGCTCAAATGGTGACATAGCAATATTGGCCAGAGTCCTCATGAAGAAATCATGGAAGTTAATGGGAACGCCATGAATGATGTTGAAAAGCATATTCTTCATGATGCCAACGACTTCTTCATCATTTGAGTCGTGGGCTTTGATAGGACTCATTGTCTTCGTCAGAATGCGATAGACAGTCCGTGGCACATACAGTAATTCCTTGACGAGGAATTCGGTTCGTGGGGGCTGCCCTGGCTTCAAAGGCTTCATCAGCACTTGCATGTAATGATTTGTAAGCTCAGGTTCATTGTAGATGCAACGAGCACCATCAAGGGGAGGACTGAGTGGAAGGACACGAAGCAATTCAGTTGCTGGTGCCTTGTAGTGAGTATTTTCAGACATCCAGTTCAGCACCCAAGTGTTCACACCTTCAGAATTTCCTGTGATGTGCATCATTGCATAGAATTGAATAATGAGTTCTTCATTCCAATCACAGATGTCAGTGCTGAAATTCAGTAATCCAGCATCGTGAAGAACACTGAGGACACGCTCGAAGCACGGCAGAGATTCCATGTCCACGTGAGAAATGTGTGCATGCTCAAAGACTTTGTCTTTGTCGAATAGCACAGAGGAATAAAAGTTTGCTTGACTAGCAGTCCAGAAACGCCTCTTCCTTATGCGAGCAGAGTCATAGGGATTATAATCAGTGAAGAACACATGCTCGTTGAAGAAATCAGCAGCCTTGAACTTTTGCTTCTTTGAGAAGGGATACTTTGGCTTGGGCACAGGAGTGTTAGTGAGTTGCATCACAACCTCCGGAATCACAATCTCAGGTTCTTCAGGCTGAGGAATTTCTGGTTCCTCTTCAGTGGCAGTCTGCATGTTTAGGGTATCAGCAGCAGCAGTTTCTTCAACACTAGTGGCTGGAATTTCTTCATGCACAGACTGAGTTTCTTCAGAGCCCATTTGAACAGTTGGTGCAGGGGACTGAGGTATTTGCTGTAGTGGGGTGAAGTGTGGAGAATTGGGATGCTGACTTTCCCAAAAGTCATCATTCATCACAGGCGTGGTGCATCCAATGTCCACGTCTTCTTCTTCAAGTTCTTCAACGCCAGCCTCTTCAGCTGTGAACTGAGGCATGGGCGAGGAAGCAGCAGGAGTTGAAGGGATCACATCCACTTCAATTTCTTCATCAATCTGCTCTGACGAAGCAGCAGAATGATGTTCTTCATCAGATCCGCTAGGGATCACATATTCTACACCATAAGGAACAAGTTCCTTTGAAGTCATGGTGGAAATCGGAACAGCATCAATAGGGTTCTCAAAAGAGCTGGTCATAGTCTTCATTTTCTTCGGAGCTGAAGAATCTGAAGTGGATGATGCTTTCCTTTTCTTCACTGCAGCTTTCTCTGCAGCCTTGGTCTTGCTCACATCTGATGCAGATGGAAGGGTAGGAGTTGGTGTAGGCGCAGGAGGAGCTGAGGAATCTGGTTGAATTTCCTCAGGTGCAACTGATGCAGTTGCCCTGACTTCTTCAGTTTCTTCAGGCGCACTACTAGTGGATGCCCTGGCAGTTTCTTTAGCAGCTGGGATGGAGTCATCAGCTCTGGAACTAGCATTTTCTTCAGCAAGCTGAGAATCATCAGCGGTGCTGGCATGTTCTTCAGTTTGCTGAGCAGAGGCTTCAGCATGAGGAATTTCATGTTGCGATGGGGCTGCAGCATTGGTGAACTTCTCAGTCAGTTTAACAAACCTGACTTTGGCTCCTTGCCAATCAGCATAATAGGAATTGAAGTTGTCGCTGAGTGTTTTGATCTCAGACTGGATCTTGAGGAGTTCATCAGGTGTCATTTTGACAACATTGTTCTTCAGGAACTTCTCTTTCCTGAACTGAGCCTTCTTGATTTGCCCGGCCTTCTCAAATTTCCATTTCTCTTCATTGATGAAGTGGGTCAGCACGTGACTTTGGCCAGGTGTCAGATGAAAATCAGGCATAGGAGTGTTTGGGTCCTTGTGCCAGAGATCAATGTAGTCGAGGATCACCTTAGGATCCAAAAGCAGTGGCACATTTGTGCCTTTGGCTCTAGTGGCCCTTTCTTGCCTGTCTCTAATGATTTCTGCAAGTTCTTCACCATCAGCTTCATCGTCAGATGGCACATGGAAGGCAACTTGTTTCTTCTTCGGACTAGGCCGAGGACCTCGTCCAGCAGTGACCTTTGTCTTCAGCAGAGTGGGGCCAGATGAAGAATTTGGTGCAGCTGCGGAACTTGCTGAGACACCAGAGGCAATGGAGATGCCTGTAGTCCTTTGACATGTGGCCAGATGTACAAGTGTTGAGGACTTTGCCGGAGCAACTGAAGACTTTGGAGGAGCAGGAGCAGCGTGAGGAATTGACCGTGAGGGCTTTGAAGATACTGGCCGTGAGGGCGTTGCTGAGGAACTTGGCCGTGAGGGCACAGTTGATGAAGCACTTGGCTTGTGTGCGGGCTTCTTTGCCATAGATTTCCTAGGCTTGTCAGAGGCCTTTGTGCCAGCAGCAGCAGCAGAGTCTTCATTAAATTTCCTCACTGCTTCTTTGGCTTGTCTAGCCAACTTGGCTTGACGCCTGGCCCATTCTTCGGGAAAATCCTCACCACGCTTGATGCTGGTGGGATTAGCTACTTGGCCAGGTGCCAATGGAGCTCTTGGGCATGGAGGATTTAGAGCAAATTTCTTCATATACTTTGGAGTAACATATCTGTACTCCCTCCATTCTCTTGCCCATCTCCTTTCAATCCTCTGAATGCGCACCTTGCGCTGATTTTTGTTCTCTTTGCCGAACTTGGCCTCATCAGGTGTGCAATAGTCCTTATAAATGTCATCAGGGATCTCGAAAGCAGTCATGACCTCAGGCTTCTTTCCTCCTTTCTGTGGTTTCTTACCTTCAGCCATATTCTTCAGATGAGGAATTTGAACAATTGAACACTCTGAAGAAGTATGCAGTTTTTCTTCAAGGAACGCTGCAAATGAGTTAAGTTGATGAGAACCTAGTGATTCAGCAGCGGACATGAGTACCTGTGAACAGAGTATAGTTGCGAGGAATTTGAAGAGGTCATATGCGTTCTCAGAAGGTTTTCAAAATGAACAAGTTTGAGAAATTTGACCAGATGAGTCTTGAAGAATTTCACTAAGCGTACTTTGTCTTAGGTTCCAGAGTTGTATAGATCTACGATCCACACAATTGAGGAATCTTGAAGAAAATGAAGCTTAGGGAAACGAATCAAGAACAGATAATTTGTGAGGTGTTTTGTGTGTGAGAATTTGAAGAATAAAACACCTTTGAAGATTTTGTGGAGAAAATTTGAATCAAAGAGGGCAGTAAAAGTAACTTTTAATTACCCTGGTTGAAGAACACGATGAACTGAGAAGAGTAGATTAGAAGCTCGTCAGTTCAGATCTTCCACGCCCTAACTTGGCGGAGGAAGACAGCTACGGCGGCGGCGGAGTGAAGATTTCCGCGGCCGGCGGGAGTACGACGGCGACGAGGTCGAGGCAGTGAAGCTCTTCCTCTCCGGTGACGATGGAGTAGCGGTGGCGCTAGGGTTTGTGAAGCTCGAGTGCAGGAGAGAGCGGTTGAGCAGAGTAAAGGAAGTGAGGAAGGGTGAGGGGGTATTTATAGTCGCAGTGAAAAACTGTTCGCCCGAAGATTTAGGACGAATGTGCCCCTGGCCCTTCTCATTCGCTTGACATGTGTCACCCACGTACTGAATAGTGGTGATCATGTTAGATCGTGGGTGAATAGATAAGTCTATCGTGGGAAATGGGACGGTTTGAGCGGCAAAACCGAAAAATTTGGATAAGATAGGTTTTAAAGTTTCGTTCACAATTTCTTCAACTGACAAGGACACAATGAAGATTTTGAACGAGTTTCAAATAGAACGCACATGAAGAATTAGTGAATAGATTGGGTTGAGTATAGCATAGAGGGGGAAGGGTCCGATCACATCCACTTAGCAGAAAATGCAACTTGAAGAAGTAGCCATAAGTGAATGCTGTAGAGGACATAAACCCATATATATATATATATATATATATATATATATATATATATATATATATATATATATATATATATAGCCAATGAATAAAAACGACGGAAACAGTGAAGATTTTGCAAAATTGAAGAATTTGAAAAACTGAGGAATTTCAAAACTGAGGAAAAACTCAAATTGAAGATTTTCAACTTTTGGTGGTGGCGTGACCCACCGTATAAGAATGATGATTTCAGACACCGCGTACAATTGTCGTAGGGTTCTGAGAATCAAATTCTTCATTAATTTCTTCACACTTAGAGTGTTATTCTTCATTGATTGAAGAAAAACATTTCTTCATGTGTTGCACATCTAAGTCATCAATTTTGCATAAGTGTTAGGATGTGTGTCCTTTTCAAAGAACATTCGAAGACTCTAAGATATTTAGCTCACACCGCAACTTGCTAAATTTCTTCTCATCCAAGGGCTTTGTGAAGATGTTGGCTAGCTGTTCTTCAGTCTTCACATGTTCAATAGCAATGTCGCCCTTCAACACATGATCACGAAGAAAATGATGACGGATCTGAATGTGCTTTGTCTTCGAGTGCTGAACTGGGTTGAGAAATCTTGATGGCGCTCTCATTGTCACAGTAGAGAGGCACGTTCTTCATGTTGATGCCGTAGTCCTTGAGAGTTTGCTTCATCCACAGCAAGTGAGCACAGCAAGAACCAACAGCAATATACTCAGCTTCAGTAGTAGACAGTGATATGCAGTTCTGTTTCTTTGAGGACCAACAGACCAGAGATCGACCGAGGAAATGACAAGTACCAGATGTTGACTTGCGGTCCACACGATCACCAGCATAGTCAGAGTCAGAATATCCAATGAGATCAAAGGTAGAGCCCTTGGGGTACCATAATCCTAGTGTTGTTGTGTGATCTAGATATCGAAGAATATGCTTCACAGCCTTATGGTGTGATTCCTTCGGTGAAGCTTGAAATCGGGCACACATGCAAACACTAAGCATTATATCTGGCCTAGATGCACATAAGTACAATAAAGAACCAATCATGGAGTGGTATACCTTGTGATTGAAGTCAATACCATTTTCATCAGTGCATAGATGGCCATTTGTGGGCATAGGAATTTTGACTCCTTTGCAATCTTGCATGCCGAATTTCCTCAGTACATCCTTGAGGTATTTCTCCTGAGATATGAAGATGCCATTGTGCTGTTGACGAATTTGAAGACCTAAAAAAATATCAACTCTCCCATCATAGACATTTGATATTCTTCACTCATCATATAGGAAAATTCATCACTATAATGTTGGTTAGTACAGCCAAAGATAATATCATCAACGTATATTTGGCACACAAACAGTTCACCATCATAAGATTTAGTAAAGAGAGTAGGGTCGAGTGAACCGGGTGTGAAGCCATTCTTCACGAAGAATTCCTTCAAAGTATCATACCACGCCCGAGGGGCCTGCTTGAGGCCATAGAGGGCCTTGTTGAGTCTGAAGACTTTGTCAGGATTCTTAGGATCTTCAAAACCTGGGGGTTGAGCAACATATACTTCTTCCTCAAGCTTACCATTGAGGAAAGCACTTTTCACATCCATTTGATATAAAGTGATATTATGATGGTTAGCATATGCAAGTAATATGCGAATAGCCTCGAGTCTAGCAACAGGTGCAAAAGTTTCATCGAAATCAATTCCTTCAACCTGTGTGTAGCCTTGAGCTACAAGTCGTGCCTTATTCCTCACCACAAGGCCATTTTTATCTTACTTGTTGCGGTAGATCCACTTTGTGCCGATGATATTATGCTTGCGAGGATCTGGACGTTTGACCAGTTCCCAGACATTGTTGAGCTCGAACTGATGTAATTCTTCTTGCATGGCCTGGATCCACTCAGGCTCCAGAAATGCTTCATCTACCTTGGTGGGCTCTGTGATAGAGACAAAAGCATAGTGCCCACAAAAGTTAGATAAATGTGAGGCTTTTGAGCGTGTGAGAGGACCTGGTGCTTCAATGTCATCGATGATCTTTTCAACTTGCACTTCTTTTGCAACGCGAGGATGAGCTGGTTGTCGTCGAGGAATTTGATCAGCATTTTCTTCAACACCATCTTCTTCAGCATTATCTTCAGGTGCATCTGCTCGACGATCTTCGCGTTCTGGAATGAATTCTTTAGTAGTTTCTTCGGTAGGAATGACATCCTCAGTAGCCTTGAACTTGATAGAATCTTCAGGTGCTGGTTCATCTATCACAGAAGGTAGGTGCTCTCTTTGCAAGCCATTAGTTTCATCGAATCGCACATCTACAGTTTCAACAATCTTGTGAAGAGCGATGTTGAAGACTCTGTAGGTGTGCGAGTCCTTTCCGTAACCAAGCATAAAACCTTCATGTGCTTTAGGTGCAAATTTAGCATTGTGATGAGGATCTCTAATCCAACATTTAGCACCGAAGACTTTGAAATAACTCACATTGGGTTTCTTGTCAGTGAGGAGTTCATAGGCAGTCTTTTTGAAGAATTTGTGAAGATATACTCTGTTGATGATGTGGCACGCGGTATCAATTGCATCAATCCAAAACCGATGAGGTGTTTTGTATTCATCAAGCATAGTGCGAGCCATATCAACAATAGTTCTGTTCTTGCGCTCCATGACGCCATTTTGCTAAGGAGTATAAGGAGCAGATAATTCATGAGTAATACCAACTTCATCAAGATAGCCATCAAGACCTGAATTCTTGAACTCAGTTCCATTGTCACTCCTGATGTGCTTGATCTTCACACCAAAGTTGGTTGAAGCCCTCGAGGAAAATCGTTTGAAGACTTCCTGCACTTCATGTTTGTAAGTAACAATGTGCACCCGTGTGTAACGAGAGTAATCATCAACAATAACAAAGCCATATAGAGATGCATCATTAGTCACAGTAGAATAATGATTAGGACCGAGGAGATCCATGTGAAGCAATTCAAATGGTCGAGTGGTAGTCATGATAGTCTTTGCTGGATGCATGGCCTTGGTCATTTTTCCAGCTTCACAGGCACCACACAGGTGATCCTTGAGGAATTTGACATTCTCTATGCCAATGACATGCTTCTTCTTTGCGAGCGTGTGCAGATTCCTCATGCCAGCATGACCAAGTCGTCGATGCCATAGCCAGCCTTCTGAAGCTTTTGCAAGTAAGCAGACGGCAGGTTGTGGTCCTGTAGAGAAATCAACAATGTACAAGTCTCCTCTCCTAAAGCCTTCGAAGACTTTGGAATTGTTAGCTTCCATGATCACAACACAACGATACTTGCCAAAGACAACAACCATATCAAGATCACAAAGCATTGAGACAGACATGAGGTTGTATCCTAAGGACTCGACAAGCATGACTTTGTCCATGTGTCGATCCTTAGAGATCGCAACCTTACCTAGACCAAATACCTGACTTTTGCCTTTGTCAGCGAAGATGATATGCTTTAGATGTGATGGTGTTAATGGAGCATCCATCAATAGATTCTTGTCACCAGTCATGTGATTTGTACAACCACTATCGAGGACCCACTCATTTGCTTTGGGTTGATCATCCTGCAGATGAATTAGTGCAGCTTACAAACTCATATACTTCATCAGTGAAGAATATGACCTCAGTATCATCAGTTCAATTTCATCAAGCAATAGCACAAATAAGCAGTATTGAGGACGTGTGAAATGAAGATTCATTTCATCATGATTAGCCTGCGTCCTTTCAGGCATTTTGTCAGGCCCCCAGCAAATTTTTCAGACGATAAAGCACGTCTGGAGACCTGACACTGCATAAGAGATTAGTTCTTTTTCTTCACCACCCACATCTGGAGGGGTGGCAAAGAGTTCATCACTCTGCGAGCACGATATGAGAAAGGTGGCAAAGATGCCAAACCATTTCGTTTCACATAAGAGGGGTTAGGGTAAGCATATGAATAAGCAGAGAAATTCTTCGAGGACTTATGAACATAATGATTTGAAGAATAATGCACATATTCATAGCCCTTAGCTCTACCCTGTGAAACAGAGTTGTTAGCACGATGATGTTCATATGAGGACTTTGATCCCTTTGAGGAATTTGATCCATGTGAGGAATTTGGTCCGTATGAGGACTTGGATCCATATGAAGAATTTGATCTGGGGTTCCTGTTCTTCACTGGTGGTGTCATGAGGACATTCACCTGAAGACTTTGAACATAACTTTTGGGAACCCAGATTTTCTTCATAGGGGAACCGTTCCTGCAGTTAGTGCCAACATATCTAGAAAATACTTCACCATTCTGATTTTTGAACAGTTTATAGTTGGAGTCAAATGACTCATCAGAAGAATGAGGAGATTCACATGTAAAGCCAGATAAGTTAGATGGATCAACTGGAGGTCCCTTTGCAGCAACCCATGAGGTTTTGGGGTACTGCTCAGGCTTCCAATATGTTCCATCAGCATTAAGTTTCCTCTCAAATGCAATACCCTCTTTCCTAGGGTTTCTGTTGAGGATCTGCTTTTTAAGCACATCACAAAGAGTCTGATGCCCTTTGAGGCTTTTGTACATGCCTGTCATATACAATTCCTTCAGCCCTGCATTGTCAGTGATACTAGCAGTGTCCTCAGATGAGGAATTAGTGATAGCAGAGACAGGTGAAGAATTTGTAACATTTGAAGCATTTGAACATTCAGGTGAAGAATTAGCAGATTCACGTTCAATACACTTTAAGCATGGGGGATCAAATTGTTCCTGAGTGGTGCTGATTTGTTGAGCAAGTAATGAATCGCGCTCCTTCTGAAGATCTTCATAACTCACTCTTAGCTTCTCAAGATCTTGATTTCTTTGAAGAAATTCATAAGAAAGCTTCTCATGATCAGTTAAGAGTGTTTTATGATGACTCTGAAGGTTGTCAAACTTAGACTGAAGTCTCTGAAGATTTTCAGTTAAGTCTTTAGTGCGGTCCATTTCTTCACCCAACATATCATCACTTTTTTCTAGGATGTTTTGAAGTTTTTCAATAGCCTTTTGTTCTTTCACAGCAATCTTAGCAAGTTTAGAGTAGCTAGGCTTAAGATTTTCATCAGGTTCATCCTCACTTGATTCAGAGGAGGGGTATTTGGTTACCTTAGCAACCTTTGCCATGAAGCAATAGGTGGGGCATAGTCATCATTGCCTTCATCAGCGTTGTTGGTGTTGCCATTTTCTTCAGAGTTGAAGATAGACTTGCTGACAAATGCGGTAGCAAGAGCTAGACTCGCCACACCTGACTTAGACTCCTCGGATACCTCTTCTTCCGCATTATCCTCTGATTCAGCCTCAGAATCCATTTCCTTGCCAATGAATGCCCGAGCCTTCTTGGAGCTGCTCTTCTTGAGGGATGAAGACTTCGAGGATTTTGATGATGAGGACTTTGAATATTTTTCTTCTTCTTGGCATCATCAGAACTGTAATCCTTGTATTTCTTCTTCTTTAGTTCCTTGTCCCACTGAGGATAATCTTGAACGTAGTGACCAGGCTTCTTGCATTTGTGGCATAACCTTCTCTTATAGTCACTTGATGAGGAATCATTGCTCCTTGAAGATTTTCCAAAGCGACCATGTCTTGAGAATTTCTGGAACTTCTTCACGAGCAGTGCTAGCTCCTGGATCAATTCTTCAGGGTCACCAAGGCTACTACCAGAATCTTCACACTCAGATTCAGACACTGCCTTGGCCTTCAGGGCATGTGGTTTGCCATAGCTTGAACCATAGAGATCTCTCTTTTCAGCAAGCTGGAACTCATGAGTATTTAGCCTCTCGAGGATATCAGCGGGATCTAATGACTTGTAATCAGCACGCTCTTGAATCATCAGTGCCAGAGTGTCAAATGACCAATTGAGTGATCTCAACAATTTCTTCACCACCTCATGATCGGTGATGTCAGTGGCACCGAGCGCTTGAAGCTCATTTGAGATATCAGTGAGGCGATCGAAGGTTTGCTGAACATTTTCATTGTCGAGTCTTTTGAAGCGGTTGAAGAGATTGCGAAGAACGTCAACACGAGAGTCACGTTGAGTTGAGACTCCTTCATTTACTTTGGAGAGCCTATCCCAGATAAGCTTAGTAGTTTCCAAAGCACTCACTCTACCATACCGCCCTTTACTCAGATGACCACATATGATATTCTTCGCTTGAGAATCGAGTTGCTTGAATCTCTTCACATCAGCAGCATTCAGGGAAGGTGTGACTGAGGGAACACCATTTTCCACAACGTACCAGAGATCGTTGTCAATTGCTTCAAGATGCATTCGCATCTTATTCTTCCAGTAGGGGTAGTCCGTGCCATCAAAGGTAGGGCACCCAGCAGAGACCTTGATCATACCTGCGGTCGACATAACTAAAACTCCAGGCGGTTAAACCAAAATAACACAGAACAAGGGAGTACCTTGCTCTGATACCAATTGAAAGTGCGTTATATCAACTAGAGGGGGGGGTGAATAGGCGATTTTTATGAATTCTTCACTAAGGAATTTGCCGGTGAGGAAATTCCTTAGCGAAGAACTACTTGCAGTGGAATAAGTACTCAGAAGTAAGCATAACAGAAGACATGCACAGTCATCATGATGAAATGAAGACAATCACAGAGTACAGAAAGCGTAAGAACAGGATAACACAAGATGAAGACAAACAGACTGAAGAAATTGAACTGAGGAAATTGAGAAAGTCTTCAGTCAAAGTCTTCAAACACAAATATGAACAACTACTCAACACAGTAATGAGGAAATGAAAGAGTTGAGGAAATAGAACCAGTAAGGTTGGCGAAGACAATGATTTGATAGACCAGTTCCAACTGCTGTCTCAGTTGTACGTCTGGTTGGAGCGGCTGAGTATTTAAACTCGAGGACACACAGTCCCGGACACCCAGTCTCTGAACACGCAGATCAGGACACCAAGTCCTCACTGTATTCTCCTTGAACTAAGGTCACACAGACCCCGTCCAATCACTCGTGGTAAGTCTTCAGGCAACTTCCAAACCTTCACAGACTTTGGTCACTCAGCAATCCACAATTCCTCTTGGATGCTCTAGACCATGACGCCTAACCGTCTGGAAGAAGCACAGTCTTCAAATGTAACAAGCGTCGGATCCACGCAGGATCAATCTCTTCAGTGATGCTCAATCACTTTGGGTTTGTGGGTGTTTGGGTTTGGATTTTCCTCACTCGATGATTTTTGCTCAAAGTCCTCGGAGGATGGGTTGCTCTCAAATGACAAGTGTCAGTTTCTCTCGGAGCAGCCAACCAACTAGTGGTTGTAGGGGGGCGCTATTTATAGCCTAGGGAGCATCCCGACATGATAAGACATAAATTCCCTTCAATGATATGACCGTTAGGTGGATAAGATATTTTGGAATAGCTGGCGCGTAGCACAACAATGGTCGGAAATTTGACTCTCAAAGTCCTCAGGGCTATCATGTTCCTCACTGTGTAGGCAATCCGCACTGGAGAATTCCTAACTCCTCAGTCAGAACAAATTCCTCAGCGACCAGAAGAACTTTGTCTCTGTCACTGAAGAAATTGACTGAACTGTATGAGATTTCCAGAGGCTTCACTCGAAGGGATTGGTAGGTGTAGGATTTTGAGTTGAGCATCACATGGAAATTTTTCCTTAGTATTTCCTCGACCCCCTTTAACAGTACGGTGTTTCCTATGACTCAAGAAAGAGAAAAACAAAACTATGAAAACGAAAGTCTTCAAGCTTCATATTCCTCGCATGAATATCAAGTCTTCACGGACACACCAATTTCTTCACTTTCAAAGTCTTCATGAAAGTCTTCAGGAATACCAAAATCTTCAGTCAAAGATATTCGTTTTTAGGGGTCGACTTTCTCTGTAAATATCAAATTCCTCATAGACTTATAGACCTGTGTACACTCATGAACACATTAGTCCCTTAACCTATAAGTCTTCAATACACCAAAATCACTAAGGGGCACTAGATGCACTTACAGACAATGATGCTATGATGGAGATCAAGGTTTTGCGCCGGTGACGATGGTGATCATGACGGTGCTTCGGAGATGGAGATCACAAGCACAAAATGATGATGGTCATATCATATCACTTATATTGATTGCATGTGATGTTTATCTTTTATGCATCTTATCTTGCTTTGATTAACGATAGCATTATAAGATGATCTCTCACTAAATTTCAAGATAAAAGTGTTCTCCCTGAGTATGCACCGTTGCCAAAGTTCGTCGTGCCCAAACACCACGTGATGATCGGGTGTGATAAGCTCTACGTCCATCTACAACGGGTGCAAGCCAGTTTTGCACACGCAGAATACTCAGGTTAAACTTGACGAGCCTAGCATATGCAGATATGGCCTCGGAACACTAAGACCAAAAGGTCGAACATGAATCATATAGTTGATATGATCAACATAGTGATGTTCACCATTGAAAACTACTCCATTTCACGTGATGATCGGTTATGGTTTAGTTGATATGGATCACGTGATCACTTAGATGATTAGAAGGATGTCTATCTAAGTGGGAGTTCTTAAGTAATATGATTAATTGAACTTAAATTTATCATGAACTTAGTCCTGGTAGTATTTTGCAAATTATGTTATAGATCAATAGCTCGCGTTGTTGCTTTCATATGTTTATTTTGATATGTTCCTAGAGAAAACTGTGTTGAAAGATGTTAGTAGCAATAATGCGGATTGGATCCGTGATCTGAGGATTGTCCTCATTGCCGCACAGAAGAATTATGTCCTTGATGCACCACTAGGTGACGGACCTATTGCAGGAGCAGATGCAGACGTTATGAGCGTTTGGCTAGCTCAATATGATGACTACTTGATAGTTTAGTGCACCATGCTTAATGGCTTAGAGTCGGCACTTCAAAGATGTTTTGAACGTCATGGGCCATATGAGATGTTCCAGGAGTTGAAGTTATTATTTCAAGAAAATACCCGAGTTGAGAGATATGAAGTCTCCAACAAGTTCTATAGCTAAAAGATGGAGGAGAATTGGTCAACTAGTGAGCATGTGCTCAGATTGTGTGAGTACTACAATCACTTGAATCAAGTGGGAGTTAATCTTTCAGATAAGATAGTGATTGACAGAGTTCTCTAGTCACCATCACCAAGTTAGTAGAACTTCGTGATGAACTATAGTATACAAGGGATAACGAAAACGATTCTCGAGCTCTTCGTGATGTTGAAATCGACGAAGGTAGAAATCAAGAAAGAGCATCAAAGTGTTGATGATCTACAAGACCACTAGTTTCAAGAAAAGGGCAAAGGGAAAGAAAGGGAACTTCAAGTAGAATGACAAGCAAGTTGTCACTCCCATGAAGAAGCCCAAAGCTGGACCAAAGCCTGAAACTGAGTGCTTCTACTGCAAAGGAAATGGTCATTGGAAGCGGAAATGCTCTTAATATTTGGTGGATAAGAAGGATGGCAAAGTGAACAAGGGTATATTTGATATACAGGTTATTGATGTGTACCTTACTAGTGTTTATAGTAGCCCCTGAGTATTTGATACTTGTTTGGTTGCTAAAAATTAGTAACTCGAGACATGAGTTACAGAATAAACAGAGACTAGTTGAGGGTGAAGTGACGATGTATGTTGAAGTGGTTCCAAGATTGATATGATCATCATCGCACACTCCCTATACTTTTGGGATTAGTGTTAAACCTAAATAAATGTTATTTGGCGTTTGCGTTGAGCATGAATATGATTTGATCATGTTTATTGCAATACGGTTATTCATTTAAAGTCAGAGAATAATTGTTGTTCTGTTTACATGAATAAAGCCTTCGATGGTCATACACCCAATGAAAATAGTTTGTTGGATCTCAGTGATACACATATTCATAATATTGATGCCAAAAGATGCAAAGTTGATAATGATAGTGCAAATTATTTGTGGCACTGCCGTTTAGGTCATGTTGGTGTAAAGCGCATGAAGAAACTCCATGCTGATGGGATTTTGGAATCACTTGATGCTTGTGAACCATGCCTTATGGGCAAGATGACTAAGACTCCGTTCTCCGGAACAATGGAGCGAGCAACTAACTTATTGGAAATAATACATACTGATGTATATAGACCAATGAGTATTAAGGCTCGTGGCGGGTATCATTATTTTCTGACCTTCACAGATGATTTGAGCAGATATGGGTATATCTACTTGATGAAACATAAGTCTGAAACAGTTGAAAGGTTCAAAGAATTTCAGAGTGAAGTGGAAAATCATCGTAACAAGAAAATTTCTGCGATCTGATCGTGGGGATGAATATTTGAGTTATGAGTTTGGCCTTCATATAAAACAATGTGGAATAGTTTCACAGCTCACGCCACCTGGAACACCACAACGTTATGGTGTGTCCGAACGACGTAACCGCACTTTATTGGATATGGTGCGATCTATGATCTTACCGATTTACCACTATCATTTTGGGGTTATGCATTGGAGACAACTGCATTCACTTTAAATAGGGCACCATCAAAATCCGTTGAGGCGACGCCTTATGAACTATGGTTTGGCAAGAAACCAAAGTTGTCGTTTCTTAATGTTTGGGGTTGCGATGCTTATGTGAAAAAGTTTCAACCTGATAAACTCGAACCCAAATCGGAGAAGTGCATTTTCATAGAATACCCAAAGGAAACTATTGGGTACACCTTCTATCACAGATCCGAAGGCAAAATATTCGTTGCTAAGACGGATCCTTTCTAGAGAAGGAGTTTCTCTCGAAAGAAGTGAGTGGGAGGAAAGTAGAGATTGATGAGGTAACTGTACCTGCTCCCTTATTGGAAAGTAGTTCATCACAGAAATCAGTTCTAGTGATTCCTACACCAATTAGTGAGGAAGTTAATGATGATGATCATGAAACTTCAGATTAAGTTACTACAGAACCTCGTAGGTCTTCCAAAGTACAGTTCGCACCAGAGTGGTACGGTAATCCTGTTATGGAAGTCATGTTACTAGACCATGATGAACCTATGAACTATGAGGAAGCGATGATGAGCCCAGATTCCGCGAAATGGCTGGAGGCCATGAAATCTGAGATAGGATCCGTGTATGAGAACAAAGTGTGGACTTTAGTGGACTTGTCCGATGATTGGCAAGCCATTAAGAATAAATGGATCTTCAATAGGAAGACAGACACTAATAGTAGTGTTACTATCTACAAAGCTCGACTTGTCGAAAAAGGTTTTTGACAAAGTTCAAGGTGTTGAATACGATGAGATTTTCTCACTCGTGTCGATGCTTAAGTCTGTCCCAATCATGTTAGCAATGGCCACATTTTATGAAATCTGGCAAATGGATGTCAAAACTGCATTCCTTAATGGATTTATTAAAGAAGAGTTGTACATGATGCAACCAGAAGGTTTTGTCAATCCTAAAGGTGCTAACAAAATGTGCAAGCTCCAGCGATCCATCTATGGACTGTTGCAAGCATCTCAGAGTTGGAATATACGCTTTGATAAGTTGATCAAATCATATAGTTTTATACAGACTTGTAGTGAAGCCTGTATTTACAATAAAGTGAGTGGGAGCACTACAACCTTTCTTATAAGTATATGTGAGTGACATATTGTTGATCAGAAATGATGTAGAATTTTTTCGGAAAGCATAAAGAAGTGCTTGAAAGGAGTTCTTTAAAAGAAAGACCTCAGTAAAGCTACTTACATATTGAGCATCAAGATCTATTGAGATAGATCAAGACCCTTTCAATGAGTACATACCTTGACAAGATTTTGAAGTAGTTCAAAATGGAACAGTTAAAGAAAGAGTTCTTTCCTGTGTTTCAAAGGTGTGAAATTGAGTAAGACTCAAATCCCGACCATGACAGAAAATAGAAAGAGAATGAAAGTCATTCCCTATGCCTCAGTCATAGGTTCTATAAAAGTATGCCATGCTATGGACCAGACCTATTGTATACTTTGCCTTGGTTTGGCAAGGGAGTACAATAGTGATCTAGGAGTAGATCACTGGACATTAGTCAAAATTATCCGTAGTGGAATAAGGATATGTTTCTCGATTATGGAGGTGACAAGAGGTTCATCGTAAAGGGTTACGTCGATGCAAGATTTGACACTGATTCAGATGACTCTAAGTCTCAGTCTGGATATATATTGAAAGTGGGAGCAATTAGCTAGAGTAGCTCCGTATAGAGCATTGTAGACATAGAATATTTTTGCAAAATACATACGGCTCTGAATGTGACAGACCCATTGACTAAACTTCTCTCACGAGCAAAATGATCACACCTTAGTACTCTTTGGGTGCAAATCACATAGCGAAGTGAACTAGATTATTGACTCTAGTAAACCCTTTGGGTGTTGGTCACATGACGATGTGAACTATGGGTGTTAAATATATACAGATATGAATATTGGTGTTAAATCACATGGCGATGTGAACTAGATTAGTGACTCTAGTGCAAGTGGGAGACTGAAGGAAATATGCCCTAGAGGCAATAATAAATTTATTATTTATTTCCTTATTTCACGATAAATGTTTATTATTCATGCTAGAATTGTATTAACCGGAAACATAATACATGTGTGAATACATAAACAAACATAGTGTCACTAGTGTGCCTCTACTTGACTAGCTCGTGAATCAAAGATGGTTAAGTTTTCTAACCAAAGACATGAGTTGTCATTTGATTAACGGGATCACAACATTAGTAGAATGATGTGATTGACTTGACCCATTCCGTTAACTTAGCACTTGATCGTTTATTATGTTTCTATTGCTTTCTTCATGACTTATACATGTTCCTATGACTATGAGATTATGTAACTCCCGCTTATCGGAGGAACACTTTGTGTGCTACCAAACATCACAATGTAACTGGGTGATTATAAAGGTGCTCTACAGGTGAGTTGACGTATTTCGAGATTAGGATTTGTCACTCGATTGTCGGAGAGGTATCTCTGGGCCCTCTCGGTAATGCACATCACTATAAGCCTTGCAAGCAATGTAGCTAATGAGTTAGTTATGGGATGATGCATTATGTAACGAGTAAAGAGACTTGCCGGTAACGAGATTGAACTAGGTATTGAGATACCGACGATCGAATCTCGGGCAAGTAACATACCGATGACAAAGGGAACAACGTATGTTGTTATGCGGTTTGACCGATAAAGATCTTCGTAGAATATGTAGGAGCCAATATGAGCATCCAGGTTCCGCTATTGGTTATTGACCGGAGACGTGTCGCGGTCATGTCTACATAGTTCTCGAACCCGTAGGGTCCGCACGCTTAATGTTAGATGACAGTTATATTATGAGTTTATGTGTTTTGATGTACCAAAGGTTGTTCGGAGTGACGGATGTGATCACAGACATGACGAGGAGTCTCGAAATGGTTGATACATAAAGGTTCCGGGGTGAGATTTGGACAATACCGGAGCTCCGGGAGGTTATCGGAACCCCCCAGGAGGTATATGGGCCTTAATGGGCCTTAGTGGAAAGGAGGGGAAAGGAGCAAGGGAGGGGCGCGCCCCCCAAGCCCAATCCGAATTGGGAGGGGGGCCGCCCCCCCCCCCCATTTCCTTCCTCCCTCCTTCCTCTTCCTTCCCTCTTCCTCTCTAAATAGGAAAGGGAGAAACCCTACTCCCGATGGGAGTAGGACTCCCCCCCTTGGGCGCGCCTCCTCCCCTTGGCCGCCCCCCTCCTCCACTCCTTTATATACGGGGGATGGGGGAACCCCATTGAAACAACAATTGAACATTGATCTCTTAGCCATGTGCGGTGCCCCCCTCCACCATAGTCCTCCTCGATAATATCGTAGCGGTGCTTAGGCGAAGCCCTACGTCGGTAGAACATCATCATAGTCAGCACGCCATCGTGCTGACGGAACTCTCCCTCGACACTCGGCTGGATCGGAGTTCGATGGACGTCATCGAGCTAAACGTGTGCAAGAACTTGAAGGTGCTGTGCTTTCGGTGCTTGATCGGTTGGGCCGTGAAGACGTACGAGTCAACCGCATTGTGCTAATGCTTCCGCTTTCGGTCTACGAGGGTACGTGGACAACACTCTCCCCTCTCGTTGCTACGCATCACCATGATCTTGCGTGTGCGTAGGATTTTTTTTGAAATTACTACGTTCCCAACACATGTTATTGATGTGTACCTTACTAATGCTCGTAGTAGCGCCTGGGTATTTGATACTGGTTCTGTTGCTCATATTTGCAACTCGAAACAGGGGCGACGGATTAAACAAAGATTGGCTAAGGACGAGGTAACAATGCGCGTCGGAAATGGTTCCAAGGTCGATGTGATCTCCGTCAGCACGCTACCTCTACATCTACCTTCGGGATTAGTTTTTGACCTGAATAATTGTTATTTGGTGCCAGCATTGAGCATGAACATTATATCTCAATCTTGTTTAATGCGAGACGATTATTCATTTAAATCACAGAATAATGGTTGTTCTATTTATATGAGTAATATCTATTATGGTCCTGCACCCTTGTTGAGTGGTCTATTTTTGTTGAATCTCGATCGTAGTGATACACATGTTCATAATATTGAAGCCAAAAGATGCAAAGTTAGTAATGATAGTGCAACTTATTTGTGGTACCACCGTTTAGGTCATATTGGTGTAAAGCGCATGAAGAAACTCCATGTTGATGGGCTTTTGGAATCACTTGATTCTTGCGAACCATGCCTCATGGGCAAGATGACTAAGACTCCGTTCTCCGGAACAATGGAGCAAGCCACTGACTTATTGGAAATAATGCATACCGATGTATGCGGTCCGATGAGTGTTGAGGCTCGCAACTGCTATCGTTATTTTCTGACCTTCACAGATGATTTGACAAGAATTTTAGAGTGAAGTGGAAAATCATCATAACAAGAAAATAAAGTTTCTACGATCTGATCGCGGAGGCGAATATTTGAGTTACAACTTTGGTCTTCATTCGAAACAATGTGGAATAGTTTCGCAACACACGCCACCTGGAACACCACAGCGTAATGGTGTGTCCGAATGTCATAACTGTACTTTATTAAAAAATATGGTGCGATCTATGATGTCTCTTACTGATTTACCGCTATCGTTTTGGGGTTATGCTTTAGAGACGACTGCATTCATGTTAAATAGGGAACCATCCAAATCCGTTGAGACGACACCATATGAACTATGGTTTGGCAAGAAACCTAAGCTGTCGTTTCTTAAAGTTTGGGGTTGCGATGCTTATGTGAAAAAGCTTCAACCTGATAAGCTTGAACCCAAATCGGAGAAATGCTTCTTCATAGGATACCCAAAAGAAACTATTGGGTACACCTTCTATCACAGATCCAAAGGCAAGATATACGTTGTTAATAATGGATCCTTTCTAGAGAAGGAGTTTCTCTCGAAAGAAGTGAGTGGGAGGAAAGTAGAACTTGATGAGGTAATTATACCTTATCCGGAATTGGAAAGTAGTTCATCACAGAAATCAGTTCTAGTGATTCCTACACCAATTAATGAGGAAGCTAATGATGATGATCATGAAACTTCATATCAAGTTACTACCGAACCTCGTAGGTCAACCAGAGTATGGTCTGCACCATAGTGGTACCGTAATCCTATTCTGGAAGTCATGTTACTAGACCATGATGAACCTATGAACTATGAGGAAGCGATGATGAGCCCAGATTCCGCGAAATGGCTTGAGGCCATGAAATTTGAGATGGGATCCATGTATGACAACAAAGTGTGGACTTTGGTGGACTTGCCTGATGATCGTCAAGCCATAGAAAATAAATGGATCTTCAAGAAGAAGATTGACGCTAATGGTAATGTTACTTTCTACAAATCTCGACTTGTTGCGAAAGGTTTTCGACAAGTTCAAGGAGTTGACTACGATGAGACCTTCTCACCCGTAGCGATGCTTAAGTCTGTCCAAATCATGTTAGCAATTGCCGCATTTTATGATTATGAAATTTGGCAAATGGATGCCAAAACTGTATCCTTTAATGGATTTCTAAAGAAGAGTTGTATATGATGCTACCAGAAGGTTTTGTCGATCCAAAAGGTTCTAACAAAGTGTGCAAGCTCCAGCGATCCATTTATGGATTGGTGCAAGCCTCTTGGAGTTAGAATATACGCATTGATAATGTGATCAAAGCATATGGTTTTATACAGACTTTTGGAGAAGCCTGTATTTACAAGAAAGTGAGTGGGAGCTCTATAGCATTTCCAATATTATATGTGGATGACATATTCTTGATTGGAAATAATACAGAATTTCTGGATAGCATAAAAGGATACTTGAATAAGAACTTTTCAATGAAAGACCTCGGTGAAGCTGCTTATATATTGGGCATCAAGATCTATAGAGATAGATCATGCTTAATTGGACTTTCACAAAGCACATACCTTGATAAAGTTTTGAAGAAGTTCAAAATGGATCAGTCAAAGAAAGGGTTCTTGCCTATGTTACAAGGTGTGGAGTCAAACTCAATGCCCGACCACTGCAGAAGATAGAGAGAAAATGAAAGTTATTCCCTATGCCTCAGCCATAGGTTCTATCATGTATGCAATGTTGTGTACCAGACCTGATGTGTGCCTTGCTATAAGTTTAGCAGGGAGGTACCAAAGTAATCTAGGAGTGGATCACTGGATAGCGGTCAAGAACATCCTGAAATACCTGAAAAGGACTAAGGATATGTTTCTCATTTATGGAGGTGACAAAGAGCTTGTCGTAAATGGTTATGTCGATGCAAGCTTTGACACTGATCTGGGTGACTTTAAGTTTTAAACTGGGTACATATTTATATTGAATGGTGGAGCTGTCGGTTGGTGCAGTTCGAAGCAAAGCGTTGTGGCGGGATCTACGTGTGAAGCGGAGTACATAGCTGTTTGGGAAGCAGGAAATGAAGGAGTCTGGATGAAGGACTTCATATGCCATCTAGTTGTTATACCTAGTGCATCGGGTCCAATGAAAATCTTTTGTGACAATACTGGAGCAATTGCCTTAGCAAAGGAATCCAGATTTCACAAGAGAACCAAACACATCAAGAGATGTTCCAATTCCATCCGTGATCAAGTCAAGGAGGGAGACATAGAGATTTGCAAGATACATATGGATCTGAATGTTGCAGACCTGTTGACAAAGCCTCTTCCATGAGCAAAATATGATCAACACCAAGACTCCATGGGTGTTAGAATCATTGCTATGTAATCTAGATTATTGACTCTAGTGCAAGTGGGAGACTAAAGGAAATATGCCGTAGAGGCAATAATAAAGTTGTTATTTATATTTCCTTATATCATGACAAATGTTTATTATTCATGCTAGAATTGTATTAACCGGAAACTTAGTACATGTGTGAATACATAGAAAAACAAAGTGTCCCTAGTATGCCTCTATTTGACTTGCTCGTTAATCAAAGATGGTTATGTTTCCTGACCATAGACATGTGTTTTCATTTGATGAATGGGATCATATCATTAGAGATTGATGTGATGGACAAGACCCATCTGTTAGCTTAGCATAATGATCGTTAAGTTTTATTGCTATTGCTTTCTTCATGACTTATACATGTTCCTCTGACTATGAGATTATGCAACCCCGAATACCGGAGGAACACCTTGTGTGCTATCAAACATCACAACGTAACTGGGTGATTATAAAGATGCTCTACATGTGTCTCCGAAGGTGTTTGTTGAGTTGGCATAGATCGAGATTAGGATTTGTCACTCTGTGTATCGGAGAGGTATCTCTAGCGCTCTCGGTAATGCTCATCACTATAAGCCTTGCAAGCAATGTGACTAATGAGTTAGTTACACGATGATGCATTACAGAACGAGTAAAGAGACTTGCTGGTAACGAGATTGAACTAGATATGAAGATACCGACGATCGAATCTCGGGCAAGTAACATACCGATGAGAAAGGGAACAACATATGTTGTTATGCGGTTTGACCGATACAGCTCTTCGTAGAATATGTAGGAACCAATATGAGCATCCATGTTACGCTATTGGTTATTGATCGAAGATGTGTCTCGATCATGTCTACATAGTTCTCAAACCCATAGGGTCCGCACGCTTAACGTTCGAAGACGATTTGTATTATGAGTTATGTGTATTGGTGACCGAAGTTTGTTCGGAGTCCCGGATGAGATCACGGACATGACGAGGAATCTCGAAATGGTCGAGAGATGAAGATTGATATATTTGAAGGTTGCATTCGGATACCAGAATTGTTTCGGGAAGTTTCAGATGATTTTCAGAGTACCGGGAGGTTACCGGAACCCCCCGGGAGACTAATGGGCCAACATGGGCCATAGGGGAGAGAGAGGGGAGCCCACAAGGGGAGCCGCGTGCCTCCCCCCATGGGCAGTCCGAATAGGACTAGGGGAGGGGGGCCCTTTCCCTGTCCTACTCCCTCCCCCTTTCCCCCTTTGCCTCTCCGGAATAGGAAAGGGGAATCCTACTAGGATTGGGAGTCCTAGTAGGACTCCCCCCTTGGCGTGCCCCCTCTAGGCCGGACGCCCCCTCCTCTCCTCATTTATATACGGGGGCATGGGGCACCCCAAAGGCACAACATTGTCTTAGCCATGTGTGGTGCCCACTTCCACCGTTTACTCCTCCGATAGTATAATCGTAGTGCTTAGGCGAAGCCCTGCGCCGATCACATCATCAACACCTTCATAATGTCGTCGTGCCGACGAAACTCTTCCTCGACCCTCTGCTGGATCAAGAGTTTGAGGGACGTCATCGAGCTAAACGTGTGTTGGACTCAGAGGTGCCGTACGTTCGGTGCTAGATTGGTTGGATCATGAAGACGTTCGACTACATCAACCACGTTAACATAACGCTTCCACTTTCGGTCTACGAGGGTGCGTGGACACACTCCCCCCCTCTCGTTGCTATGCATCTCTGTAACATCCCAATTTTCAATTTGGATGTTATACATAGGTCATTCATATGCATTTCATATTTTATTGCATTTTGGTTGTGATCCAAGAAATCTTAAGAAACAAAAGGACCCAAGGAGAGAGTCGGAGGTTTCATTTAAATTTCATATTTGAATTTATTTCAAATTTGAAAAGAGGATTAATTTGATTTTCAATAATTTCTTTCCAATTATTTCAAATAATAAAATAAATGAGAGAAGATAAAATGACTTCTTCAAAACAGAGGAGAAATATTGGAAAGGAATTTTGAAATCAAATTACTATTTTATTTGATTTTATTTGCAGTTTTATTTGAATTAGAGAAAAACATGCATTTAAAAAAATTGCATTTAGTCTAGAAAAATGTTCATCTTGTCCCAAATATTAGGTAGGGACGGTGAAAATTGTTTCTGGAATTTTTAGATTTTTATTTTTATATTATTAGGATTTTCTTCGCAGAAATCGTTTAAAAAAAGTTCCTGGGCCGGCCCAGCCGCAGCCGGGCCACGGCCCAGCCGAGCGCCACCGCCTTCCTCCGGCTCAGGACCGGAGTCTCGAGTTCGCCCACGCGGCCGCTGTGTCCAACAAGGATACGGGGAACCCTGCCCCCTCCCGCAAGCCGCCCCGCCGCCTCTCCCTCCTATAAATGCCCCCGCCCCGCCGCCCTCTCCCTCCCCAAGCCACACAACCGCCATCTCCTCCACCACAACCGCCGCGCCGAAGCCGCCGCCTTGCCCCACCTCGCTCGTCGGATCTCACCACCGCCGAAACTACAGCTGGTCCAAGTCCGGTTAATCGGTATAAAACCGCCGGCCTTTTTCTCTGTTTAGTTTTCGGTCTTTTTAGTTTCGGTTTATTAGGTTTAGATTGGTTTGTTTTATTCGCTAGTTTAATTAACGAATGTTCACCCCTTAGATTGCTTTAATGAACGGATTCATTTATTAGGTTTTGTTAGCGAACGTTCGTTCTGTAGATTTGCCTTTTTAGTTTAACTAGGACATATGCCCGTGCGTTGCAACGGGAGAGACTATTCACGTGTCCATGAAAATATTCACCGGCGGGCATTTTTTTAACTCTCCTTTCATATTTGTATAATCCCTTTGCATTTTATGATCTCCTTCCTTATTTATGCATATAATTCCCACTAAATTTATTATTTGGTATAATTTCTTTGTGCTATTATTTTCTCATTTTTTTCCTTTTCTTTGTGAAACGCTCCTTTCTTATTTGTGCCACTGATCACGCCCACTGAATTTGTTATTTGCTATAACTCCTTTGTATTATTATTCTCTCCTTCCCTTTTTTTGTGAAACTCTCTTTCTTTATTTGTGCCTACTGATCACAACCTGGGTACAATCCCCTCCGTATTTGCTCCATTGATCACACCCGCTGGATCCGATCATCATAATTTATTTAGAGCCAAACATCCCTTGAAATCGGAGCCACATATTAGTCCATCTTTGTTCCCTTATTCTCTTATTACTTATTGAGGCTGCTTATTAATTTTGAATTAGAGACATATATAAATCGGTTAAACATGATGCAAGGCAGCGATGTGGTATTATTTATTAAAGGAACGAATCTTGTATTTTAAACATTGATGCGGTAGCTTGGTTGGTCTCTGCTTTTGCGCTTTATAAATTGTAAAGAAGGGAGTTTAATCCCCCGTGAAGACGTTTCCTTTTGCCCAGGCCAGATTCAGTAATATTTTTCTGGCCTGGTTACACTGTTGTTGTCTGCTAGTAGAGCAGGCCGAACGTGGCCGAGTGGAACAGACAGGCGTGCGTGGCGCTTGGGACCTGGAACCAAGGTACGTAAACGTTTAACCTCGGAATTGTACCACCTTGCGTATGTATTTTAAATATAAATCACCTAAGCGGGACGCGACCAAGAATATCACCTTGCTTTAATAGTAGGTATAGATATAGATTTTCACCCAGGGACCTATCCGCGAATAGTTTTCTCATGATTTAGCCCCTAATCTTAAAACTAGCGTAACTTTTAGCTCGTTTATCCAAATTAGATGAAACCAATGCCTAAATATTCGTAACGATCCCCTCTTTCCAGTAAACTAACTTGAACATGATTTTGACAATTTAAAATTTGAGTTTAGTTCAGATTAGTATTCGATCTTGTTTCATTTCTATCTTGAGTTTCGTAACTCCGTTTGAGTTGTTTCTTTTTGAAAATCATAGCTAATCACATGTACCTACTGTTAAGATCTAATCCACATGAAAATAATGCTGTTAGGTTTTATTTTCTGTTTAGTTTAGTCGTTTGCTTGTTTCGAGTTTTATTTCGATCTTTTCTCGATTTCTCTTTGTTTTGTTTGAGTGATTGCTTATGTATGCTACTCTTTGTCTATGCTAGATTACTTGGAGTGTGAAGCTTGTTACTAAGAATCCCTAGAGTTTGCAGATTGTCAGCAAGGCAAGTTACACTTTGATCATACTCTTCTATGCCCAGTTTTTACTATGCATTAGTTTTGCCCCTCAAATATTTGCATGAGTTGGATTGGGAACATGTGGTTTGGTTGTAGTTCATGAGGTAGGAACCTAATACCTTTGATCACCCCGGGAATATATGTTATGCTCTATTATTGCTTAGGCATGCTCGTAGACGGGGATTGGATCGTGATACACATGGAAGTTGTGATAGTTATTGATCTTGGATAACATTAAGGTGGCAACTTTAATACACATCTGGGTGGATTGGTTGGGGCACTTGGAGAATCCAGTGTTTGTCCATTTGGGAAATCCCGGAGTACCCGTGTGATTTTTCCTCGGTTCGCCACCCAGGCTCAATGGGATCATATGATATTTCATACCTAGAAACTTCCGTGCGCAGCCACAAGCCATTATGGGCTCTGGCATAGGTGAGTAAGTTTTATGAGCTCTCAAATAGGTGGACTAGAAGATGTTGGGGAAAGTAGGTGTGCCGGTCTGCCCGGAGTAGAGAGTTAATGCTTAAGAAAGACTATGTCTCGATCTTCCGATCATGGATGCGGTCGAGTCTTGTGGGGAAAAGTGTGCAACCTCTACAAAGTGTATAAACTAATCATGGTTAGCCGTGTTCCCAGTTATGGACATCCTGTGTATCTGGAATTGGATATTATTGTTGATCTCATCACTCTTAAATTAATTGAATTGGGTTTAATGTGGATACTTGTTTAACTGGGATTTGAGTTGGAGGAACCTTCTCAAATATTGGTACAACTTGGGAGTAGTAAAATAAATTATTCCTTTGTTGTAGGGAAAAACTAGCTTTATGCAAAATCTTAAACTTAGAGACTCCACCAGCCAAATATTGCATGTAGATATAGTTCTTGCATTCATTGCTTTACAGTGTAACTCTGTCAGCATATTCAATGTGCTGACCTACACGGCTGCAATGTCTGATGTTGTAGACTTCTCAGACGACGAATAAGGTGCGATAGGTCGTTGTCATGCACTCAGCTATGCTGTTGGAGTTGATGGACTCATTTACCTTTGAAGCTTGCGCAGTTATTTAGTTTAGATGGCCTTCAGCCATTTTATTTGTGTAATCATACTCTTTATGAGGACCTCGATGTAATAAGTGTGTGATTGAAACTCTTCTATAAGTCCTCAAGTACTGTGTGTGTCAGCATTACCGATCCAGGGATGACACTTAAGCACAGAGCCTTCGGTCCATTGGGATCGTGGTCGCTACAAGATGGTATCAGAGCACATGCTGACTGTAGGACGCGACCATTAGGAAAAGCCACATGATCACTCTTCTTTGCTCATTTCTAATTCTCCTCTATTTCTACTCTATAGATGGTGCATCCTAGGAACAAGTTCACTCAGCCGGATGACGACACCCCTTTCGGATGACACTTGAAGGAAGTCACGAAGTACTTCAACATCGGACTACCAAGCTTCATCGGGACTTTCTCTGCAACTTTATCGAAAGAGGAGCACTGGAAGATCAAAGTTTGTGTACCTGGGAGGACGTTTGCGCCAACAACGGCGCCTATTGATTTCTACTTGGATGCACCAAGTTGGAACTTGGGAAAGAGCATGGCAGCCTACATCACCTTTGGACGCATATATGAAGTGTATCACATGGAGCTTGAAAAACCGTCTATCAAATATGTGGACGCCAAGACGAGGAATGGGAGATGATTCCTACCAGGAAGGCTGGATCAATTGCAGCATACATTCAAGAGATGGGTGACCACATTCGCCGATATGAAAACCAGATGTGCTCCATCATGAAGAAGACCAAGAAGCTGATGAAGAAGAATATCGAGCTAGAAGAGGAACTCAAGTCAACACGTGCTAGATATGAAGAAGAAATTGTTGTACTACTGGAGAAGCATGAAGACATGAAGAGCAAGCTAGGACTACCCGTGGAGAACCATAAGCAAGAACCTGAAGTGGAGATCCATTCGGAGGACTACATCATCTTGGACGACGCCGACACAGACAATGACGCAAATGATGACAGTGATGACGACTACGTAGACGAAGCTGGAGCAGATATCATGGAGTCTTCCACCGATCAAAATTTCTAGATGACCTCCATGTTACTAGTAGTATTCTTCCAAGTAGTAGCGTCCATCGATTTGTAATCAGAGTTAGTTCATTTGTGTGAATCTTGTTTGATATTGAATGAAGTGAATTGATTGCTTTTGCCTCATGTGCATATGGGTAGTGAAATCTCTCTTAGACCTTATTCTATTCTGTTTTCTCACCCCTTCTAACCCATCAGATGCCTCCAAGACGTGACACCGGATTCGTGTTTCCACCGGAGCTCACCTAGTTGATCCAGTAGTAGAATGCCTTGATGCAGATGCTAGTTCAGAACCAGAACCAAGGCAACAACAACAACAACAACCCACCGCCACCACCCCCTGTTGACAATCTAGCCCGTTTTCTGAGGTTGAATCCGCATGTGTTCTCTAGCAGCACTAAGCCGATTGTTGCAGATGATTGGCTATGCAAGATTGGAAGAGAGCTGACTACTGCATGATGCACAGATGCGGAGAGAGTGCGCTTTGCCGCACATCAGCTTGACGGACCCGCATCATCTTGGTGGGAGACACCACCACTTACCCCATTGATACAATTACATGGGATCAGTTTCAGCAGGCCTTCCGCACCGCACATGTTTCCGCTGGAGCTATGAGTATGAAGAAGCGCGAGTTCTGCAACTTGCACCAAGGGAGTCGTACAGTGGGACAGTATGTGGATGAGTTTAGCAAGTTAGCACATTATTCCCCAGATGATGTGGCCATAGATGCCGCAAAGCAGGAGAAGTTTCTTGAGGGACTCAATGATGAGCTAAGCATGCAGTTGATGGTGTCAACTTTCAACAACTATCAGGAGTTGGTAGACAAGGCCCTCATGATAGAAGGCAAGCAACAACAGATTGATAACCGCAAGAGGAAGTATGGACATGGGAGGTACACTTCTGGAGCTCAGCAGAAGCCCCGATTCCCCATATTTGGGAGGACATACTCATAACCATGGAGGCCATAACCATGGAGGACATACGCACAATGGAGGAAGTTCGCACAACCACAGTGGCCCTAAGAATGGCAATGGGAATGGAGGAAGCAACATTCAGAACCGTTCCAACCCCGCAACCCCAGCCAAGAGGGATCTGAGTCACATTACTTGTTTCAAGTGCGGGAAGACCGGGCATTACGCCACTGAATGTCCTGAAGCAAAGAATGGAAATGGCAATGGAAATTCTGCAAAGAAGCCCAACCCCTTCACCAAAGGTCAGGTGAACCACGTCAGTGTGGAGGAGATTGAGGAGCAGCCCAACGCAGTTGTCAGTAAGTTTTTGATTAATGCATTTACAACACTTGTTCTTTTCGATACTGGTGCATCTCATTCATTCATATCAAGGGGATTTGTGGATAAGTATAAGTTGCCAACAGTAGCCCTTAAATCACCTATGTTAGTAAGTTCCCCATGATCGGAGTATATGGCTAGTAGGGGATGCTATCAGTTGCCAGTAACCATAGGTAGACATGTTTTCCCCACCGACATGATTGTCCTGGAGTCACAAGGATTGGATGTGATACTAGGCATGGATTGGCTATCCAAGTATGAGGGAAATATTGATTGCGCTAGTAAATCAATTCTTCTTACCACCCCGGAAGAAAAGAGGATCAAGTTGTGTCTAGGCATGCGCCGAGGAGGACTCAGCTGAATTCCTTATCAGGAGTTGTTCAGGAGGAAGTACCAGTCGTGAAGGATTCTCCCGATGTATTTCCGGAAGAGTTACTAGGCATGCCACCAGATCGAGACATTGAGTTTCTGATTGAGTTATTTCCAGGCACCAGACCAATATCCAAGAGACCGTATCGGATGCCCGCAAATGATCTGGAGGAAATTAAGAAGCAGATCAACGAGTTACTGGAGAAAGGTTACATTCGACCAAGTTCATCACCTTGGGGAGCCCAGTGCTTCCAGTTGAGAAGAAGGACGGATCTTTGAGGATGGTTGTTGATTATCATGCGCTGAATGAGGTGACGATTAAGAACAAATACCCTCTGCCGATGATCAATGATTTATTTAACCAGCTGCAAGGAGCTAAGGTTTTCTCCAAGATCGATCTTCGATTAGGTTATCACCAGTTGAAGATCCGAGAGCAGGATATACCTAAGACAACTTTTACCATGAGGTATGGGCTATATGAGTATACAATTATGTCGTTTGGTTTGACTAATGCCCCTGCCTATTTCATGAGTATGATGAACAAGGTGTTCATGGAGTTTTTGGATAAGTACGTCGTGGTGTTCATTGATGACATATTGGTCTACTCAAAGAATGAAGAAGAGCATAAGGAACATTTGCGTTTGGTTCTTCAGAAGCTCAGGGAACATCATTTGCATGCCAAGTTCATCAAATGTGAGTTTTGGTTGAAGGAAGTTGGATTTCTCGCACATGTTATATCCGGAGAAGGAATAGCAGTAGACCCTACCGAGGTTACTTCTGTCACTAAATGGTTGACACCCACCTCAGTGGGAGAAATCAGAAGTTTTCTTGGACTCGCAGGCTATTATTGGAGATTTATTGAGAATTTTTCCAAGATTGCGAAGCCCATGACGGAGTTGTTGAAGAAGGACAACAACTTTAAATGGATTGAGGATTGTGAGGCCAGTTTTCAGGAGTTGAAGAAACGTTTGGTTACAGCCCCAGTACTGATTCTCCCAGACATACGCAAGGATTTCCAAGTGTATTGCGATGCTTCACGTTGAGGACTTGGAGGTGTGCTTATGGAGGATGGAAGAGTTGTTTCGTATGCCTCACGATAACTTCGACCTCATGAGTTGAATTATGCTACACATGATTTGGAGTTAGCAGTCGTAGTTCATGTGCTCAAGCCATGGAGACGCTTTCTCATCGGAAGTCGTTGTGATGTTTACATGGATCATAAGACTTTGAAGTACATCTTCACGCAGAAGGAGTTGAACCTCAGGCAAAGGAGATGGTGGGCGCTCATAAAGGATTATGACATGAGATTGCATTATCATCCAGGAAAGGCCAAGGTCGTAGTAGATGCGTTGAGCCGCAAGAGTTATGTTAACACACTCATAACCGAAGGATTACCTGAGGAGTTAGCAGACGACCTTCAAGAGCTACGGCTGGAGATAGTTCCGAGAGGTTATGTCGCAGCAATGGAAATTTATTCCACTTTGTTGGGTAAGATCAGGGAAGCCCAGAAGACGGACCAGGAGATTGCTGAGATAAAGGAAAGGATGAGTAAAGGGAAGGCTAAAGGATTTTGTGAGGATGAGCACGACACTTTATGGTTTGAGGATCGTATCTATGTGCCTAATGACCATGAGATCAGGAAGTTATTTCTTCAGGAGGCCCATGATTCTCCTTACTCTATTCACCCAGGAAACACCAAGATGTATCTGGATTTGAAGGAAAGTTTCTGGTGGACAGGAATGAAGAAGGATATTGCCGAGTATGTACTAGTATGTGATGTATGTTAGAGAGTTAAGGCGGAGCATCAGAAACCATCAGGGTTATTACAGCCTTTGTGAATACCCGAATAAGCTTGGCATGGATTTTATCACTGGATTACCCAGAACCTGTTCAGGCTATGACTCTATCTGGGTAGTAGTTGATTGTTTGATGAAGGCAACCCATTTCATCCATGTGAAGCAACTTATACGAGTGCTAAGTTGGCAAAGATATACATGACCAGGATCGTATGTCTGCATGGAGTTCCGAGGACCATCGTATCAGGTAGAGGAGCATAGTTTACTTCAAATTTTGGAATCAGTTGCATGAAACTTTGGGTACCAGGCTAGAGTTCAGTACAACCTTTCATCCACAGACAGATGGATAGACCGAGAGAGTCAATCAAGTTCTGGAGGACATGTTGAGAGCTTGTGCACTAGATTATGGATCTAGTTGGGATGACAATTTGCCCTATGCAGAATTCTCCAATAACAACAGTTATCAAGCCAGTTTGAAGATGGCCCCTTTTGAAGCTTTGTACCAAAGGAGGTGCAGGACACCATTATCGTGGGATGAAGTTGGAGATCGACAGTTGTTCGGACTAGACTTAATCAGAGATTCTGAGGAGAAGGTTAAGTTGGTTCGAGACAGACTCAAGGTAGCCCAATCTAGGCATAAAAGTTATGCGGATACTAAACCCAAGGAGGTAGCCTACAAAGTCAGAGACAGAGCATATCTTCGTGTGTCCCCATTTTGCGTAGTTAAACGTTTTGGAGTCAAGGGAAAGCTAGCACCATGTTTTGTGGGACCATACAGAGTTTTGGAATGCATGGGAGAAGTTGCCTACAAGTTGGAATTGCCCGAAGGATTGTCAGGAGTTCATGATGTATTTCATGTTTCACAGTTGAAGAAGTGCCACGCAGAGATGGCCGACATTCCTCTGAGAGATACATTGCCACTGGAAGCGGTTCAGTTGGATAGTGATCTGACCTATGAAGAGAAGCCAGTCAAGATTCTCGAGTTTTCCAGTCGAGTTACTCGTAGTAAGGTTATCAAGTTTTGCAAAGTTTAGTGGAGCCACCATACCGAGGAGGAAGCCACCTGGGAGTGATAAGAAGACCTTCGCAAGGACCACCCACACCTTTTTGCTGACCAACCCGAATCTCAAGGGCGAGATTCATCTTAAGAGGGGTAGGTTTGTAACATCCCAATTTTCAATTTGGATGTTATACATAGGTCATTCATATGCATTTAATATTTATTCCATTTTGTTTGTGATCCAAGAAATCTTAAGCAACTCAAGGACCCAAGCAAAGAGTTGGAGGTTTCATTCAAATTTCATATTTGAATTTATTTCAAATTCGAAAAGAGGATCAACTTGATTTTCAATAATTTCTTTCCAATTATTTCAAATAATAAAATAAATGAGAGAAGATAAAATGACTTCTTAAAAACAGAGGAGAAATAATGAAAAAGAAATTTTGAAATCAAATTATTATTTTATTTGTAGTTTTATTTGAATTAGAGAAAAACATGCATTTTTAAAAAATTGCATTTAGTCCAGAAAAATGTTCATCTTGTCCCAAATATTAGGTAGGGACGGTGAAAATTGTTTCTGGAAATTTTAGATTTTTATTTCTATTTTATTAGGATTTTCTTCGTGGAAATCATTTAAAACAAAAAAGTTCCTAGGTGGGCCCCGCCTTAGCCGGGCCACGACCCAGCCGAGCGCCGCCGCCTTCCTCCGGTTCGGGACCGGGGTCCCGAGTTCGTCCGCGCCGCCGCCGTGTCCAACAAGGGCATGGGTAACCCCGCCCCCTCTCGCAAGCCGTCCCGCCGCCTCTACCCTCCTATAAATGCCCCTGCCCCGCCGCCCCCTCCCCAAGCCGCACCGCCACCATTACCTCCACCGCAACCGCCACGCAGAAGCCGCCGCATCACCCTGCCTCACTCCCCGGATCTCGCTGCCGCCGTTGGTCCAAGTCCGGTAACCGGTATGAAACCGTCGGTCTTTTTTCTCGGTTTAGTTTTCGGTTTTTTTTGTTTCGGTTTATTAGGTTTAGATCAGTTCGTTTTTTTCACTAATTTAATTAACGAACGTTCACCCGTTAGAATTTTTTAACGAACGGATTCATTCGTTAGGTTTTGCGTTCTGTAGATTTTTCTTTCTAGTTTAATTTTAGCCCAGTGACCTATCCGTGAATAGTTTTCTCGCGATTTAGCCCCTGATCTTAAAACTAGTTTAACTTTTAGCTCGTTTATCCAAATTAGATGAAACCAACGCCTAAATCTTCATAACGATCCCCTATTTCTAGTAAAACAACTTGAACATGATTTTCACAATTTAAATTTTGAGTTTAGTTCAGATTAGTATACGATCTTGTTTCGTTTGTATCTTGAGTTTCGTAACTCCATTTGAGTTGTTTCTTTTTGCAAATCATAGATAATCATATGTACCTACTGTTAAGATCTAATCCATATGAAAATAATGCTGTTAGGTTTTGTTTTCTATTTAGTTTAGTCATTTGCTTGTTTCAAGTTTTATTTGAATCTTTTCTCGATTTCTCTTTGTTTTGTTTGAGCGATTGCTTATGTATGCTACTCTTTGTCTACGCTAGATTAACCGGAGTGCAAAGTTTGTTACTACGAATCCCTAGAGTTTGCAGATTGTTAGCAAGGCAAGTTACACTTTGATCATACTCTTCTATACCCGGTTTTTACTACGCATTAGTTTTGCCCCTCAAATATTTGCATGAGTAGGATTGGGAACATGTGGTTTGGTTGTAGTTCATGAGGTAGGAACCTAATACCTTTGATCACCCCGGTAATATACGTTATGCTCTATTATTGCTTAGCCATGCTTGTAGACGGGGATTGGATCGTGATACACATGGAAGTTGTGATAGTTATTAATCTTGGATAACATTAAGGTGGCAACTTTAATACACATCTGGGTGGATTGGTTGGGGCACCTGGAGAATCCAGTGTTTGTCCATTTGGGAAATTCTGGAGTACCTGTGTTATTTTTCCTCGGTTCGCCACCCAGGCTCAATGGGATCATATGATATTTCATGCCTAGAAACTTCCGTGTGCAACCACAAGCCATCATGGGCTCTGGCATAGTTGAGTAAGTTGTATGAGCTCTCGAAGAGGAGGACTAGCAGATGTAGGGGAATGTAGGTGTACCGGTCTGCCCGGAGTAGAGAGTTAATGCTTCAGAAAGACTATGTCTCGATCTTCCGATCATGGATGCGGTCGAGTCTTGTGGGGAAAAGTGCACAACCTCTACAGAGTGTATAAACTAATCATGGTTAGCCGTGTCTCTGTTATGGACATCTTGAGTATCTGGAATTGGATATTATTGTTGATCTCATCACTCTTAAATTAATTGAATTGGGTTTAATGTGGATACTTGTTTAACTGGGATTTGAGTTGGAGGAACCTTCTCAAATATTGGTACAAATTGGGAGTAGTAAAATAAATTATTCCTTTGTTGTAGGGAAAAACTAGCTTTATGCAAAATCCTAAACTTAGAGCCTCCACCAGCAAAATATTGCATGTAGATATAGTTCTTGCATTCATTGCTTTATAGTGTAACTCTGCCAGCATATTCATTTTCTGACCTAGACGGCTGCAACGTCTCATGTTGAAGACTTCTCAGACGACGAATAAGGTGCAGTAGGTCGTTGTCATGCACTTAGCTATGCCGTTGGAGTTGATGGACTCATTTACCTACGAAGCTTCCGTAGTTATTTAGTTTAGATGGCCTTCAATATTTCATTTGTTTAATCATACTCTTTATGATGACCTCGATCTAATAATTGTGTGACTGAAACTCTGCTATAATTCCTCGAGTACTGTGTGTGTCAGCATTATCAATTCAGGGATGACACTTAAGCACAGAGACTTCGGTCCATTGGGATCGTGGTCGCTACAATCTCCTAGATAGATCTTGCGTGATCGTAGGAATTTTTTTGAAATTGCATGCTACGTTCCCCAACAATAAGAGAGCCTTTTTGAGTTGCTAAAAGCACCATCTTCTTTAATGTAGGTGCCAAACCATGTTCTATGTCTCTAAAAGAATTCCAGTGACTTTTTCTCAAGATCCTAACCAGCTTGTACTCAGCAGATCGATGATCCTGAAGCATGTGACCTTGCAGGTTCGGTGAAGTATAGACATGACTAAAACTTCTTCCGATCGATGATCAATAGCAGAACCATGGACATCCATATTAACCCCCTACCCATAGGAACGATATTCGAGTGAACCTATATTTACCATGTGCTATCCTTTTGCTTCATGATATGTTACAAGAAGAAAAAAAGGTGAGATTTATCGGCATCCCCGTAAAACAACAACTTGCCACTATGCTAGTTTCCTTATTGCCGGTTTTGTTCTCTTTTCTCGTTCCTGTGTCTAGCATCCCTATGATCAAATCAGACTCTGTTTGGCCAGATGATTATGGATACCGTCACACCGAGAGATCTCTAGGAATATCTCTGCATAGTTGGAGGAGCAAATCCCAGTCTTGAGCTATCTAGTCCCTTGTCACAGTTTTCTGGTGAACCCGTAAGTTGACGTCATGATCACTCTATTATGGTTGACGTTTGACGAACCCCAAAAGTGCATTATGTGGTATGAAGGAACTTGATACTCTCATGGTCCAAGAAATTATGCAAACGTTAACTTTGTCGTGCTATTAATCATTAACTTGCGACTAAAGGATCTCATGGTATAACAATTAATTGGGCATGTTCAACACCAATATTCTTCCAACATTGTGTCCTCAAAGTTGCTGGCAAACTAACTTAGGAAAATGGAACCTTCATGCAACTGTTGAGCTAATCTTAAAGACAAGACTAGAAATATATTACAAAGTTTTCCTCTGATCCTTTTGGATATACAGACTTAAGAACCATTGCAATTAACACGGAACATAAAAATACATTATGATCTTGGAAATAAATACTAACTTGTATTATTGCCCCCGGGGCATATTTCCATCACAAAAGACAGTGCAAAAATCAAGGAAAAATAGGGCATGGAAGCTCAATGACAAACTTTGGGCAGATCGCACCACCTACAAAAATCCCATGGGTATTACACCATATAAAATGGTGTATGGTAAGGCATATCATTTACCTTTGGAGCTGGATCATAAAGCTTTTTAGGCCATTAAGAATTTAAAACTTTGATTGTAAAGAGGCAGGAGAAAAGCGATTATTAGATATGCATGCTCTAGATGAATTTACAAATGAAGCTTATTGGGGTTCCTATCTTTTCAAACAATAAGTAAAGATGTGTCATGATAGAAATATTTTGAAGAGGAATTCAATGTTGGAGACAAGATTCTCCCATTTAACTCCCATCTCAAGTTGTTTCCAGGTAAACCTAGATCCATATGGGAAGAATTGTATGAGATCAAAGAAGTTTACAACTCAGGAGCAATACAGTTGAAGGGGAATGGGAATACCCCACACGGATCGTAATGGGCGAAGAGATATGGAGCAAGCTAGGATGTTGGATCTGGATCGTGCGGCTCAATTTAGAAGATGTCAATTTGCTTCGGGTTTTAAAAGAGGAGGTGGGTTGAGCCCTAAATGGGTCGATCGACTGTGTTGTTGGTGTTCACGCTGCACATGAGCTAGAGATACTTGGAGAGAGAGATGGACTCGAACTAGTTTGTTAGGATTCTTTTGTTCTATTAGCATAGTTTGAATTTGATATTTAAAATAATTAGATAAATTCCAAATGAATCGAGAAAATTACATAACCTAAATAAAATACAGAGAGTCTAGAAAATATATTTCCCTCTCCAAATAAATTATGAATAAATTTTTACCTACTAAAAATTATTTAAAGCATTAATAATTTTGTAAAATGCCTTTAGGGCTTTGTAAATACCCAAAATGATTTTGGACAAGCCAATCGTTCAAATGAGCTCCAATAAATATTTCCAATGATATTTTTGGAGAAGTCATATTATCTGCTCCCATTTATATGATATGAATAATTAGAATATATAAATGCCCTTTAAATGCAAATAACAAATAAATTCCAAATTCAAATAAGAATTCAAAATGAAATATTGGTCCACAAATAATTTGATAAAGTCATTTTATTACCACTTTAAATATTTAATTGTGGTTTCAAAATACTTCAAAAGAGACCAAAAAGTAAATCCTTTTGAATTTTTGAATAAACCTCATGTCGATGTCAAAACCGGCGGATCTCGGGTAGGGGGTCCCAAACTGTGCGTCCAAGGCTAATGGTAACAGGAGAAGGGGACACGATGTTTACCCAGGTTTGGGCCCTCTCGATGGAGGTAATACCCTACTTCCTGCTTGATTGATCTTGATGATATGAGTATTACAAGAGTTGATCTACCACGAGATCGTAGAGGCTAAACCCTAGAAGCTAGCCTATGGTTATGATTGTTGTTGTCCTATGGACTAAACCCTCCGGTTTATATAGACACTAGAGGGGGCTAGGGTTACACAGAGTTGGTTATAGAGAAGGATATCTATATATCCGAATTGCCAAGCTTGCCTTCCACGCAAAGGAGAGTCCCACCCGGACACAGGACGAAGTCTTCAATCCTGTATCTTCATAGTCCAACAGTCCGACCAAAGTATATAGTCCGGCTGTCCGAGGACCCCCTAATCCAGGACTCCCTCAGTAGCCCCTGAACGAGGTTTCAAATGACGATGAGTCCGGCGCGCAGATTGTCTTCGGCATTGCAAGGCGGGTTCTTCTCCAAAATCCCTGAGTACCTGTTGTAACGAGCAGTGTTCGGCTTCCCATCAATGCTGCACTCCTCGGCTTTTGTGCTTTAATAATTGCTATCTCCACGTGTCGAGCGAATGCGAGAAGTCGGGGTATTTTTACATTTGCCACCCTGACCATGTAAGTAAATCTTCTATTTAAAGAGACGGGGATCCTCAGATCCAAATCACACCATCCTCCCCCAGCGAGTGTTCATCAGAGCGCGCCCGGAAGAAACCATCTCATCATGGCCGGTCATCGCAGCTCCTCCTCTCGCTCCCGTAGCACTAAGCCAGGCGATTGGGAGAAGTGTCATGTCCCCCATACACTACCAAAAAAATACACTTACGTGATGATACGTGTTTGTCACAGTAGGTCGCGTTTTTGTCATGCATGTACATCCATGACAAATTTATGACAGAATCAAGATAGTCATACCTGTGCTGTCGTAGAAGTGTTCCATGACATTACCAAAATTATCATCATGGAAGTGTCCACTTCCATGACGATAAATCGTGTGTCACAGAAGTGCTTTCGTCAAGGGTGACCGACACGTGGCATCCACTGTGACGGAACGCCGTTAAGCTATCGGTCGGGTTTTGGATCCAATAACCCGTTAACAGCCCCGACCAATGGGGATTTTCCATGTGTAAAATCGTCATTGGCTAGAGGAAACACGTGTCGGCTCATTGCTGAGACAGATGTCATCCACTCATTGGACAGAAGGCGCCTATGATACGTCAACACGTGGCACGGCCCAACAAAGGCCCATTCATGTGAAAAGGCCGGCCCGTTTGACTTGGTCAAAAGGTGACGGGCCGGCCCATGGAAAGCCTGTTAACGGCCTGTTCGCATATAGCCCATTTACAGCCTGCTAACCCAAGGCCCGTTACGCCCTATCCGAATTAGGCCCATTAGCGTCATCTGGGCCATCCAATATGATTCCAGCCCGTTTTCACTTCTGGCCCATGTATTGCCCATGACGTCTTTCAGCCCATATGAGGCCCTATGTAACTCTTGGCCTATTAACGGCCCGTGGTGAAACTGGCCCACAATGAATAGTGTATCACTTTAGACCCATTAACGGCCCGTGGTGAAACTGGCCCGTAATGAACAGTGTATCACTTTATACCCATTAATGGCCCGTTATTAAGTTGGGCCGTTTCCAGCCCATGTTATCTTTCGGCCTTCTCAGAGCCCATTTATTCTTGGACTCATTTGTAGCATTCGGTTACTTATGGCCCGTTACTGTCATTTTCTGCTTGTGGGCCAAATTCAGCCCGTCATTACAGTTGGCCCATTTGTGGTCCGTTAGTCTGTTGGGACATTTTCATAGCATCACCAAATACGGCCTATTAACGGCTCGTTATGGTCCGCCCATAAAACGTACGATTTCCATTATAGGCCCGTCTATGGCCCATTAAAGGCCAATACAAGACCCACAAATGAGTCGGTGGCCCATGGATCCTACGTGACATAGAAGGCCCATGGATCCTGCGAGACGTAGAAGGCCCATGGACACTGCGAGACGTAGAAGGCCCATGGACACTGCGAGATGTAGAAGGCCCATGGATCCTGCGAGATGTAGAAGGCCCATGGATCCTACGAGACGTAGAAGGCCCATGGATCCTACGAGACGTAGAAGGCCCATGGTCGGGCGAGTTGACCCCCGTTTGAAAGATATAGCATATTCAAAGAATTATCCCACTCAAAACTATCACCTCTAAAAAGCATACACTATACAACAAAGAGATCAAGGCATAGAAAGGTAGAATAATCCTACACTATACAATAAAGAACTTACAGCCGATTATACCCACTGGGCATTATGGTACGGCACAGGTGATAATAAAGCATACACAAACAGCAAATTACATACACTGGGCAAATACGGCTCATACATCATGGACGCGCATCAACTTAACTCCATTTGAACTATAATCTCTTCGGAAAATAGGATTGGCCGGATTCAGATAGCACAAATTTCAGTTTGCAAAATCTCCAATTCCTTCATGGTTACCTCGGTGTCTTGTTTCATTTTTTTGACTCCTGCATCTAATACCTGCATGTCCAGTCTCAACTTGTTGATTATACGTTAATAATCATGTACACGTTGTCTTGCCACCTCTAGTTGATGCTCGAGAACATCAGCACATTCCAATTCCAATCCATAATCATTCGGTAACGGCCATGCCGCACTGCTCATAGATTTTTGTTTTGATGTCACTTCATCCTGAAATGTTTCTGTAAGTACACATGACTATGGCAAAAATATAGTTACAACAGTGAAGCAAACAAGACACTATTTTGTACTACATGGCAAAACAGGACTAACAATAATGTTACACGTCACTTTCACAAAAAAAATGTTACATGTCATGAAGCATAAGCAGGTGATATTTTAAAAATTATAAAAAAGATAGTCTGTGCAGCCTGCATACAGAAATCTCTCTTAGCTCACCAGAGGAGCATGATGTTGGGGCCCAATCGAAAACACAAACAAGTTACAAATTTAGACAGCACGTTGCGTATAAGTAAGCAAGCAGTTGGCCATTCTGTACCTCAATTAAAGTCTTAGGGAGCATAATGAACAGCAGAGGGTTTCATACAAACATACTACAGCAGGAAAAACTATGCAATCATTAGCGTGGTATAAACTAGATTGTGAGCCTCATGCAATAATAGTTGGTTAATAGACTTCAAAGCTTCAGGCACACTTCGGTAGAGTAATTAAATGGCAAGGCCTTTAATTATGTCAACTAATAGTGATACAAGTACCGAACATCAGGCATAATTATTTGGGCATCTCATTAAGTGAGGAAAAATAAAGCAATTGAAAAGAGAAAATTAACTATGCCTGTAACAAACAAGGAATTGAACTGTTGAGTTGCATACAATGACTTAGCTTAGCAGGTTGAAGAGGCTCAGCGCAGCTCCTACTTCTCTTGCAAGGCTCCTTCCTAACATCTTGTACTTGGAAATCCTCAATCTTATCTTCATTGCACCCCCTCTGCAAGGTGACACAAACTAGTTACTCGTCTCCTTGGAAGATAAATATGCATACTTTCCAGTCTGTGAACACAAAAGGATGAGATTATAACAAAACAACACCACATAATGAAACATGCCGTATCTCTTGCACTTGCACACAATGAAATGAGCATTTACTATGTCTGCACTATGTAAAAACTAGGCATACCTTCGAACTGGATCTCCAGGTACTCTTGGAGAGCCTACTGTAGTGTACAGCCAAACCTTTATGTCACCTATGAGTTAGACAAGGCCCCACTATAGCAGCCCTGAGTGTTTAAATCATTGACAAGCTCTGTTAGAGTGTTAGGTCAAGAATAGCAAGTAATCAAAGCAAACAGTCCTAGTATGGCTGGCTGATGCAAATAAGCAATTGAACAGATGTGTGAGCAAATCTTACATATCAAGAAAAGAAGCAAAGAAGGAGGCTTAAAGACCATCACTTGACTGACCAGATTTAAGGGGCATTTAAACATCATGTGCAACGTATGAACTAACATAAACATTGCATATTCCAGATTCTACAATGGAATGCACATGTATTAGGTTATGCAATGTATGATGATGCCTAAATGTACAGATAGTAGGCAGGAGTGATTCATCATTGCACGCACAATTGAATTGCAGGTTAAGGGCCAGTTTGATTCCGCCTTTTCAGGGTATATTGTCAAAATAAGCCATAAAAGATGTAAAGAAGTCATTTTTGAGTTACGGGCTTGGGCTTAACTAATTTCGCTTTGGAGGGGGGTGTTTCGGGTAGAACCTCACTAAAAATTGAAGGGAAGGGGAATCGTGAAATGACTCTGTTGTCTGCCTATATTACACTCAAAATGCAATTGCTGACGCCCGTGTCACACCTGACCCTCAAGTAAAAACAAACACGCAAGCATTCATTGCCCTGCCCGCTTGCATCTCCTCTCCCCTTTCCCTCTACCTCGATCCCCTCCCTGCAGCACTAGGGTTCCTCCAGCGAGCCGTTGCCACTGGTCCCATCTGGCCTGGTCCTCCATGATGCTATGTCCAGCTAGGCTACATGGCCGGCGGGTAGGGGCAAATCTCCCTGGCTGCTCCTCCCTCTGGCGCCGCCCCTCATTCTCATGGTCTCTAGCAGCTGCTCCACTGTGGTTCGTCCAACGCACTACTCCGGCGGGCGCTGCATAACTACGGCTGATGCCACACTACGGCAGAAGGCACCTTGTTCCCCCTCCCCTCCTCCGAGGCCATGGCCTTGAGGTGTTGTTGAAGGATGAGCTCATCCAACAAGGTGAGGATCTCCTCTGATTTTTTGCCAAATTTTCATTCTGATCCACTATACGATGAATTGCTATGAGCTACTTCTGTTGCTGCTATATGATGCATTGCTATGAGCTGCTCCTGCTGCTGCTATATGATGAATTGCTATGAGCTGCTGCTGTTGTATGATGAGTTGCTATGAGCTGCTGCTGCTGCTATATGATGCATTGCTATGAGCTGCTCCTGCTGCTGCTATATGATGAATTGCTGTGAGCTGCTGCTGTTGTATGATGAGTTTCTATGAGCTTCTGCTGCTGCTATATGATGAATTGCTATGAGCTGCTGCTGCTGCTATATGATGAGTTGCTACAAGCTGCTCCTGCTGCTGCTATATGATGAATTGCTATGAGTTGCTCCTGCTCCTGCTATATGATGAATTGCTATGAGCTGCTCCTGCTGCTGCTATATGATGAATTGCTATGAGCTGCTACTGGTATATGATGAATTGCAGACTACTGCTGCTGTATGATGAGTTGCTATGAGCTGTTGCTGCTGAGGGAGTCCTGGACTTGGGGGTGTCCGGATAGCCGGACTATCATTATCTGCCGGACTCCAAGACTACGAAGATACAAGATTGAAGACTCCGGCTCATGTCCGGATGGTACTTTCCTTGGTGTGGAAGGCAAGCTTGGCGATACGGATACGTAGATCTCCTACCATTGTAACCGACTCTGTGTAACCCTAGCCCTCTCCGGTGTCCATATAAACCGGAGGGCTTTAGTCCGTAGGACAACATACATTACAACAATCATACCATAGGCTAGCTTCTAGGGTTTATCCTCCTTGATCTCGTGGTAGATCTACTCTTGTACTACCCATATCATCAATATTAATCAAGCAGGACGTAGGGTATTACCTCCATTGAGAGGGCCCGAACCTGGGTAAAAACATCGTGTCCCTCGTCTCCTGTTACCATCCGCCTAGACGCACAGTTCGGGACCCCCTACCCGAGATCCGCCGGTTTTGACACCGACATTGGTGCTTTCATTGAGAGTTCCTCTGTGTCGTCACCGATAGGCTTGATGGCATCTTCAACCTGCAACGCTGTCCAGGGTGAGACTTTTCTCCCCGGACAGATCTTCGTATCCGGCGGCTTCGCACTGCGGGCCAATTCACTTGGCCATCTGGAGCAGATCGAAAGCTATGCCCCTGGCCGTCAGGTCAGATTTGGAAGCTTAAACTTCACGGCCGATGTCCGCGGAGACTTGATCCTCGACGGACTCGAGCCACAGCCAAGCGCGCCGCACTGTGACGATGGGCATGATCTAGCTCTGCCGCCGAACAGTGCCTTGGTGGCCGCACACGGATCCGCTTCGGCCATCAGCCCGGAGCCGATCGCCCAGATCGAGGGTCGGTGGATAGACGCCGCCCTGGGGGCTTCAACATCCACGGCGATGGAGCCGAACACTAATCTTGTCCCCTGCGAAACTCGTGATTCCGAGGCGCCGGACTCCTCGCCGGACTCCGAACCTCCCGCGCCCCTGCCAATCGATCCGGATTGGGCGCCGGTTATGGAATTCACCGCCGCGGACATCTTCCAATGCTCGCCTTTCGGCGATATCTTAATTCACTAAAGCATCTCTCGTTATCAGGAGAGTCCTGGCCGGATTATGTCCAGGATGGTTGGGATACGGTCGACGAAGAAATTCAGAGCCCACCCACCACCCACTTTGTAGCCACTGTCGACGATCTAACTGACATGCTAGACTACGACTCTGAAGACATCGACGCTATGGACGACAATGCCGGAGACGAACAGGAACCAGCGCCCACAGGGCACTGGAAGGCCACCTCATCATATGACGAATACATGGTGGATACCCCAAAAGATGGGGACGGCGAAGAAACAGCGGAGGCAGATCCCTTAAAGAAACAGCCCAAGCGCCGGCGTCAGCGGCGCCGCTCTAAATCTCGCCACAGCAAGAATGGAGATTCCGGCACAGGAGATAATAATACTCCAGAGAGTGCCGAAGACAATCCCCTCCAGCAAGACTTAGCGCAGGAGGATGCAGAAGCAAGCCCTCATAAGGGGGCGGCAGATGAAGAGGTTGAGGATCATAATTATGTGCCTCCCTCCGAAGACGAAGCAAGCCTCAACGATGACGAATTCGTCGTACCCGAGGATCCCGTCGAACAAGAGCGCTTCAAGCGCAGGCTTATCACCACAGCAAACAGCCTAAAGAAAAAGCAGCAGCAGCTTCAAGCTGACCAGGACCTGCTGGCCGATCGATGGACCGAGGTCCTCACGGCCGAAGAGTATAAACTCGAACGTCCCTCCAAAAGTTACCCAAAACGCAAGCTGCTCCCCCGATTAGAGGAGGAAGCATACGTACATCCATCACCAGCGCACGATATGGCTGACCGACCACCCTATGGTCATGACAGAGAGGCATCCAAGCCCCCAGCCAAGACCATACCCCGGCATCGCTCGAAAAGTACGAAGCCAAGAGGGAACGCGCCGGACTTGCGAGACATATTGGAGGACAAAGCAAGGCAATCCAGATCCATCTATGGATCACGTGGGCGCCCTACGACCCACGACGAATACCATCATGCCGGATACAATAACCCCGGCAGGGCCGAACACAGCAGACAGCGCTTTCTCGAGCTGCGTCGCGATATTGCTCAATACAGGGGCGCCGCACACCCGTTATGCTTCATTGACGAAGTAATGGATCATCTGATCCCCGAAGGGTTTAAACCCGTAAACATCAAATCTTACGATGGCACAACAGACCCCGCGGTGTGGATCGAAGACTATCTTCTCCACATCCATATGGCCCGCGGCGACGATCTCCACGCCATAAAGTACCTCCCACTCAAGCTTAAAGGACTAGCTCGGCATTGGCTTAACAGCTTGCCCGCAGAGTCAATTGGGTGTTGGAAAGACCTGGAGGCCGCATTCCTTGATAACTTCCAAGGCACATATGTGCGCCCACCAGACGCCGATGACCTAAGCCACATAATTCAACAGCCAGACGAATCGGCCAGACAATTCTGGACACGGTTCTTGACAAAGAAAAATCAAATCGTCGATTGTCCGGACGCAGAGGCCCTTGCAGCCTTCAAACATAACATCCGGGACGAATGGCTAGCCCGGCACTTGGGGCAGGAAAAGCCGAAATCCATGGCAGCCCTCACATCGCTAATGACCCGCTTTTGTGCGGGAGAGGACAGCTGGCTAGCCCGCAGCAACAATTTCCGTAAAAATTCTGGCAGTCCGGATACTAAGGACAACAACGGCAGGTCACGTCGGAGCAAAAACAAGAGCCGAATTAACGGCGACGATAAGGAGGATACGACGGTCAATGCCGGATTCCGAGGCTCTAAACCCGGTCAACGGAAGAAGCCATTTAAAAGAACCATTCCGGGTCCGTCCAATCTGGACCGAATACTCGACCACTCATGCCAGATACATGGCACCTCTGAAAAGCCAGCTAACCACACCAATAGAGATTGCTGGGTGTTCAAGCAGGCCGGCAAGTTAATTGCCGAAAACAATGACAAGGGGCTAAATAGCGATGACGAGGAAGAGACCCGGCCACCGAACAATAGAGGACAGAAGGGTTTTCCCCCACAAGTATGGACGGTTAATATGATATACGCGACCCACATACCCAAGAGGGAGAGGAAACGCGCACTAAGGAACGTCTATGCGATGGAGCCAGTCGCCCCAAAGTTCAACCCATGGTCCTCTTGTCCGATCACTTTCGATCGAAGAGACCATCCGACCAGCATACGCCATGGCGGATTCGCCGCATTGGTCTTAGACACAATCGTCGATGGGTTTCACCTCATGAGAGTCCTGATGGATGGCGGCAGTAGCCTGAACCTGCTTTATCAGGATACTGTGCGCAAAATGGGCATAGACCCATCAAGGATTAAACCTACAAAGACAACCTTTAAAGGTGTCATACCAGGAGTGGAAGCCAACTGCTCAGGCTCAGTCACACTGGAAGTGGTCTTCGGATCCCCAGATAATTTCCGGAGCGAAGAGTTAATCTTCGACATAGTCCCGTTTCGCAGCGGCTATCACGCTCTGCTCGGACGAACCGCGTTTGCCAAATTCAACGCGGTGCCGCACTATGCATACCTAAAGCTCAAGATGCCAGGCCCTCGTGGAGTCATCATGGTCAATGGGAATACGGAACGCTCCCTCCGAACGGAGGAACATACAGCGGCTCTCGCGGCAGAAGTACAGAGCAGCCTTCTAAGGCAATTCTCGAGTCCGGCCGCTAAATGGCCGGATACAGCAAAGCGCACCCGGAGCAATATCAACCAAGACCACCTGGCGCGATCAGAGCACACGTAGCAATGCGGCCCCAACCCTCGCCCGCGTATGATCGCAAGAATAACACTCCGCGTACATCATTACGCTTTGGAGATACCATGGGCACAGGGGAGGGGGCACGATCACAATGGACCCAGAGTGCGGTTCAACCACACCAGGGGCTCGCAAATGTGCCTCTCTTCCTTTTATTACTTTTCTTCTTTTTCGTACACAGGACTCTATTAACCAGAAGCCCTGTCCGGCGGTGAACCTGCCGAACTCATGATGCAACAGTCAGGGACTAAAGAAGGTTGCGTCGAACACTCAGGTGGTCTCAATTACGAGCATTAAATTCAATTATATACACCAAATCCGCAGCTCATCCCTGGAGGGGGACATGTTTATTTAGTCCATATCCCTTGCTTACCGCACTATTTATATCAGTCCGCTCTACTAGCAGACTTTTCTTTCATTAATAATGCAGCACCTTTATGATCGCAATTGCATTACATTTTATATATATGCTCATTATATGACATTCTGGCACCCGTATATTTTGGTACGGCGTAATACACCAGGGGCTTATGTTCCCCACTCTATGGTGTGATAAAGTCCGAACACTTTCACAAGTGCGGCACCCCGAACTTATAGCATTATATGAATCTGCTCCGAATCATGTCTTGGGTCAATAGTTGGATTTGCCCGGCTCCCACGTTTTGGTGCCTTACGTTCCGTTCTGTCGGCTAAGGTGGCACTGGGAGAACCACTGCGATTGCGCCCCGGTTGAGCCGGGTTAACGCCTCAGTGGAGAAAGCTAAAACTGACTGGCATGATAAGGCGAGAGACTGGTCGCTGTTCGAGAGGTTTTTTCGGGTCCTTAAAGACTCACGCCGCTTCGAGCAAAGTTCCGGATAATGTCCGATGAAGGCGTGGATAGCGCCCCGGATTCGGTCTTCCAAATACCAGGGGCTTCGCCGAAATTTAAAATTATAGAATTCTATGGCTAAGTGAGAGTGTTCAAGCATTATAAGTCCGGTTGCCTTGTTCGTCGTGTTGAGCGCCTCCCTAGATAGACCCAAAAATGGGAACAAGAGTGCTCAAGTTTATCCCAAACACCCCAGCACTCGTGGCTTGGGGGCTGAAGCTAACGACTTGCCATCTCTCAGATTTTATAAATGGACGCACAGAAGGTAATATTTTAAATTAAACAAAGCGTTACTCATGGCGCATATGAACGAAGTTTTCAGCGCACAGGATAAATAAACAGCGAGTTCACTCAAAGATTACATTTCGGGAGCACTCATCTGCAATATTGCAGGCTCCCTTCAGGACAATTTTATAATACTTCTCCGGCATGCGATACTCCTTGCCTGGTGGCGGTGGGTCCGTGAGAAGCTTCTCCGCATCCAATTTGCCCCATTGCACCTTTATGCGGGCAAGGGCCCGACGAGCACCTTCGATATAGGCGGAGCGCTTGACTACATCAAGCCTGGGGCATGCATCCACCAGCCGCCGCACGAGGCCAAAGTAGCTACCAGGCATGGCCTGTCCAGGCCATAGCCGGACTATGAGGCCCTTCATGGCCTCCTCAGCTACCTTGTGGAGTTCGACCAGCTGCTTCAGCTGGTCGCTTAGGGGCACCGGATGGCCGGCCTCAGTATACTGAGACCAGAAGACCTTCTCCGTTGAGCTCCCCTCCTCGCCACGATAGAATGCGGCGGCATCAAACGCACTACGCGGTAGATCTGCAAATGCCCCTAGAGAGCTCCGAATTCGGGTAAGTATCAGGTAGTTCACATTAACATGCCTGCTTTGCATGAAAAACGCCTTACCTGCCGCTATCTTCTTTATGTCCTCAACCTCCTGAAGGGCCTTATGGGCCTCGGCCTTGGCGGACTTGGCACTTTCGAGAGCCGTGGCAAGCTCGGACTCTCGAGTCTTGGAGTCACGCTCCAAACTCTCATGTTTTTCCATGAGAACCTGGAGCTCTTGCCGAACTTCCGCCACACGTGCCTCTTGCTTTTCTCGCTCAGCACGTTCCGCGGCCGCATTGCGTTCGGCCGCGGACACAGCATCCTTCAGGGTTGCCACCTCGTTAGTGGCCCCTGCAATACACATATTATCCTTGTTAATTTTACTTGCAACCAAAATCCTTTTCTGTAAGGTACTTATTCAAAGAGGTGTTACTCACCTTCTTTTTCCTCGAGCTGCTTCTTTGCATGGCCGAGCTCTTGCTTGGACCGCTCGAGTTCTTTCTTCAGCACGTCAACCTCCGCCGTTAGTGCGGCAGAGGTCAGCAGTGCAGCCTGCAAACCCATATTGACATATTTTACGCAACCCTGCGTATATCTTGTTATAGATCCTTAGTCCGGCTTTTCTTTCCGAACACCGAACCAAGCATCAGGGGCTACTGTCTATGCGGTATTATATTACATAATTTTAACTTCTTACCTCAAAGCCTGTTAAATGGCTGCTGCAGGCTTCGGTCAGCCTGCTCTTAGCGAGCTGAACCTTCTCAATCACCGAACTCATGATAGTGTAGTGTTCTTCCTCGATGGAAGCGCCTTTAAGCGCCTACAGCAGGTTATCCGGCGCCTCTGGTTGGACGGAGGCCGCCGGCGTCACGGTCCTGCCCTTCTTTCGAAGGGGCCGCTTGCCGGACTCCGGAACCACTGCGGGTTCCGATGTAGAGTCCGGCACGAAGTCCGGGAGGCTGCCTGATGGCGCCTCCGGAGCCTCCTCCTGATGGGTCCCTCTCTGGGATCCCACCTCGACGTTCTCGTCGGCGCGTGGGGTGGAGGCAGTCGGGATAGAATTCACATCCGACGAGGCCAATGACCCGCTCGATGAGTCGGGGAGATCATCATTGGCCGAACTACGGGCAGAATGCGGCGTTAGAAGGATACTACGCGACATAAAAGAAATTACACATTAAGGATCTGGATACTTACGATCTTGCCGGACGCCTGGCCCTTGGAGGCCGCTCATCCTCACCAACACTGATGTTGGCGGAACTGTCCGGGGGGATAGTTCTCACCCTCTTGGACCCTTCGGCCCCCCCGATGGGGGAAGCCTTCCTTTTCTTCTCTCCCTCCTTCGGGAGAGAGTACTCCTCCTCCTCGTCTTCGGGGGAGGAGTCCTCGTCGTCGTCAGATGCCTGATTGCGGGAACTCTTTCAAGTCCCCGGGCCACCTTCTTGGCCTTCTTCTCCGGCACCACGTGCGGTGCCGGAACCAGCAGCCCTGTTAAGCGGGCATTCGCTGGGTCTTCTGGCATGGGAGCCGGGCTGATGAGCAGCTTGGCCTTCTCCATCCATTCCTGTCAAAGGAAGAGGCAGAATGAAACCTCACTAGAGTCAATCTAATTATCACAAGTGTCCCGTAATGGGGTTGAATCACTTACCTTGTCAGTTGGATGCTGCGAGCTGAATCCGCGGTCTTCGGTCGCGGACACAGGGGCTTCGGCGCCCTTGAACAGCACCCTCCAGGCGCCTTCGTATGTTGTATCGAAGAGCCCGTTTAGCGCCTGGTGCTGTTTCGGATTGAACTCCCACAAATTAAATGCCCGTTCTTGGCATGGGAGGATCCGCCGGATGAGCATGACTTGGACCACGTCGATGAGCCTGAGCTTATTGCTCACCATCTTCTTGATACATGCTCGGAGTCCCGTCACCTCCACCGGATTCCCCCACTGCAAGCCCTTCTCTTTCCAGGAGGTGAGCTGCGTGGGGATGCCAGATCTAAACTCGGGGGCCGCCGCCCATGTGGATTTGCGCGGCTCGGTGATGTAGAACCACCCCGATTGCCACCCCTTGACGGAGTCCACGAAGGTCCCTTCTAGCCAAGGGATGTTGGGCAATTTGCCCAACATGGCGCCTCTGCATTCCGCTTGCGTACCCTTCACAACCTTCGGCTTGACGTTGAAGGTCTTGAGCCACAGGCCGAAGTGGGGCCGGATGCAGAGGAAGGCCTCGCACACGACGATAAACGCCGAGATGTTGAGGATAAAGTTCGGTGCCAGATCGTGGAAATCCAGGCCGTAGTAAAATATGAGCCCCCAGACAAATGGATGGAGCGGAAAGCCCAGTCCGTGGAGGAAGTGAGGGAGGAATACGACCCTCTCATGAGGCCCGGGGGTAGGGATGAGCTGCCCCTCGTCGGGCAGCCGATGCGCGATATCGCCGGAAAGGTATCCGGTGCTGCGCAGCTTGGTGATGTCCTCCTCCTTGACGGTGGAGGCTAACCATTTACCTCCTGCTCCAGACATATTCGGAGAAGGTCGAGGCGAGATGCGCGAGCTCAGGCGTTGGAGCTTGAGTTCGCGGGGATGGATAAGCAAAGGAGGAAGAAGGCGTAGGTGAGAAGGTGAATCCTTATCCCTTATACATAGGCGGACAAAACTATGCGTCCCCCACCAGCCTGGTAAAACTCGCTTATCTCCCAAGCGCCACCATCGATGGCGCAGTTGGGTTACCCACGCACGTATTGATGAGAATCCCGGAATAAGGGGAACACGATCTCTGCTTCGACAGGACGTGCCAAGGAAACCGCTTCCCTAAACATGCTGAGGTGGTATAATGATTCAAACAAAGGCCTGGTGGCGGTGTGATGTCACGCCGCATAATACATCAGCAGATTGAACTAAGTGTACATTTTATTCTCTCTACGGTGGAATGTGGAATTTATTTTGCAGAGCCGGACACTATCCTGGTGTTCATGATCTTCTCTGGATTATTCAAGGGAGAAACCCGCCTTGCAATGCCGAACATTATGCACGCCGGACTTATCGTCATTGAAGACTGGTTCAGGGGCTACTGAGGGAGTCCTGGACTAGGGGGTGTCCGGATAGCCGGACTATCATTATCCGCCGGACTCCAAGACTACGAAGATACAAGATTAAAGACTCCGGCTCGTGTCCGGATGGTACTTTCCTTGGCGTGGAAGGCAAGCTTGGCGATACGGATACGTAGATCTCCTACCATTGTAACCGACTCTGTGTAACCCTAGCCCTCTCCGGTGTCCATATAAACCGGAGGGCTTTAGTCCGTAGGACAACATACATTACAACAATCATGCCATAGGCTAGCTTCTAGGGTTTAGCCTCCTTGATCTCGTGGTAGATCTACTCTTGTACTACCCATATCATCAATATTAATCAAGCAGGACGTAGGGTTTTACCTCCATCGAGAGGGCCCGAACCTGGGTAAAAACATCGTGTCCCTCGTCTCCTGTTACCATCCGCCTAGACGCACAGTTCGGGACCCCCTACCCGAGATCCGCCGGTTTTGACACCGACAGCTGCTATATGATGCTTTCAGGTGGTGCTGCTATATGATAATAACCAGCCACTTGGACCATCGAATTTCAATAAATAATTGTTCTTCATTTAAATGTGGGTCATGCGTTCTTCTTTTAAATTAGGCAATGGGATCTCTATGGAAAACATTGACCAAAGTAGATTGTGCCAAGTAGATGGTATCTTTGTATTTGCATTTTGAGCAAATAGTGATGGTCTATTTTCCTATCATATTAATTACTGCACTGGGTACAATTTGTGATGTTTGCAAGTCAAATTAATTTCCATATGGCAGCAAAATGAAAAATATATATAATGCAATCTAGACTTTCCACTGATCATACCAAAGATAAGCTGAAAATGCAATGAAAAGAACTGGTTGGCGTATTACATGGAGCTTATATTCACAGGTGCTTATTTTCTTAGGATAACTCGTAATAACTGTCCTTAAGAAACTTGGCTAATAGAACTGGCATACAAATAACATGTCATGATGATTGCAATGGAGGAGTGACGTACCATAGCACACTGTATAGGCTCACCGCTACCTCTCCTTTTTTGCGATGTTCCATGAAATTGCCACATACATCTTTTATTTTTTCATTGTGTAACCCTATCTGCAAGTTGACACGGCTAATTTCAGAAATCTCTACATGATACTACATTGCATATCCCTTGCGCATATTTAAACCACCAATTAACGATTGTGTGCGTACCATAAACTAGCCATGACTCTGTATGCTGGACTGGAAGGCACTCTAAGGGAGCCTAATGTAGTGCACTGGAATTCCTACATGCCACCTACAATTTTGTGTAATGTACTGCCCCTGTTCCTAAATATATGTCTTTGTAGAGATTCCAGTATGGACCACATACAAATGTAATAGATGCATTTTCGAGTGTAGATTCACTCATTTTGCTCTGTATGTAGCCTATAGTGGAATCTCTAGAAAGACTTATATTTAGGAATGGAGGTACGAGGTAGTAACATGTATGACATCTACATATCTAATTTAGCAGCCAGTAGTAGAAATCATTGTCTGCACAAAGGGATTACTGGTCGAAAATCCTAGCAAAGCATGCTGGCAGGCACAGAACAATACAAGAGAGAGACACGCTTACAAGATCATAGAAATGCCTCAGTCCAGGATCTTGGTTGGCCAAGCTGTTAGATCCAGAAGAAACATCGTCCTTGTAGTTTTTGCTAGCTGCATAACAGGTAACAGCGACCGGTTAGTATATTTGAAGTACATCGGGTAGGTGATGCTTGACGGGTTTAAAGGTGACAAGTACCTAGGCCGTGGTGGGTGCTTGGCATCTCTCCAAACGGTGGGAATCAGGTTAGAAACGTCGAGGGTGATGACGTTGGGCTGGCTGTCGGGGTCTGGTAAGGAGATCTAGAACCGTCGAGTAGGGTGTTTGTGGAGCGGCTCCGGTAGGGGTGGACTACGGTGTGGGCGAAGCGGATCTGTGGCCGTGGACGAGGGCGTAGGTGAAGCTGCTCCGGTGGTTGGGTTAAGGATGGTGTTGACGATGCGGATCTGCGACCGTGGACAGGGCGTCAGAAGCTGCTCCGGTGGTTGGGTTAAGGGTGGTGTCGACGATGCGGATCTACGGCCGTGGACGGGGCGTCAGAAGCTTCTCCGATAGGTTGGATGATGGTGCGAGGAAGCGGATCTGAGGCCGTGGACTTGTGAGTTGTCAAAGCGGCCCCGGTAGGGTTGAGAATGGTATAGGCGAAGCTACTCCGGTAGGGTTGACGCTGGTGTCGGCGAAGCGGCTTCGGTAGGGTTGAGGAAGGTGTCGGTGAAGCGGCTCCGGTAGGGTTGAGGAAGGTGTCGGTGAAGAGGATCAGAGGCCATCGACGGGGCGTCAGTGGGGCAGCTCCGGGGGGTGTGGACGAAGCGTCTCCGGTGGGGAGTACGAATGAGCCGCTGCAGATGTGTGGCGGTTGACGAGAGTACCGGCGAAGCAGATCCGGCGCCGTGGACAGGGCCGGCACTGAATGGGCTGTGGTACAGTGGTGGATGAGCAGTCTACTTGTTTCTAGGGGAGGTGGGAGGGGTAGATGCGGCCGCAGAAGCAGATCCGGCAAGGTGGACGCCGCTGGCAGTGAATGGGCTATGGTACGCCGGTGGATGAGCAGTCTAGGGTTTCGAGAGGGGAGGGGAGAAAGGGCGATGAAGTACGGACGGCGTGATGTAAGATGCTCTGGTGCTGTGGAGTTAGTCGTTTTTGCGGGAGGGGGAGAGGAAATGGGGGTGCCGTGTAGTGGGGGGAACCGGAAGTTACCAAAGCAGCCCCGACCTATCATGTAGATGAGGGCAGTATTGTAACTGTTGGTCTCCATGCACCAAGGACAAAAGTGGCATTTCGCATGCTAAAGGTGGCAGAAATTTTAGAAGGAGGCGGGAGATTTTGCCGCCCGCAGGATCGTTCGTATCCAGTTTTAACTAATTTTGGACCGTGCTAGCGGGAAGGTCATGCTAGACTATGTACACGGGGCACATGTCAGCAGTTAATAACTGGTGTGAAGTCCACCCCAGAAAAAAAAGACAATAACTCGGGATGATGCGCCGATAACTTGGATGTTCACATGGGTGCGGCCAATCGTACGGGTGTAGTGGCGCGTTCACAAAAAAGGGATCAAACGCTCAGCCTATGTATTTCTCGTGTTTATAGATAATTTAGTGCCATTGGTTATTTACTTTAAACATAATGCATTGACGTGTTAGTGTAGAGGCGCACAAAAAGAAATGGATATTGTAGTTAGCTACTTAAAAGTGTTACCTCATATGATTACATAGCCTCCATTTCATAAATTGCGTACCCGTTTAATTCATATATGAATATTACATATATTACTTCAAAATAGAAACTTAAATCATCCAAGACTAATGAATTTGAATGCAAGAGTAACAATGGTGCATGTGCATGATAGCTACATTGGTTGTCTGAAGAAACATCACTGTAACTTTGGCATGCACAACTGAAAAGGTTTATTTAAATAGAAAAAAATGTGATATGTGAGTGTCCAATCTTTATAGTGTTGAATTGATATTGTACCTTTGGCCACGATACGAAGTAGTTATTGACTTATGTTCAAGCGATGCACGTCCACGATCTCTAGATAGTGATACGTGAATGAATTGTGCAATCTCTCTCACACGCATACATATCTCATTTCCCTGTGGGCATCGGAATCACACACGCGCACTTCGTGTATTTCTCTCCCTCCGTCAGGGTTAAATTCGTCGTTGTACCCCGTCCTACAAATCTCTCACACAGAAACACACACGCTCTCTATGTCTAACACGCCCACCCCTTTTAAATCCGCCCACCCACAGCCACTAATGTCTCAAAGTATAATAATGTCTCTCACACATATGCTATCTACATATCCCTTAATATAGCTAGATATGTGTCACACAAACTCCTTCTCCCTACTAGCAAGATGCCCATGTGCGTTGCACGGAACATCAAGATGCATTTGTATGAGAAGTTTATCTTGTGGGAGAAAAGGATGAACGAGGGAATGCCTTATTTGCAAATGCGGAGAGGGGTGTGGGTATCTTTTTGCAAAATTGCCATATTTTCCTTCATGTCCGTCGGATATAAATCGGATGGCCTATATTGTAGGATGGCAGGAACACCATCATCACCAACTCTGTTTTTTTATAAGAGTAGAGATATGTGAGTGTCACTGCCCCCCCCCCCCCACACCCACACTTCCCAACACCGAAGGAGTAGGGTGACACCTCGATCTTGATACTAATCTATCGATTGGCTTCTCTCTCAAAGATACACACACACTACCCGACACCGAAGGAGTAGGGTGACACCTCGATCTTGATACTAATCTATCAACTGCATTCTCTCTCAAACACACACACACACACACACTACCCGACACCGAAGGAGTAGGGTGGCACATCGATCTTGATAATAATCTATCAACTCCTCTTTCAAACACACACACACACACTCGCTAGTTGTGCCTCTGTGCCTACCATGCACACTCTCGATACGTCTTTCTCTCCCTTCCCCCTAACAATGACAACAGAAGGGTGACAACTCGATCTGATCATAATCTGTCAATTGGTTTCTCTCTCAAACATTGTGTCTCGATGCCTCGCTCGGTAGCCCCCTCGATATGTAGACTTCTCGCACGCGCACAACTGTAGTGACGATGACGCTGAACCCAGTGTGCCTTGTTTTTACTGGCCTCATGTGATAGTTTTCACCCTGTTTTCTGTTAATTAACAAGGCAACCTTTTCTTTGTTACTACTAGTGAATCTGAAATCATTCGGGGCAGACATAAAATATATCACTTCAACCCAATTATCGCAGCAACTATTTTAAATGAAATTAGCTAGCTGCCCGTGCGTTGCACGGAACATCAAGATGCATTTGTATGAGTAGTTTATCTTATGAGAGAAAAGGCTGAACGAGGGAAGGCCTTATTTGCGAACGTGGAGAGACGTGTGGGTATATTTTTGCAAAATTGCCATAGTTTCTTTCCTATCCGTTAGATATAAATCCGACGGCCTATATTGCAGGATGGCACGCACACCATCATCACCAACTCTGTTTTCTACTCCCTCCATTCGAAAATACTTGTCATCAAAATGGATAAAAATAGATGTATCTAAAACTAAAATACGTCTAGATACATTTCCTTTTATCCATTTTGATGACAAGTATTTCTGGAAGGAGGGAGTATTTGTCTTTTTAGAGATTTCAACAAGTGACTATGACCGGACCTTACCAACATACTCAAAAAAGTAGTCCATAATTTTGATGTTACCCTCTTTTCTTGGCGATGCAGTGCCATCTGGATACCTCATAAATAAATCAAGGACAAATCTGACCCCTTTCTGAAAACACATACGTAGCAAAATGAGTGAATCTACACTCTAAAATATGTCTACATACACATCCGTATGTGGTAGTCCATTTGAAATATGAAAAAGACAAATATTTAGGAACGAATGGAGTATATATAAGAGTAGACATGGAGATATATCTCCAGCATGGTCTACAACAAAAATGTGCTGGGCTGGTTAGCGCGGGATGCTCGCAACGCGATGACATGAGTTCGAATTCTGTCTTTTAACTTTAGATTTGTATATTATATATTACTCTACTTATTTAATATATACTTCTTTCGCTACTGTACTGACAGTGGAACCCACAGAGTACTTAGAATATTAAGGATGGACTTGCTTCTTTTTAACTTTCTGTACGAAGCTGTAGCCACCCTGCAAGTCACGTGTACACTGTACATGCAATTAACTTTTTATAGAGGGACAATCATACAGGTAATTAACTCAAATGGATTGGATGTCACTCTATTATTTCTAGCATAAAGAGCATCTCCAATGGCAGCCGGAAAATTTCCTCCCGCTTCCTTCCGCGGAGGACGACATCAAACGCCAGCAGCATACATTTTCACAACTCTAACCAACCAGATGAAATTCGTGCAAATGCAGACTGATTTCATATAAGCATGGAGGATTTCGTATAAAAAAGCCGGATCTTCATATAAACATGATGGATTTCATTATATTTACATGAACTAAGAGGTGCCAATCCGGCTCTCTTGTATAATTAATACTCCCTCCGTCCGGAAATACTTGTCCTAGAAATGGATATATCTAGACTTATTTTAGTTCTAAATGGCTGCCCGCGGATCCCTTTGTCTTCCTCATGTCTGTCAGACACTTGCGGGGTCGACGAAGGTCCTCGGAACAGACAAAGCAGCAAAGAAACCACCTGAATCCGCGGTCGTCGCTTCGGCAGTGGCCTTCATGGGTCCCAAGTGGCGGCGGCCTCCCGTGTTCTACTTCTCCTTGATGATGGCGGCGGACACGGAGAAGCTGGCCACCGACTCGTCGCTCTCCACGCACCCGACTTCTGTCTCTGCCTGCATGGCGCTGTCGCAGTCACGGGAGGCGCACCCACAGACACAGGAGGCGCGACCACCGCAGACACTGGTGGCGCGGTACGACGCAGCAGCGACAGCGCCCGTACTGGCGTGCTCGCTGCCGTGCCGGCATGGAGCAACTCGCCACTCCTCATCGAGCTGAACTGGAGCGGCGAGTTGCTGAACCACGTGCCTGCTTGGGGCGGCAACTGGCTCCGTCGGGCCAAGCGAGGTTGGTGAAGCACCGAGCGGCCTCGCCCGTATCCGGAGGGCTCGGCGGGCCACCCAACCGGGTAATATGCCGGAGAATGGCTCATTGGAAGCCATTAGAAGGGTGGAGAAAATGGTGAAGGAGGAGATGGGGGAGTGGCGGAGGGGTGCGGTTCTTGCCCGTTGTCTGTCTGGCCTTGTGTAAATAGAGGGCGAACGGTAGGAGCTTGGCCGGCGTCTGGCCTAGTTTAAACTGAGGGCGGACGGGAGGAGCTCGGCCGGTGTTGCGTTTAATTCCGGCCCGCTCATGAACGGACATGTGGCTAGAGTAGGATTCTCGGTTTGCATGCGGGTTTAACGGAGGGGTTTAATGGAGGCGTCGGGTGTGCAGCGGGCGGCGCAGTACTATTCGATTTGACAGCATTAATGAGCCGTCATATCACAAAGGCCCTCGCCTCTCGTGAAACCGACCGAGCTAGACTGCCCCGCCCTCTAGCCTTTAAAAAAATGTATATACTCCACTTTTGTACAGTAGTAGTATCGATGGATTGCGCCATGGAGCAAAACTTGAAATTAAAAAAAGGTGGTACATATAGAGAGCGCTCGTGAACTATGTGTCATACATGGCAATAAATAAAGTACTACATAATACTTATATGATACATGGCGCAGGAGTACCAAGTATTATTAATACAGTTTTGCTAGAACTCATCTAGATGAGATATAATTTGATCTCATTCATCTTTTAGGCCCCTCCCAGTGCTCCACCTTGTACATGTGCTAAGCCTTTCACATAGGCAAAAAATATGATGTGGCAAGTTATTTAAGAGGAGAGACATGAGTGTGGTGACCCCAGAAAGAAACAATGCTAAGCGCGTGAACCTAGGCAAAACATTTTAAAAAAGGAAGCCCACCAATACATGAAAAGTTTTAGTTGCTAAATCATTAAATGAAGCAAGCTTAGCAACCATAAGCTAAGCACCTATGCATTGGGGAGTATAGTTGCTAAGCTATTTAATGTGCTTAGCACCTCATCTAAGCACCCATGCATTGGCAGCAGGCTTATAGCCATTGGATATGATGCTATAAGATGTGTGTGTGCTGACGTGGGTTGCATTTGTTCTTGTGCAACGAACTGACCACTGCATGTCATGTTTGATAGTCTCAAGTCATTAAAAGCATACAAGCCCCACATCTCTTCTTGGTTGATTCCTCTATTTATGTCAAAAAATAAGAAACAACGTGAGAGTTAATGCACCACGCCTATGTGTTTACTAGCATTTGGTTTTCGTAAGATGACTTAATACTCACCTAGACGGAGGGAGTATTCGATTTGACAGTGGGCGGTGCAGTTCCTGATACGCCTTTAATGCAGATAAGGGAGGGAGTAGCGGTTCCCGATATGTTGAACGACCAATGCATCCTCCTTCAATTAATGCATGAGGGAAGTAATGGGAGGAGGTCCGGGAAAAGAGGCTGCACGATGTGAATGCAACGCAGTTTGCCCTCATTGCCCTCATATAAAGGCGCCCCTCCTCCATTCTGCATCTACCACATCATACGCACCTAAGCACTTGCCTAAGCACCTACACTAAGCGCAAAAGAGCTTGCTCCAGACCCATGGCGGCGATGCACGTGAGCGGCCAGCAGCTGCACCAGATGGTCCACGACGCCGGCCTGCGGCATGGCACCGAGGATCGTCTCTAGACGGTGTCGGAGACTGGCTGGTGGATGGCCGCCATCGACACCAACTACGACTCTTAGTTGGACCAGATGATTGTTGCCACCAGCAACAAGTTCACCGTCCTCAAGAAGCTCGTGGACGACATCGCCGTACTCCTCCAGCCTGCGCGCCCGGGCTCCTCATTGCCTACCACCCTAATCGGCCTCCATGGTCGGAACCTCTTTCAAGCACTGGTGGCCCTACGACTTCCCGCCGACGCCACGAAGAATGTCCACCTGGAGGTCGCGCTCGCTGCGAGGTGCCTCGCCCTGCAAGAATTCGTCGACCTACACATCCACGCGTATGAGCAAATCGTGTACATAGGTATCTACAAGGCCAGTGAGGATGCTACAACATTGGCCTTCCTCAACCGGCTAGAAGCCTTGGATGCCTTTGTTGAGAAGCACCTCGACATCGCCACAAAAGCCACCACTCCTTAGCCGCCGGTCAGTGGCCCGACGCACTAAGTTGAGGAGGAGGAGGTCGTACGTTTGTGGATCCATCTTTCTTCTTGCCTTCTGTAACCACCACTGCGATCGCATCATCGTGGCCTTAATTCTTATTATGCTGTTGCATTCTCGTTCCAGTCAATACCGACATGTGCGATCCCTTTGCTTAATTATATGCATCACTGTAACTAGTACTCCATCCGTCAATTTATAAGTTGTGCTTACCTTTTCCATCAACTTCGTGCAACGCGCGGGCATCTTGCTAGAAACACTAGAATATGTCTATATAATCCGTATGTGATAGTCCATTTGAAATCTCAAAAAGACAAATATTTAGGTACAGAGGGAGTAATATATTAGGAGTATATCAAAACCATAGTGATTTCTTTCAAGTTTGTGAACAAATACTACTATTCTACTACTTTGGATCCGTCGCAACGCACGGGCACATTGCTAGTAAAAGGAAAAGGCCTGCCACGTTCGCGTCGCACCCCCACACGCCCGAGAATCGGGAGTACAACACGGACCGTCCGGCACGACACATAGCTTAGGGAAGGCGTGTTGCCTAGCAGTGGCGGAGCTTGAAGCAAAACGTTGGGCGTGCTAGTCTAGCCAGGCTATAGAAATTACCCTTGCGTTGATGTTCCATGCCTCAAAACTGGATGTACAACTATGAAAATCCTGATAGGTTGGGCGGGCTAGGGAACGTCTTGTCCCTCACGTAGCTCCGCCCCTGTTCCTAGCATTTTCACTTTCATGTGGGACCGCCCGTTGAGCAAACCGACACCCCGCCCGCCGCCGGGTTGGAAAACAGAAACAAGGGGAAGATCTAGCTGTAGCACGGAAGCCAAGAAATTTTGTGTCAGACAGGGCTCGTTGATAGAGTAGGAGCATTCCGTACTAGTACTACTCCTACTAGTACTTACCAAGTATATTACTAGTACTACCACTATACAACTAGTAGATACGTGCACGGCACAACATCGTAGGAACGAAAAGGGAAGATCTTGTTTTGGGTGATTTATCTTTTTTTCAATCAACGTAGTATGAATAATATGATGTGGGGGGCACCCATGAAGCTTATGTGGCTTGGTTGCATGGCTACAGAAGGTTAGAGAAAAATAAATAGATAATGTGTTTAGAGTGCACTCCACTAAATAGATATACTTTGGATCTATTGCAACGGACCGGCACATTTATATCTATACCCCCTATATAGTGTGTGAAAAACTTTGAAAGTTGGTCGTTGGATGAAGCCAATCCGACGGTACAAAGATGGCAAATCCAAGCACTACTGGTCATTGGATATCATCCACCAGATTCTGCCACATGTATAATCTAGAAGACTCCATGGTTGAACTTAATTCATGACTAACTTTGCCACAACTAAGCTCAGGCAAAGTTATTAATAAGTTCTTCAAAATGAGAGCCACAAGTTGGCAAGCCTAAGGGAATCTTGCCACATTTTGTGTGTGTATGTCATGTGGGGCCAGTGTGGCTTGCCTAAGGTGTGCCTTGAACAAACACTCACCTAAGTTAATCAAACTTGCCTAACCTTACATTCCACCAGATTTTGCCACATATTAGAATCCAGAAAACTCCACATGTAGAAGCATAATGCACAAACCACCAGAATCTTATGCGTGCAATGCACGTGTACCTTACTAGTACTAGTTGGTAGTAGTAAGAAACAAATTCCAGTTTTGGCACGAGCTCGTACTGCGGGAGCACCACAAGGCCTGCCGCAGGAGTTACATTTCCCTCTCGGGGCCCACGGGACCGAACTTCAGTGGCTTAGTGCCCGGCCTATGAGTCAATGACATGCGGGCCTTAAATGCGGTTGGCCCACATGTCATTCTCATGGTGGTGGCGTGGTTCGCGACTCACTCGTTCGAGATGAACCGGCCGGTGGTGGCGTGGCCATGGTGAGGGTACCACAGCTGGGCGTCAGGGCGTTACGAGGCGTAGATGGCCACACCGGCAGGTACTCGGGACGAAATGTGTCACAGCCGCTGGATGGAAATTCGATGGTGCAGGAGTACGGATCGGAGCACAGCAGTGGAGCAGGAAAACCGCGTCCAATAGGGTGTGTCTGTGGTAGAAAGTTGATGGTCACCGCAGTTCAGCTGGCCCACATGTCATGCACACAAAGGCAGAGGAGCGGTGCGGCCGAGAGGGATGAGGGGCACGAACAATCCTATCATTCTGTCACTGACATGTGGGACTCATAAGCGTGGGTCCCACCTGTCAGTGATGGAAAGGCAGGGCAAGGCAGTGATAGCCACATCAGAGGATCCATGTCCACGTCGGGGGACGTCGTGCCGTGGGTTGGAGCGGCATCATGGGAATCGCGTGTGGGTGTGGCAGTGGTAGAAACAAGAAACGTGATGGTTGTCGTGGTTCAAATTCCATGGACAAGCTGTCGTGTCTGCTGACACATGTATATCAAAACTAGAGTGTATATTTCAAGCACGTGAACAAGTATTATTCTACTAGTTTGGATCCATTGCAACGCACGGGCCAGCACATTGGTAGTAGTAGTGTCCATCTCTATCTCTAGAGGCCTTCCCTCGTACATCCTTTTCTCTCACAAGATAAACTACTCATACAAATGCATCTTGATGTTCTGTGGAACGCACGAGGATGTTTCCTTGGGGGGCTCTCCAGTGTGGCGTGGCCGTAGTTACAAGTTGATTGACCTTGAGATGCCGACGTTGAGGGGCACTCGGATTTCCTCCGATGAGTAGGTAAGATGAGTTTGATCACATAGTAAATGCATTCTAAAGACTACTTCTGTGTCCATTTCCTAATTCTCCCCCTGCCCACTATTTCACATGCTAGGCTCGATGCGAGTGGAGATTCGCTTGCATATGTACGGTAGGGTACCAACATCAATTTGCACAACATTTACAACGGTGACACCGTTCCCGTAGAACCTTTGTCCAACATTGGGATCAGCCATGCAACAGGCCACCGCATGAATTGGTATGATGGAACCACGGTGAGATTGAATAAAAGATAGCACGAACCTTGCACATGGCGGTCAAAGGCGGACCATGCTGTCTGCGGCCGATTTTTTGCCGTACGAGCAGGAAGACGTTGTGCTCCTTTCTAACCGCATCTTCGCGGTGACAAACCAGGGGACTTATTTTATATGGGACACATCCTACGATATACTCCCTCTCTCCCAGTTTATTTGTTTTGAATCTTTTCGTTTTATAAGTTTCAAATTCAAATTTAGAGCTCCCTATCACATGTTGAGATTACAATGTCCATTAAATCGTTGCGTGCATGTATAGTAAAGAAACAAATCTTGAGTTTGGCACGAATTCGTGCTGCGGGAGAACCACAAGCCCTGGCGCAGGAGTTACATTTCCCTCTCAGGGCCGTCGGGACTGAGCTTCAGCGCCTTACTACACCTACCTTTGAGTCAACAACATGTGGACCCGATAGGTGACTGGTCCACATGTAATGCTCCCGAATGCAGAGGGGCAGTGGGGCCAAGAGGGGTGAGCCGCAGGTCGGGGGACGTGTGGTTTCATGGGTTCGAGCGGCGTCGTGGGAATCGCAGGTGGCCGTGGTAGAAACTTGATGCTCGCCGCATTTTAGGTGGCCCACATGTCATGCACACAAAGGCAGAGGGGCGGTGCAGCCGAGAGGGGTGAGGCGCACGTCGGGGGGCGTGGTGCCGTGGGTTGGAGAGGCATCGTGGGAATCGTGAGATGAAACGTGATGGTCGCCGTAGTTGAACTTCCATCGACAAGCAGTCATGTCTACGGACACATGTACTGCATACCGATAACTGGAAGGAGTAGCAGAGAAAGCTATATATGCGGATAAATAGTTCCTTATAGTCAAGTGGACCCACGCTACTACTCTGTTCCAAAGACATGCACACCATCGAAATAGTCCATCTATATCAATATACACCGAGAGGGAATACATTTTTTTTACAAGAGAGGAAATAGTTCATCCATCCATAATACCCTCCTGCTGGTGCAGCGTTTTCTTCTTCTTCTTCTTCTTCTTCTTCTTCTTCTTCTTCTTCTTCTTCTTCTCATTCTCTATGGGAGACGGCTTCACAACAAGCTCTTTGGACCTTGCAGCTATCTCAAAACTCACACGGGCATCGAGGGCAGCATATTTTATCCGCTCGTACGTCAAGGGATAATTCTCCCATCCAGACGTTAATGCCACCGTCTCGTCACCCTTCTGAAGATTTGTACCGAGCACAAAATTTGCTACGTCGAATAGGGATGGTGTCTGTTTAGCACAATCTTCTACAGGAATTTTGATTCTGGTTTGTAGGTCAGCGATGCTTTTCAAATCAAGGTTGTACGGCTCCAGCTTCTGTTTGTCCACTTCGATGGCTGCCCCACAGAAGTATACATCCTCCCAAGACAAGAAAACATGAAGCTCACCTGGTATGGAGGGCGACTGTATGATGTGGTACACCAAAACATCATCTTCGAGGCACAACTGAAGGACGGCGGCGCGCTGGATCTTCCCAGGGGCACGCTCCGTGTACTCTGCGTTGAGACCGATGACCCGCGTCTCTACCTTTTTGAGGGAGTTGGATACATTGTTGCTCCACTGCCGAACAACCCTTGGGTGGACGGTGACGGTGGCAACTATGCGCATCGAGCCTTCGACGAGGACATGTTGGACGCTAAAAACCTGTATCTCGATCTCTTTCGCCATTTGGAACCGCTGGAACGGAGGGCTATGGTTTGGAGAATTAGGATTAGACGGCTAGTCCAACTAAAGTAGTAGATGATTATTTAAAGAGGTTAAAACAATGTGAACGCAGTGGGGTTTGGATGCAAATGAAGACGAAGGGGAGGTGAAGAAGCCGAGGCGAATCGGTTCCCGATGGAGAAGTAAATTGGAGAAGTGGCGTGCAGGCAGTTGATTAGACGGCTAGGTAGACTAAACGAAAATGCTATGTGGGTAGACTGAGGAGTCGTACCTGTTCGTGTACGTGCCCATCCTTCCTGATAAGTGGGACCTATGTAAACAGATAAAAAAATGTGTCGTAGCTTTTTTTGAACGCGTGAGTGGGAGACACAACATTCTCTGGTTAAGGAATACTCCCTCCGTTTAGGTGAGTATAAGTCACCTTATGAAAATCAGGTTTTCCCAAAACCTTTAGGCGTGGAGCATTAACTTCCTGGTCGATCCCCTCCCAGCCTCGTTAGCCAGCATTCTCTTCCTCTGCTGCCCCGTTCTACCTTTCCATTTTTCCTCTTCTCAAGTGTGGAACGATCTGCATGCCATCCTTGATGCACCAGAATGACCACTGCATGCATCGCGGCAGGGCGTTGATTAGGCATGCACGAGAATTTGGTTCTGCTCGCAATATGGATGATACCTGAATGATGAAGTGAACAAGCATGCTAGCACGGGAGACCTATTTCCGCTATACAATACTGGAGTACTCATGTTCCTACTACTACTACTACTACTAGTAGTAGTAGTACAACTGTGGTACACTTGATGGTCAAAATACTATTCATCTGGTCCTCACAGTGAAGTGACAACACCCTGCGCCTGACACTAGTCCAGGCGAGGCGGCGTGTTCGGGTTACCAAAGTCAGACTCACCCTGTGCACTCTGCAGTCTGTCACTGCCGCTGTACAGCACATTGGCGCCTCGCCTCGTCTCCCTCTCCCCTCCCATAGCACCACTCCATCTCCATCTCCTTCTCTGTCTCCGTCTCCGTCTCCGTCTCCGTCTTCATCTCACTGTGCCCCCGTGTACCGTTGCCTCACTCGCCTCCCCCAGTACCACTATTCCCTCGCTAGCCGCTCCAGCACCGACATCCTTCTCCCCCGTAAATCAAGCCCCCTTCCAAACTCCACCATGGCCAAACTCAAACCGTGCAGCATCCATATGAGCCGCGATTGGAGCAATCTCCCCAGTGACATCCTCGACCTCTGTTGTTCGTGTATGGATATGTTGACCGCCCTGCGGCTGGCTGCATGCTCGAGGGACATGCACATGGCCACCGTCGAAGCGAGGCCTAAGCTTTTCAAGACACCCTGCTTGCTGCTATCTGGTCTTGCGAGATTGGCTCACCATGATACGGAGGCGTGCATGATGCCCCTCGACTTCAATCCGATCTCCATTAGCCGAAACTTCTTCGCAGGTATGTAGTGTGTCACCGTACATCATTTCCCTCGACATCGATCCGATCACCATCGCCCGAAACTTCTTGGCAGGTATGTACTGGGTCGGCATGAACTCCCACTGGATGGCTACCTTCAGAGAAGACGGTAAAAAGTTGGTGCTCGTGAACTTCCAGGGCTCCCATGAGATTATCCTTCCTCCGTTGGATTATATAGAGTATTACCATCGCGGTCCAAGTCATCTAAATTACTACGTCAGTTGGACGGACCTTGTTTTGCAGAAGATTGTAATCTGCCAAGTACCCACACGACATGCGAATTACGCAGACTTCAAGCTAATTGCCTTGTTCGACCGCGGACTTGCCTATCTTTACGCCGGTGCCTTTTTTAGCTGGAGACAACTCGGCTCACAGTGGATCATTGTCAAAGCTGATACACACTTCTGTGATGCTATTGAACACAATGGCATCATCTACGCGATTGACAAAGCAGATGGCACCATGTATTGCTGGGATGGTGTGTGTAAGTTGTTTCCGTCTCATGTTAATGATGACGCCATGACACTGTTTGAACTTTTTGTGATGATTGGCATATCCCTGTTTGAGCAGAATTTGAGTAGAACTATGGCAATATATTAGAGACGCCGTAAATAAGCTATATTTGGAATGAGTTAATTCATGCGATTGTGACCATGTCATTACAGCCAATTTGTACCCTGAATAATCAAACGGTTAGGAATATATGGATATTATCCTTATTTTACAGTAATCTATATACTACTACTAAATATGAGTGTGTATCAATGGCCATGTTAGTTTCCTCATTTTCATGATGTAGAAACATGCACCACACTATTGGTTTCATCTAACCATGCATTAGGGAATTAAATGTGCATATGGAGAACTCTATATTTGGAAGTAGTGAAATCCTGCAATGCTTACCATGTGTACATACCTATATTCGCCCTTCAGCAATCAATGGCGAGAATAATATCCTCACAAAAAATTTTCCCACAGAACACGAGTATATAACAATGCATGGTCTGTTAGTTACCTTGAAGAATTTGTTTGTGAGGACAGAACATGATTACATAACATGCATGACATGGTAGTTTCCTGTGAAGAATCGATTGCGAGATAACATGAGTATAACCATGCATGGCACTTCTATATTTTCGAACCCAGTATACATTTCCCTGTATTTTCCTCCCAGTTCCAACAGGGACATATCAATACTGTTTCTTGCATTATCCTACTCATACTCTGAAGAATGCTGATCTTACATTAACAATGCCTGTCCTTTTTGATATGATGCAGTGTCCCTACAGTTACTGCCCTTTGTAATTACACCACCTTTGCCAAAAACAGGGAAGCACAACTAGTTCCTCGCTCGATCAGACGACGGCAAAAGACTGATGATCATTCGGACACATGATCCGAAAAAGTTATATTGCAAAAAACCCACTATATACAAGCATCGTGTAATATGTGAGTATCCGGACAGTGGCTGTTACGTCTATGAGCAGGATACCAGCTTGTTGGGGCCTTTAGGATATTTTAGTTGGAGGCGGGTAAACAGCCTTGGTTCACACTCTCTGTTTCTCAGACTCAATTATCCAATTAACTAGGAGATCACCGTTGGCAAGGACCTTGATGGAAGAGAGGCTCTGTTTGCTATGGAAAACTGTGTCGACACGGCGAGCCCTAGGAGTTCGGGAGCATACTTCCCTGATTGTCAACGATACAGCCTGCAGCCAAAAGAAGGTGAGAATGACAAAGGCATCCGGATTAACTTTCATCCTTGGATGTCTCAATTACGGCACGCAGTGATGTGGTTCAAGCCTTTAGGTTGATAGGTAATTGGGTTGTTGCATCGAAAGGGTGGAGTACTGGTGTCTCCGGATCACTGGTCGCTGAAGCTGGGCTACAAATTATGATGGTGTTGGATCATCTCTTCGAATGACTTTGTTGTCTTTGCTGCTGGTTCTGGATGGGTAGTTCTTTCTTTTGTTATGCATATTCCTTGTCATTTGGTCATCCTCGTCTATGTCACTATTTCTATGTAATAGTTGCTTCTGTTTAGAATGTCATTCTCGTCTGGATCATGAGAGTCTGAGCGCTGCAGATGGGTACGTTTTGGTGGTGTAGCAAGACTTCTTATGAACTATAATGTCTTGCTATTTATGTCAGTAGTAGTCACTAGTTAGTGTTTGAATGTTGTATATATCGTTGTTTCGAACTGTTTATTGTCTCGAACTACTAGTCAGTGTTTGAATGTTGTATATATCATTGTTTCGAACTGTTTATTGTCTCAAACTACTGGTGGGCTAAATGAGGGCATCACCATTCTCCAGTGTTCAGAGTATATCTCCTTTTTTCAAGTTATATAATTTGAGCTCACTGTCTTTTCGATGATGTACACTTGTTTGGGCCAGTGAGGTGTCGTTGAATATGGGCCAAGTAGTAATGCAATGCCAAACAGGTCAATTATGACTCTCGGGCCGGGCTCTCAAAAGATCCTGAAAGAAAGGCCAGGCTCTCCAAAAAAGAAAGAATAAGGACTCTTAGGCCGACATGTGGGTGCCACCGGTGTTTTCGTGCGCTTGCGCACCGAGAGCATATTGGCGCGTGCTCGAAATTCATGCTACCTTTTCATCCTTAGTCTCCCGCCCCTCCCCCACCTCTGGAATCTCGATTCCTACTCCAGTTCCCCCAAATCCCCCTCCTGTACTCCCTGTACTCAAGCGCACTACCATGTCGCCGGTCAACGCGGATCTCCGAGCCGGAGATCCTGAGGTCCGTCCTGCCTTCGGTCGCTGTGTGCTGTCGCTCAACAGTGGCATGGCGGCGCTTGACGACTAGTTTGCCTGCAAAGTGCTGATGGTAACCATCAACGGCGTCCGGCCTCCCGTCTCGCGGACAACCTTGTCAAAGCTCTTGGCATTGTGCACGGCATCCAAATAAGTGACTTGCTCGTCGAAGTCTGTCCGCTACCGGCTGATTTCTTCGTCAGGTTCTGAACAAGTTTCGATTGTAGTCATGTGTTCGAATCTTCCCGGCGTTTGTTCTGCGATGGCGCGCTGGTGAGCTTTGATCGGTGGCACCCAGGATGGGGCTCGGTGCCCTCTGAGCTTGAGTTTTTAACAAATCTTACCTTCCACGGCATGCCTCGACGTGCTTGGAACAGCGAGTCCATGAACGAGCTAATCAACGACCTCGGAGGTGAGCTCGTAAGTATGTTTGTTCCTCCAGACAGCTGGGCTCTGCCGGTTATGGCATGGATGAAGAAGCCGTCCACCATACCGAAGGTGATTGGTGTTGAGATACCGGTGTAGGAACCGGGGTTGTACTATTCATCGCCACCAAGGCCGCCTCGGACCACGTTAGGGATGTACCTGTATTGAGTGTTCGTGCATGTCGAAGAAGTGGTCAATCCATCAATCAAAGTCCTGCCGCCGCCGCTGGTGCCAGGGTCCGTCGATGACGTCCATTACAGGAGTCAACGTTAGACTTTCCCTGTGTTGCTCAGAATGATGGATGGCACAGGGCCTACTCCATCGCGCGGCGGGGGCAACTGCTTCTTTGGGAGAAGAGGCAGGGCTGGCTTCCTGGATGTGCTCTAATTTGAGGTAACAACTGAATCTTGTCAGATAGTACTAGTTAAATCTGAGCTATGGGTCTGAAGCACTGATATGCCAGTACATTTGATTGTGACATGTTCTAATTTTGTACCTCAACTTTTTTTAGAAAGGGTTGTACGTCAACTTAATGTGCTAGCAGAACTTATTGTGTTGTCTGTCTGTTTTCTTTGCACAACATTCAAGATATTTCTCCGTCATTTATAAAGATGATGAACCATTATGTACGACTTCGTTGATTTCAACATAGCCCTTCCCGTAGCGATCCACTGCTTCCATCTGTTTTCTTTGCACAACATTCAAGATATTTCCCCGTCATTTATAAAGATGATGAACCGTTATGTACGACTTCGTTGATTTCAACATAGCCCTTCCCGTAGCGATCCACTGCTTCCATCCTGATTGTGCCGCCTGCGTGAAATTTTTGTATGCAAGTTCAGTGTGCTATGATGTTCTATATGATTGTGTCAACTATATAAGTTTTTACTGAGCATCAGCAATGCATATGGCTGAAAGATGTATTTACGAGCATCGACCGATGGGTCTCTCTCTATCTCTCTCTCTCACACACACACACACACGCACACACACACGCGCACACGCACAAGTGGGACCCGTTGAATTATTTATTTGCTCGTGACAGCTTTTAATTAGGTTCCACTGTAATCTAACTTTTTTCTTAAGTTATTAATTAAGCTCAGTGACTTCAAAAAGTTGTACAGAAGCCTTGTTTGGGCCTTTCCGGCGTCCCTGAATGTGGGCTGAGTAACCATGTTAGGTTGTACTGTACTACACAGGCCTTTTTTTCAACATCAGCAATGCAACTGGGCCGACAGTTGTACACAATATCTGGGTCAACTTGTTATCCGCCCCGCTGGGCTGCAAAGTTTCCTAGGAGGTATGCATTAGGCTTAACAAGAAAATGGACTTTAAGAAATAATAAATGGGATGTAATTATAATAACTGGGCAATTACTATGCACCAAACACGTAATTAGTTTGAAAAATATATTATTTTTGGAATTTGGAAATTTTAATTTCATTACTTGTTGCGCGCGCAATATTTCGTTGGATTTTAACGTGATACAGTTTATTTTGAAATTATATTTAACCTGACTAGCAATTTCGGATAAAAATATTTCGGATCCCATCAAAATGTGGGAATTTTTTTTGAATTCTGTTTTGAACGGTTGTTTAAAATTATTAATCGTTGTCCTAGCTAGAAGTTGGGCTGTACTTTTAACAAACCCGTAAATGGGCTGTACTAAATTCCATTAGAATTGAAAAATGGGCTGTACATTCTTACAAATCGCAAATGGGCTATATGTTCTCTGCCAAATCCGAGCTGTGGGCCTACTAAGTTGACGCGTAACAAGGGCTTTGTCAACTTAGTCAATATAAACGATTCTAGCTGCAGTGATCGTACGATGTCCATCCAACGGCCATAGTGCTTCTTTAACCTCTGGTCTTCTTGCTCCAGCCGCCCAAAGCAGCGCCTGTCGTGTCGCGTGCTCTTGCCTCCCGTGGCCGGCTGTGATGCCGCGGAGGCCTCACCGCCCCGTACTACTCCCACCGCTGGCCAGGCCATCCTTCTACTCACCCACACCCCCTATTATTCTGCGGCGACGGCAGCCTCACACCGGAGCCGAACCAGTGAACCCTCGTACTCCTCTTCGCGTGGGCTACCACTGCTGCGTCTTCCCCGGCTCTGCGTCGTCCCCTTCCTAGGCCTCGCCGTCGTCCAGACCACCGCCCTGGTGCTCTCGGCGCAGTGTGGTCAACATGGTAAACGACCGACTTCCATCGGAAGAGTATTGTACGTGGAGAGGCTGGCAGCTGGGTCCAGGCGGCCGCAAGGAAGTGCCTCCTTATTACGCGCAAAATAATTATTCCTCCACCTGACAGCAGGGACCCACCAGACGGGCCACCTTATTTCGCGCAAAAAACGTTTCCCCCCTGACTGCTGGGACCCACCGGATGGACCAGCGTATTTCGTGAAAAAAATGTTCCCCGCGCTGTCAGCTCGGACCCACCGGAAGTGCCTCCTTATTACGCACAAAAAAATGAATACTCCCCCTGCTAGCTGGGACCCACCATGGTGGGAGGCTGACTTGTGGGCCTACTAAGTTGACTCGGATGGGGGCTTTTGTCAACTTTAGTCAATATGAACGATTCTAGCTCCAGTGACCGTACGATGGCCATCCAACGGCCGTAGTGCTTCTTCAACCTCTGGTGTTCTTGCTCCAGCCGCCCAAAGCAGCACCGGTCGTGCCGCATGCTCCTACCTCCCTTGGCTGGTTGTGCTGCCGCGGAGGCCTCACCCCCCTACTATTCCCACCACTGGCCAGGCCCTGCGGCGACAGCAGCCTCACACCGTAGTCGAACCAGTGAACCCTCGTACTCCTCTCCACGCGGGCTTCCACTGCCGCGTCTTCCCTGGCTCCCCGTCGTCCCCTTCCTAGGCCTCGCCGTCGTCCACCGCCGTGGTGCTCCCGACGTGGCGTGGTCAATGTGGTCAACGACCGACTTCCATCGGAAGAGTACTGTACGTGGAGAGGCTGACAGCTGGGTCCACGACAGCCGCAAGGAAGTGCCTCCTTATTACGCGGAAAATAATTATTCCTCCACCTAACAGCAGGGACCCACCGGACGGGCCACCAGTATTTCGCGAAAAAAAATGTTTCCCCCTGACTGTTGGGACCCATAGGATGGGCCACCTTGTTTCGTGAAAAAACGTTCCCCCCGCTGTCAGCTCGGACCCACCGGAAGTGCCTCCTTATTATGCACAAAAAAATGAATACCCCCCTGCTAGCTGGGACCAACCTTGGAGGGAGGCTGACTTGTGGGCCTACTAAGTTGACTGGGACAGAGGCCTTTGTCAACTTTAGTCAATATATGAACGATTCTAGCTCTAGTGACTGTACGATGTCCATCCACAGGCCGTAGTGCTTCTTCAACCTCTGGTCTTCTTGCTCTAGCCGCCTAAAGCAGCGCCGGTCGTGCCGCCTGCTCCTGCCGCCCGTGGCCGGCTGTGATGCCGTGGAGGCCTCACCGCCCCCTACTACTCCCACCGCTGGCCAGGCCATCCCTCTACGCACCCACACCCCCTGTTATTCTATGGCGACGGCAGCCTCACACCACAGGCGAACCCTCATACTCCTCTATGCGTGGGCATCCACTTCCGCGTCTTCCCCGGCTCCGAGTCGTCCCCTTCCTAGGCCTCGAGGTCGTCGACCGCCCTGGTGCTCTTGGCGCGGAGTGGTCAACATGGTCAAGGAATGGCTTCCATCGGACGTGGACTGTACGAGGAGAGGCTGATAGCTGGGTCCACGGCCGCAGCAAGGAAGTGCCTCCTTATTACGCGCAAAATAATTATTCATGCACCTGACAGCGGGGACCCACTGAACGGGCCACCGTATTTAGCAAAAAAAACATTTCCCCCTGTCTGCTGGGACCCACCAATTACATCTTCACAAGCAAGGAAGTGCGTCCGAAAAAACGATTCGCCCCCTGACTGCTGTGACCCACCACCTACATCTTCGCATGCAAGGAAGTGCCTGACAGTCGGGACCCACCTAGTCGAAGCGTCCGTAGTGTTGTCATTCTAGTTGTGTCGTGGAATTGTCACGTCAGATGTCCTCGTGAAAGGACTTAGTTGTGGAGCCATCGCAACTAGGAAGCTTGAAGGGGTTAATTGGGACAAAGGACACGAGAGGTTTATACTAGTTCGGCCCCTTACGGTGAAGGTAAAGCCTACGTCTAGTTGGGTTAGTATTGATGTTTCGATGACCAGGGAGCAAGATATGCTATGCCCGGCTCTCGATCAGTTGTTTCTTGCCCTAAGCCGCTAGCAGGTCGCCCCCTTATATACACGGGTTGACGCCCTGCGGCTTACAGAGTCCCGGCCGGCTCATAAACGGTGTCCGGCTCGGTGACTAGTTAAATCTACCTTATGATACAAGTCATGTCATTGTGGCGGTTTACTATAACGGGCCTTAAGTCGCCTGTGGGCCTTAGGCCCTTTATTGAACCGCCATCTTCATGCTTGGTCTTGGGCTTCTTTCTGGTGAGTCTTCTTTGCATAACCCGGCGCCTCCTGGGCGGCTTATACAAATAGTTATATCCCCAACATTAGGCCCCAGATTGATTTGAACTTGTTCATGTCAATCTTAAAATAACTTAAGAAATAAATCTTTAGTCTTCTGACTGTGCAAAGGTTTTCTTTAACCCGCCATGACGTCATCTTTTGGATCCGTGTTAACCCACCGTGACATCATCTTTACTTAAATTCATTTTTTATTTCATCGTATCCTCCAACGGATCCTTGCCTTTACTGACCGTTCCGAAAACCGAGGCATCGGGGCCGCTGGATAATAATGCTTATCTTCTCGTTTCTCGCGCCATCTTAGTCATCCCTTCCCTATAAATAGGCATGACCTAGGTCTTCCCATTCTCCTCCTTCAGTCGTCTTCTTCCTCTCGCTGCTTCTCTGCCACTCGAGCTCCACCGCCGCCGTCGCAGATCTCCTCGTCTTCACCAACTCAGGCCGCTGCATCAACCTGGTTTGACCAGAAAAATGCGATGACCCTCCGCAGCAATCTTGCATCCGTAAGTCTCCTCTTCCTTGTTCCTCAGATCCGCATTAGGACTTTCAAGTTCTTCGGTGTTCTTCGCTGTTCATTAGGAACCCCTCATAGATTTGCTCACCACCGTCGTGTTTTGATCTTGAAGATGGCAGAAAACTAATGCGGTAGCTATTTCGCACCCATTTTGATTGCAAGTAGATTCCTTTCTGTCGCACAGAGGCCCTGTTCGAGCCCTTGAACTTCATCTGTGCCAGTTCTAGGTCTAGAAAGTTTTCTATTCAGAACAGTTGTTTGATCCAAAATAATAACAGCAACTTGTGAAACCTGTTTGTTTGACCCGGAAATAAAAAACTGCCTCTGCCGAATATGTTTAACCGCAACTGTCCCTATAGCCGGTTTAAGTGAATAACACTGATATGTAAACCTTGCTTGCTTCTCGCGACTTAAGAAAAACTTAACTTCTCTTTGACACCTGTAGCGGCTTAATATTTATTGCATAGTTATCCATATATCATTAGGCCCCTTCTTAAGCCGCCACCTTGACTAATTTAAAATATTTTCCTCCGGGTTAAATTTGAACCGGAACCTCTTATTTGTCATAGACCTCAATTTTCGTCATGGCACCTAAGGCGGCCAAGGCTCCTGTGACCTGTAATTGGGTCCCATCCACAGTCACAAGGAGTAAACTGTCTGAATTTGTGAAGTCTGGCCATCTGCCTAAGAAAGAGGTCATGTCTTATCGTGTCCCTGACCCATCTAAAGAGAAGCCTCAACCCAAAGAAGGGGAGGTGATAGTTTTTACGGATCACATGAGCCGGGGATTTGCCCCTCCCGGTTCAAAATTCTTCAGGGAGGTTTTGAATTTCTTTGACCTTAGACCTCAAGATATTGGACCCAATTCCGTGTCAAATATTTGCAATTTCCAAGTCTTCTGCGAGGTGTACCTGGGAGAGGAGCCAAATATGCTTTTGTTCAGAGAGCTTTTCTACTTGAACCGGCAGAATGAACGTGCCAACGGTCCCAGTCTTGAACTTGGCGGCATCTCAATTCAGCGGCGGAGAGACTGCCTTTTCCCTTATGCTGAACTGCCGAGTCATCCGAAAGATTGGAATCAGACATGGTTCTATTGCCAGGACACTTCTCCGGCTGACGAGAGCCCTCTGACCGGCTTCCGTGCTCTGCGCCTTGAGTCCAACCATCCGCTGGCGGATAAACTGACTGCTATTGAGCGTCTGCTTCTCAACCCTACCATCAAGAAAATCAAAGCTCCTCTAGGAAACGGCTTAAACGGCATTGACCTAGTCCGAGTCTGGGTCACTTGGCGAGTACTTCCGCTAAGCCGCCGTCCCGGCTTAATGTGCACTTACTCAGGCAAAAAGGATGATCCACTGCGTCATAGCCCTGACGACTTACCAGATGATGTGGTGGAAGCTACGACCAATCGCTGCTAAAAGAGGGCACAGTGTCTAGTAATGCCTTCGGCTTACTACCCTTCTGCAAAAAGAACCCGGCCCCCGCAGTGAGTTATCAACCTCAGTAAATACTCCTTGCTATGTTATACCTTATTTGTACTCATAATTTCTTATCTTTTTTCACAGGTCGATGACAACTTCTGGAATGTCAAGTATGACCATGAGGCTGCCAAACAAGCCAGGACAGCCAAGAAAACCGAAAGGAAAGCCGCCAAAACGGGAACTTCAAAGAAGAAAAAGCCCAGCGCTTCCGATTTACTCAAGTTGGATGACACTTCTTCGGATGACGAAGAGGTAATCCTTTAATTCTCTTAACTCCTTTGTCATTATTTTATTGACATTCTATCTTTTCAGGAGGATACGGGGAACAGCCAAGCGGTTGACGAAGAGGTAAATATAATCTCCTCCGACTCAGAGCCTTTGCCAAAGCAAAAAATCCGAAGGGTGACCCGGAAAGTAAGATTTTCACATCCTCTAGCTTATGAAGATCGTCAATTTCTTTTGAAGCAACAACAGCTTGAAAACTGGAGGCAGACCCGTACCAACAAGGATGCAGAACTCTCCTCCGGCTTACCTGACGTAACTAGGAAGCGTCGGACTGAGGTTATCTCTGATTTACATTCTGTTTTACCTTTGGCGGGTTTAATTCGCCAACCTCTCAATTCATCTGACTCCAATTATTAGGATACCTCTCCTTCCTCCGGCGAATCTATGCAAACAAACATGCCGGTTTTCAAAACTGCTCTCGGGTAATGTAATCTTATTTACTTTAGGCTTTACCTTACTCATGCTTTTGTATTCATCCTTCTACCTTTGTTGACAGCATGCAAGTGGAGCCCAGTAAAAGTGCAAAGAAGAATAAGCCGTCCCAAGACCCGGTCGTGACTGAATTGGCGCTTGACATGTCTGCTCCTGACAGTTCCTCCCATCAGCCGCCGCCTGAACCGGCCTCTGACATTCCAGTGCCAACCTCTGACCCGCCTGCCGAAGAGACTCTCAATAGCTCTGATAATCCGGAAGCTCCTAGCCAGGTTAAGACAAATGATCCGAAAGTTGAGGTTCTGAAAAGTCAGTTTGTTGAGCCAGGGCGGCCGACTGTCCTTGCCAAATGCACTGCCAAGGAAGAACTCATTGAACGCTGAAAGGCCAAGCTGGACATTACTGATTATACTCACTTAAGCATTGGTGATATAGTCTCGGGCTATCTAAATCAAGTGCATAATAGTCGTGACCTGGAAATTGACATGGTGAAACAAAAACAGCACAAATCTGAGGTATAACTTATGCTATTTTCCTAAATCTTACTTACCGTACCAGCCCCCAAGTCTATTGCTTATGAATAAATATGCTTTTAGACTTAGAAATCTGCTTACTGTTGGTTTGTCCGGTTTAAAGAGAAGATATTTAACCCGGTGGTAATATGATAGTTTGAACTTGCGATACACATTAGCCCCCAAGTGTCAAGTATCTTTACTTGTAAAGTATTTGTGACTTTACATGCATGACTCGGCATTGTAAGTTAAAAATTCTTAAGCATACATTAGCCCCCAAGTGTCAAGAACCTTTACTTGTAAAGTGCTTGGGACTTAATGTTATCTTACCATGATTCTTACCGTAACCCGGTATCTATGCAGGCCACCATAAGTCAATTTGAGTCGGAGATTGCTGATTTGAAGAGCCGTCTGACAGCTCAAGAACTTGAAACTCAAAAGGCCAACTCCAAATTTGAATTCAGCATCTCTGAACAAGGGAAGTTGAAGAAGAATTTTGAGTCAGAGAAGAAAATCTGGGCTGATGATAAGGCTTCACTAGTCACCCGGGCCGAGACGGCAGAGGCATCACTTGCAGAAGCAACAACCGAGCTATCCGACTTAAAGCGCCAGATATCACAAATGGTCTCAGCCATCTTTGGTAAGTTACTGTACATAACCTCAAACATTGTAAACTTTTGATGACTATTGTAATCGTTACCTCCGGCTCACTTTTATGTTTGTGAACACACAGGCCCCAGGAGCACCAACCTCAAGCAGAACATGCTGATCAAACTTAAGGCGGTTTACACTCTAGTGGAGCAACTGTACACCGGGTCACAACGTGCTTTGGCCGTTGTAGCCTTATCAAATACCACTCCCCACCTTCTGCAGGACATGCTGAAGTGTCTCGCTGTGCTACCTCAACGGATCCAGGATTTAAGGCGGGCATCTTCAAGAGCCAGGGCCGTAGCCGCGTTGAGCCGGGCAAAGGCATGGATTCTAGAACTAGACCCGGCCGACCTCGCTCTTGGATACCTGAGTCTGAAGGAGGATGGTACCGTATTTGATGATCATGATTTCACTGCCTACGTGAAAGTCATACGTCCCGTGGCTACCCTTATTGGGAACGATACTGACCTTACCAAGTATTCGCAGGGCTATGACAGTGAGAACCGGAGAATTCCAAACACTCCATATGATCAAGTCAGCCTGATCCCTCCAACGCGTAAGCATACTTTTGCCCCTGAAGTGGACCCAGCTGGTTTAATAGATGATGAAGCTGAGTTTGAAGCCTTGAGTGGCATTGACTAGGCCTCGTCAACCTTCCAGGACAAAGCAACCGACGGAGAGGCGGAGAAGGATAACCCGGAATCTTCAAGCCCGCCGAAGGAGTGAACCGCCAGGTGTTTTATGACTTTGCAAAAAAACAATGCTTCATTTATTCAGACTCGGGGAGTCTTGTAATAGGGTAGAAAAAACTTCTCAATGTTTGTCATGCCTTTGCGCATGTTCTTGGTGCTTAATACTTTCGTAAGCCGCCATTCCTGGCTTATGTTGATTGTTTATTTCCTTGACGTTTTAAATTTGCTTGCCTTACCCTGCACATAAAACAAGCAAAATTCCCTTGGCGGTTTATCGCGTTGGGGGTCACATAAAGTATCGATAACCCAGAACGTGAACCAAAGACATCATATACAGGCTGGTTTATGACTATATTTGTTAAACATAATCATAATAGCATACCTGCGATCCCTTTGGTAATCTTACCTGCTTATATGATGTTCACCTGGCACTTAACAACCTGGGGTGATCAATATTAAATCGGAAGAATCAAAAACCATCTCATAATGCTTTCAAGAAGGTCTCAAGATAGTCAAAATAATTATGCTTATGATGGATAATAAACAACATTTACAGGCTTCTGATTCGAATACGATCAATAAACCGTTCCAAAGGGGTTCAGCTAAGATTCGGATACGATCATATAGCACCCAGTGGCTTTGGCGATGCCGATCAAGTGGGTATCGACAGCTATGTTCTCTTTGGTTCGAATACGACCTATGTTTGAACAGGAAGCCCCCAAGTGACCATAAGAGTTGTTTAATGACGCTGATTCGAATACGATCCACGTCAGACCCAAAGGAGTTAAGCTGTGATTCAAATATGATCAAGAAGCCCCCAAGTGGGTTTGGCAATATGTCGATCAAGTGGGTATCGACAACTATGTTCTCTTTGGTTCAAATACGACCTATGTTTGAACAGGAAGCCCCCAAGTGACCATGGCTAGATTCAGATATGATCATAAGCCAGACCAAAGGGAAAGCCGGATTCAGATGTGATCCGCTCCCTGTTGGTTGACTCCACCACCTGATAAAGAAGACACATAAACCTTTGAGGGTAAAAAGGACAGAGGTCCTGCTTTATTTCTTTATATAATATATACATTGCCAAAATATATACATCTTGAGAGCCGGTGGCTCAAGTATAGTAAGGCCGGAGATGAGCAATATTCCACGGCCGGCGGGTCTCCTCCTCCGACTTACGTGAGTCTTTGTGCTCTCGAACATCGATGAGGTAGTATGATCCATTGTGCAAATTCTTGCTGACCACAAAGGGTCCTTCCCAAGGTGGGGATAGCTTGTGCTTGTCAGACTGATCCTGGATGAGCCGGAGCACCAAATCGCCTTCCTGAAAGGTTCTGCTCCTAACCCGGCAGCTGTGATAGCGGCGCAGGTCTTGTTGATAAATCGCCGAGCGGGCTATTGATAGGTCGTACATATATACTGGTGGATGTAGAGGCGCGCACGTGTCGTAGTAGAGGCACGCACGTAGCATGTACACGAACGTACAACGGCGAGGGTGCAAGAAAGAAAATACGGCCATGTACGTACATACGGGCAGGGTCTCGAACGCCTATCGTGCATACGTACATGGCTGGGTCGGAACGGAGAAATAGCGTCATCGTCGTGTTCATGGGGAGCCAACCGGCTGGGTCGGAACAGAATGCGTGGTCGTGTTCATCGGGAGGGCTTGGACGGAACAGGCGATGGAAACGAGGCCTGGTGTACCGCACAACGGAGGAAACGACCTTGTGTTCGACCGGCCATGTTCGAAACGGGGTCTTGTTGATCGGGAGGGGCCTGGCGTACCGCAAAACAGAGGAAACGGACCTACTACGGTCGAAACGGAGGTCCTGTTGATCGGGAGGGGTGTGGCGTACCGCAAAACAGAGGAAACAGACCTCCTACGGTCGAAACGGGGGTCCTGTTGATCGGGAGGGGTGTGGCGTACCGCAAAACGGATGAAACAGACTTGTGTTGGAGCGCTATGGTCGAAACGGGGGTCCTGTTCATCGGGAGGGGTGTGGCGTACCACAAAACGGGACTCCACGGGATACTGTTCATCTCCACCGTCGACCTCCTCCAGCCTCCACGGGCTCCTGTTCATCCAGCCTCCACCGCGTGCTACTCCACTGGCTACTGTTCAACCACCCCTCCACCGTCTACTGTTCATGCAGCCCTCCACACCACGGGTCCTATTGAACCACCCCTCCACGGCCACCCCTCCACCGCCTACTGTACATCCAGCCCTCCACACCACGGGGTCCTGTTCAACCACCCCTCCACCGTCTACTGTTCATCCAGCCCTCCACACCATGGGGTCCTGTTCATCCAGAGGCAATGCCACCGCTCACTGTTCATCCAACCCCCCCCCCCCCCCCCCCCCGCAACGCTCACTGTTCATCCAATCGATCGGCTTCAGTTAGCAGCAGTAGCAAAGGAATCGCTCCATCGGGCTCAGTTAACAGCCATTGATCGATCGCTCGGGTTCAGTAATGCGTAGCCTGCAGTGCAATCGCTCGGGTTCAGTTAGAGCCCAATGCCTCGCTCGGGTTCAGTTAGAGCCAACGCCTCGCACTCACGCGCGAACCTGTATGAGAGAAACACGCATCGCTCGGCCCCCAACCTCCCACCGTAACCGGCAACTCCCCGAAATTTTCCTCCCCCTCATTTCTACCACGGTTTTTTCCGTCATGGACGGCCCAAAGAATGTCATGCAGTTGCGTCTCCGGCCCGCCCAGGACAAAAATCCCATTTTCTGTCATGATTTTTTGTCATAGAAGTAGGATCCCACCACATCTATTATGATATCGGGTTTGTCACAATTATCGTCATAGAAGTGTCACATGTATGACAGAAAAAAATTTCGTTCGGCCCAAAATGTCACGGATGTGTCTTTTTTTGTAGTGATAGCCGATTGGTAGAGTTACAGACCAAGGGGTTTCTCCCGCCTGCGTATATGGTGCCCGTCCGAGCCGGACTAGCCACTTATAATGGCGGGGAACAAGCGGAGAGTTTTCCCAACCCATCCAAGGGGGAGCGGGTATGCCTTGTCCCTTATTTTCTGAGGGGACTCGGATTTCCAATCCATCCGTTCCTCCATGGGCTCCTGCAGTTCTACAGCCTCCAGCTACATAACTTTACTCCTGCCTCCATACTACACATCGCAGGCTATGTTGCCTTCTGCATGCTATTTCTGAGCTGCGAAGCTCATTTAGAGCTATGTAAGAGGCTATTCTGCCTCGCACCCCACACTCAGGAGGGGTCGATATATCAAGTGGGCGGAACCGAAATATGGCGCATCGCCGGGACCGGATACCTGTCTGGTACTCCGAAGAAGATGTCTGAAGACTGGCCTTCGGGGTGGTTTTATATGGAGGACGTCCCTCTTTCGAACCCCATTCGGATGGGCCTTCCTGAGTTTGTAAATGCCCCGTTGAAGAAACATCACAGCTAGCGCCCTCAGAGCCCCTAGGAGGAAGATAACAGAGAGGTCCTTTTCCTAATGGACATGATTAAGACGCTGGCCAAATCAGGGCTGACAATAATTGAGGTTATGTCAATATGTATAATGCAGGGAGTGGAGCCACTTCAATATCGGGGGAAACCCATGTGGCACTTCAATGGAGAAGATGACGCCACCCGCTGCGGATGTAAAGGTCTGGACTTTGCTGCCGCTCTGGCGAAAATACTGTCCGATTTGTACAAAGGAGGAGAAGAGGAGTTCATCCGTATTAAACCACGGGACGGATTCTGCATGTACAAGCCCCCAAGCTGGGTGAGCTGCTATCCTTTATTCCAATCTTTCCCGCATTCTTCATCACAAATATTTACCTTGCCAATTCATAGCAGGAACTGTGAAAAGCTATGAGGGAGGTCCACAGCCCGTCTCCACAGCCAAAGGACCCCGACCGGGCCCTCGACCCCGGACTTGAAGAAGATCCGGACATATTTGTGGAACTCATCAACAGGACATTTTATCAGTTAAGCTGTGATGGTGCCTTGGTGGCCATCATAGCTGATCATCCTGGCCTACTCCCTGCATCACAGGTAAGTAAAATTGGAGTCCCAACTTCCAAGAAGGATCCCCTCTTTACGCCTTACCCACCGCACATGTATTGCGTTTTATAGGGAAGGCCATCGGGGCGCCGTGCTAAACCCGCGGTGACTCGTCAACAAGGGGCACCGAAGCCGGGTAGGCTTAAAAGGATGGCGGTCAGGACTGAGACGCCGTCACAGAGGTATGATTAAAAACCTACTCCGTGATTATCGTCTTTGAAATATAATGAAGGCCATGGTTCCCTGGCAGAAAAAGCGCTCGCCGGACTATATCCGGAGAGCCTGCCGGCCACGCCTCCACCAACCAGACTCCAAGGCCGGACTCAAGGGTGGAGGTCAACGCGGAGACAACGCCGGACAGTCCTCCTACTGAGGATGCGGATAGATTCTCCGCTACAAACTCTGAAGTGGAGAGCGCCATGAATCACAGGAGCCGACGGGCCACACTACGCGACCCTAATTTCTCTGAAGAGGCATTCAATGCCTTCAACTCTGGGGACGCGTACATCCGAGCTGCTCAAGATGGCCTCGCCAGAGCCACGGACCAGTATGTAAAGGATATACGGGTAAGAAAATTTGATAAGTATGTATATCAGTAGCCCCTGAGACTTGAAACAGTTGGCACAACTGATTTAAGGATCATTGTATGCATAGGTTCTTATAGAGAAGAATACCCAGTTGTCTAAAGAGCTAGAGGAGTGCAAAGCCCAGCTGCGGGCCGCAGTTGCCGGAATGGAGGAGTCCAAGAAGGCCCCATCTGGTAATACTTGTCTTAATCAAAAAAGAATGTAATGACATGTACCAGCTAGTATTTGGCATGCATGCAAATCTAATGATAAATTCTGCAGACGGCCACCGGAGGCAATCCGGAGATTGTTTCGGTGGATGAGCAACACGCTCAATGACAGCGAGAAGCTGGCGAGCGCGTGCTTACACGGGTTATTCGAGAGAATAATGATCTCAAGGACGCCAAGACCCGGTTGGACGTTGAGTTAAAAGATGTTCGGGGCCAGCTTGCTGATTCCATGAAGGAGAATAAGAGGCTTCGACACGGCATTTTTAGTAAGTGCTCAAATTAACCTTTATAAAGTTTGGAGAAGAAGTGGGCTAACAGAATTATATCTGTAGGTATGCTGACAAGTCGCCCCGAAGAGGAGATGCCCGGATCTGTAGGCAATCTTCTGCAAGAGCTCTCACAACTGCACGGACAAATTCGACAGGTGATGCAGGGTATTGCCCGGGCCTTGTGGCCATCCGCATCCCTGCCCGGAGGCATGGGAGAGCTTGTGGAGATGCTCAAGGGAGCGCGGCGGCACTTCCGATTATGGACGATATCGGCCTTCCGACAAGGTGCAAGGGAAGCCTGGGCCATGGTGAAGACGCGATACACCAAGGCTGACCCGAACCACATGCCCGAGGTCGGACCTGTAGGGTCAGATGGGAAAGAGATCCCCGTTAGTCTGGTATATGACCAGGTAGCATTAGTCGCAAAAGTATTCCCAACAGGATTGTAGGCTAGACAACCTGTTGGATGGTATAGAAGAAGAATTTAGTCAGTCTAAGTGACTATGTACTTCAAATGACATATTTTGTCCCTAGCCGGATTGTAAATCATTTGTCATGGCGGACCTTTTCGCTTCAACCTCCAGACCCGACAGTCCGGAGTGTATCCGAATACCCGCTCAGTTATGTAAAAACCGGGGTATGCATGGAAACCAGGCGTAGGGGTCATAAGTGCTTGAACAGACAAGTACCCAACTAGCTATGTTATATTACATGGATAGTAAGAGACATCTTCCAGGGAGAATAGTTCCATTAAGGGTTCCTTTCGGGTACGCATGCATTAATGTGCATGTCCGAACTGCGAAAAGCAACACAGGATATAAACATCTGGGAGCATGTATTAAAATAAGTAAGAAACATCTTTTGTTCATCGATTAAATATTCCCTTAAGAACGCTAGCTTTCGGCTTCACCCAGTCTGAGGTACACATCTGACTGACCCGACAGTAACAACCGCAGAGGTGCTCCCCTTATGCCCTAGCCGAATTAACGGGAACGTAGGGCATAAACACAAGAGCCAAGCAACCCAGCTTGGCCAAAACTTAAGTCATATCGATGCATATAATGGCGAAAAAGGGCACATATGGAGAAGTGACACATATGTGGTGGGCATAAATCCCAGAAGATAATTATATTAAGCTTCTGTATAAGAAGCCCCCAGGTATATTGAGCACGCATAGCGCGACAGGAGTGTGCGATCGAGGCACACTTAAAGCTTTTAAGCCTATATATAAAAAGGAAAGAAAGAAAGAAGGAAGACATAACTTAAAAAAAGTGGAGGTAGGGAGACGAACATAGAGTTCAGCACTAGGCGTAGAATCTTCGGAGTCTGGCCGCATTCCATGGGTTCGGCTCTAGTCGGTTATCTGATGCATCATGCAGACGGTACGCTCCTCTGGTGAGAACTTTATCAATGATGAAGGGACCCTCCCACTTGGGCTTGAGCTTGTCCTTTTTCTTCTCCGGTAGGCATAGACGAGTTCGCCAATGTTACAAGTTTTGGCCCGTACTTCTCTGCTTTGATACCTTCAAGCCTGCTGTTGATAGAATGTGGAACGGGCCTTTGCAACGTCACGCTCCTCTTCCAGGGCATCTAAACTGTCCTGCCGATCTAGCTCGGCTTCTCTCTCTTCGTACATGCACACTCGAGGTGAGTCATGAATGATATCACAGGGTAGTACTGCCTCTGCACCGTACACCATAAAAAATGGTGTGTATCTGGTGGTGCGATTTGGCATGGTCAGCAGCCCCCATAGTACAGAGTCGAGCTCCTCGACCTAGTGCGTATCTGATTCCTTCAGGGATTGCACTAGTCTTGGTTTGATGCCGCTCATAATAAGACCATTTGCTCGTTTGACTTGTCCGTTTGTTTGGGGGTGATAGACAGAGGCATAATCGAGCTTAATGCCCATTTTGCCGCACCAAGTTTTCACCTCGTCGGCTATGAAGTTGGAGCCGTTATCAGTGATGATGTTGTGGGGGACGCCGTAACGGTCTATGACCCCGGATATAAATCACTAGTCCGGATTCGGCCATTTTAACCGATTTGGCCTCTATCCATCTGGTGAATTTATCTACCATGACCAACAAGTATTTTTCTTATGGTTTCCTCCTTTAAGGGGTCCAACCATATCGAGCCCCCAGACCGCAAAGGGCCAAGTTATGGGGATTGTTTGGAGAGCGGTATGTGGCATATGGCTTTGATTTGCAAAAAGCCGGCAACCGACGCAATGTTGGACGAGGTCTTGTGCGTCTGCTCGGGCTGTAGGCCAGTAGAAACCTGTACGGAAGGCCTTGATTACAAGGGCCCGAGCTCCGACGTGGCGACCGCCGAGTCCAGCATGAATTTCTGCCAAAAGATGTCGTCCTTCCTCTTCGGAGATGCACCTTTGGAGCACTCCAGTCGCGCTTTTCTTATAAAGCTCTCCCTCGTGGACCTTGTAGGCTTTAGAACACCGCACAATGCAACGTGCCTCATTTTGGTCCTTAGGGAGTTCTTGCCTATTTAGGTAGGCTAAGAAGGGTTCTGTCCACGGGGCGATGACATCCATAATCATGTGGGCCGAAGGTGTTATTTCGATGGCAGAGCCTTCGATTATGTCAGAGTGTTCAAGATCTGGGGTTGTGTTCGGATCCGGACTAGTATTGCCAGTCTCCCCTTCCCACACCACGGATGACTTGAACAGCCTTTCCAAGAAGATATTGGGTGGGACGGGGTCGTGCTTAGCGCCGATGCGGGCTAGCATATCGGCCGCTTGATTGTTTTCTCGGACCACATGGTGGAATTCGAGCCCCTCGAACCGAGCTGACATTTTGAGGACGGCATTGCGGTAGGCTGCCATTTTTGGGTCCTTGGCGTCAAAGTCTCCATTTATTTGAGATATTGCGAGGTTCGAATCCCCACACACTTCTAGGCGTTGAATGCCCATGGAGACTGCCATCCGAAGACCATGCAACAGAGCCTCATATTCGGCTGCATTGTTGGAATCTATGTATAGTATTTGGAGTACATATTGGGCTGTATCTCCGGTGGGGGATGTCAGGACAACGCCTGCCCCCAGACCAGCCAACATCTTAGAGCCGTCAAAGTGCATGATCCAATTGGAGTACGCGCCGTACTCTTTAGGGAGTTCGTCTTCTGTCCATTCAGCGACGAAGTCAGCCAGTACTTGCGACTTAATGGCTCGTCGTGGTTTGCATGTTATGTCAAACGGTTGGAGCTCAATAGCCCATTTAGCAATCTGGCCCGTGGCATCGCGATTATTTATTATATCATTGAGTGGTACTTCAGAGGCCACCGTGATTGAACACTCTTGAAAGTAGTGTCGTAGTTTTCGGGATGCCATGAAGACCGCATATGCTATCTTTTGATAATGTGGGTACCGTGATTTGCATGGAGTGAGGACGGTGGATACGTAGTATACTGGTTTTTGAAGCAGGAACTTATGTCCATCCGTCTCTCGTTCGATGACGAGCATTGCGCTTACAACCTGGTGTGTTGCAGCTATATATAACAGCATGGGTTCACTGATATTTGGCGCGGCCAGGATTGGATTGCTGGCAGAGAGGGCCTTTATTTCTTACAGTCCGGCCGCAGCCGCAGCCGTCCACTCGAAGTTTTCGGTGCGTCAAAGAAGGCGATAGAGAGGTAGTGCCTTTTCTCCTAATCGGGAGATAAAGCGGCTTAGAGCAGCCACGCATCCAGTTAATTACTAGATTTGCTTGAGGTCTGTTGGGGTAGCCAACTGTGGCAGAGCTCGGATTTTAGCTGGATTTGCTTCAATTCCTCTATTGGAAACGATGAAGCCCAAGAGCTTTCCGGCAGGTACGTCGAAGACGCATTTTTCCGGATTGAGCTTGATGTCATATGTTCAAAGATTGTCGAACGTAAGCCTCAAGTCGTCTATTAAGGATTCGACGTGTCTAGTTTTGATGACCACATCGTCTACGCATGCCTCCACTATTTTACCGATTTGTGTTTCCAGGGATGTCTGAATCATGCGTTGATAGGTTGCACCGGCGTTTTTGAGCCTGAAAGGCATGGTGTTAAAACAAAAGGGGTCGTATGGAGTGATGAATGCCGTTGCGGCTTGATCGGACTCCGCCATCTTGATTTGATGGTATCCGGAGTATGCATCGAGGAAACACAATGAGTCATGTCCCGCGGTAGCGTTGATGATTTGATCGATGCGGGGGAGGGGAAGGGGTCCTTAGGGAAAGCCTTATTGAGGTCCTTCAAATCAACACATAGGCACCATGATTTGTCCTTCTTTGGTACCATCACCAGGTTTGCTAGCCAGTCCGGATGTTTTATTTCTCTAATGAATCCGGCCTCGAGTAGCTTGGCTAGCTCTTCTCCCATGGCTTGTCGCTTAGGTTGTGAAAAGCACCAAAGAGTCTGCTTAACCAGCTTGTATCCCTTTAGTATGTTTAGGCTATGCTCGGCCAGCCTGCGTGGGATACCTGGCATGTCTGAAGGGTGACAGGCGAAGATGTCCCAATTCTCGCGCAAGAACTCTCGCAGTGCGGCGTCTATTGTGGGGTTCAGCTGTGCCCCAATGGATGCTGTTTTTGTAGGGTCCGTTGAGTGGACCTGGAATTTGACTATTTCGTCTGCTGGTTTAAAAGAGGTGGACTTGGGTCATTTGTCGAGTATCACGTCGTCCCTGTCCACTATGGAGCGCAGCGCAGTTAATTCTTCGGCCGCGAGAGCTTCGGATAATGCCTCCAGGGCTAGTGAGGCGGTTTTATTTTCGGCACGGAGTGCTATGTCCGGATCACTAGCTAGAGTGATGATTCCATTGGGCCCAGGCATCTTGAGCTTCATGTACCCGTAATGGTGTATAGCTTGGAAGCTCATGAATGTATCCCGCCCTAAAAGGGCGTGGTATCCACTACTGAACAGGGCCACTTGGAATGTGATTTCTTCGGACTTATAATTCTTAGGCGTGCCCAATACCACATCCAGTGTGATTTTTCTCGCACATTGTGCCTCCCGACTAGGGATGATTCCTCTCAAGGTCGTGCTGCTTTGCTCAATGCGGCTCTTGTCTATCTCCATTTTGTTGAGAGTTTCCTCGTAGATGAGGTTTAATCCGCTACCACCGTCCATGAGTACTTTAATAAGCCGGAAGCCGTCCACAATTGGACTAAGGACCAAAGCGGCTGGCACTCGGACTGTTCAGAATTGAGGTTCGTCACTAGCATTGAAGGTTAAGGCCGTGTCGCTCCATGGATTTATTGCTGCAACATGGCAGACTTCAGCGAGGCTATGGAGTCTTGAAGACTGTCAGTACTGTATTGTTATTCTCCACAGGACGGTGCTCTGTGGTATTGTTGATGAGGAGATCCTCGCCGCTCTTGGCCACTGCCGGAGTATCCAACATGCTCTAAGGCTGTGTGTTGGTATGATATCCGCTGTGCTGTGAATTTTGCATGGCCTATTGAGCCATCCCTCCAATACGGTTCCACGCCTAGTAGAGGGCTTTGGCTTCTTTGTAATTGGATTGGGTGACTTGCGAGAGCGCACCCTTTTAGTTCGGACGAGGGGTTTAGTGAGAGCCGGAGGATCCCAGAATTTTGCTTGGGTTTTCCAGGCGCTTTCCATCTCATAGTACTTCTGTACTATGGTCACAAAGTCAGCGAAGTGTGCTATGTCACGGCGACTTATGGAGTTGAGGATTCCCTTGTCCATGCAGTTTTTGCAAAAGAATGAAATTGTGTCTTCCTCGCGACAGTCCTTGACCTTGCTCATTACAAGGAGGAATCTGGCCCAGAAGTGATGTACTGTCTCTTGGGGTTCTTGTCTAATGTGGGAAAGATCACTTGTGTCTGGGTGGGTGGGTAGATTTAAGTCCAAACCCTGACCCGATCTGAGACCCAGGGGCAGGGGAGCTCCCGTGCTTGGCAGCTTGGACTCCGGGATGTTACCCAATTTTTCTGGCCCACTGCCCGATTCTAGGTTCGGAGCCTGGGCCATGTCCTCCCGTAGACGGGTATCCGACTCGGAGAGCTCAGGAATCCGGACATAGTTCGTCCTCAAAATAGAGGAAGAATCACTGCATTGCTCCTCCACCACCGCTATCTGATGGGTGATCGACGGAGAGTTAATCTCCCTTTGGTCAGGTTTAAGCCTGATCCGATCATAGTCTACAACGACTCCCAGGGCGGCGATGTGATCCAAGAGCTCTTTCAGGGAGGAGAGCTCCATTGGACCCATCTGTTCGGTGAATTCCGAGCTGACGTGGAGGCTGTTTTTGATGATCTAAGAAGTCATTGTCGGCGCGGCGGCCGAACGGGCGGTCATGACGAAGCCGCCTAGACGAAGAGTCTGGCCTACAGCCAGGCCTCCCCCAGAGGTGATGTTGTCCTAGACAACAAGACGAGCCATCGAGCCTTACCGTGATGGCACAGTGGAACTCTTAGTGAAAGCACCAATGTCGGTGTCAAAACCGGCAGATCTCGGGTAGGGGGTCCCGAACTGTGCGTCCAAGGCTAATGGTAACAGGAGAAGGGGGACACGATGTTTACCCAGGTCCAGGCCCTCTCGATGGAGGTAATACCCTACTTCCTGCTTGATTGATCTTGATGATATGAGTATTACAAGAGTTGATCTACCACGAGATCGTAGAGGCTAAACCTTGAAGCTAGCCTATGGTTATGATTGTTGTTGTCCTACGGACTAAACCCTCCGGTTTATACAGACACCGGAGGGGGCTAGGGTTACACAGAGTCGGTTATAGAGAAGGAGATCTACATATCCGAATTGTCAAGCTTGCCTTTCACGCAAAGGAGAGTCCCACCCGGACATGAGACGAAGTCTTCAATCTTGTATCTTCATAGTAGAACAGTCCGGCCAAAGTATATAGTCCGGCTGTCCGAGGACCCCCTAATCCAGGACTCCCTCACCTCACAAACAAGATCTTATTTATTGTATAATTGGTTATTAGATATTCATAACTTGGTTTGTAAAGATTTGAACAAAGAATCGAAAGGTTTTAATTTCCCATGAAAACGAAAAAAATCACACACTATTACTCATTTGTTAGCATTCTAAATTTTGCATTTTTCACGGGATGTTACACAAGAGATAAAAAGCACCTCAATCGGTTTATATTTACAATGATTATGACAGATTTTCACAATGACAGAATTCTTTGTAAGTTATGCGACTCTAGCTACCCGTTTACGTTTTAACATAGTGATCATAGACCCCACAAAAAAAGACATAGTGATCATAGTAAAGTCTTTATTATTGTACCGTGGAGGTAAGATCTTAACGACTAGATGCTCTCATCACATTTTACCTTCATACAACACTAAAAAATGTAAGTTATTTACATACAAGTGCCACTTTTTCTCTACGGTTTGGACCTACGTGATTTCCCAATAAATCGTTGGTCATCACATTGGTGTGCAGGATCCATGAGATTCACACGAAAATACTAGATGGAGTTGTTTTCAAGGTGGATTTCGAGAAAGCGTATGATAAAGTCAAATGGTTGTTCCTTCAACAGGCCTTATGCATGAAGGGTTTTGATGAAGCTTGGCGACGCCAGGTCGAATCTTTGACGCAAAAAGGGAGTGTTGGAATTAAAGTGAATGACGACATAGGTCACTATTTCCAGACACACAAGGGCCTGAGACAAGGTGATCCAATGTCTCCTATTCTGTTCAACATTGTCGTTGACATGTTGGCAATTCTGATAGGAAGGGCAAAGGAGGCCGGTCAGGTGGGTGGCTTGGTGCCTCATCTAGTTGATGGTGGTGTGTCCATCCTGCAGTACACTGATGATACAATCATCTTTATGGAGCATGACTTGGCAAAAGCGAGAAATATGAAGCTGGTGCTATGCTTATTTGAACAATTGACCGGGTTGAAGATCAATTTTCATAAAAGTGAGTTGTTCTGCTTTGGTAGAGCCAATGAGGAACAAGAGGCATATAGGCAATTGTTTGGATGCGAATTGGGGGCGTTACCTTTCACGTACTTAGGTATACCCATTCACCATCATAAGCTGACAAACAGAGAATGGAAGAGCATCGAGAACCGGTTTGAGAAGAAACTGAGTTGCTGGAAGGACAAACTCATGTCATATGGAGGCCGACTGATCCTTATTAATTCGGTGCTCACGAGTATGCCTATGTTTCTCTTATCTTTCTTCGAAGTCCCAGTTGGTGTTAGGAAAAGGTTGGACTTTTATCGATCCCGGTTCTTCTGGCAGAGTGATGAACTAAAGAGAAAATACCGACTCGCCAAGTGGGATATCATCTGTCGACCAAAGGACCAGGCGGCTTTGGTATTGAGAATCTTGAAGTCAAAAATAGATGTCTTCTCAATAAGTGGCTGTATAAACTTTCAGTTGAAACTGAGGCCACGTGGGTGCAGATTCTACATAGTAAGTATTTGCAGTCCACGATGTTGTCCCTGGCGACAGTGAGACCAACATAATCGCCATTTTGGAAGGGGCTTATGAGAGTAAAAGCTGCCTTCTTTAATAGAACAAAGTTTATAGTCGGTAATGGTAACACCACTCGCTTCTGGGAGGATACTTGGCTTGGTGGAATGTCGTTGGCGCTTCTGTATCCGTCCCTATATCGTATTGTTTAACGACGTGATGCTCTTGTTGCCATGATTATGCAGTCCATTCCCCTTAATATTCAGTTTAGGAGGGCGCTTGTGGGCAACCGGTGGGAAGCGTGGCTTCATTTGGTGAGTAGACTGATGGAGGTTCAGCTATCTCATCAGCCCGATCAGTTGTGTTGGAAGCTTACTAGGTCTGGAGAGTTTACAGTTAAGTCGATGTATATCAATGTCATTAACTCCAGTGTTATTCCTAGTTCCAATGAGGTTTGGAAAGTCAAAGTTCCGTTGAAAATCAAAGTGTTTATGTGGTTTGTACATAAACAAGTCATTTTAACAAAGGATAATTTGGTTAAGCGCAACTGGACAGGATCTACTAGGTGTAGTTTTTGTGATCGGGACGAAACCATCAAGCATCTCTTCTTTGACTGCCCTTTGGCAAGGGTTTTGTGGCACACGGTGCATATTGTCTTTTAACATTACTCCTCCGAATTCGGTTTGTACGTTATTTGGAACGTGGCTTGTTGGGATAGAGTCCGAAACAGCTAGACACATTCGTGTAGGAGTATGTGCTTTGTTGTGGGCAATTTGGAATTGCAGAAATGATTTGGCTTTTAACAGAACAACAAATATTCATTTTTTGCAGGTTTTATTCTGAGCTACTGTGATGATCCGTATGTGGTCATTACTCACTCCGGCGGACGCCAGGGAGCGTTTGGTTACTGGATCTGTCCGATGGGAGATGGTAGCGCGGGATATCTTCAACCGGTTTGGACGGCTATCATGTAATAGGATAGGCAATTAGTTTACCTATCATCGTTATGACAGCCGGTTGTGGCTTTTGGTCCTCTTGTTTTTGGCGTTGTGGCTCTTTGTGAGCTTGCCGTTATTTTGTTTTCAGACTATACGACCTTGTTGAACACCTTTATTTATCTATAAATGTGGTTGTATGCATCATTCTGATGCAGAGGCCGGGGAGTCTCCCCTTTTCGAAAAAAAGAAAAAAAACATTGGTGTGCAGGTACGGCGAGCCAGTATTCCTTTTAGCTGTTGTCAGGCAAGGTGGAAGGAATATGTTGTTGGTTTGATCCGACGGCTCAACAGGCCATTAGATCTGATATCCTAACACAAAAAAGGGAAGGATTAATGTTAAAAAAAGAGGCGCGCGCACCAATGTGCATCTGCCTCGACCAAAACTAACACGCCCTGATTGGGGGCGCCCAAAAACCAACTCAGGTTTTGGGTCCCCTGTCGCCAGCGCTATATTAAAAGGATACGGGAGAGAGCTAGCCCATGCGAGATCACTATTCACCTACGGTTTCTCTCCTCCTGATATTCTCACCCCATTTGATCAGGGGAGTGTTGCAGCGACCGGAAGACATAAGCCAGCCGCCACCGCTGTTCGACGCTAGTGTCGGTGGCGTTCTGAGGGCATCAGGACGTCGAGGAGATCATCTACTTCGACTACATCACCCCTCCATCGCTCCTGCACCGAGTAGGCGATCATGTCGACCTCCGTGACATTGATGGATTAGATCCAACAATGGTTTCAGACGCCAATTTTGATTGCAATAGATCCCTACCTTATTGATCAGTAGATCAACATCATGTTTAGATCAATGTCAGGTTTAGGGTTTTAGGATCAAAATTGAAAGTTTTAGCCCCTGGTTATCCCAATATGCATGCTGCTGTTTTTGATGTCCTCTGTAAATCATCATGTTGTATTCTAATTTGCCATGGATCTCTACTACCATTATGCTTCATCAGTTTTAATTAACACTTTGAAGAATTAATGCTCATGATTAAGTTTCTATTAATTAAAATTGATCATCTTTTAAGTGTTGATTCCATTTGGATTAGCAAATATAGAGTGCAGAGGGATACACAGTACACGAACAGTAGCAAACCCCTTGAAGAACCCTAGAATTATTCGCCAATTTGGTAGAACCCTAATTTTTGAAATTGGGATTTCGTTTTTCTCCAATTGAACACATTATGAACACAAATTGGAGAAAGAAAGAATTGGATGCTCACGGCGATGCGCCTCTTCCTCGCCTCTACACTCCGGGGGTCGTGCAACGCTCACCGCTGCATGAGGGCAAGGATGCCGCGATGCCGTCACTTCCAACGGAGCGGCGAGCAAAACGCCGCCGCCGTGCTTATGGACAAACGCCTGCTCGGCCCTGTGGTCGTTCTCGCCGCCGTCACCCTGAAATGTAACAACACGGCGTGCAAATCCTGCCCCTCGCGCGTGGCATCAGCCACGCTCGACGGAGGAGCGTGCCCGACTAAGTCCATGACACGCTACTCTGGCGAGCGCAGGTGCCATGGCCGGCGTGCCTTCGGGCCGCCGTCAAACACCGCCGCTCTCTAACAAAGAGTGACAATCGGCTAGCAGGGGGAGAAATGGTCTAGGGTTTGACCCAGCTGGCTGTTTTGCTCGTTTGCGGGGCGATCCGAGCCGTCGGCTTGATCCGATTATTGAGACAACGTGCGGCTCCGAGCTAGGCCTTTGGGCGCTCAATGGGCCAATTTTGACCGCGGGCGGTGGCCCGGGTTGTGACGGTCCAGCGGAAAGTTTTTTTAACATGTTTTTGCTGCCGGGCCGAGCTCTTTTACGTGTAGCCGTGGGAATTTTGGGCCAAAATCACTGTCGCGATTTTCTGTCCTTTTTCCAATGCCTTTAAGTTAATAATTATCATGTTCTGCACTATTTAAAATAGAAAATGCCTACAAATATAATGAACACATTGTTATTCTGGGTAAAATTGAACCAACGAGATATTTTATTCAAGATTTATTATGTGTTTTTGCATGATGGACTTTTTTAAGCATCAAATAATGATAATGTTTTTTTATGTTGATGTTTAAATTGAGAATGAAATGACTCTTATTTTTAATTCGGACCAACATTGATTTATTATTATGAGTCATCACTTTATGATATTTTAGTTCCATGTCTTTACTGCCCAACGGTGATATGACATGGAGTTGAAATTAAATCCTTGGTTTGTTTGTTCATTTACCAATGTAAATTTGTAATCATGTAAGTTTACTTACAATTTTTTATGATAATTTCAGCTTCCACTCCATTCCGGTCCGACATGATCGAGCCACTTACGGGGAGTAACTTTCCGCGTTGGAAGTCCCATGTCGAATTATGTTTGGGTTGTAATGAGTTTGATTATGCCTTGAGGGAAGAAAAACCTGTAGCACCTGTGGAAGGTGCTACATGGTATGCAAAACTCAAGAAGGACTATGATGTTAAGATGGAAAAATGGAATAAGTCCAACCGTATTGCGCTTCTCATTATGAAAGCGACAATATCACCAGACATTTCTGAGGCACTCCCTAAGAAATACACTGCTAAAGAATTCCTCAATGAAATGGAGGAGCAATTTAAAGGCTCCGACAAAGTGTATGCTCATGAACTTTTTAGTAGGCTTCTTCGGAAATACACTGTTGACGGAAATGTTAGACAACACATACTAAGGCTGGTGAACGGTTTCACTAAGCTTAAAGCCTTGGAGTGTTCTTTAAGTGAGGGTCTTCTTGTAGTAATGATTCTTGAGTCTCCTCCAGAAGAATTTGAACAATTTAAGGTCAACTATAACTCTCTAAAGGAAAAATGGCCACTCGGTGAGATGACCGCAAGGATTGTCCATGAGGAAGAGAGGACCATGAGACAGAAGAAAGACCATGTTTTTCATGTTGGCTCTAACAAGAGAAAGCATTAGGGGCAAGGTTTCCCTAAGCCTCAGAAAAAGCAATTCAAGAAAGAAGGCCCTAAGCCATTCAACCCTAAACCATTCAAGGGTAAAGAAGCTGACAGCTCTTCTTTTGCTCCTAGGAGCTCCACTGCTAGAGAAAATGCTTGTAACTTCTGCATGCAGGAGGGACACTACCAAAGGGACAGCCAGGCTTTCTAAAATGGATGAACAAAAGAGGTACTGATGAAATAACTTTTTAGATGAATCTCTTTATATCAATTTTTCTATGTATTCATGTTGGGTTGATTCGGGTGCAACCACTCACGTTGCTAACTCTATGCAGGGATTCAATACGATCCAAAATACAAGAGGAGGAACAAGAAAGCTTAAGGTTGCAAACGAAGTTGAACCCGATGTTGAAGTTGTGGGACCTCTCACGTTGGAGCTACACACCGGCCACACACTTAGATTGAATAATGTTATTTATGTGCCTACCTTAAGTAGGAATTTGATTTCAGTTTCTTGTTTAGATGATGATATGTATGAGTGCCACTTTGGCAACAAACAATTTGCTTGAACAAATGTAATAAGAATGTAGGCCTCGGTGTTAGATGAGGCCAACTATACTTGTTATCTCTTAATAATGATTCAATATGCATGTGAGTGATAAAATTAATGTTGAGAAGAAATGGAAAGGAGTTAGTACTTCTTCGAAATTGTGGCATTGTCGTTTGGGCCACGTTTCGATAGGGAGAATGGAATGCTTAGTTAAAAATGAAAAACTCCTCCCATTACAATTCTTAGATGCGGACAAATGTGTCGACTACATTAAAGGAAAATACACAAAAACAATTAGGGAAGGAGCAATAAGAGCCATAGGGGTTTTAGAATTAATTCACACCGACATATGTGGACCCATTAATGTTAAGCCTGTAGATGGTTTTGATTCGTTCATTACATTCAAAGAAGACTTTTCCGCTACGGGTATATTTATCCCATACGTGACCAATCAGAAGCTTTGGAGAAATTCAAAGTCTATAAAGCTGAGGTTGAAAATCAACTGAACGCAAAAATCAAAGTTGTACAGTCTGATCACGGGGGAGAGTACTATGGTAGGCATGCTCCTTTGGGCAGATTCCTGGACCTTTTGCCAAGTTCTTATCTGAAAATGGAATCATTGCTCAATACTCCGTGCCTGGTGAACCACAACAAAATGGTGCGGCTGAGTGACGCAATCACACCCTTATGGATATGGTGCAAAGCATGCTTAGTCACTGGAGTTTACCTGTAAGCCTTTGGATAGAGGCATTAAAAACAGCCGCGCACATACTAAATCTTGCTCCAACTAAGTTAGCACTAAACAGACCTTACGAGATGTGGGCGGGAAAGAAACCGGGCTTGAATTACTTACATGTGTGGGGTTGCCCCGCTGAAGCTAAAGTTTACAATCCGCAACTTAAGAAACCGGATCCAAACAGTTAGTTGTTTCTTTGTTGGATACCCTCATAGGGGAAGGGGATATCAGTTTTATTGTCCAAGTCACATCACCAAGTTTGTGGACTAGACAAGTGAAAGGATCATGAAGAGGAGTCTAGATGGGGGCAGTGATTATACCCTTCACAAGCAAAAATGGCAGTTTTTAGTTTGTTCAAGTTAAGGTTGAGTTTAGCACATGTTAAAGCACTCACAATACATTTCAAGCAAGCATGACAAGATTATATGCAGCGGAAAGAGTAAACCATGATGTCGGATTTTGGGTTCCGGCAGACCCTTGAGGTTCGACCTCTGGGGTGCGCACGAAGATCTTCCCCTACCTGCTCACGTCTCGAAGCCTCGCAAGGAATCTAGGCTAGAAAGAAGAACACACAAGGGACACGAGGTTTATACTGGTTCAGGCCACCATTGTGGTGTAATACCCTACTCTAGTGTGTGGTGTGGTGGATTGCCTCAGGGGCTGATGAACATTACAAAGGAAGAGCAGCCTCGCGAGAGGTGTTCTTGAGCTGGTGCGATGAACTGCTTGGGTGAGTTCAGTCGCCTCTCTCTCTCTAGTCTACCCAAAACCTCCTCTCTCTACTCTGTGGTGGCTAGCTCTATTTATAGAGGGAGGCCCTGGGCCTCTCCCCAAATAATGAGCGAGAAGGGCGCCAACAATTGGCCATTTTGAAGGGAAACATCTAGTACACTTATCCTGACTAAAGTTGGTCTTCGACTGCCAAAGACTCTGACAGTGACGCCATCCTAGGCTCCACGATGACCTCCATCCTGCCGCTCCGCTGGTCTTGGTCTTGTTGCACCGAAACGGTAACCTTTGCCTGATGCCTTGGCCTGTGCTTGCCCCCTTTGCACCGAAGGGGAAACAAGGACACTGCGCAGGCCGGCGCGCGCCTGGCGCCCGCCTGGTCTCGATCGTCATGGCTTGCGTCACGGGCACCTTGTGAGGTACCATGCCTTGATCTCTCTGCCTCCTCGCGAGCCTGCCTGATGAGGCTTCTCCTAAGGAAGCTTCATGTCATCCACCCCGCGAGGCTTGGCCCCTCGCGAGGGTCTTGAGCTTGAGCTGATGAAGCTGGGCTGCACTCGGACTCCGCTTGAGCCACGCCACAGGCCACAGGTAGGCAAGTCTGGGGACCCCCGGTCCCAGAACGCCGACAGTAGCCCATGGGCCCAAGGCGCGCCCGGACCTGGCTTAGCAGAGAAGCGAAGGGGCAAGTGCGAAGCGCCGCGGGCCCCAATAGCTTGCGGCCTTGGGCGCCGCGTGGCGATTGATTGGATGTGGGCGTCCCCGCTTCCCCATGATGCCTCGGCAACCACATGACTTGACAAGTCCCTGCATGCAAAAACGGGTCATGATTACCTGCGATTGTGGTGGCCGACGGTTGGCCTCCTCCGGCTATAAGTATGGAATGGCGCGAGCCCTTCCAGTCCATTCCTTCCTGCTACTCCTTTCTTCTTCTTCCTCGCCCTTGCTCCACCTTACGCCAATGGCACTCATCCGCCGGTTTTCTGCTAAGAGAAGGGAAAGGCCCCCCGAGAGGGTCCCGACCCGCTTCTGCCGAAGAAGCGGCCAGTCCCCTGCCGCCAAGATGAGGGTGCTCGGTAGGAGGCTTTGAGGCCCTGGTACGAGCGGCCGCCGCCTAGGTTTCCGCTTCCCTTGTATGCCCGAATCGAGGGCCTTGGAGAGGAAGGCACCGAGCGACATCGATGGTGCCGCCATCGACGCCGGCGAGTTACGGCAGTGCACGTCATTCCCCCTGGAGTCCATGCCGAGGGCTCTTCTCGCGAGCTTGTGCTTCACGCCGCCATGCCTCCTCAATCTTGGATTCGCCTTCCTCCCTCCTTCGCCTTTGAGATTCCGCCTAGGGGGCCTTGGGAGCTCTGGCTGTAGCACGCCGACTGCAACATCCCCGCGACCGAGGCGGAGGTCGAGGTTGTCGCCCCGGGCAAGGTCTTCCTGACCCGTGGCTGGGGCGAGATTGCCCGGGTCTGCCAGACAGGGGGCGTCCTCGTAATCCATCTCGAATACGATGGCGCCTCCATGATGTTCTTCAAGGTCTTTGATGCGGAAGGACGCCGGCTGGAATGCTGCCCCAAGGGAGGCGGCCGGGGCATCAGAGTGGCGAGGACCAGGCCTGCCAACCGCTTCCCCAGTAGCTCCTCAGGCAGCAGCGGAGGAGCCGGAGGGTCCAGCGACTCCGCTGAGTTTCACGCGACTCCGGAGACAAGCGACGACAGCTATGAGCCCCCGAGCTCGCATCGCGCTCGGAGTGGGGCGGGTGCATAAGGCCGTTGGCGCTGCTGATCTGGATGGGGTTGGCGCCGGCGCCTGATGACCCACTGTTGATGATGGTGTCTCCTGCGGAGGCGCGCGTAGTTATCGCTCCTTAGGTTCCCTGCGAGGAATCGGAATGACATCCCATGGGGGTATGTAAGGTGTCTGCCATGCCTTTTGTGAATTGTACATCCTTATCATGAAACGATGCGAGAGGCTCGTTCTGGCCCGGCTCAGCTCCCCTTTCTTTCCTCACGAGGGCTTGGTGCTCTACGCCGATAGGTCCTGGTCCCCAGGCACGCTTCAGCAGTTGCTGGTATGCCAGGTCACGATGCCGTGGTCAAGGCTAGGAGGTGAGCGGCCCAAGGTCCAGTAAGAGCCCCTGAGTCGCGATGCTCAGGAGGTCCCCTTTAGTGCTCAAGCAGACTTCGCTGGGCAAGAAAGGTAGGCAACATTGTCGTGACAGAGATGAAGTAGGCGAGGGTTTAGCATTGAGTCAATTCAGTTTTTGTGTGACTTATCTTGTAGGTTTGGAGTGGTTTTCGGCGAGGTGCCGGGCCTGCGTGGCGGCAGCTAGGGTGTTGCTGGGTTAGGCCCTCGTGACCTTCTTCCCTCTTCCCCGCACTTTCCTTCATGCTCTACGTCCTCAGGTCCCGGCCCTCGAGCGAGCTCAGCCGCCGCTGGTATGACAGGTTGCGATGCCGTGGGTCAAGGCCAGGGGGTGAGGGCTGGAGAGCCAGTAAGAGACCATGAGTCGCGATGCTCAGGCGCCCCCCTTTTAATGCGCGAGCGGATCATGCCGGAGAGAGGGAGAGAAAGCTCGCGATGCCCCCAGCGTTACTCCTGGAGCGGGTCCTGCATACCAATCATGAGGGAAAACAAGGTCTGCCGTTACGGTTGCCAGCCAACCATTGGTCACTCCGAGGGAGTGATTGGGGCACTGAGGGCCTGGTGAGGAGGCGCCTTGCGGGGCTGCCGCGACCAGAGCTCGGCCACTCAGATTTGTCGATGTTGCAGGGACGGACCCATACGCAAGCACCGTGCCAGAGCGAGCGGCTCCAAAGGTAGGTGTCAATCGAGCAGGCGATTAAGTCAAGCAGGTTAAGCATGAAGGAGCAAATCCATTTATATAAACACGGAAAAAGCAAACACCACTGGGTTAGGCCTGAGCAGCTTGGGGATAATGCAGCCCAAGGGGTGCCCCCAATAAGGTAGGCAAAGAACATAAGAAAAATGGACACATGCCGCAGGGACGGACCCACGCAACCTGGGAATGATGCAGCCCTGTGGGCACTCCCAGCTGAGAATGGAACTTTGAAAGATGTCACCTGATACCGTTGGAGATGAAGGGATGCTGAAGTAGCGGACGACGCGCGGTGAGGAAGCCGACCCTCACGAGCTCCCAGGACCAGGAGCCTCGGGAGGCTCCGGGGGCGCAGGTGGATCTTCGAGGACCATCTCCATCTCCGCCAGGACCGCGCAATGCCTGACCTCCTGAGCCTCCAGAATGCTCCTCAGCAGGCGCTAATGAGCAGCGGCCGTGTTCGGCAGGCCGAAAGGCATGCGAACGTAGCTGTGAGGTGGACCCTCGCAACGCCCCACACGCAAAGGCCAGAGGCGCTCCTGAGACGCAGCTCAGTTCAGCCTTGGCACGTTGATGCAGACGTGCAGCCCACCATCCTCGCCTGGATGGGGGGCTACAGCGGGCAAGCGGCGGCTGCCGCACATGACTCTTGACTCCTGTCGCTCCTGAGTGTTTCTTGTGATGAACTCCTGAGGGTCTGACCCTCCTTGCCTCATACCTTCTTGAGGGAAACATGCTTTGAAGCATGTCTCCAAGTGGTGCCCGAGCGCCTCCCTCGTGACCTTGGCAAAGTCGATGGCCCTCCAAGAAAGAGTCCCCGAGCCCTGCCCGAGGAGGGCGTCGGACGCGCCTTCCTATTCGACAGAGGGTGGCGCCCCTTGAACGGGCGCGGATCCTGACACAACGCCTCATGAGGTGCCTGCCTCCTGATGGTTTGGGCCAGGTGAAGTCTTCTTCTTCTTAGGGACTGCCTCGGGAAGGCTCCCGCTCCTGTGATCCGGGTCTTCGATTGCCGCAGCCTGGAAGGCACGCTCAAGAGAACACACTGCATCCTTTTCTTCACAAGGGACTGTGATGACTCCACCGCTTCCTTGCATCTTGAGGATATTGTAGCCATGGTGAGTCACTACCATGAACTTGGCCAGGGCTGGGTACCTGGCATTGTATGGCAGGCGAATGTGGGTGATGTCGAAGTCAATGAGCTCGGTGCGGTAGTTGTTGCGCTGCCCAAAGGTGACAGGAAGGCGAACCTGCCCTATCGGAATGGTGGAACCATCAGTGACTCCTGAGAAAGGCTTGGTCGGCTGAAGCTGATCATATGGCACTTGGAGATTGTTGAATGTCTCGACGGACAGGACGTTGAGTCCTGCTCCACCATCGATGAGGGTCCTAGTGACTTGCACATTGCTGATGACTGGGGAACAAAGCATTGGGAGGACACCGGCCGTTGCCGCACACTTGAGCTGATCCGCTGAGCTGAACGTGATAGCGTACGCGGACCACCTAAGAGGGCGCGTGGCCTCAAGCTTGGGAAGGACTGCATTCACCTCGCGAGCGAACTGCTTGAAGATGCGCTGTGAGTCTGGGGCCTGGGCGCCGCCAGGATGCAAGCGATTGCGCGTGGCTCCTGGAAGCCCTTAGCCCCCTCGTCCTGATGCTGGTCTTCATTCCTCCTCGGCGGTGGTGGCAGAGGAGGGAGGCCTGCATTGCCTTGTGGGCGGTCCTCACGAGGCTGATCCCTCCAACCTCCCTCGCGAGGCTGGTCCTGCCAATGGTCCTCGCGAGGTCGGTCACGCCACCCTTGGCGAGGGCCACGGTCTTCCCATTGTCCTCCACCTCTTCCTCCTCCTCGGCCATAGCCCCGATCCTTGTGCTCGGGGTGTCGGCCGATACGTCCATCTCGCACAGCCCTGAGCTCTTGGCATTTGTTGGTGTTGTGGGTGTGGAGGTCGTGGTACACGCAGTACCGGCTGCCCTTGGATGACTTCGGCTGATCCATGCCTTGCTTGGTGTCTAGCTCCGCTGCAAGCACCACAGCTCCTTTGCGATCACGTCCTTGACCTTGGGCTTCTTCTCTTCCGGATCAGCAGCCGGAAGCTCGAGGAGGGAGAGGCGCCCTTCCTCAGCCCTGGCGCACTTGGTCGCCAAGTTGAATAGCTCCAGAGATGTGCACAGGTCTTCATGGATTGCTAGATCCTCTTTCATCTTGATGTCACGCACGCCATCGGAGAAGGTTGAGATGATGGCTTCCTCAGTCACCCTGGGGATCTCGAGGCGGGCGTTGTTGAAGCACTGGATGTACTTTTGCAGGGTCTATCCTGGTTGTTGCTTGATGCGGCGCAGGTCACTCATGGCCGGGGGCCGGTCGCGAGTGCCTTGGAAGTTGGCGATGAAGCGAGTGTGCATCTCGTCCCAAGAGGAGATCGTGCTGGGAGGCAGGTTTAGGAGCCAGGTGCGGGCGCCATCCTTGAGCGCCATGGGAAACCAGTTCGCCATGACCTTTTCATCCCTGTTAGCCGCCTCGATGCCCAGCTCGTAGAGCTGGAGGAACTCCGCAGGGTCGGCAGTACCGTCATAGCGAGGAGGCAGTTCTGGCTTGAACTTGCCCGACCAGGCCATGCTGCGTAGCTCGGCGGTGAAGGCGCGGCAGCTTGCAGTGGCTACAGGGGGCTTTTGGTGACGGAGGGCTTGATCTTGGAGGTCTCCGCGCACTGCCGCCAGCAGCAGCGTGGGGTCTTGGCGCGCTGGAGCAGGAACACGGTCATGGCGTGCTAGCGCTGGGAGCACGCGAGCGACTTCTTGAGGGCGAGGGACCTCTCGGCAGCTCCTTTCTTGCTGCACGGGCACTGGACGCGGTGGGTCTCGTCCAGGGGCCGCACGCCTTGGGGCCAGAGCGCCTTCTTGAGGAGGAGGAGGCGGAGGTGCCTCCGGAGCTGCGTTGCCCGCGCAGGGCGGAGGGCGATGCAGCGAGAGGGACGGCGCAGGGGAGCCCCCTGCGGCGCTGACGAGCTCGGTGATGCGAGCGAGCCACTCGTCGTAGAGGTCATCGACGGGGCGATAGTGCATGAGCTCACATGCCAGGAGCAACGCGGCGTGCGCGTCCGCGGGAGCGCGACGATCATGCGACGACGAGCCTGCCGAAGTCACCGACGGGGTGGCGGTGAGGCCTTCCTGCCGCACCGAGGGATGCAACAACGACGCCTGTTGCTCGTTCCCCGCTGGGCCGGTGGCGGCGTGGATGGCAGGCGACGGGGAACGACGGGGAGGCCCGTCGATGGGGGCCGTCTGGGCGACATGGGCCGCGAGAGCCGCGAGAGCAGACTGACGCTCGACGCGGGCTCGGTGAGCGTTAGACATGGGCGCGACGGACGATGAAACGCTAGTCGATGGAAGAAGGATCCCGGCGCACCCTACCTGGCGCGACAAATGTCGGATTTCGGGTTCCGGCAGACCCTTAGGTTCGAACTCTGGGGTGCGCGTTGACACGTCTCCAACGTATCTATAATTTTTGATTGTTCCATGCTATTATATTACCCCTTTTGGATGTTTATGGGCTTTATTTTACACATTTATATCATTTTTGGGACTAACCTACTACCCGGAGGCCAAGCCCATATTGCTGTTTTTTCGCCTATTTCAGTATTTCGAAGAAAAGGAATATCAAACAGAGACCAAACAGAATGAAACCTTCGGGAGCGTTATTTTTGGAACATATCTGATCCGGAGAGCCTGGAGTGCAAGTCAAGAAAGCTCCAAGGGCCCCACGAGATAGGAGGGCCCCCCTGTAGGGCGCGCCCCTGTCTCGTGGGCCCCTCGGGCGTCCACCGACGTACTTCTTCCTCCTATATATACCTATGTACCCTGAAAACATCCAGGAGCACCACGAAACACAATTTCCACCGCCGTAACCTTCTGTATCCGCGAGATCCCATCTTGGAGCCCTTGTCAGCACTCTGCCGGAGGGGGAAGCAACCATGGAGGGCCTCTACATCAACATCCTTGCCCCTCCGATGAGTTGTGAGTAGTTTACCACAGACCTATGGGTCCATAGTTATTAGCTAGATGGCTTCTTCTCTCTTTTTGGATCTCAATACAATGTTCTCCCCCTCTCTTGTGAAGATCTATTCGATGTAATCTCTTTTTGCGGTGTGTTTGTCGAGATCCGATGAATTGTGGGTTTATGATCAAGTTTATCTATGAATAATATTTGAATCTTTTCTGAATTCTTTTATGTATGATTGACTTATCTTTGCAAGTCTCTTTGAATTATCAGTTTGGTTTGGCCTACTAGATTGATCTTTCTTGCCATGGGAGAAGTTCTTAGCTTTGGGTTCAATCTTGCGGTGTTCTTACCCAGTGACAGAAAGGGTTGCAAGACACGTATTGTATTGTTGCCATCGAGGATAACAAGATGGGTTTTATATCATATTGCATGTGTTTATCCCTCTACATCATGTCATCTTGCTTAATGCGTTGCTCTATTCTTATGAACTCAATACTCCAGATGCATGCTGGATAGCGGTCGATGTGTGGAGTAATAGTAGTAGATGCAGGCAGGAGTCGGTCTACTTGTTATGGACGTGATGCCTATATACATGATCATGCCTAGATAATCTCGTAACTATGCGCTTTTCTATCAATTGCTCGACAGTAATTTGTTCACCCACCGTAATACTTATGCTATCTTGAGAGAAGCCTCTAGTGAAACCTATGGCCCCCGGGTCTATCTCTTATTATATTTGGTTTCAATCTACTTTTATTTGCATATTTACTTTTTGCATCTATATCAAAAATACCAAAAATATATTTATCTTATCATACTATCTTTATTAGATCTCACTTTCGCAAGTGGCCGTGAAGGGATTGACAACCCCTTTATTGTGTTGGTTGCGAGTTCCTAGTTTGTTTGTGTGGGTGCATGGGACTTTTGAGGAGCCTCCTACTGGATTGATACATTGGTTCTCAAAACTGAGGGGAATACTTACGCTACACTTTGCTGCATCACCCTCTCCTCTTCGAGGAAAACCAACACAAGCTCAAGACGTAGCAAGAAGGATTTCTGGCGCCGTTGTCGGGGAGGTCTTCGCTCAAGTCAAGACATACCAAGTACCCATCATAAACCCATCTCCCTCGCATTTACATTATTTGCCATTTGCCTCTCGTTTTCCTCTCCCCCACTTCACCCTTGCCGTTTTATTCGCCCTCTCTTTCCCAATCTCCTCCTCTCTTTTCGCTTGCCGTTTTTCTGTTTGATCGTGCGTTAATCCGTTTACCTTGTCGTTATGGCTAGTCCTCCTATCTTTATTCTTACTCCCGAACAAGAAATTCACAATTTTAAGCAAAGGGAAAGGGAAAGTTTAAAAGATGCTTGGCATAGAATTTGCAATGCCCAATATAAAGCTACTAGGAAGCTTGCTACTTCCGTTCTTCTCTGCAATTTTTATGTAGACATTACTCCTTGGAATAGATGTGTTCTTGATATTGCTACTGGATGTGATTTTATGAGTAGCCATACTTTTGATGCTTATAATGCTATGTTAGATTTGTTTGGCCCACCACCTCTTTTGGTTAATGGAACGGTTTCAACTCTAGAACATGTGATGCAATGGCTTGATATTATTGAAAATAAAATTGCCACTGTTGAGTTGATTGAAAATTTGGATAAAAAGATTCATAATCACATTACCCAATTTGGATCTAGGGTTGGAGTTACTTTGAAAAATCTTAAGGAAAAAGAACCTATAATCAATGAAAAAATAGATCTAGACTCTTCTAAAATCAGTAAACTTGAGGATATGATTACAAACTTGGGTTCCGCGTTTTCCCCCATGAAAAACACTCCAAAACCCCCTACTAAAATTGCCAAGTTTATTTATGTTCCTAAAAATAAGGATGAATCTTCTAGTAAGGGAGATGCGGATCTCAAATCCATAAGTGTTCTTCCCAATTACCTCTCTATCGTTAAGGAACCTTTTGCCACCAATGAATTTCTTGAATTTTTGCCTAAAAGTTTAGCCAATGCTAAAAGGGAAGAAATCCCTAGAGATCACAAGCACTCTATCGATGAGTTTAGTGCCAAACATGGCACTCGTTAGATCTATCTTTGTTTTTATGCCTAGCTATGGGCGTTAAACAATAGCGCTAGTTGGGAGGCAACCCAATTTTTCTTTATGTTTTTTGTTTTTGCTCCTGTTTAGTAATAAATCTTGCATCTACCTTCTGGATAGATGTGTTTTTATCTTTTAATTAGTGTTTGTGCCAAGTAGAACCTAAAGGATAACCTACGATGATAGTTGATTTGATTCTGCTGAAAAACAGAAACTTTGCGCGCACGAATATAATTTTGTTAAATCACAGGAACGTGCTTTTGCGTTGATTCTTTTTGCTTATGTTCAATAGACAAATTGTCCAGGACTTCATATTTTGGTAGGATTTTTAGAGTTCCATAAGTTTGTGTTAGTTACATATTGCTACAGACTGTTCTGTTTTTGACAGATTCTGTTTTTTGTGTGTTGTTTGCTTATTCCAATGCATCTATGGCTAGTAAATTAGTTTATAAACCATAAAGAAGTTGTAATACAGTAGGTTTAACACCAATATAAATAAATAATGAGTTCATTGCAGTACCTTATGTGGTGGTTTTGTTTTCTTTCACTAACGGAGCTTATAAGATTTCCTGTTGAGTTTTGTGTTGTGAAGTTTTCAAGTTTTGGGTAAAGCTTTTATGGACAATGGAATAAGGAGTGGCAAGAGCCTAAGCTTGGGGATGCCCATGGCACCCCAATATATTCAAAGGTAGCCAAAAGCCTAAGCTTGCGGATGCCCCGGGAAGGCATCCCCTCTTTCATCATCGTTCATTGGTAACTTTACTTGGAGCTATATTTTTATTCGCCACATGATATGTGTTTTGCTTGGAGCGTCGTGTATTATATTAGTCTTTGCTTTTTAGTTTACCACAATCATCCTTGCTGTATACACCTTTTGGGAGAAGCCTATTTGATTAGAATTTGCTAGAATACTCTATGTGCTTCGCTTATATCTTTTAAGCTTGATAGTTTTTGCTCTAGTGCTTCACTTATATCTTTTAGAGCACGGCGGTGTCTTAATTTTGAAGAAATTGCTAGTCTCTCATGCTTCACTTATATCATTTTGAGAGTCTTTTAGAATAGCATGGTATTTTCTATGATCATAAAGTTGGTCCTAGAATGATGAGCATCCAAGTTGGGTATAATAAAAACTATCATTGAAAGTGAATTGGATGCTATGATCAATTTGATGCTTGATAATTGTTTTGAGATATGGAGGTAGTGATATTAAAGTCATGCTAGTTGGGTGATTATGAATTTAAATAATGCTTGTGTTGAAGCTTGTGATTCCCGTAGCATGCACGTATGGTGAACCGCTTTGTGATGAAGTTGGAGCACAATTTTATTTATTGATTGTCTTCCTTATGAGTGGCGGTCGGGGACGAGCGATGGTCTTTTCCTACCAATCTACTCCCCTAGGAGCATGCTCGTAGTACTTTGGTTTTTGATGACTTCTAAATTTTTGCAACAAGTATATGAGTTCTTTTGATTAATGTTGAGTCCATGGATTATACGCACTCTTTCACCCTTCCACCATTACTAGCCTCTCTTGTACCGCGCAACTTTCGCCGGTACCATACACCCACCATACTCCTTCCTCAAAACAGCCACCATACCTACCTATTATGGCATTTCCATAGCCATTCCAAGATATATTTCCATGCAACTTTCCACCGTTCCGTTCATATGACACACATTACTTTTGTCATATTGCTTTTTGCATGATCATGTAGTTGACATTGTATTTGTGGCAAGGCCACCTTCATAATTTTCATACATGTCACTCTTGATTGATTGCATATCCCGGTACACCGCCGGAGGCATTCATATAGAGTCATATCTTGTTCTAGCTTTGAGTTGTAAATCCATAAAAGTGTGATGATCTTCATTATTAGAGCATTGTCCTAGTGAGGAAAGGATGATGAAGACTATGATTCCCCCACAAGTCGGGATGAGACTTCGGACTTTACAAAAAGAAAAAATATAGAAAAAAAAAGAAAAAAGAGAAAGGCCAAAAAGAAGAAAAAGAAGGCCAAAGAAAAAAAGAAAAAGAAAAAAAAGAAAATGAGAGAAAAAGAGAGAAGGGACAATGCTACTATCTCTTTTTCCACACTTGTGCTTCAAAATAGCACTATGATCTTCATGATAGAGAGTCTCATATGTTGTCACTTTCATATACTAGTGGGAATTTTTCATTATAGAACTTGGCTTTTATATTCCAATGATGGGCTTCCTCAAAAGTGCCCTAGGTCTTCGTGAGCAAGCAAGTTGGATGCACCCCACTTAGTTTCTTTTAGTGAGCTTTCATATATCTATAGCTCTAGTGCATCCGTTGCATGGAAATCCCTACTCACTCACATTGATATCTATTAATGGGCATCTCCATAGCCCGTTGATATGCCTAGTTGATGTGAGACTATCTTCTCCTTTTTGTCTTCTCCACAACCACCATTCTATTTCCACATATAGTGTTATGTCCATGGCTCACGCTCATGTATTGCGTGAAAGTTGAAAAAGTTTGAGATTATTAAAGTATGAAACAATTGCTTGGCTTGTCATCGAGGTTGTGCATGATTAAATACTTTGTGTGATGAAGATAGAGCATAGCCAGACTATATGATTTTGTAGGGATAACTTTCTTTAGCCATGTTATTTTGAGAAGACATCATTACTTTGATTAGTATGCTTGAAGTATTACTATTTCTTATGTCAATATGAACTTTTATTTTGTATTCATTTGGATCTGAACATTCATGCCACAATAAAGAAAATTACATTATGAATTATGCTAGGTAGCATTCCACATCAAAAATTTCTTTTTTATCATTTACCTACTCGAGGACGAGCAGGAATTAAGCTTGGGGATGCTTGATACGTCTTCAACGTATCTATAATTTTTGATTGTTCCATGCTATTATATTACCCCTTTTGGATGTTTATGGGATTTATTTTACACATTTATATCATTTTTGGGACTAACCTACTAACCGGAGGTCCAACCCATATTGCTGTTTTTTTGCCTATTTCAGTATTTCAAAGAAAAGGAATATCAAACGGAGTCCAAACGGAATGAAACCTTCGGGAGCGTTTTTTTTGGAACAAATCTGATCCGTAGAGCCTGGAGTACAAGTCAAGAAAGCTCCGAGGGCCCCACGAGATAGGAGGGCGCGCCCCCCCTGTAGGGCGCGCCCCCTGTCTCGTGGGCCCCTCGGGCGTCCACCGACGTACTTCTTCCTCCTATATATACCTATGTACCCCCAAAACATCCAGGAGCACCACGAAACACAATTTCCACCACCATAACCTTCTGTATCCGCGAGATCCCATCTTGGAGCCCTTGCCGACACTCTGCCGGAGAGGGAAGCAACCATGGAGGGCCTCTACATCAACATCCTTGCCCCTCCGATGAGTTGTGAGTAGTTTACCACAGACCTACGGGTCCATAGTTATTACCTAGATGGCTTCTTCTCTCTTTTTGGATCTCAATACAATGTTCTCCCCCTCTCTTGTGGAGATCTATTTGATGTAATCTCTTTTTGCGGTGTGTTTATCGAGACCCGAGGAATTGTGGGTTTATGATCAAGTTTATCTATGAATAATATTTGAATCTTCTCTGAATTCTTTTATGTATGATTGAGTTATCTTTGCAAGTCTCTTCGAATTATCAGTTTGGTTTGGCCTACTAGATTGATCTTTCTTGCCATGGGAGAAGTGCTTAGCTTTGGGTTCAATCTTGCGGTGTTCTTACCCAGTGACAGAAAGGGTTGCAAGACACGTATTGTATTGTTGCCATCGAGGATAACAAGATGAGGTTTATATCATATTGCATGTGTTTATCCCTCTACATCATGTCATCTTGCTTAATGCGTTACTCTGTTCTTATGAACTTAATACTCTAGATGCATGCTGGATAGCGGTCGATGTGTGGAGTAATAGTAGTAGATGCAGGCAGGAGTCGGTCTACTTGTTCTGGACGTGATGCCTATATACATGATCATGCCTAGATAATCTCATAACTATGCGCTTTTCTATCAATTGCTCGACAGTAATTTGTTCACCCACCATAATACTTATGCTATCTTGAGAGAAGCCTCTAGTGAAACCTATGGCCCCCGGGTCTATCTCTTATTATATTTGGTTTCAATCTACTTTTATTTGCATCTTTACTTTTTGCATCTATATCAAAAATACCAAAAATATATTTATCTTATCATACAATCTTTATTAGATCTCACTTTCGCAAGTGGCCGTGAAGGGATTGACAACCCCTTTATTGTGTTTGTTGCGAGTTCTCAGTTTGTTTGTGTAGGTGTGTGGGACTTTTGAGGAGCCTCCTACTGGATTGATACCTTGGTTCTCAAAACTGAGGGAAATACTTACGCTACACTTTGCTGCATCACCCTCTCCTCTTCGAGGAAAACCAACGCAAGCACAAGACGTAGCACGCACGAAGATCTTTCCCCTACCTACTCACGTCTCGAAGCCTCGCAAGGAATCTAGGCTAGAAAGAAGAACACATAAGGGACACGTGGTTTATACTGGTTCAGGCCACCATTGTAATGTAATACCCTACTCCAGTGTGTGGTGTGGTGGATTGCCTCAGGGGCTGATGAACAATACAAAGGAAGAGCAGCCTCGCGAGAGGTGTTCTTGAGCTGGTGTGATGAACTGCTTGGGTGAGTTCAATCGCCTCTCTCTCTAGTCTACCCAAAACCTCCTCTCTCTACTCTGTGGTGGCTAGCTCTATTTATAGAGGGAGGCCCTGGGCCTCTCCCCAAATAATGAGCGGGAAGGGCGCCAACAATTGGCCATTTTGAAGGGGAACATCTAGTACACTTATCCTGACAAAAGTTGGTCTTCGACTGCCAAAGACTCTGATGGTGACGCCGTCCTGGGCTCCACGGTGACCTCCATCCTACCGCTCCGCTGGTCTTGGTCTTGTTGCACCGAAACGGTAACCTTTGCCTGATGCCTTGGCCTGTGCTTGCCCCCTTTGCACCGAAGGGGAAACAAGGACACTGCGCAGGCCGGCGCCCGCCTGGTCTTGATCGTCATGGCTTGCGTCACGAGCACCTTGCGAGGTACCCTGCCTTGATTTCTCCGCCTCCTCGCGAGCCCGCCTGATGAGGCTGCTCCTGAGGAAGCTCCTACCATTCGCCCCGCGAGGCTTGGCCCCTCGCGAGGGTCTTGAGCTTGAGCTGATGAAGCTGGGCTGGACTGGGCCTCCACTTGAGCCACGTCGCAGGCCGCAGGCAGGCAAGTCTGGGGACCCCCGTTCCCAGAACGCCGACACATGCAAGTCGCAAGAAAGTAAAGGGATCGGATTGAAGTGTGCAAATGCAATGGAGACGCGAAGAATTTTTGGCGTGGTTCTGATAGGTGGTGCTATTGTACGTTCATGTTGATGGAGACCTAAACCCACGAAGGGTAATGGTTGCGCGAGTCCACGAAGGGCTCCACCCACGAAGGGACCACGAAGAAGCAACCTTGTCTATCCCACCATGGCCATCGCCCACGAAGGACTTGCCTCACTCGCATAGATCTTCATGAAGTAGGCAATTTCCTTGCCCTTACAAACTTCTTTGTTCAACTCCACATCATGACGGAGGCTCCCAAGAGACACCTAACCAATCTAGGAGACACCACTCTCCAAAAGGCAATAGACGGTGTGTTGATGATGAACTCCTTGCTCTTGTGCTTCAAATGATAGTCTCCCCAACACTCAAGTCTCTCTCACTCTAAGATTTGGCTATGGTGAAAGAAGGATTTGAGTGGAAAGCAACTTGGGGAAGGCTAGAAATCAAGGTTCAAATGGTAGGAATGGAATCTCTTGATCTCAACACATGAGTAGGTGGTTCTCTCTCAAAAAATGAATGGTGGAAGTGTAGGCTTGTTCTGATGGCTCTCTCACAAATGGAGAAGGAGTGGAGGGTATATATAGCCTCCACACAAAATCCAACCATTACACACATTTGAATCATCTTGGTGGGACCGAATAGTTAAACTCGGTGGCACCGATCAGTTCAAAAATGTGAACGTTAGGAATCTCGGTGGGACCGACTAGAACAACTCGGTGGGACCGATGTGCTAGGGCTTAGGGCAAACCTCGTCTCGGTGGCACCAATTGCATCAACTCGGTGAGACCTAAGTGAAGCAATGAGGCAACAGAGAGTTGGCCAAGCCATCTCGGTGATGCCGATTGCCATTTCGCTGAGACCAAAATAACTACAACTGATATCCGGGAGTTGGCAAGGCCATCTCGGTAAGACCGAGATCCGTATCAATGAGACCGAACTATTAGGGTTTCTGGCTGTGGCTATGTCATATGAACTTGGTGGCTCCGGATAGAAAGTATCGGTTGGCCCGAGTTGGAGTTTTGGGTTTGGACATATTTGGATGGATAAAGTGGCTGGTTTTTTTTGGAGCAATATCACTAAGCACTTGAGAAAGTAAGCCATTAAGAAACACCTCATCCCCTTCTATAGTATTGGCTTTCCTATGTCAATGTGGATCACTAAAATAAAAATGAAGAGTCTTGAGCTTTTGCCAATCTTTGTCCTTAGCATTTTGAAGGGGTTCCACATCCTCTTGTCCTTGCCATGCCATTGTTGAACTTGTCTGAGATACACTAGTTAAAACTATTAGTTCAACAATAAATATGTTGACTTTGATTACCAAAATCATCCAGGGAGCACTTGTGCTTTCAGTATCCCCCTTTTTGGTAATTGATGAAAACATACATCAAAGCTTGAAGTAATTGATATGAAGAGTAGTAAGCAAAGCTTTGGAGGAACATGTAACATGCATAAGCTCCCCTTACATGTATGCAATCATGTGAAGATAGAATAGAAGAACATGTGAATGCATAGCATGGTAGAGTAGGCAATGAGTTACATGTATCTTGGCTATATGCATGAGAGCAAACAATATGGTTGAAAGATGTACCTTCATGTTTATGAATCCCTCTTGCAAAGGATATGTGTAGAAGCAAGGGATCACAATGCACATGAGTGTGATGCATATACTTACCTTGTGGTTTGTGAGCTGACTTTGGACGGAGTAAACTTGAGAAAACAGGGTTAGATAACACAAGAACACTCCAAACAAAATAATTTCAAGACCCACAAGATTACCAAGACTAGAATGACATGTAATAGATGAGTACCACAAAGTGAGTACTTCATTTAGTTATAGACATGTCCCCAAAGATTTAAAGATTTGCAATAAGTTCCAAGGTTTTTTCTCCCCTTAAGCATAGACTCTTTCTCCCCCTGAATATAATATTGGATAATGGGAGAAGGTAGGGTGAGATAAAATCAGAACAAAGATGAATCAATTAAAACAAAGCAGAAAGAATCAATTATACTAACATGTCTTTACCCTCTTAAAGACATGTCACTTCTCTCCTCTTATTAACATGCATCTCTAGAAGAGCTTAGATGTACTCTCTCTCTCTCTCTCTCTCTCTCTCTCTCTCTTGTTAACCTTTTAGTTAATAAGCTTTGATGTGCTCTTCCCCCCCCCCTTTGACATCAATTTCCAAGAAGGATAACTTCAGGAACATGAGTCAGGTAGGTGTGGCCCTCGAGAGTTACTACAAAGCAGCATGTAGCTTAAGATGTTGATAGAGGGAAGAATCATTGAGTGTAGCTGAAGAAATAGGCAGTATAAGATGGCAAAATGATCTCTCAGCAATGAAATCAGTTACGCCAATCCGTTTCAATCGGTGATTCCGAGATAGCAGAGACACAAAAGGTGCTCATCAGTGAGACCGAGTTAGTCCATGTCGGTTGTACTGATGAACTATGTACAAGGAAACCTTGTATTTCGGTCTGGCCGACGGGCTTGGATCGATGAGACATAGTTCAACGCAGAGGAAAATTTTGTCAACTTAGCTCACTTGGCAAATGAAATCGTACAAAGATTTTCCATTTAAATCACTTGATCATTTGTCATACTCATCGTTAAGCTCAAATGGGGTTGCCATTTTTCGTTTAAGCATTTTGATGTATTCACATCTTGTTGAGTTGCTTTAACTCATGTCTGGGAGCAAAGATTCTCTAAGATGGAGTGACATACCTTGGGTCGTGGTGTTGATCTTGATCATGTAGCTAAACTTGTGTCGGATGCTCATGGTTGATATAGTCCATCAAGAGTTGGGAGCATCTTTTGGAGTTGAAGTTCATCTTCCTACATGGGTTAGTTTTGCAAGGAATAGCACTTGTGTATCCAAATTGACAATCATGAAATTTTGACATATTGAAATAATCAAAGGATAGGTTGAGTGTGTTAATGCTTCCTTGAATTCAACAACCAAACAATAGATACTTGGTGATGTATAAATTGCTCAAGATGTGAGTGACTTGCAATCTTCTAGATTTAGGCTCATCCAAGTACCTACATGAGTTAGATAACATGCAAGGGGTGCATATATATATATATATATATATATATATATATATATATATATATATATATATATATATATATATATATATATATCCAAGACAAAAGATCAACATCATAAGAGAAATATCAAGGATTAGTCACAAAGGCTCATGCCTTGCATTTATCCAAATGGAATCTCTATTCCAAGTATAAGGCATCAATGACATTCAATTCACCTCTCAAAAGGAAAAATACCTTTTCATCATGCGGTTTAGTGAATATATCCGCCAATTGCTTATCAGTACAAACATGCTTAAGATTGATGACTCCTTTAGCAACATGATCACAAATGAAATGATGACGAACTTCAATATGCTTAGTTCAAGAATGTTGCACGGGATTGTGAGCAATATTAATAGCACTCTCATTGTCACAAAGCAATGGAACATGTTTCACATGTATCCCATAATATTTAAGAGTTTGGGTCATCCAAAGTAACTGAGCACAACATGATCCGATGGCAATGTATTCTGCTTCGGCGGTGGATAAGGATACCGAGTTTTGTTTCTTGGAGGACCAAGAGGCAAGGGATCTACCAAGAAATTGACAAGTACCCAAAGTGGACTTCCGATCAACCTTGTCACCCGCATAGTCTGAGTCGAAATAGTCAGCAAGATCAAAAGATGACCTCTTGGGATACCAAATACCAAAGTTTGGCGTATGAATTAAATATCTCACTATCATTTTTACGGCCTTAAGATGACATTCTTTAGGGTTTGCTTGATATCGTGCACACATGCACGCACTTAGCATAACATCAGGACAGGAGGCACATTGATATAACAATGAACCAATCATAGAACGGTAAACCTTTTGGTCAACCGGATTGCCATCCTTAGTCAAGTCAAGACCACTAGTAGGCATGGGTGTTTCCATACCTTTGCTTTCTTGCATGTTGAACTTCTTGAAAAGATCATTGGTATACTTTTTTGTGAGACAAAGGTACCTTCCTTAGTTTGCTTGATTTGCAAACCAAGGAAAAATTTGAGTTCACTCATCATAGACATCTCAAACTTCTCCGACATTAGCCTTCCAAACGTTTCACTAAAATGGGGGTTAGTAGAACCAAATATGATATCATCCACATAAATTTGGCACACAAATAATTCACCATTAACCCTTTTAGTAAAAAGTGTAGAATCAATTTTCCCAATTTCAAAGACTTTTTCAATCAGAAACTTCGTCAAGCATTTATACCAAGCTCTATGAGCTTGTTTAAGACCATAAAGAGCTTTGTGAAGTTTGTAGACATGATTAGGTTTCTTGGGATTAACAATGCCGGGAGGTTGTTTAACATATAATTTCTCCTCAATTTCACCATTTAGAAAAGCACTTTTAATGTCCATTTGGTATAAAGTGATATCATGGTGATTGGCATAAGCAAGTAAAATGCGAATGGACTCAAGTCTAGCAATGGGGGCATATGTCTAACCATAGTCCATACCTTCGACTTTAGTGTAGCCTTGAGCAACGAGATAGGCCTTGTTGCATACAACTTGTCCATCTTCATCTTGCTTATTCCGAAACACCCACTTGGTTCCAATGACATTATGATCATCGTTGGGCTGTTCAACCAATGTCCACACTTGATTCCTCTCGAAGTTGTGTAGCTCATCGTGCATAGCATTTATCCAATCCGGATCGTGAAGGGATTCTTCTACCTTCATAGGTTCAACACTAGAAATGAATGAGTAGTATTCACAAAAGTTAGCCAAACAATTTTTAGAGAGAGTGATTCTCCCGGTTTGAATGTCATCAAAGATTTGTTCGACGGGGTGATCTCTTGAAACTCTTGCTCTAACTCATGGGAGCATTTGCTTGGGTTGGGGTAGAAAATCTTCATCATCTTCTTCTTCTTCATTGTTGGTGGCTGATATGTCTCCATCGTATATACTTTCCAAACACTTTTTCCCTTGTTTTGGACTCTAACTTGCATGATTTGAATGGAACTAACCCAGACTGACGCTGTTTTCAGCAGAATTGCCATGGTGTTATTTTTGTGCAGAAATAAAAGTTCTCGGAATGACCTGAAACTCCACGGAGGTTATTTTTGGAATTAATAAAAAATAGTGGCAAAAGAATCAAGGCCAGGGGGCCCACACCCTGTCCACGAGGGTGGGGGCGCACCTACCCCCTGGGCGCGCCCCTGCCTCGTCGGCCCCCTGGTGCTCCACCGACCTCAACTCCAACTCCATATATTCACGTTCAGGGAGAAAAAAATCAAAGAAAAGGATTCATCGCGCTTTACGATACAGAGCCGTCACCAAGCCCTAATCTCTCTTGGGAAGGCTGATCTAGAGTCCGTCCAGGGCTCCGGAGAGGGGAATCCGTCGCCGTCGTCATCATCAACCATCCTCCATCACCAATTTCATGATGCTCACCGTCGTGCGTGAGTAATTCCATCGTAGGCTTGCTGGACGGTGATGGGTTGGATGAGATTTACCATGTAATCGAGTTAGTTTTGTTAGGGTTTGATCCCTAGTATCCATTATGTTTTAAGATTGATGTTGCTACGACTTTGCTATGCTTAATGCTTGTCACTAGGGCCCGAGTGCCATGATTTCAGATCTGAACCTATTATGTTTTCATGAATATATGTGAGTTCTTGATATTATCTTGCAAGTCAATATTCACCTACTATGTGTTATGATCCGGCAACCCCGAAGTGACAACAATCGGGACCACTCCCGGTGATGACCGTAGTTTGAGGAGTGCATGTATTCACCAAGTGTTAATGCTTTGGTCCGGTACTCTATTAAAAGGAGGCCTTAATATCCCTTAGTTTCCAATAGGACCCCTCTGCCATGGGAGGGTAGGACAAAATATGTCATGCAAGTTCTTTTCCATAAGCATGTATGACTATATTCGGAATACATGCCTACATTACATTGATGAAGTGGAGCTAGTTCTGTGTCACCCTATGTTATAACTATTACATGAGGAATCGCATCCGACATAATTATCCATCACTGATCCAATGCCTACGAGATTTTCACAGATTGTGCTTTGCTTATTTACTTTACCGTTGTTGTTGTTACAATTACTACAAAATTGCTACTGTTACTTTTGCTACTATTACCGTTACTTCCATACTACTTTGCTACTAAATACTTTGCTGCAGATACTAAGTTATCCAGGTGTGGTTGAATTGACAACTCAACTACTAATACTTGAGAATATTCTTTGGCTCCGCTTGTGTCGAATCAATAAATTTGGGATGAATACTCTACCCTCGAAAACAGTTGCGATCTCCTACACTTGTGGGTTATCAAGACTATTTTCTAGCACCGTTGCCAGGGAGCATAGCTCTATTCTTTGAGTCACTTAGGATTTATATCTACTGATCACTATGAGGAACTTGAAAGACGAAAGAACTAAGATTTTCCCTCAACTACGAGGGGAGGTAAGGAACTGCCATCGAGCTCTGCACTTGATTCTCCTTCTGTTTTGAGTAAACTTGCGACACCTAAACCAGCTTCTGCTATTAATTCTGATATGTCGCATGTTATTGATGATGCCACTTCTGCTATGCATATTGCTTATGATGAAACTACTTCGATGCTTGATAATATTGTGCCATTAGGTGAATTTCTTGATGAACAACTTGCTAGGGCTAGAGATAATGAAATTATTGAAACTAATAATATTGATGAAAGTGATGATGAAGATTCTCCCCCTAGATATGAATTGCCTGTTGTGCCTGAGGGTTATGTTATGGATGAAGAAACTGCTAGAGATTTTCTTGCTTGCAATGATAGATCTGATCTTAAGAAGTTATTAGCTAGGCTTAAGAAAAGTCTGTGAATGCTAGAATGAAATATGACCCTGCTTTTGCTACTTCACCTATCTGTGTTACTGATAAGGATTATGATTTCTCTGTCAATCCTGAGATAATTACTTTGGTTGAATCTGATCCTTTTTATGGCTATGAATCTGAAACTGTTGTGGCACATATTACTAAATTAAATGATATAGCCACCCTATTCACTCATGAGGAAAGAAAATTGTTACCACTATATCCTTAAGCTATTTCCATTCTCATTAAAGGGTGATGCTAAAATATGGTTTAATTCTCTTGATCCTGGTTGTGTTTGTAGTCCCCAGGATATGATTTATTATTTTCTGCTAAATATTTCCTCGCTCATAAGAAACAAGCTGCTATAAGGGAAATATATAATTTTGTGCAAATTGAAGAAGAGAGTCTCCCACAAGCTTGGGGGAGGCTTCTCCAATTACTTAATGCTTTGTCTGATCATCCTCTCAAGAAAAATGAAATACTTGATATCTTTTATAATGGACTAACCGATGCTTCCAGAGACCACCTGGATAGTTGTGCTGGTTGTGTTTTCAGGGAAAGAACTGTTGATCAAGCTGAATTGTTATTGAATAATATGTTGACTAATGAAAACAATTGGACACTTTCTGAACCAACTCCTAAGCTAACTCCGAAGAAAAGGGGTATTCTATTTCTCAGTCCTGAAGAAATGCAAGAGCCAAAGAAATCTATGAAAGAAAAGGGTATTAAAGCTGAAGATGTTAAGAATTTACCGCCTATTAAAGAGATACATGGTCTTGATAACCTGACACAGGTAGTAAAGGTAAATTCTCTCTATAGATATGATAAAGCTGAAATCCCATCTACTAAATTTGCTAGCCAATGCTTGGATGAGTTTGATGACTTTATGGCTAAACAAGAAAACTTCAATGCTTATGTTGGTAGACAATTGCAACGTAATGCTTATATGATTGAACATTTTGAGTGATTATATGTCTAGAGTTAAAGGTGAACTTAAACTCATTAGTAAACATGCTTTTATGGTTACCACTCAAGTAGAACAAGTGCTTAAAGCTCAAAATAATTTGCTCAACGAATTAAATAATAAGAAAAATGATAATGTTGTTAGAGTTATGACTAGAGGTGGTAAAATGACTCAGGAACCTTTGTATCCTGAGGGCCACCCTAAGAGAATTGAGTAAAATTCTCAGAGAAATAATGTTGATGCACCTAGTCCTTCTAAAAAGAAAAAGGAAAATGATAGGACTTTGCATGTTTCTAGTGAACCTGTTGTTGACACACCTGAGAATCCCAATGATATTTCTATTTCTGATGCTGAAACACAATCTGGTGATGAACATGAACCTAGTAATAATGTTAATGATAATGTTCATGTTGATGCTCAACCTAGCAATAATAATGATGTAGAGATTGAACCTGTTGTTGATCTTGATAACCCACAATCGAAGAATCAACGTTATGATAAGAGAGATTTCATTGCTAGGAAGCACGGTAAAGAAAGAGAACCATGGGTTCAGAAACCCATGCCTTTTCCTCCCAAACCATCCAAGAAAAAGGATGATGAGGATTTTGAGCGCTTTACTAAAATGATTAGACATATCTTTTTGCGTATGTGTTTTACCGATATTCTTAAAAAGAATCCTTATGCTAAGTACATGAAAGATATTGTTACAAATAAAAGAAATATACCGGAAGCTGAAATTTCCACCATGCTTTCTAATTATACTTTTAAGGGTGAAATACCTAAGAAACTAGGAGATCCAGGAGTACCAACTATACCATGCTCCATTAAAAGAAACTATGTTAAAACTGCTTTATGTGATCTTGGAGCCGGTTTTAGTGTTATGCCTCTCTCTTTATATCGTAGACTTGAATTGAATAAGTTGACACCTACTGAAATATCTTTGCAACTGGCCGATAAATCAACCGCTATACCTGTCGGTATTTCTGGGGATGTGTCTGTTGTGGTTGCAAACGTTACTATCTTAAAGGACTTTGTTATTCTTGATATTCCCGGGGACAATAGTATGTCGATTATCCTTGGTAGACCCTTTTCGAATACTGCAGGTGTTGTTATTGATTGCAACAAAGGCAATGTCACTTTTCATGTTAATGGTAATGAGCATACGGTACACTTTCCGAGGAAACAACCTCAAGTTCACAGTATCAATTCTATTGGAAAAATTCCATCGATTATTATTGGAGGTTTTCAATTTCAACTTCCTACTGTCAAGAAGAAATATGATATTCTTATTATTGGGGATGTACATATCCCCGTTGAGGTAACCTAATGTTATTCAAAATTTCTCCGTGTTCCATGTTATTCGGAATGAGTTTGTTATCAAGACTTGATCAACCTTGTTAGTGGATTCCTTTTAATGAGCATGAGATGGATGAAGTTAGAAAGCACAACCTTCTGTACCCTCCTCTTACTTTTTGTTATTTAGATTAAATAAAGCAAAAATAGTATTTTCTGTCTGTTTTCTGAATTATCCTTGCAATAAAAAATACCCCGAAAATAAAAGTTCTCCAAATGCCCTAAAAATGAAATATGATTTTTTCTAAAATATTTGAGAATATTTGGCACTGAGAACACACCAGACGGGGCAAGCACCTGGCCACGAGGTTCCAGGGCGCGCCCACCCCCCTGGGGCATGCCCCTTGCCTCGTGGGCCCCTGGTGGCCCCCCTCCACTTATTCCAGCACCCACACACTCCTTCCTCCCAAAAAAATCACCAACCAGCTCAAGCACGAGTTCTAGCTCATCTTGCTGCCATTTTCGATCTCTTTGCTCAAAGCTCCACTCACAAAACTGCTTTGGGGGATTGTTCTTTGGTATGTGACTCCTCCAATGGTCCAATTAGTTTTTGTTCTAGTGTTTTATTCATTGCAAAATTTTACTGCCTAGGTGACCCTGTTTTTGAGCTTGCATGTCAAATTTTGGTCCCAAGTAGTTCTAATGCATGATATAGTCTCTAGGCACTTGTGAGAGTAGTTGCTATCAATTTTGTTGAGTTTGGTGCACTTTCATTTTGAGTTACTAAGAATTTCAGAAATTTTTAGAAAATGATGAAGAGATTTTTGAGGGGCTCTTCGAGCCGAAGCTCGAAGGATAAGCAGAGTGAAGAGAATAAAAAGCCCAAATTTAATCTCCCTCGCGTCATGGAGGTTCGGCCGTGTGAATGGCCTTGTGATGAGTTCTTGAGAGCAGCCGAGATTCATGATGATTTTTATTATTTGGTTCATAATGCAGGCCTCACCGACTTCCTCCACGACCAGCTCGATCAGTATCTCCTACTCACTAATATTTTCATGCAAAATTTTTACTTTCATGCTAGGAAATCACCACCCTCAGTGGAGTTTCATTTATATGATGAGGTTAAGGAGATGTCATTATATGATTTTTGTGGGGTTTGCAAGATACCCTTTGCGGGCAACATAGAGGAACCACATCGTAGTGATGTGGATGGATTTATTGATATGATTCCTGTAGGGGAAACGAGGAAGGTTTCCGATGCAACAATTACTAGCATACACTTTCATGTTCTACATTACTTTGCAATATTTGCTAGAAGATGATTAATTGGTCGCGGGAACTGTGGAAACCTTAGTGCCCCTGATATTGTTATTTTGTGCAATGCTTTGTTTCGCGATAACGCTTTTAGTTTAGGCTCTATTATTGCTAAAAGACTAAGTCTGAATCGTACAAAGGGCCCCATCTTTGGAGGCATCTTTGCTTCACGCCTTCCTAAACACTTTAAGATACCTATTAGGCATTATGAGAAAGAGGAAAACTTGCTGCCCCCTATTTTTCTAGATTATAAGAGTATGGTGTAGGATCGAAAGTATGTATAGAGGGGGGTGATTAGACTACTTGACCAAATAAAAACTTATCCTTTTCCCAATTTTAGTCTTTGGCAGATTTTAGCTATCTTAGCACAAGTCAAGAAATCTTAACACAATTCAAGCAAGCATGCAAAGAGTATATGAGCAGCGGAAAGTAAAGCATGCAACTTGCAAGAATGTAAAGGGAAGAGTTTGGAGAATTCAAACGCAATTGGAGACATGGATGTTTTTGTCGTGGTTCCGATAGGTGGTGCTATCGTGCATCCACATTGATAGAGACTTCAACCCACGAAGGGTAACGGTTGCGCGAGTCCACGGAGGGCTCCACCCACGAAGGGTCCATGAAGAAGCAACCTTGTCTCCCACCATGGCCGTCGCCCGTGAAGGACTTGCCTCACTGGCGGTAGATCTTCACGAAGTAGGCGATCTCCTTGCCCTTACAAACTCCTTGGTTCAACTCCACAATCTTGTCGGAGGCTCCCAAGTAACACCTAGCCAATCTAGGAGACACCACTCTCCAAGAAGTAACAAATGGTGTCTTGATGATGAACTCCTTGCTCTTGTGCTTCAAATGATAGTCTCCGCAACACTCAACTCTCTCTCACAGGATTTGGATTTGGTGGAAAGAAGATTTGAGTGCAAAGCAACTTGGGGAAGGCTAGAGATCAAGATTCATATGGTAGGAATGGAATATCTTGGCCTCAACACAAGTGTAGGTGGTTCTCTCTCAAAAATGCAAGTTGGAAGTGTAGGGGTATATATAGCCTCCACACAAAATCTAACCGTTACACACAACTTGCCAAACTCGGTGGGACCGAATTGAGAAACTCGGTCAGACCGATTCAGCAAATCTAGTGACCGTTAGGATTTTCGGTGGGACCGACATGCAACTCGGTAGGACTGATATGATTAGGGTTAGGGCATAACATAATCTCGGTGAGACCAATTACACAAACTCGGTGGAACCAATTTTGGTAATAAGCTAACCAGAGAGTTGGTCAGGTAAACTCGGTGGGACCGGTTCGCTCATTTCGTTGGGACCAAAATGTTACGAAAAGGAAACAGGGAGTTTACATTGCAATCTCGGTGGGACCGATCGCTCATCTCGGTGGTACCGAAACATTATGAAGGGAAACAGAGAGATTACAATCCCATCTCGGTGAGACCGAGATCCCTATCGGTGAGACCGATTTGCCTAGGTTTTGTGGCAGTGACTATGACATCTGAACTCGGTGGCGCCGGATAGAAAGAATCGGTAGGGCCGAGTTTGACTTTTGGTTTAGGTCATATGTGGATATGGGAAAGTAGTTGACGGTTTTGGAGCATATCACTAAGCACTTGAGCAAATAAGCCATTAAGCAACACCTCATCCCTCCTTGATAGTATTGGCTTTTCCTATAGACTCAATGTGATCTTGGATCACTAAAATATAAAATGTAGAGTCTTGAGTATTGAGCTTGAGCCAATCCTTTTATCCTTAGTATTTTGAGGGGTCAACTTTTCTCATCCAAGCCATGCCATGCCATTCATTGAGCTTTTCCTGAAATATTTATCTTGAGATAGCATTAGCTCAATGAGCTATATGTTGTTAGGAATTACCAAAACCACCTAGGGATAGTTGCACTTTCAATCTCCCCCTTTTTGGTAATTGATGACAACATATAGATCAAAGCTTCGACAAATGATAATAAGAGTGAAAAACATTGTCGCTTTGAGAAGTATGTGATAAGCAAGAGCTCCCCCTAAATTTGTGCATAGTTTAAGATTTGCTTTGGACTGCAAATGCACAAAGAGTTAGGCTCATGGGTTACTCTTCCATGTCACATACATCTTGGTGGAGCGCTCAAAATGATAATAATTGAATACATGCACTCATCACCAAGCAAAGTGAATGATCATATAGAGATAAAAGGATAATCTCATCCAACAAGCATTAATGTAGCATATGATCAAACACATGATCATCCAAGTATCACACAGACAAAAAGTATCTCAAACAAGCAAATAAAGTTCAACCACCAAAGCAAGAGAGAACAAAAAGCAACACTCTCTCACTCTCAAAGCTTATGATCTATACATTTTCTCCCCCTTTGGCAACAAGTTACCAAAAAGTTCATAGAAAATGCATAGCACTAAATCGTCTCTTAGGCTTGATCTTCAGGTGGTGGTGTAGAGATGGCTCCTTGGACGAAGACTTCAGTAGATGTGGATGGAGCTGGTGGAGTAGGTGCTAGAGCTGGTTGCACTGGGGTTGTTGCTGGTGCGGATGAAGTGGCTCTGGTGTCTGTCACTGGCACTGCAGCTGATCTCTGAGCTCTGGGCACTCTGGCAAATGCCTTAGTGGTTGTCTTGCCCTTCCTCTCCTGCATATCATCCTGAAGTTGCTCAACAACAGACTGGATCTCAGTTACCTTCACATCCAAGTCATAGAACTTCTGCTCCATGATCCTCTCCAGGCTCTCCTGGTTTTGAGTCAAGGTGGCCAGCCCCTTCTCAATCCTCAGAGTGGATGCAATCAAGTAGCCAAGCTGATCCTGTTTGCTCTTCAAAAGTACTGATATGCCTCTTCCATTGTTGGCATCTTGGTAGCCTTCTCTGTCCTTGCCTTCTCCTTTTTTGCTTGTGCATGCACAGAAGATGGTTCATCTTCATCCATAACCACTTGGTTGTCCTCAAAGTCTGGATAGATAGGCATGTGATCCTTGTCCAACAAGTATGTGCCAGTGCCCATCTTGGAGTTAATCAGCTCCTGGATCTGTGGGGCATACCCAGAACTTCTCTTTTGGTCAGCAGCTGTCCTCTTGATAGTTTCAACTATAAGGCTCATGACCTTGAACTTTTGTGGCACATCAAATAAGTGTAGCAGATTTATTGCATGGCCTCTGATCATGTTGTGATCACCTGACTTGGGCAATAGAGTGTGCCTGAGGATCCAGATGGTTGGCAGTCCTGACAGAAGGTAATGTACTGATCCAAACTTGTGTGTTTCAACAGCAACATCTGGGATCTCCTTGTACATATGTGCCATAGTGTTGTGATCCATCTTCTTCTTGGCATAGACATCCAAGTCATCCTCTTTCTCCTTAGGTGCATTGATCAGATTATCCCATTCTTCAATTGATGATTGGTACCTAGTACCTTCAGACATCCATACTATCCTGCCATCTAGATAGAAGTGTGTTGTGGAGTAGAATTGCATTATGAGCTCATCGTTCCACTTTGTGAGCTTCTGCCCAACAAAGTCTGCCACTCCACAAGCACTGAAGCTGTCATACACACCAGGATAGTGTTCTTCATTCTCCGTCATGTAGGTCCAGTCAACCCACCTCATGTCACACACTATTGGCTTCTTGTCCAGCAGCACTGTCTCATAGAAATCCTGTTGTTCCTTTGTATGGAACCTGTAGTCAACAGCAGTTCTCCTCCTGACTGCATAAGGATCAGTCAACATCCACTGTCTGAGTCCTGCATCCTTTCTCAGCTTCATGTTCTCAGCCACAGGATGGGCATCATTATGATCTAGAATTTTTGGCTTCAATTTTCTCAAGACATGCTCTTCATCATCTTCTTCTTCAACAACAGTTTTGGGCACTGGGGCCTTGTTCTTCTCAGCAGCAGATATGTTCCTGGTATTCCTCTTAGGTGCAGTCTTGGGCTTGGAAGCAGCCTTGGGTGCTTCTTTGGGCTTTGATGAAGCAGCCCCTGACCTGATAGCATCACCCATAAGCTTCTAAGCTTTGGGTGCTGGTGTAGCAACCTCTTCATCTTCTTCCTCTTCAGAGTCTCTCCTCATAGAGGGATTTCCAAGAACCTTGGCAGTAGTGGTTCTGACTCTCTTTTTCTTCTTGTCTTGGCAAACAGCTTCATCTTCTGACTCAATGGTAAACTTCATGGTTTCTCCAGTGGCAACCTTTCTAGGTTTGGAAGTGGGAATCCTTCTTGTAGGTGCCTCTTTGGGTTCAGATTCCAAGGGTACTTGAGTGGAGGCTCTGGCTTTAGACATGGGAGTTCTCTTTGCAGGTGCTTTGGTCTTCATACCAGGCTTAGTGGCTGCAGCTGAGCCATATTCTTTCTTGAGCACCTTCTTCTTGGAAGTGGCCTCATCCTCAATAGCCACATAGTCTTCATCCTCAGTTTCTGAGGTTTTCTTCTTTCTGGCCCTGGTGGCAGCTTTGGGTAAGTTGCTTGGGGTGCTCTTGCTGCCATCATCAGAGCTGCTAGAGGGACTAGTGCCCTCACTCACTTGAACCTGCTCCTCTGACTTGTTCTGGCTGTCACTCTGATCAGACATATTGCAAACACTGACAACAGACCCTGTGAATAGATATAGATGAGATAGAGTGGATGAGTATCACAAAATACAGAGTTTTTGCAAAAGAATGAGTCAAAAACTTAGTTTTAGTTTTCCATAGAAAGCATTTCGGATCTACCGATTTGTAAACTCGGTGATACCGAAGCAGCTTTTGGAACATAAACTAGTGAACTCGGTCAGACCGAGTCACAGTTCGGTGGCACCGAGACTGCTAGGGTTTCACAAAGTCATGAACTCGGTCACACCGATTTGCAATTCTCGGTTAGACCGAGAATCACATGTGCAATGGCCTTAGCCGAATCGGTGGAACCGAGTTCTACAACTCGGTGGGTCCGAGATGGTTTCGGCGGAAACCTAACCCTAAATTTTCAATTCATCTCTAATCTACGGAGTGTTTTGACTAGATAGGATAGTTTCAATCGTGGCAAGAATCATGGCGAACACAATGTGCTAGGAATCAGATGAGGATAGCACAGTGATCGAGTCCATACCCTAGTTCGGCGATGAACTCGCTACGGCGGCAACGGCGGGGATGATTCCCGTTGACGGCGGCGGAGACCAGCGACTGGAGGCAGCTGGCGACGAGGAGGATGATCCGGAGATCCTGGAGGCAGAGCGGGCTAAGCGCGGGCGAAAGAGTTCGGAGAAAATTTCCAAAGTTTTGCCCGTGGGTATATATAGCCCAACCCTGTCGGTGTGACCGAGTGGAACAACTCGGTGGCACCGAGATGCATAACTGCTAACAGTTACAGCAACTCGGTGTGACCAAAAATTCCAAATCGGTTGCACCGAGATTGAAAACCTGATTGACTTAGTGATCTCGGTATGACCAAAATGGAACAAACGGTCAGACCGAAACGCACAAAGAAGTTTTGGAAGTTTAAGTCTATGACGAATCGGGGACTCCGAGTGCTCCTCACACAGAGTGGTTCGAATCTGACTTGATCAATTTTTGTGATGTAGCATGAATAGAGTTTCAGACAAGAAAAACATAGATAGCTAGAGAAGGTTCTTAGGCATTCTTGTCCATCCACTTGGCAAATGGAAAAAGAAACCAATCAATCAAAACAACAAGTGGATGTCCTCGAATGAGTAAAATATGCAACCAACATGCTCACACAATAAAATGGCAAATGAAATATGTGGCAAAGCATGCACAACCAATTCTAGCATCTATCAAGCAATTGGCGATGACTAGGTCATCTATATATGAGTATATGGACTTAGGAGGTAAATGAGAACATTTGATCATAGGTCATACTCATCGTTTAAGCTCAAGTGGGGTTACCACTTTTACATAATGCATTGTGGTGTTCACACCATTAGAGTTTCTTTGACTCAATTCTTAGAGTAAAGCTCCCCCTAGACGTGAGATCCCCCCTGAGAGGGATGAACTAACCTTGGGTTTTGTCAATGATGACTTCATGTATGTGTTGAAGATGTGGATGCTCAATGTTGATGTAGATCATTTGGAGCAATCCTTTGGAGTGAGTTGCACTTTAAATACCTACACGGGTTAGTCCCACAGGGAACAAACAAGGATATCCATAGACATAGAGTGATGCACACACAAGATGATGTCTATGAGAGCATTAGGTTACCTTGTCCCTTGCCTTACCAACAAGAGGGTTTGTGACTCCTTGAACTAGTTCAAGGTGTGGAAGTTGATTGCACTTGTTGTTGTCAAAATGATATGAGTGAAATATGTTGGCGGAGTCACCCTCAAGAACTCTCTAGTTCTTCTTCTTCGGGATCCACATCATCTTGATGGGAATCCTTGGAGTTGTAGTCGTACTTGATGAAGTAGAACTTGACGTAGTCTTGGGAACCCACTTGACCAGGGCCTTAGGAGCTTCTTCAAATGCATCAATCTCCTCTTGAAGCTTATCCTTGCCTTTTTGCTTGTGGTCTTGTGGTGGAAGATCATCTTGAGCTTGTGTCCCTTTCAAGGAAGTAGGATCATACTTCTCTTGTTGAGGAACAAACTTCATCTTGGGGTATTGATCTTCTTCCCACTCAACTGCATTGGCATTGAACTTTCGTTCAAAACCAACACCTTGGTTCTTCCGGTGCCTTCCTTGCTTGCGTAAAATTTCCTCAAATTGCTTACTCCCGGCAAGGCTCTTGTAAACACCTTCTCTATAATTCCCTTCAATAAGCTATTTTCTTGCTCAAGTGTAACTTGGTTAAGAGAATCATTAGTGGAATCAAGAGAACTACTAGAAGCAACAACATTTGATTTAGCATGATTATTGTTACTACTAGAGGAAGAATCCTTCTTGTTCTTGTTACTAGACTTGACTTGAGGCATGTAAGTAGATAAGAGTAAACGCTTCGCAATGTAAGAAGAACTTTACTTATGAAGATCATCATTGATTGCCATTAAGAACTCATGCTCTTGCTCAAGGTTGAGCTTTTCAAGGCGTAACTTCTCATGAGTCCTTAAAAATTCTTGATGATCTTCTAAGATAGTTTCATGAGCTAACTTAAGAGTTTTTAGTTCTTTAGTTAGAAGCTCAATCTTCTCCTTATCATTGTCATTCATTTTATCTTGATTAACATGATTAATTGACGTTTCATCATAGTATTCATCACTAGAGTTGTCAACAAGTAAATCATCATCACCTAACAAGTCATCTTCATCACTATTGAAATCAACATACTCGGCGTGTGTTACCTTTGGCCCTTTAGCCATGAAGCATCTTCCAAGTCCTTCATTTGGTGAATCAAATATGTCGTAGGAGTTGGTTGACACAAGTGCTATACCGGCAACACCTTCATCTTGAGTATATTCAGAGTCGGAGTGATAGCTTCTCTCGGAGTGATTGTAGGAGTCGGAGCCGGATACCCATTCACCAACATGATCTTGATGTCTTCGTTTTGTGTAGCTCCTTGATGACTTGTCCTTCCTTTCCGAATCCTTGCTTCTCCGGGATGTTCTTCGTTCATAACGATCATCTCTACTCCTTCTCTCTCTTGGTGGCGATTCTTCTGTACTACTTCTCCTTTTAGGTGATTCTTCTCTTCTTTTGTAGGGTGTCGTACACTCATTGGAATAGTGTCCGGGTCTTCCAGAATTGTAGCAATTACGCTCTCGACTAGAAGATCTTTTGTCATTGTAGGACCTTGACTTGGAGCTTTTCTCTTTGCTTCTACTCTTGTAGAACTTGTTGAAGTTCTTCACTATTAAGCTCAATTCTTCATTGAAGGTTTGTTTCTCACTTGATGATGTGGGGGCTTCACATGATGCCTTGTAAGCACCACTTGACTTGTTGTGAAGTTCCACATTATCCTTGAGTGACATCTCATGAGCAACAATTCTTCCAATGACTTCCGTTGGCTTGAGATCTTTGTAATTGGGCATCATTTGGATCAATGTGCACACGGTATAATATTTTCCGTCCAAAGCTCTTAGGATCTTCTTGATGATGAATTTGTCGGTCATCTCTTTACTTCCTAAGCCGGCAATCTCATTTGTGATAAGAGCAAGCCTAGAGTACATTTCGGCGACACCTTCACCATCCTTCATTTTGAACTTGTCAAGTTAACTTTGAAGCACGTCCAACTTGGATTCCTTGACAGAGTCGGTACCTTCATGCATATCAATCAAAGTATCCCAAATTTCCTTTGCATTCTCAAGACGGCTGATTTTGTTGAATTCTTCGAGGCACAATCCGTTGAAGAGGATATCACAAGCTTGAGTGTTGTATTGCAGCATCTTCAACTCTTCCGCGCTAGCTTCACGGTTCGGTTCTCTCCCATCAAAGAATTCACCTTGCAAGCCAATACACACAATAGCCCAAACGGCGGGGTTATGTCCAAGAATATGCATTTTCATCTTATGCTTCCAACTAGCAAAATTAGTACCATCGAAGTAAGGACCTCTATGGTGATAATTTCCCTCGCTAGATGCCATACTCTCCTAGGTTGTGAAACCAAGGCTATGACCACCAAAAGCTATGGAAATCAAAGCAAATGGAGACCAAAGCTCTGATACCACTTGTAGGATCGAAAGTATGTCTAGAGGGGGGTGATTAGACTACTTGACCAAATAAAAACTTATCCTTTTCCCAATTTTAGTCTTTGGCAGATTTTAGCTATCTTAGCACAAGTCAAGCAATCTTAACACAATTCAAGCAAGCATGCAAAGAGTATATGAGCAGTGGAAAGTAAAGCATGCAACTTGCAAGAATGTAAAGGGAAGGGTTTGGAGAATTCAAACGCAATTGGAGACATGGATGTTTTTGTCGTGGTTCCGATAGGTGGTGCTATCGTACATCCACGTTGATGGAGACTTCAACCCACGAAGGGTAATGGTTGCGCGAGTCCACGGAGGGCTCGACCCACGAAGGGTCCACGAAGAAGCAACCTTGTCTATCCCACCATGGTCGTCGCCCACGAAGGACTTGCCTCACTAGCGTTAGATCTTCACGAAGTAGGCGATCTCCATGCCCTTACAAACTCCTTGGTTCAACTCCACAATCTTGTCGGAGGCTCCCAAGTAACACCTAGCCAATCTAGGAGACACCACTCTCCAAGAAGTAACAAATGGTGTGTTGATGATGAACTCCTTGCTCTTGTGCTTCAAATGATAGTCTCCCCAACACTCAACTCTCTCTCACAGGATTTGGATTTGGTGGAAAGAAGATTTGAGTGGAAAGCATCTTGGGGAAGGCTAGAGATCAAGATTCATATGGTAGGAATGGAATATCTTGGCCTCAACACAAGTGTAGGTGGTTCTCTCTCAGAAAATGCAAGTTGGAAGTGTAGGTTCGTTCAGATGGCTCTCTCCACGAATGAAGAGGAGGTGGAGGGGTATATATAGCCTCCACACAAAATCTAACCGTTACACACAACTTGCCAAACTCGGTGGGACCGAATTGAGAAACTCGGTCAGACTGATTCTGCAAATCTAGTGACCGTTAGGATTTTCGGTGGGACCGACATGCAACTCGGTAGGACCGATATGATTAGGGTTAGGGCATAACATAATCTCGGTGAGACCGATTACACAAACTCGGTGGAACCGATTTTGGTAATAAGCTAACCAGAGAGTTGGTCAGGTAAACTCGGTGGGACCGGTTCGCTCATTTCGGTGGGACCGAAATGTTACGAAAAGGAAACAGGGAGTTTACATTGCAATCTCGGTGGGACCGATAGCTCATCTTGGTGGTACCGAAATGTTACGAAGGGAAATAGAGAGATTACAATCCCATCTCGGTTAGACCGAGATCCCTATCGGTGAGACCGATTTGCCTAGGTTTGTGGCAGTGGCTATGACATCTGAACTCGGTGGCGCCAGATAGAAAGAATCGGTAGGGCCGAGTTTGACTTTTGGTTTAGGTCATATGTGGATGTGGTAAAGTAGTTGAGGGTTTTGGAGCATATCACTAAGCACTTGAGCAAGTAAGCCATTAAGCAACACCTCATCCCTCCTTGATAGTATTGGCTTTTCCTATAGACTCAATGTGATCTTGGATCACTAAAATATAAAATGTAGAGTCTTGAGCTTTGAGCTTGAGCCGATCCTTTTATCCTTAGTATTTTGAGGGGTCCACTTTTCTCATCCATGCCATGCCATTCATTGAGCTTTTCCTGAAATATTTATCTTGAGATAGCATTAGCTCAATGAGCTATATGTTGTTAGGAATTACCAAAACTACCTAGGGATAGTTGCACTTTCATATGGTAGCACATGAATTTATTGTAAAAAATAATGAGATGATGCTTAAGTATAATTTGAGATTTAATAAAACTCATAGTGAGACTATTATCTTGCATGCACCCTCTTTGTTTAACATATTTTCAGGCATGTACCTCATCTTGCCGGAGGCCGTTTACGCATACCGGATCCTGATACCAGCTCCAGAGCTTGAGCCGGAACCACCACTTGACCCTTGTCGACAGTACATTTATCAGTGGGATCCGGAGAAGATCGCCAACCAGTGGCACTCAGATGACACTCCTCAGTACACCGACATTACATTCATGTTCACACACTTATTCTAGTTGTCGGTGCTCATACTTTTTCATTGTACTATCCATGCTAGTTTATTTTCTTTTCTAAGTTCTCTTCTGGTGTGTTTGAAAAACCTTAAGAAAACCCAAAAAAATTAGTTATAACCTTTAGCTAGTTTACTTTCCATGCATGTAGTAGTAGTAACTAAAAGAAAACTCAAAAATATTTCTTGTTCTTCTTTTGCTTGTTGGGAGCTTTCTCGTGTAAATAGTTTTATTTATTTTCTTTTCTTTGGGGGTCAAGAGGAGAAGACCATAATGAAAATGTTGAAGTGGCTCTCTTATGCATTATTGTTGATTTAACCAAGAGCCCATATTACCTTGTATTCTCCCTTGAATTGAATGCTTGCAGATTCCAGCTTAGTCCAATGCACGTGCACTATTATTATTATCCACACCGTTCGGTCGTGCGAGTGAAAGGCAATAATGACGATACATGATGAAATGATTGAGATGAGAGAAGCTGGTATGAACTCGACCTATCTTGTTTTTGTAAATATGATTAGTTCATCGTTCCTGATTCACCCTATTATGAATAAACATGTTTGCAATGACAATTAGAGATTATAGTTTCTTATGCCATGCTTAATTAGCTAAGAGTTTATAATGGTTTACCTTGCGTGCCAACATGCTATTAAAATGGTTGTGATGTGGTATGATAGGGTGGTATCCTCCTCTGAATGATTCGAGTGACTTGACTTGGCACATGTTCATGCATGTAGTTGAAACAAAATCAACATAGCCTCCACGATATTTATGTTCATGGTGGATTATATCCTACTCATGCTTGCACTCAATGTCTATTAATTTTAATGCATGTTCATGACTGTTGTCGCTCTCAAGTTGGTCGCTTCCCAGTCTCTTTCTAGCCTTCACTTGTACTAAGCGGGAATACTGCTTGTGCATCCAAAATACATAAACCCCAAAGTTATTCCATATGAGTCCACCATACCTTCCTATATGTGGTATCTACCTGCTGTTCCAAGTAAATTTGTATGTGCCAAACTCTAAACCTTTCAAATGAAATTCTATTTTGTATGCTCGAACAGCTCATGTATCAACTAGGGTTGTCTGTATCTTCCATGCTAGGAGGGTTATTCTCAAGAGGAGTGGACTCCGCTCCTCACTCACGAGAAGATGGCTGGTCACCAGGATACCCAGTCCCATGCTCAAATCAAATCAAAATAATTGCAAACAAAACTCCCCCAGGATTGTTGTTAGTTGGAGGCACCCGTTGTTTCGGGCAAGCCATGGATTGATGATTGTTGGTGGTGGGGGAGTATAAACTTTACCATTCTGTTTGGGAACCGCCTATAATGTGTGTAGCATGGAAGATATCGAGATCTCTTGGTTGTTATGTTGACACTGAAAGTATGCTGCTCAAAATATTATTTATCTCTATTTCAAAATCGAGCTCTGGCACCTCTACAAATCCCTGCTTCCCTCTGCGAAGGGCCTATCTATTTACTTTTATGTTGAGTCATCCTCCTTTTATTAAAAATCACCAGTTGGAGAGCACTGCTATCATTTGCATCCATTACTATTATTTATATTGAGTATGACTATGACTGGATCTCTTTTACCATGAATTACAATGTTTAGTCAGTCCTTGATCTTCAAGAGGTGCTCTGCATTTATGTTTTGCGGTCTCAGAAAGGGCTAGCGAGATACCATCTTGTTATATCATATTATGATTATTTTGAGAAAGTGTTGTCATCCGAGTTTTATTATATTGCTCGCTAGCTGATTATGACATTGATATGAGTAAACATGAGACCTAAGTGTTATTGTGAATATGGTTAGTTCATAATCTTTGCTGAAAACTTGAATGCTGGCTTTACATATTTGCAACAACAAGAGCAAACAGAGTTTGTAAAAGTTTTTCTTTATCACTTTCAGTTTATCAACTGAATTGCTTGAGGACAAGCAAAGGTTTAAGCTTGGGGGAGTTGATACGTCTCCATCGTATCTACTTTTCCAAACACTTTTACCCTTGTTTTGGACTCTAACTTGCATGATTTGAATGGAACTAACCTAGACTCACGCTGTTTTCAGCAGAATTGCCATGATGTTATTTTTGTGCAGAAATAAAAGTTCTCGGAATGACCTAAAACTCCACGGAGATTATTTTTGGAATTAATAAAAAATACTGGCGAAAGAATCAAGGCCAGGGGGCCCACACCCTGTCCACGAGGGTGGGGGCGCGCCTACCCCCTGGGCACGCCCCCTACCTCGTGGGCCCCCTGGTGCTCCACCGACCTCAACTCCAACTCCATATATTCACGTTTGGGGAGAAAAAAACAGAGAAAAGGATTCATCGCGTTTTACGATACGGAGCCGCCGCCAAGCGGGAAATCCGTCCTGGGCTCCGCAGAGGGAAATCCGTCGTCGTCCTCATCATCAACCATCCTCCATCACCAATTTCATGATGCTCACCGCCGTGCGTGAGTAATTCAATTGTACGCTTGCTGGACGGTGATGGGTTGGATGATATTTACCTTGTAATCGAGTTAGTTTTGTTAGGGTTTGATCCCTGGTATCCATTATGTTCTAAGATTGATGTTGCTATGACTTTGCTATGCTTAATGCTTGTCACTAGGGCCCGAGTGCCAAGATTTCAGATCTGAACCTATTATGTTTTCATGAATATATGTGAGTTCTTGATCCTATCTTGCATGTCAATAGTCACCTACTATGTGTTATGATCCAGCAACCCCAAAGTGACAACAATCGGGACCACTCCTGGTGATGACCGTAGTTTGAGGAGTTCATGTATTCACCAAGTGTTAATTCTTTGGTCCGGTACTCTATTAAAAGGAGGCCTTAATATCCCTTAGTTTCCAATAGGACCCCGCTGCCACGGGAGGGTAGGACAAAAGATGTCATGCAAGTTCTTTTCCATAAGCACATATGACTATATTCGGAATACATGCCTACATTACATTGATGAACTGGAGCTAGTTCTGTGTCACCCTATGTTATAACTATTGCATGAGGAATCGCATCCGACATAATTATCCATCACTGATCCAATGCCTACGAGCTTTTCACATATTGATCTTTGCTTAGTTACTTTATCGTTGCCACTGTTACAATTACTACAAAACTGTTACTCTTACTTTTGCTAATGTTACCGTTGCTCCCATATTACTTTGCTACTAAATACTTTGCTGCAGATATTAAGTTATCCAGGTGTGGTTAAATTGACAACTCAACTACTAATACTTGAGAATACTCTTTGGCTCCCCTTGTGCGGAATTAATAAATTTGGGTTGAATACTCTACCCTCAAAAACTGCTGCGATCCCCTATACTTGTGGGCTATCAGTGGCGTTGTCGTTCTCTTGTGGAGGTGGAGAAGGAGGTCTACTTCCTCATTTCCTTCGTCTTGACGTGTTCCACTTGTGGATGCCTCCAAGTCAACTTATGGTTCATCTTGATGTGATTTGAGGCTTCCACTTGAATGGACGAAGTACTCTTCTTCACCTCCGTTGGGCGAATTTTGCCAATGGACAAATCTCAGATTGCTTCCGATGGATCTTTGTCTCCTACATCAATTGGCAATTGCTCTACTTGAGAGCCTTTAGATTCATCAAACTTCACATCTATCGTCTCTTCAACCTTTCGGGTGAAATTGTTGTAGACACGGTAAGTGTGAGAGTTTGAACCGTAATTGAGTAGGAAACCTTCATGAGATTTAGGAGCAAATTTCGAACGACGATGCTTATCAAGAATGTAGCACTTTGAGCCAAACACTCGAAAGTATCCAACTTGGGGTTTTTTACTGGTGAGTAGCTCGTATGCCGTTTTGCTGAGAAGCTTGTGAAGATATAGTCCATTCGTAGCATGACAAGCTGTCTCAACCGCTTCGCCCAAAAGTATCTTGGCATCTTGTATTCATCAAGCATCATTCTCACCATCTCGATAAGTGTCCCGTTCTTCCTCTCAACAACTCCATTTTGTTGAGGTGTGTACATAGCCGAGAACTCATGTGAAATCCCTTCTTCGTCAAGAAAAGTATCCACATTGGCATTCTTGAACTTTGTTCTGTTATCACTTGGAACCTTCTTGATCTTCACTTCAAATTGGTTTTGGGCCTTCTTAGCAAAGTTCTTGAAGATCTTTTGGGCCTGCGATTTGTCATCAAGAAAGAACACCCACGTAAATCTTGAAAAGTCGTCAACAATGACCAAACCGTAAGAGTTACAACCAAGGCTCTTATAAGCATTGGGACCGAAGAGATCCATGTGAAGTAGCTCAAGTGGTCTTCTCGTGGTCATGATGTTCTTCATGGGATGACTTCCTCCAAGTTGTTTCCTTGCTTGACAAGCACTGCAAAGTCTATCCTTGTTAAATATAACATCTTTAACACCAAGGATATGATCACCTTTAATAAGCTTATCAAGATTTCACATGCCCATATGACCTAACCTTCTGTGTCATAACCATCCTTTAGAAGATTTAGTAATTAAGCAAGTACGAGGTTGGGCTCTATTAGTGAAATCAACAATGTATAGATCACCTCTACGAATACCAGTAAAGACCATATTATGATTATCTTTACGAAACACTTGGCAATCTACTTCGGTAAATAGAACATTGAAACCAAAGTCGGCTAGTCTAGATATGGAAAGAAGACTGTAACCAAGAGATTCAACGAGCATAACGTTTTGAATAGAGCTATCATTGGATATGGACACCTTACCAAGGCCAAGTACCTTACCCTTGGAGTTATCTCCAAAAGTTACATACTTGCATGGGCCGTTGTTTTTAGCAAGCTCACAGAACATATCTTTATCTCCAGTCATATGATCAATACATCCACTATCGAGAATCCACTCTTTTCCTCCGGCCATGTAGTCACAAAAGTTTGCCATGAGACTAAGATTTCTCATAGTCTCCTCAAAGTCAATATCACTTTCTTCATCTTCATCATAATAGCCAAGCTCAATGTCATCATCATGTATGTGATTATCACCTAGAGCAAGTGATTCATTAGATTTATGACCATGACAATGTTCAAGTTTATGAATTCTAATTGTCTCCAAAATGATGCTACTAATGACTCAAACATTTCCTTTGGCACGCATAAGACCATGGAGCTCAAATAGACATTCATCAAATTTGGGATCACTAGGCTCCATTTTTTGAAAAGCAATAGACTTTTGAAGAATCTCATCTAGATTTTTCAAGGAGTAATCCGGAAAGCTTTCCTCAAGATAATTCCATATAGTATATACGCATTCAAAGGTTGGCAAGCATATAAGCAAATTTCTAGGCAATCCTTTAATGATAAGATCAATAGTCCTAAGATTTCGAACCATTTCAAGATACTCATCGGGGGTAGGATGCATAGGATCAAGAGGAGGCACATAAGGGCTAAGAAATAATTGTTCAAATTATATTCATTGAAAATCTCAAGCATCTCATTTTTCCATGAACCATAGTACTCCCCATCAAGAATAGGCACTCTACGTCTATTCCTTCCGAATGTAGACTCATCCGTCTTCCTCCAATGGTGATTAAACCAAAGCAATGGAGACCAAATCTATGATACCAATTGAAAGGATCGTAAAGAGGGGTCTAGAGGGGGGTGATTAGACCCTTAACAAGCAAAAGTGGTAGTTTTTAGTTTGTTCAAGCTAAGGTTGAATTTAGCACATGTTCAAGCACTCACAATACATTTCAAGCAAGCATGGAAAGAGTATATGCAGCGGAAAGAGTGAACCATGCAAGTTGTAAGAAAGTAAAGGGATGGGATTGGAGTGTGCAAACGCAATGGAGATGTGGAGAATTTTTGGCGTGGTTCCGATAGGTGGTGCTATCGTACATCCACGTTGATGGAGACTTCACCAAATGAAGGGTAATGGTTGCACGAGTCCACGTTGGGCTCCACCCATGATTGTTCCACGAAGAAGCAACCTTGTCTATCCCACCATGGTCATCGCCCATGAAGGACGTGCCTCACTCGGGTAGATCTTCATGAAGTAGGCGATCTCCTTGCCCTTGCAAACTTCTTGGTTCAACTCCACATCATGACGGGGGCTCCCAAGCGACATCTAACCAATCTAGGAGACACAACTCTCTAAAAGGCAATAGGTGGTGTGTTGATGATGAACTCCTTGCTCTTGTGCTTCAAATGATAGTCTCCCTAACACTCAACTCTCTCTCTCAGATTTGGCTATGGTGGAAGAAAGATTTGAGTGGAAAGCAACTTGGGGAAGGCTATAAATCAAGCTTCAAATGGTAGGACTGGAATCTCTTGATCTCAACACCTGAGTGATGTCTGCTAGAACTATGTTGGTATTTCCCCAAAGAGGAAGGGATGATGCAGTATAGCGATGGTAGGTATTTCCCTCAGTGATGATACCAAGGTTATCGAACCAGTAGGAGAACCTCCTCACACCACGTAAACAGCACCTGCACACAAATAACAAATACTCGCAACCTGGCGTGTTAAAGGGGTTGTCAATCCCTTCCGAGTACGGCGCCTCAAGATAGGCAAATAACGTGAGGTAAAAGTGGTAGATAGGATAAATAGATCACAGAACAAATAAATTGCAGCAAGGTATTTTTGTATTTTTTGGTTTAATAGATCTGGAAATAAATGCAAAGGCAAATATATCGCAAAGGCAAATATGATGAAAAGAGACCCGGGGGCCGTAGGTTTCACTAGTGGCTTCTCTCGAGAAAAATAGCAAACGATGGGAAAAAACAATTACTGTTGGGCAATTGATAGAACTTCAAATAATCATGACGATATCCAGGCAATGATCATTATATAGGCATCACGTCCAAGATTAGTACACCGACTCCTGCCTGCATCTACTACTATTACTCCACACATCAACCGCTATCCAGCATGCATCTAGTGTATTAAGTTCATGGGAAAACGGAGTAGTGCAATAAGAACGATGACATGATGTAGAAGAGATTTGTTTATCTATTGCGGACATGTAGATCTCATCTTTTTATCCTTAGTAGCAATGATACATACGTGTCGGTTCCCCTCCTGTCACTGGGATCAAGCACCGTAAGATCAAACCCACTACAAAGCACCTCTTCCCATTGCAAGATAAATAGATCAAGTTGGCCAAACAAAACCCAAATATCGGAGAAGAAATACGAGGCTATAAGCAATCATGCATATAAGAGATCAAAGAGGACTCAAATAACTTTCATGGATAAAAACATAGATCTGATCATAAACTCAAAGTTCATCGGATCCCAACAAACACACCGCAAAAAGACTTACATCATATGGATCTCCAAGAGGCCATTGTATTGATAATCAAGAGAGAGAGGAAGCCATCGAGCTACTAACTACGGACCTGAAGGTCTACAAAAAACTACTCACGCATCATCGGAGAGGCACCAATGGAAGTGGTGAACCCCTCCATGACGGCGTCTAGATTGGATCTGGTGGTTCTGGACTCTGTAGCGGTTGGAACTGATTTTCGTCGACTCCTATAGGGTTTTTGGAATATTGAGGTATTTATAGAGAAAAGAGGCGGTTCAGGGGGCACCCGAGGTGGGCACAACCCACCAGGGCGCGCCTGGGCACCCTGACGCGCCTTGGTGGGTGATGCTCCCCTCGAGCCACCCCCCAGGTGCTTTCTTGGCCACTGGATGTCTTTTGGCCCAAAAAAATCCTCTAGGAGTTTCACTGCGTTTGGACTCCATTTGATATTGATTTCCTGCGATGTAAAAAACATGCAGAAAACAGCAACTGGCACTGGGCACTATGCCAATAGGTTAGTACCAAAAAATGATATAAAATGACTATAAAATGATTGTAAAACATCCAAGAATGATAATATAACATCATGGAACAATCAAAAATTATAGATACATTGGAGACGTATCAGCATCCCCAAGCTTAATTCCTGCTCGTCCTCGAGTAGGTAAATGATAAAAACAGAATTTTTTATGTGGAATGCTGCCTAACATGTTCATCACATTTCTTTTCTTTATAGCATGGACATATGGACTTCTATATGATTCAAAGAAATAGTCTAGTTTTGACATGAAGACTTTAATACTCAAGCATACCAACAAGCAACCATGTCTTTCAAAATATCAACACTAAAGCAAGTTATCCCTAGCCCATCATGCTCAGTCATTGATCCATTCATGAAACACACTCGAATATTATGTACACCCAATGCTCAAATACGATCACAGTGCCCCTTAGTTGGTGCTTTATAAGAGAAGATGGAGACTAAAATTCAAAACAAAAATTGCATAAGTACAAGAAAGGCCCTTCGTGGAGGGAAGTAGTGATTTGTAGAGGTGCCAGAGCTCAAAGCTTAAATTGAGAGATACAAATTATTTTTGAGAGGCATACTTTTCCCACCAACCAAAATGACTTGGAGCATCCTAACACTTTCCATGCTAGATACATCATAGGCGGTTCCCAAACAGAAAATAAAGTTGTATTCCTTTTTCCACCACTACTTTCACTTTCCATGGCTAACCGTATCCACGGGTGCCCTCCATACGAACACTTTCCAAGGAATTTATTATTTGACAACATAAAGTAAATTCATTTTTCATTTCAGGACTGGGCATCCCTAATACCTTTCTCATACTATCGTGCAATGACAAGTGAATAAACACTCATCGTGAGAATAACACATCTAGCATGGAAAATATTGGTCACCCTTCACCGCCTCGCGAGCGGTGGATCACACAAAAGAGAAATTTATTTTGAAAATTAGAGATGGCACATGCAAATTTGCTTAGAACGGCATGGAAATACCGCATATAGGTAGGTATAGTGGACTCAAAAGGCAAAACTAGTTTAAAGGGTTTTGGATGCACAAATAGTGATCATACTTAGTGTAAAATGAAGGCTAGCAAAAAGCTTGAGAAGCGACCAACCAAAAAGCGAAAAATCTCATACCCAAGCATTAAGCATAAGTAACACCGAATAATGCACCATAAGTAGGATATAAATTTCATTGCATAACTATTGACTTTCGTGCTTGCATAGGGAATCACAAACCTTAACATCAATATTCTTACTAAAGCACAATTACTCATCAACATGACTCACATATCATATCGTCATATCTCAAAACCATTACTAAGAATCAAGTTTATTTTGTCCAATGATCTTCATGAAAGTTTTTACTATATCCACCTTGGATATCTATCACTTTGGGACTATTTTCATATGTTGCTTTTGATAAGCTCAAACAAATATAAGTGAAGAACATGAGCATAATTTTTTCTTTCTCTCAAAATAATCTAAGTGATGCAAGAGAGAATTTCTTAAAAATTTACTAACTCCCAAACAAATCTAAGTGAAGCATGAGAGCATTTCTTCAAAATTAACAAAGCACACCGTGCTCAAAAAGATATAAGTGCAGTACTAGAGAAAATCCATGGCTCTAAAAATTTAGGTGAAGCATAGGAGCAAGCATAGCATAATTTTTGGCTCTCTCAAAAAGGTGTGTCTATTAAGGATTCAACACCTAAAACACAAATCAAAACAAGCAAAGACACATATCATACAAGACGCTCCAAGCAAAACTCATATTATGTGACGAATAAAAATATAGTTTCAAGTAAAATACAGATGGTTGTTAGAAGAAAGAGTGGCATCCCCAAGCTTAGTAGCTTGCTACTTCTTTGAATATTATCTCGGGGTGCCTCGGGCATCCCCAAGCTTAGCCTTTTGCTTATCCTTATTCCTTCATCCATCGTAAGATAACCCAAAACTTGAAAAGTTCAATCACACAAAACTCAAACAAAACCTTCATGAGATCTGTTAGTATAAGAAACCAAACCACTACTATAAGCACTGTAGCAAACCTATTCTTATTTTGTTTTTTGCATTATATCTACTGTATTCCAACTTTTCTATGGCAAAAACTCATCAAAGAAAATCATAGAATCATCAAAACAAGCCATCTAGCTACTAACTACAGACCCGAAGGTCTACAAAGAACTACTCACGCATCATCGGAGAGGCACCAATGGAAGTGGTGAAAACCTCCATGACGGTGTCTAGATTGGATCTGATGGTTCTGGACTCTGTGGCGGCTGGAATTGATTTTTCATCGACTCCTCTAGGGTTTCTAGAATATTGGGGTATTTATAGAGCAAAGAGGCGGTTCAGGGAGCACCCGAGGTGGGCACAACCCACCAGGGCGCGCCTGGGCCTCCTAGCGCGCCCTGGTGGGTGCTGCTCCCCTCGAGCCACCCCCCAGGTGCTTTCTTGGCTCCCTGGACGTCTTCTGGCCCCCAAAAAATCCTCCAGGAGCTTTGCTGCGTTTGGACTCCGTTTGATATTGATTTCCTGCGATGTAAAAAACATGCAGAAAACAACAACCGGCACTGGGCACTATGTCAATAGGTTAGTACCAAAAAATGATATAAAATGACAATAAAATGATTGTAAAACATCGAAGAATGATAATATAACAGCATGGAACAATCAAATATTTTAGATACGTTGGAGATGTATCAATGAGTAGGTGGTTCTCTCTCAGAAAATGAATGGTGGAAGTGTAGGCATGTTCTGATGGCTCTCACAAATGGAGAAGGGGTGGAGGGGTATATATAGCCTCCACACAAAATCCAACCATTACACACATTGGACTCATCTTGGTGGGACTAAATAGTTAAACTTGGTGGCACCGATCAGTTCAAAAATGTGAACGTTAGGAATTTTGATGGGACCGACTGGAACAACTCGATGGGACCGATGTGCAAGGGCTTAGGGCAAACCTCGTCTCGGTGGCACCGATTGCATCAACTCGGTGAGACCTAAGTGAAGCAATAAGGCAACAGAGAGTTGTCCAGAGTTGGCCAATCCATCTCGGTGATGTCGGTTGCTATTTCGGTGAGACCGAAATAACTGCAACTGATATCAGAGTTTCTGGCTGTGGCTATGTCATATGAACTCGGTGGCTCCAGATAGAAAGTATCGATGGGGCCGATTTGGAATTTTGGGTTTGGATATATTTGGATGGAGAAAGTGGCTGAGGGTTTTTGGAGCAATATCACTAAGCACTTGAGCAAGTAGGCCATTAAGCAACACCTCATCCCCTTTTAATAGTATTGGCTTTCCTATGGACTCAATGTGATCTTGGATCACTAAAATAAAAATGAAGAGTCCTGAGCTTTTGCTAATCTTTGTCCTTAGCATTTTGAAGGGGTTCCACATCCTCTTGTCCTTGCCACACCATTGTTAAACTTGTTTGAGATACACTAGTTAAAACTATTAGTTCAACAAGAAATATGTTGACATTTACCAAAATCAACCAACGGAGCACTTGTGCTTTCAACAAGCAGTATTTTTTTAGGATAATAAGGTGACAAATTTAAGGGAGATCGATCTTGAGGAGAAGCGGGTTTGGGAACCATCCCCGATTATCCAAGAGATTGTTTTTCCAATACGAAGAAATGTGACATCTGATGATCCTGAATCTCACGGTTCAGTTTCTTAGTCGAATGGTGATCCCGAGACTAATAGTGAAAATCCAGACACAAATGAGGACAAGCAGGAAAATAATGATCCTCAAAATGATGATGTACCACCACCACCTCCTCCCGTGGGTAGACCATGGCGTCCGAGGAAGAAAGCCATATCAGATGATTATGTCGCTTTCATGATTGAGATTATGAATGATATGGGAAGGTGGAGGATCCAACCTCTTATAAGGAAGCCATTAAAAGCAAAAATTCGTCCAAAGTGGTTGGTTACCATGGAAGATGAGTTGAAATATATGGGCTCAAACGATGTTTGGGACTTAGTAGAAGTTCCCGATGGAGCTAAGAAAGTAGGCTGCAAGTGGGTCTACAAACCAAGTATGATTCCAAAGGGAACGTCGAACGATTCAAGGCAAGGCTAGTGGCAAAAGGGTATACACAGACATAAGGAATTGACTATAAGAAAACCTTCTCTCCTGTGTCAACCAAGGATTCTTTCGAAATCATAATGGCATTAGTAGCTCATTACGGCCTAGAACTAGACCAAATGGATGTTAAAACGACATTTCTAAATGGTGACCTAAAAGAAGACGTTTACCTGGCTCAACCGGAAGGCTTTGTTGTGGAAGGGAAGCAACATTTAGCATGCCGTCTAAAGAAATCAATTTATGGCATGAAGCAAGCTTCAAGAGAGTGATACCTCAAGTTTGATAAAATTATCAAAACTTTTGCTTTCACCAAAAAATGTTGTGGACAACTGCATATATGTTAAGCTTAAAGGCAGTAGGTTCACAATTTTAGTCCTATACGTGGATGACATATTGTTGGCATGTAGCGATAAGGATACACTGCATGAGACCAAGAACTTTTTTGTCATCCAGTTTTGATATGAAAGATCTTGGTGAAGCCTCGTATGTCCTTGGCATCGAGATTCATCGAGATAGGTCCAGAGGAACGCTAGGACTATCTCAAAAGGCAGACTTTGAGAGAGTGATGAAGAAATTCAATATGCATAAGTGCTCACCCTCACCTGCTCCTATAGTTAAGGGCAATAAGTTTGGGACATTTCAATGTCCGAGGAACCAATATGAAACTGATCAGATGAAGTCGGTTCCTTATGCTTCAGCTGTCAGAAGCATCATGTATGCTCAAGTGTGTACACGCCCAGATTTATGTTTTGTAACTGGGATGCTTGGCAGATACCATTCAAATCCAGGACCGGAACAGTGGAAGGCCGCAAAGAAAGTCTTGCATTATATGCAAGGAACTCGGGATTTCATGCTTACATATAAAATAATTGATAACCTAGAAGTTGTTGGTTATTCAGATTCTGATTTTGACGGATGTGTGGATAGTAAGAGATCCACGTCAGGTTATATATTCACACTCGCGGGGGAGCTATATCGTGGAAAAGCTCCAAACAAACGTTAACTGCTGGATCTAGGATGCAAGCAGAATTTGTAGCATATTTTGAGGCCACCGGGTAGGCTGTATGGCTAAAGAATTTTATTTTTGGGCTTAAAGTGGTTGACAGCATATATAAACCAATATAATGCGATAATGAACCTGCATTTTTCTATACGAGTAACAACAGGTCATCTGATGCTGGCAAACAAATTGATATCAAGTATCGTGTTGTGAAAGATAGAATCCAGGATCAAACAGTTGATGTTAAACATATAAGAACGAAGCATATGCTTGTGGATTCGCTAACTAAAGGCTTACCATCCAGTATTTTTCGTGAGCATGTTGCCGGCATGGGATTACTGGAAGCCTTATGATTCTGGAATAAGAGGACCATTAAAATAAACCACTCCCCAATTAGTAAAATGTTTTCCATTTCGAAATAGGCGGGTGTGCTATAAGTGTTGAGGTTCTATGGCGTTTCGAGTTGTTGAAACACTTCACTTTGGTACATCATTCCTATGTAGAAATGGGCGAATGAAGTTAAGCCTAACGATCAAGGCGGAGAATGTTGGTTTGATCTGACACATCAACAGGCCATTAAATCTGATAGCCTAACAGAAAAAAGGAAGGATTAACGTTAAGAAAAGAGGCCCACACACCAACGTGCATATGCATCGATCAGAACTAACGCGCCCTGATAGAGGGCGCCCAAAAACCAATTCAGGTTTTGGGTTCCCTATCGCCAGCGCTATATTAAAGGGAAACGGGAGAGAGCTAGCCCCTGCGAGATCAATATTCACGTCCGGTCCTATCCTTTCGATATTCTCACCCCAGGGGAGTGCTGCAGCGACGGGAGGACCTAAGCCAGCCGCCGCCGCTGTCCCAGGCCAGTGCCGGTGGCGTCCTGAGGGCATCAAGACGTCGGGGAGATCATCTACTTCGACTACATCACCTCTCCATCGCGCCTGCACCGAGCAGGCGATCATGTCGACCTCCATTGTTTGGGTCTCTAAACCCATCCCTGTTCATGTTGTTTGGGTTGATCTAGATGCAAACTCATTATGTTGTTGGCATCCTGGTGATGCATTAGATCCAACATATGCTTCGCTGATGCACTACCTACTGAGCGGCAGCTTCCACTCTGAGCCGTCCATGGCTCCGGGACAACCAACAACCAACAACCGGCAAGTAGGAGAGACGACAGTGCATTTCTAGCTAGGCTCGCTATGCATACTGACGTGACGGCTGATTAGATCAAAGATCACGATTACTTTAAATAGCAGCCAGTTGCTCCATTTTTATCAAGCCGCACAACAACCGGCACAGGATGGATCCGTCTGCTCTGGAACAACTCCTGCACACCGCAAGAGGGCTAACCACGGAAGAAACTCCAGCTCATTCGTGCGGCCGGGTACCACTGGATTTTCTTTCTCCCGCCTTGTACAGGCCGCGTGTGCAAATACTTGGCGTGCAGGACTATGCCCGGCGAGAGAAACATGGTTGGCGTTGCTTGGCTGCAGAGTCGGCTCAAGCTGTCGAGCACGAGCTTGCCTGCCGCTTACATAACCATCAGAAAGCGACCAGTGGCGTGGCTTGGGTCTGCACGCGGAATCATTTTGGTCCGTCGGGACAAGACAATGACGCTGAACACCCACAGCCGAGATCAAAGATGGGATCGCAGTCAAAATCCGGTGGCTGCTAATTTGTTTAAGAAATGGACTGATTTAATGCAGAGCTCGTACACCGTCGCTATCTATGGACAGGTTGTTGTTTTCTCCGGGACACTCGTTCTTGCGTTGTTTAAGAATCAAGGGCGGTCAGCAATCTACTTTCTTCCGGGAAAATGATATCGGAATTGCTACGACATTCATGTAAGGCAAGACTTGACTATGATTGGATGATTGCACTTTGCGTCATCTGATCAGGAATAGACTTGGGCTGTGATTGCACGTTTGGATTTTCTACCTAATCTAACGCTGATCTACATATACCCTTGCTTTGCTCGGTGGCAACTAACCCACCTACAGCTCAGCCCCACCAAGAGAAGTTTGTAAAGCGATCGGATCGATCATGTGTTTGAAACTTGCAGGGAAGAAATGGGCCGATTGCCTGATTGGCTGGATAATCAGCGGTGACCACAACAGGCCCCGCAGTGCGTGCAGCACGAGCTCTAATTTCCTTTTTATGTATCCTGTACATATCTACTCCGAAGTCGTGAGCTGTAGTGTGTAAGTCGTTGAAACAACGACGTAGAGCAAAGAGACGGGGAAGGAGAAGCAACACGTTACTTCCATCCCAGAAATGCTCCAACTGTTTATTACGGCATCCCATCGTTTAGAGGATTTTTACTACGTACGAGTAATATATATTTTTCTCATATAATAATACACACATGAATACAAGAATGGTAATAAGTAGAGTAGGTCCCAGCTCCTGGTGTCCGATCAGCAAACCACGAGCGCCATGTGGAATTTACAGCTCACCCATCTGCACAAGATTATTTCTCGTCATATTATTCGTGAAGATTATGAACATTATCTCGTCCGATCTCTCCCCACCCCAGAGAGGGTCCGGAGGCGCGCATCACACATCGGACGACCTGTACTTGTACACGTGGAAGCTCGCCCGCGGCGCCACAGCGGCCAGGAAGACCCTGGCCGTCGCCTCCTGCGCCGCCACCGCCCCATCCTTCTCTACCAGCGCCGCCGCCACCACATCGCCAGCGGAGCCGCCGGAGGCCGCAATCATCGCAATGATGGCCGTCTGCACGGGGCCCAGCGTCGGGTTGTACGCCGCGGACTCCAAGCAGCCCCCGGCGTACACCTTCCCTTCGCCGTCCGCCACCGCGAAGCCCGATGGGCAGCCGCTGTACGGCGCGTGCGCCGCACGCGCCGCCGCCTCCGCGGCATCCTTCAGGCGCCCCTCCAGGTCGCCGGCGGCGAAGCCATTGGCGACGGCGTCAACGGGATCGCCGAGGCGGTTGTCGTGCGGCTCGAGGACGAGGGGGGCGTCCTTGGGGAGGAGGTCGTGGGGACCGAATGGGCGGGGCAGGAGCGATGCCAGCGTGCGCCACTCAGCCGCGCAGCCGTCAGCGGCGTCGGAGGTCACCAGGATGCGGATCCCGGCGGCGCCGCGGATCTCCTGGAGGAATTGCCGGCAGTGGCCGCAGGGCATGTGGGAGACGGCGATGGCGCGGAGCGCGGGCTCCCCAGCGGCGGCGGCGTTGGCGATGAGGAACTGCTCGGCGTGGACCACCTGGGAGAGAGGGGCGCCCAGGAACTCGAGGTTCACGCCGGCGTAGACGCGCCCGCTCTCGCCCAGCCCGACGGCGCCCACGGGGAACCGCGAGATCGGGGGGCGCGCGCGCCGCATCGCCGAAGGGATCAGCAGGGGCAGCAGGTCCTCCACCGTCTCCACGCCGGCCGCCGCGGCCGCGCGCTCCGCCTCGTCGGCGCTCATCACAAATCCTGGCAGCTCGACGGCCTCAGGCTTCGCCGTCATCCTCGCCTCCCCCATTGCTCAGATCTAACTCGAAACTGTGTTGTCACTCTATGATTTTTTTTTCCTACCTTGTATAATCGTACGTCGCCGCTTGAGATGGAGGGAGCGCTTGGATGTTTCCTCAAAGAGTGGAGGAGAGGAAGAGCGGGGGGGAACTTGGTGGTGGTAGCGTGTGGGTATTTATAACGGACACACATCCGTGTGCTTTGTTGTTGCTGTTTTTCTCTTTTGCCAGGGCTTCGCTTCCTTTCTCTCTTTCAGTCTTTTGCAACGATGGGCACGGATAATTATCGTCCGCTGGACGTGTCATGCTGCAATCTTTTCTTTTGCAGCTGAACTGAAGCGGTTTGGATGGCAAGTGGCCACACAAGTATTGCTAGCTGAGGATCACAAAATTAAATCCGAGACAATATGTCATCAGATGGTTTCAAATCAAGCTAGCCAACTCGATCTTAATCCATTTTTTTTCTGAAAGCTATTTATACATGTACTAAAAAATGAACAATGTTCCAAGATATTGGTCAATCATGACAGATGATGTTTAATCAGCTGATCCCAAGGATCCCGCAACTGCTAGCCTGTACCAAACGAGAAGTGGAAGGCGTTGGATTTTATAGACCTTGACATGTTAAATCTTGTATCTCAGTCTAATTAAAATTTGCAAAGTACGATTATAGAAGTGGAAGCAGTCGCCGCTCAGGGCCTTAATTTGCAAAGTCGAAGCGGTTGCCGACCAGGGCCGCTCCAGAGCCCCAGCGGCGCCGCATATTCATGTAGGCTCACAGAGACACGACCTTTCATTAATGTCGGCATTGAAGCGGCATGCCTGCTAAGAGCATCGGCCGCACCATGTCCCGGTCTCCACACATGTTTAATGTCGGAGCGACGTGATTTGATGGAACTGGGTGGATATCTACCGCATTCAAACGGGCTACCCGTTTGTCCACCTACTGACATTAAACCGGAACGCGAGTCGAGAAACCCACCCTAGCGCCCCCATTGACACAACCAGCTGTTTTGCCTGGCTGGCATCCGCTATTTAAATGCGGTCATGCCCACCACAAACTGCACCGCACCACGTCCTGCTTCAAAATCCTCCGTCGTGCACCACCTCCACCATGACCGTGAGCTCTAGGGCGTTGCAGCAGAACCTCTTGACATAGCAGAAGCACAAGTGGGCCGCCCTTGCGGCCAGTCCGCATGGCCGCTGCACGAGGCGACATAGACCGGCCTGCCGGCCAGCTCTTAGAAGGTCAACGATGGAGAGGGCCTCCAATAACGAGCTGATTCCCCTGCCCGCGTTGTTCCATGCTGGCTTGACCATGGAGCACGAACAGGCGTACTTTGACGCCGTCATGGCGGAGGAGCAGCCAACACCACAGCCAGTGTTAGCGTTCCGGCAGGTGCAGGAGGAGCAGTGGTACAACCTCTCCCTCCTTGCGCGTCACTGGCTGGTGAATGGCCAAATCTACGGCGAGTTCACGAGCAAGTAGGCCATGGACACAGAGAACCTCAACTACGTCGTCGAGCAACGGACCTTATATGAGGCCGAGCGCGCTCGCGCCGGCTACACCGCGACCGTGGCGCACTCGGACACAAAGGCGGTGCAAGCCTTCGCGGAAGAGGATGCCAGTAGCTGCGTGTCATTCGCGTCGCCAACTGTACATCGTTCACACCGCTAGGACCAAGAGCCCGACCCGTCCACTTCCATCATTGACCTCACCTCCACCGGCGACGGCTAGGTCCACGTCCTACTTTTTCTCGCCGAAGATCGCACCTTAACGTCGCAGGTCTCACGACTGCCAAGCACGGACGCGGGAAGGGAACAATAAGGACTTGGACAGTAGGCGTCGGGCGTCGGCAAAGAATTAGACTAGATTAGGGTCTAGAGACGTTTTTTCATCAAATATGCCGAAAATGAAATGAATGTGGTCTGGTTTAAATGAAAATCATCTGATCCGCGTAAAAATGTCTAGTTCGATCAAAATCGCTTTGAAATGTATGGGGCATGGTTGAATGGTCGGCTCCCGTATCACTATCAACGGACGCATCCGCACACGGAAATGTGTCTGTTTTACGTGTTAGCGTTGGAGATGCCCTTAGAGCATTTGCAATAGATGATGTAAAATTTGGAGTCCCAAATAGTTTCAGGATAGAAGAGAGAAGGTTTTGGGGCACGAGAAAAGCTTAGGACTAGTGCCGTAAAAATTGGAAAGCAATTGAAACATGATATCTGAAAGTGCAACTATCCCTAGGTGGTTTTGGTAATTCATAACAACATATAGCTCATTGAGCTAATGCTATTCCAAGACAAATATTTCAGGAAAGCTCAATGAATGGCATGGCATGGATGATGAAAGTGGATCCCTCAAAATATTAAGGACAAAGGATTGGCTCAAGCTCAAAAGCTCAAGACTCTACATTTTGCATTTTAGTGATCCAAGATCACATTGAGTCTATAGGAAAAGCCAATACTATCAAGGAGGGATGAGGTGTTGCTTAATGAGCCTCTTGCTTCAAGTGCTTAGTGATATGCTCCAATAACCCTCAACTACTTTCTCACATCCACATATGACCTAAACCCAAAGTCAAAATCGGTCCTACCGATTCTTTCTATCCGACGCCACCGAGTTCAAATGTCATAGCCACTGCCACAAACCCTAGGCAAATCGGTCTCACCGATAGGGATCTCGGTCTCACCGAGATGGGATTGTAATCTCTCTGTTTCCCTTCGTAACGTTTCGGTCTAACCAAAGTGAGCGATTGGTCCCACCGAGATTGCAATGTAAACTCTGTTTCCCTTTCGAAACATTTCGGTCTCACCGATAAGAGCGAATCGGTACCACCGAGTTTACCTGACCAACTCTCTGGTTAGCTAATTACCAAAATCAGTCTCACTGAGTTTGTGTAATCGGTCTCACCGAGCTTATGTTATGCCCTAACCCTAACCATATCGGTCCTACCGAGTTGCATGTCGGTCCCACCGAAAATCCTAACGGTCACTAGATTTGCTAAATCGGTCCGACCGAGTTTGGTAAATTGTGTGTAACGGTTAGATCTTGTGTGGAGGCTATATATACCCCTCCACCTCCTCTTCATTCGTGGAGAGAGCCATTAGAACAAACCTACACTTCCAACTTAGCATTTCTGAGACAACTACCTACTCATGTGTTGAGGCCAAGATATTCCATTCCTACCATATGAATCTTGATCTCTAGCCTTCCCCAAGTTGCTTTCCACTCAAATCTTCTTTCCACAAGATCCAAATCCTATGAGAGAGAGTTGAGTGTTGGGGAGACTATCATTTGAAGCACAAGAGCAAGGAGTTCATCATCAACGCACCATTTGTTACTTCTTGGAGAGTGGTGTCTCCTAGATTGGCTAGGTGTCACTTGGGAGCCTCCGACAAGATTGTGGAGTTGAACCAAGGAGTTTGTAAGGGCAAGGAGATCGCCTGCTTCGTGAAGATCTACCGCTAGTGAGGCAAGTCCTTCGTGGGCGACGGCCATGGTGGGATAGACAAGGTTGCTTCTTCGTGGACCCTTCGTGGGTGGAGCCCTCCGTGGACTCGCGCAACCGTTACCCTTCGTGGGTTGAAGTCTCCACCAACGTGGATGTACGATAGCACCACCTATCGGAACCACGACAAAAACATCCGTGTCTCCAATTGCGTTTGAATCCTCCAAACCCTTCCCTTTACATTCTTGCAAGTTGCATGCTTTAATTTCCGCTGCTCATATACTCTTTGTATGCTTGCTTGAATTGTGTGAAGATTGCTTGACTTGTCCAAAGATAGCTAAAATCTGTCAAAGTCTAAAATTGGGAAAGGTTAAGTTTTTAATTGGTCAAGTAGTCTAATCACCCCCCTCTAGACATACTTCAAGGTCCTACAAGTGGTATCAGAGCTTTGGTCTCCATTTGCTTTGATTTCCATAGCTTCTGGTGGTCATAGCCTTGGTTTCACAACCTAGGAGAGTATGACGTCTAGTGAGGGAAATTATCACCGTAGAGGTCCTTACTTTGATGGCACTAATTTTGCTAGTTGGAAGCATAAGGTGAAAATGCATATTCTCGGACATAACCCCGCCGTTTGGGCTATTGTGTGTATTGGCTTGCAAGGTGAATTCTTTGATGGGAGAGAGCCGAACCGTGAAGCTAGCAAGGATGAATTGAAGATGCTGCAATACAACGCTCAAGCTTGTGATATCCTCTTCAATGGCTTGTGCCCCGAAGAATTCAACAAAATCAGCCGTCTTGAGAATGCAAAGGAAATTTGGGATACTTTGATTGATATGCATGAAGGTACCGACTCCGTCAAGGAATCCAAGTTGGATGTGCTCCAAAGTCAGCTTGACAAGTTCAAAATGAAGGATGGTGAAGGTGTCGCTGAAATGTACTCTAGGCTTGCTCTTATCACAAATGAGATTGCCGGCTTAGGAAGTGAAGAGATGACCGACAGATTCATCATCAAGAAGATTCTAAGAGCATTGGATGGAAAGTATGATACCGTGTGCACATTGATCCAAATGATGCCAAACTACAAAGATCTCAAGCCAACGGAAGTCATTGGAAGAATTGTTTCTCATGAGATGTCACTCAAGGATAAGGAGGAACTTCACAACAAGTCAAGTGGTGCTTACAAAGCCTTATGTGAATCCCCCACACCATCAAGTGAGAAACAAACCTTCAATGAAGAATTGAGCTTAATGGTGAAGAACTTCAACAAATTCTACAAGAGTAAAAGCAAAGAAAGAAGCTCTAAGTCAAGGTCCTACAATGACAAAAGATCTTCTAGTCGAGAGTGCAATTGCTACAATTGTGGGAGACCCGGACACTATTCCAATGAGTGTATGGCACCCTACAAAAGAAGAGAAAATTCTCCAAGAAGAAGAAGTAGAAGAGAAGAATCACCACCAAGAGAGAGAAGGAGTAGAGATGATCGTTATGAACGAAGACCCTCACGGAGAAGCAAGGATTCGGAAAGGAAGGACAAGTCATCAAAGAGCTACAAAAAACGAAGACATCAAGCTCATGTTGGTGAATGGGTATCCGGCTCCAACTCTGACAATCACTCCGAGAGAAGCTATCACTCCGACTCCGAATATACTCAAGATGAAGGTGTAGCCGGTCTAGCACTTGTGTCAACCAACTTCTACGACATATTTTATTCACCAAATGAAGGACTTGGAAGATGCTTCATGGCCAAAGGACCTAAGGTAACACACCCCGAGTATGTTGATTTTAATAGTGATGAAGATGACTTGTTAGGTGATGATGATTTACTTATTGACAACTCTAGTAATGAATACTATGATGAAACATCAATTAATCATGCTAATCAAGATAAAACGAATGGCAATGATAATGAGAAGATTGAGCTTCTAACTAAATAACTAAACACTCTTAAGTTAGCTCATGAAACTATCTTCGAATATCATCGAGAACTTTTAAGGGCTCATGAGAAGTTACGCTTTGAAAAGCTCAATCTTGAGTAAGAACATGAGTTCTTAAAAGCAATCAATGATGATCTCCGTAAGAAAAGTTCTTCTTACATTGCCAAGCGTTTACTCTTATCTACTTACATGCCTCAAGTCAAGTCTAGTAACAAGAACAAGAAAGATTCTTCCTCTAGTAGTAACAATAATAATGCTAAATCCAATATTGTTGCTTCTAGTAGTTCTCTTGATTCCACTAATGATTCTCTTAGCCAAGTTACACTTGAGCAAGAAAATAGCTTACTGAAGGGAATTATAGAGAAAGGTGTATACAAGAGCCTTGCCGGGAGTAAGCAATTTGAGGAAATTGTATGCAAGCAAGGAAGGCACCGGAAGAATCAAGGTGTTGGTTTTGAACGAAAGTTCAATGCCAATGGAGTTGGGTGGGAAGAAGATCAATACCCCAAGATGAAGTTTGTTCCTCAACAAGAGAAGTATGATCCTACTTCCTTCAAGGGAACACACGCACAAGATGATCTTCCACCACAAGACCACAAGAACAAAGGCAAGGACAAGCTTCAAGAGAAGATTGATGCATTTGAAGAAGCACCTAAGGCCTTGGTCAAGTGGGTTCCCAAGACCACGTCAAGTTCTACTTCATCAAGTACAACTACAACTCCAAGGATTCCCATCAAGATGATGTGGATCCCGAAGAAGAAGAACTAGAGTGTTCTTGAGGGTTACTCCTCCAACATTCTTCACTCATATCATTATGCTTCCATATCTTGCACTAGTTCAAGGAGTCACAAACCCTCATGTTGGTAAGGCAAGGGACAAGGTAACCTAATGTTTCCATGGACATCATCTTGTGTGTGCATCACTCTATGTCTATGGATATTCTTGTTTGTTCCTTGTGGGACTAACCCATGTAGGTATTGAAAGTGCAACTCACTCCAAAGGATTGCTCCAAATGATCTACATCAACATTGAGCATCCACATCTTCAACACCTACATGAAGTCATCATCGACAAAACCCAAGGTTAGTTCATCCCTCTAAGGGGGGATCTCACATCTAGTGGGAGCTTAACTCTAAGAATTGAGTAAAAGCAACTCTAATGATGTGAACACATCAATGCATTATGTAAAAGTGGTAACCCCACTTGAGCTTAAACGATGAGTATGACCTATGATCAAATGTTCTCATTTGACTCCTAAGTCAATATACTCATATATAGATGACCTAGTCATCGCCAATTGTTTCATAGATGCTAGAATTGGTTGTGCATGCTTTGCCACATATTTCATTTGCCATTTTATTGTGTGAGCATGTTGGTTGCATATTTTACTCATTCGAGGACATCCACTTGTTGCTTTGATTGATTGGTTTCTTTTTCTTTGGCCAAGTGGATGGACAAGAGTGCCTAAGAACCTTCTCTAGATATCTATGCTTTTCCCGTCTCAAACTCTATTCATGCTACATCACAAAATTTGATCAAGTCAGATACGAACCACTCTATGTGAGGAGCACTCGGAGTCCCCGATTCGTCATAGACTTAAACTTCCAAAACTTCTTTGTGCTTTTCGGTCTGACCAATTCCTACATTTCGGTCATACCGAGATCACTAAGTCGATCTAGGTTTTCAATCTCGGTGCAACCGATTTGAACTTTTCGGTCTCACCGAGTTGCTGTAACTGTCAACAGTTATGCATCTCGGTGCCACCGAGTCGTTTCACTCGGTCACACCGACAGTGTCGGGCTATATATATACACGGGCAAAAATTTAGAAAACTTTCTCCAAACCTCTTCGCCCGCGCATAGCTCGCTCTGCCTTCTAGGTCTCCGGATTGTCGACTTTGTCGCCAGCCGCCTCCTGTCGCTGGTCTCCGCCGCCGTCAACAGATTTCGTCTCGACCATTGCCGCCGTACCAAGTTCATCGCCAAGCTAGGGTATGAACTCGATCACAGTGCTATCCTTGTCTCATTCTCAGCACATTGTGTTCATTATGATTCTTGCCACGACTGAAACACTTCTATCCAGTCAAAACAATCCTTAGAATAGATGTGATTTGAAAATTTAGGGTTAGGTTTCCGCCGAAACCATCTCGGACCCACCGAGTTCAAAAACTCGGTCCCACCGATTCGGCTAACGCCATTGCACTAGTAACTCTCGGTCTGACCGAGAATTTCTAATCGGTGTGACCGATTTTAGAACTTTGTGAAACCCTAGCAGTCTCGGTGCCACCGAACTGTGACTCGGTCTGACCGATTTCACTAGTTTAGGTTCCAAAACTGATTTGGTATCACCGAGTTTGAAAATCGGTTGATCTAAAATGCTTTCTGTGGAAAACTAAAACTAAGTTTTTGAATCATTCTTTTGCAAAAATCTCTGCATTTTGTGATGTTCATCCATTCTATCTCATCTATAACTATTCACAGGGTCAGCAGTCAGTGTTTGCAGCATGTCAGACCAAAGTGATAGTCAGAACAGGGCAAAAGAGCAGATTCACATGAGTGAGGGCACTAGTCCCTCTAGCACTTCAGATGATGGCAGCAGAAGCACTCCTAGCAATTTGCCTAAAGCAGCCACAAGAGCCATAAGGAAGAGAACCTCAGACTCTGAGGATGAGGACTATGTGGCAGCTGAAGATGAGGCTACTTCCAAGAGTTTAGTGCTCAAAAAGGAGTATGGCTCAGCAAAGGACACAAAGCCTGGACTTAATAGGAAGGTCCCTGCCAAGAGGACACCTATGCTGAAGGTCAGAGGATCAACACAAGTACCTGAAAAACCCGATCCCAAAGAGGCACCTGCAAGGAGGATCCCCACTTCCAAACCCAGGAAGGTTGCCACTGGAGAAACCATGAAGTTTACTATTGAGTCAGAAGATGAGGCTGCTGGTCAAGACAAGAAGAAGAAGAGAGTCAGAACCACCACCTGAAGATCAAGCCTGAGAGTCGATCTAGTACTATGCATTTTCTATGAACTTTTTGGTAACTTGTTGCCAAAGGGGGAGAAAATGTATAGATCATAGGCTTCGAGAGAGAGTGTTGCTTATTGTTCTCTCTTGCTTTAGTGGTTAAACTTTGTTTGCTTTTGATTGCTTGAGATACTATGCTATTATCTGTGAGACATTGATGATCATGTGTTTGATCATAAGCTACACTTATGCTTGTTAGATGATATTATCTTACTTATCCTTATGTGATCATTCACTTTGCTTGGTGATGAGTGCATGTATTCAATCCTTATTATTTTGAGCGCTCCACCAAGATGTATGTGACATGGAAGAGTAACCCATGAGCCTAATTCCTTGTGCATTTGCAGTCCAAAGCAAATCTTAAACTATGCACAAATTTAGGGGGGGCTCTTTCTTATCACATACTTCTCAAAGCGACGATGTTTTTCAATCTTATTATCATTTGTCGAAGCTTTGATCTATATGTTGTCATCAATTACCAAAAAGGGGGAGATTGAAAGTGCAACTATCCCTAGGTGGTTTTGGTAATTCATAACAACATATAGCTCATTGAGCTAATGCTATTCCAAGACAAATAGGAAAGCTCAATGAATGGCATGGCATCGATGATGAAAGTGGATCCCTCAAAATATTAAGGACAAAGGATTGGCTCAAGCTCAAATGCTCAAGACTCTACATTTTACATTTTAGTGATCCAAGATCACATTGAGTCTATAGGAAAAGCCAATACTATCAAGGAGGGATGAGGTGTGTTGCTTAATGAGCCTCTTGCTTCAAGTGCTTAGTGATATGTTCCAAAAACCCTCAACTACTTTCTCACATCCACATATGACCTAAACCCAAAGTCAAAATCGGTCCTACCGATTCTTCCTATCCGGCGCCACCGAGTTCAACTGTCATAGCCACTGCCACAAACCCTAGGCAAATCGGTCTCACCGATAGGGGTCTCGGTCTCACCGAGATGGGATTGTAATCCCTCTGTTTCCCTTCATAATGTTTCGGTCTAACCGAAGTGAGCGATCGGTCCCACTGAGATTGCAATGTAAACTCTATGTTTCCCTTCCGTAACATTTCGGTCTCACCGAATAGAGCGAATCGGTCCCACTGAGTTTACCTGACCAACTCTCTGGTTAGCTAATTACCAAAATCGGTCTCACCGGGTTTGTGTAATCGGTCTCACCGAGATTACGTTATGCCCTAACCCTAACCATATCGGTCCTACCGAGTTGCATGTCGGTCCCACCGAAAATCCTAACGGTCACTAGATTTGCTAAATCGGTCCGACCGAGTTTGTTGATTCGGTCCCACTGAGTTTGGTAAATTGTGTGTAACGGTTAGATTTTGTGTGGAGGCTATATATACCCCTCCACCTCCTGTTCATTCGTGGAGAGAGCCATTAGAACAAACCTACACTTCCAACTTACCATTTCTGAGAGAACTACCTACTCATGTGTTGAGGCCAAGATATTCCGTTCCTACCATATGAATCTTGATCTCTAGCCTTCCCCAAGTTGCTTTCCACTCAAATCTTGTTTCCACCAGATCCAAATCCTATGAGAGAGAGTTGAGTGTTGGGGAGACTATCATTTGAAGCACAAGAGCAAGGAGTTCATCATAAACGCACCATTTGTTACTTCTTGGGGAGTGGTGTCTCCTAGATTGGCTAGGTGTCACTTGGGAGCCTCCGACAAGATTGTGGAGTTGAACTAAGGAGTTTGTAAGGGCAAGGAGATCGCCTACTTCGTGAAGATCTACCGCTAGTGAGGCAAGTCCTTCATGGGCGACGGCCATGGTGGGATAGACAAGGTTGCTTCTTCGTGGACCCTTCGTGGGTGGAGCCCTCCGTGGACTCGCGCAACCGTTACCCTTCGTGGGTTGAAGTCTCCACCAACGTGGATGTATGATAGCACCACCTATCGGAACCACGACAAACACATCCGTGTCTCCAATTGCGTTTGAATCCTCCAAACCCTTCCCTTTACATTCTTGCAAGTTGCATGCTTTAATTTCCGCTGCTCATATACTCTTTGTATGCTTGCTTGAATTGTGTGAAGATTGCTTGACTTGTCCAAAGATACCTAAAATCTGCCAAAGTCTAAAATTGGGAAAAGGTTAAGTTTTTAATTGGTCAAGTAGTCTAATCACCCCCCTCTAGATATACTTCAAGGTCCTACAAGTGGTATCAGAGCTTTGGTCTCCATTTGCTTTGATTTCCATAGCTTTTGGTGGTCATAGCCTTGGTTTCACAACCTAGGAGAGTATGGCGTCTAGCGAGGGAAATTATCACCGTAGAGGTCCTTACTTTGATGGCACTAATTTTGCTAGTTGGAAGCATAAGATGAAAAATGCATATTCTCGGACATAACCCCGCCGTTTGGGCTATTGTGTGTATTGGCTTGCAAGGTGAATTCTTTGATGGGAGAGAGCCGAACCGTGAAGCTAGCGCGGATGAATTGAAGATGCTGCAATACAACGCTCAAGCTTGTGATATCCTCTTCAATGGCTTGTGCGCCGAAGAATTCAACAAAATCAGCCGTCTTGAGAATGCAAAGGAAATTTGGGATACTTTGATTGATATGCATGAAGGTACCGACTCCGTCAAGGAATCCAAGTTGGATGTGCTCCAAAGTCAGCTTGACAAGTTCAAAATGAAGCATGGTGAAGGTGTCGCAGAAATGTACTCTAGGCTTGCTCTTATCACAAATGTGATTGCCGGCTTAGGAAGTGAAGAGATGACCGATAGATTTATCATCAAGAAGATCCTAAGAGCATTGGATGGAAAGTATGATACCGTGTGCACATTGATCCAAATGATGCCAAACTACAAAGATTTCAAGCCAACGGAAGTCATTGGAAGAAATGTTGCTCATGAGATGTCACTCAAGGATAAGGAGGAACTTCACAACAAGTCAAGTAGTGCTTACAAAGCCTCATGTGAAGCCCCCACATCATCAAGTGAGAAACAAACCTTCAATGAAGAATTGAGCTTAATGTTGAAGAACTTCAACAAATTCTACAAGAGTAAAAGCAAAGAAAGAAGCTCTAAGTCAAGGTCCTACAATGATAAAAGATCTTCTAGTCGAGAGCGCGATTGCTACAATTGTGGGAGACCCGGACACTATTCCAATGAGTGTACGGCACCCTACAAAAGAAGAGAAGATTCTCCAATAAGAAGAAGTAGAAGAGAAGAATCACCACCAAGAGAGAGAAGGAGTAGAAATGATCGTTATGAACGAAGACCCTCACGGAGAAGCAAGGTTTCGAAAAGGAAGGACTAGTCATCAAAGAGCTACACAAAACGAAGACATCAAGCTCATGTTGGTGAATGGGTATCCGGCTCCGACTCCGACAATCACTCCGAGAGAAGCTATCACTCCGACTCCGAATATACTCAAGATGAAGGTGTAGCTGGTCTAGCACTTGTGTCAACCAACTTCTACGACATATTTGATTCACCAAATGAAGGACTTGGAAGATGCTTCATGGACAAAGGACCTAAGGTAACACACCCCGAGTAGTTGATTTTAATAGTGATGAAGATGACTTGTTAGGTGATGATGATTTACTTATTGACAACTCTAGTAATGAATACTATGATGAAACGTCAATTAATCATGCTAATCAAGATAAAACGAATGACAATGATAAGGAGAAGATTGAGCTTCTAACTAAAGAACTAAACACTCTTAAGTTAGCTCATGAAACTATCTTCGAAGATCATCGAGAACTTTTAAGGGCTCATGAGAAGTTACGCATTGAAAAGCTCAGTCTTGAGCAAGAACATGAGTTCTTAAAAGCAATCAATGATGATCTCCGTAAGAAAAGTTCTTCTTACATTGCCAAGCGTTTTCTCTTATCTACTTACATGCCTCAAGTCAAGTCTAGTAACAAGAACAAGAAAGATTCTTCCTCTAGTAGTAACAATAATAATGCTAAATCCAATATTGTTGCTTCTAGTAGTTCTCTTGATTCCACTAATTATTCTCTTAGCCAAGTTACACTTGAGCAAGAAAATAGCTTATTGAAGGGAATTATAGAGAAAGGTGTATACAAGAGCCTTGCCGGGAGTAAGCAATTCGAGGAAATTGTACGCAAGCAAGGAAGGCACCGGAAGAATCAAGGTGTTGGTTTTGAACGAAAGTTCAATGCCAATGGAGTTGAGTGGGAATAAGATCAATACCCCAAGACGAAGTTTGTTCCTCAACAAGAGAAGTATGATCCTACTTCCTTCAAGGGAACACATGCACAATATGATCTTCCACCACAAGACCACTAGAACAAAGGCAAGGACAAGCTTCAAGAGAAGATTGATGCATTTGAAGAAGCACCTAAGGCCTTGGTCAAGTGGGTTCCCAAGACCACGTCAAGTTCTACTTCATCAAGTACAACTACAACTCCAAGGATTCCCATCAAGATGATGTGGATCCCGAAGAAGAAGAACTAGAGTGTTCTTGAGGGTGACTCCGCCAACATTCTTCACTCATATCATTATGGCAAGGACAAGTGCAATCAACTTCCATATCTTGCACTAGTTCAAGGAGTCACAAACCCTCATGTTGGTAAGGCAAGGGACAAGGTAACCTAATGTTTCCATGGACATCATCTTGTGTGTGCATCACTCTATGTCTATGGATATTCTTGTTTGTTCCTTGTGGGACTAACCCATGTAGGTATTGAAAGTGCAACTCACTCCAAAGGATTGCTCCAAATGATCTACATCAACATTGAGCATCCACATCTTCAACACCTACATGAAGTCATCATCGACAAAACCCAAGGTTAGTTCATCCCTCTAAGGGGGGATCTCACATCTAGGGGGAGCTTAACTCTAAGAATTGAGTCAAAGAAACTCTAATGATGTGAACACATCAATGCAATATAGAAAAGTGGTAACCCCACTTGAGCTTAAACAATGAGTATGACCTATGATCAAATGTTCTCATTTGACTCCTAAGTCAGTATACTCATATATAGATTACCTAGTCATCGCCAATTCTTTGATGGCTACTAGAATTGGTTGTGCATGCTTTGCCACATATTTCATTTGCCATTTTATTGTGTGAGCAAGTTGGTTGCATATTTTACTCATTCGAGGACATCCCCTTGTTGCTTTAATTGATTGGTTTCTTTTTCTTTGGCCAAGTGGATGGACAAGAATGCCTAAGAACCTTCTCTAGCTATCTATGCTTTTCTCGTCTCAAAATCTATTCATGCTACATCACAAAATTTGATCAAGTCAGATTCGAACCACTCTGTGTGAGGAGCACTCATAGTCCCCGATTCGTCATAGACTTAAACTTCCAAAACTTCTTTGTGCTTTTCGGTTTGAGCGATTCCTACATTTCAGTCATACCGAGATCACTAAGTTGATCTAGGTTTTCAATCTTGGTGCAACCAATTTGAACTTTTAGGTCTCACCGAGTTGCTGTAATTGTCAACAGTTATGCATCTCGGTGCCACCGAGTCGTTTCACTCGGTCACACCGACAGTGTCGGGCTATATATATACACGGGCAAAAATTTGGAAAACTTTCTCCAAACCTCTTCGCCCGCGCATAGCTCGCTCTGCCTTCTAGGTCTCCGGATTGTCGACTTTGTCGCCAGCCACCTCCTGTCGCTGGTCTCCGCCGCCGTCAACAGATTTCGTCTCCACCATTGCCGCCGTACCAAGTTCATCGCCAAGCTCGGGTATGAACTCGATCACAGTGCTATCCTTGTCTCATTCTCAGCACATTGTGTTCATTATGATTCTTGCCACGACTGAAACACTTCTATCCAGTCAAAACAATCCTTAGAATAGATGTGATTTGAAAATTTAGGGTTAGGTTTCCGCCGAAACCATCTTGGACCCACCGAGTTGAAAAACTCGGTCCCACCGATTCGGCTAACGCCATTGCACTAGTAACTCTCGGTCTGATCGAGAATTGCTAATCGGTGTGACCGATTTTAGAACTTTGTGAAACCCTAGCAGTCTTGGTGCCACCGAACTGTGACTCGATCTGACTGAGTTCACTAGTTTAGGTTCCAAAACTGCTTCGGTATCACCGAGTTTGAAAATCGGTTGATCTGAAATGCTTTCTGTGGAAAACTAAAACTAAGTTTTTGAATCATTCTTTTGCAAAAATGTCTGCATTTTGTGATGCTCATCCATTCTATCTCATCTATAACTATTCACAGGGTCAGCAGTCAGTGTTTGCAGCATGTCAGACCAAAGTGATTGTCAAAACAGGGAAGAAGAGCAGATTCACATGAGTGAGGGCACTAGTCCCTCTAGCACTTCAGATGATGGCAGCAGAAGCACTCCTAGCAATTTGCCTAAAGCAGCCACAAGAGCCAGAAGGAAGAGAACCTCAGACTCTGAGGATGAGGACTATGTGGCAGCTGAAGATGAGGCTACTTCCAAGAAGGTAGTGCTCAAAAAGGAGTATGGCTCAGCAAAGAACACAAAGCCTGGACTTAATAGGAAGGTCCCTACCAAGAGGGCACCTATGCTGAAGGTCAGAGGATCAACACAAGTACCTGAAAAACCCGATCCCAAAGAGGCACCTGCAAGGAGGATTCCCACTTCCAAACCCAGGAAGGTTGCCACTGGAGAAACCATGAAGTTTACTATTGAGTCAGAAGATGAGGCTGCTGGTCAAGACAAGAAGAAGAAGAGAGTCAGAACCACCACCTGAAGATCAAGCCTGAGAGTCGATCTAGTACTATGCATTTTCTATGAACTTTTTGGTAACTTGTTGCCGAAGGGGGAGAAAAATGTATAGATCATAGGCTTCGAGAGAGAGTGTTGCTTTTTGTTCTCTCTTGCTTTGGTGGTTAAACTTTGTTTGCTTTTGATTGCTTGAGATACTATGCTATTATCTGTGAGACATTGATGATCATGTGTTTGATCATAAGCTACACTTATGCTTGTTAGATGATATTATCTTACTTATCCTTATGTGATCATTCACTTTGCTTGGTGATGAGTGAATGTATTCAATCCTTATTATTTTGAGCGCTTCACCAAGATGTATGTGACATGGAAGAGTAACCCATGAGCCTAATTCCTTGTGCATTTGCAGTCCAAAGCAAATCTTAAACTATGCACAAATTTAGGCGGAGCTCTTGACTTATGACATACTTCTCAAAGTGACGATGTTTTTCAATCTTATTATCATTTGTCGAAGCTTTGATCTATATGTTGTCATCAATTACCAAAAAGGGGGAGATTGAAAGTGCAACTATCCCTAGGTGGTTTTGGTAATTCATAACAACATATAGCTCATTGAGCTAATGCTATTCCAAGACAAATATTTCAGGAAAGCTCAATGATGTTATTCGTATATTTAGTAGATCTACTTATCTTAGTTGTAATACGTAATGCAAACATGGTGGTTACTAAATTCTTATGGATACTAAATTGTGAATTATATATTATGCTAGTGAGCTATGATGTAATTTCCTCTTAGACTCTGCTAATGTATGGTTACTAAACTTTGAACTCTATCTTATGCTAGTGAGCTATGATGACAATTTCCTTCCACTGAATTATATATTTCTCTATATAATTTTTGTGATGTTAGTTTTTTTATCTCAGATGTACCAAAACTGATCATTGTGATTGTCATATGGTGTAAAAACATAATCCAATCCTTTGTTGGTTTGGTTGACTATGTGCATTTCTGGTCCAACAGAACAAATGAAGCATCATCTCTTGTAGCATCTTCTCATTTATCTCAGATGTACCAGAAATGACCAATATGCTGGTCACCAAGAATCATCACATGATAATTAAACATGTAAAATCAAAGAACATAGTTCTTAGGTCAAATGTCTATCAACAAATAATAGAGTTCTCAAGTTTAAACGGAATCATCACAACAATATCAATTGCAGTTTAAACACCTTGGGAACTGCTATATTAAATTGCATCAAAATAAACAGGAATTGAAAATTAGCTTGTCCAGTTACAGTTTGATTGTTTAGAAACTAAAGAGTTACAGTTGAAGGGGAAAATCCAAAAAAAACTGCTGATCACAACAACAATATAGGTAAATTATTACATAACACAAATATAGGTAGATTATTACATAGTACAAATATAGATAGCATAGTATGTAAGATCAGTTCACGTCAACCCAAATATAGCATGAGTCTTAGGAGCCTCACAAGTACTCTCTCTCTCTCTCTCTCTCTCACACACACACACACACACACACACATTGTAGACTTCCTTTTTGAGCTCGGCCACTCAGTTCAATGACATCATCCGCTTCATAGACCCCCTTGATCTTCTTCAGCTTGCCCTTGTGAATTCCCCCACTTTAAGCAAGTCAGCAATGACATATTCTAGCCTCTTCCTATCTTTATTAGATCATCCATGTCCTTCTTCACACTCTTGAGCCCATCTACTTCCTTCTTGAGCTCATCCCACTTCATCATCACCTCATCCCTAGCAAAATCTACCTTTTTCTTATCCTTTTTCAGGTCATGGGTCTCCCTCTTGACCGGATCCATCTCCCTACTGAGCCCATCTATGTCCACTTTCAGCTCATGATTATCATTCCTAATGTTCACGATCACTTCTCCTATAACAACATGAATGGACTTGAGATCACTTATCACATACCGCTTGTTCTCCAGCTCCTTCTGCAGGGCTACAAAGCCCTCTAGTATCATTTTTGGCAATTCTCCTGCTGTATCTTTTCCAGTGTCAGACCAAGTAGCTCGTTCATATCACTAACAAGTTTTTGTACTAAGTATCCAACTGCTTAATCTTGTCTTTGAGCTTGAGCATGTCCTCTGCATGATCAAGCCCTTCCTAGATTCTAGCACCCTACATTCTTTGTTTTCTTTCCAAAGCTTGTGAAGTGTATTTTTCAGCACTCCTTGCCAACCCAATGAATAAAGACATACTCCCTCCGTCCCAAAATAAGTGTCTCAACTTTAGTACAACTTGGTACTCAAACTTGTACTAAAGTTGAGACACTTATTTTGGGACGGAGGGAGTAGTTGGCAAGCTACAATAGCAAACAATTGAAAGGATTCTAACACTTGACCATGATCTAGCAGTTAATTAACAGTGGCTTTGATAGAGAGTAATACATATTTGCATGGACACATAATAGTTAATATGATTTGAAAATAGCCAAGTATAGCATAACTAGAAGAATACGAGATATAACATAAATGAGCTACAGTGTTCCACAAATATTTCTTAGAAACCAAAAAACATAACTAGGAGACATCCAAATGTAGCACAAACATAACCGAATTGTTCCACAAAAATTGTGCATGGCATAATAGAAAAATACAGTGGGCATTGAAACACATCACTAGCTCTAGCTCATATAACCTAATTGACCGAGAGCATCCAAATATAGCATATCAAAACTAAACTAATTTTTCCACAGAAACGGTGCATAGCATACGTGAAATATGCAATGGGCATTAACACACAACATTAACTCCAGCTTATACCATTCACATATAATACCTTGTTCACATAGAGAACACAAACTCTAGGTTATACCATTCACATATAGTAACTTGTCCAGACAAGCAATACTAACTGAACAAGCATCTCGAAGACTACACAATTTACTAAAATGGTAAACACAACATAGATTAATAGAGAGGAAAAGAGCAGGCATTCAGAGATAGGAAAATTATGCTTACTTCCTGACCACATCCGTAAAACCTCCTTCTAGCGAGTCTGCCTCCAAATGCTATCGATTTCTTGGCAATTTCCATGTGGTTGCAAAGGAAAAGCACCTATTCATTCTCCATAGGGCCCTAAAAGCATTCTATGGTGACAGGTCCTGCATTCACCTCAAAATAAATGGAAAATTGTCAAATCGAGTAGATCCACCCAAATCGTCACAAATAAAAATAATCCCCAAATCCTACCAAAAACCATAACCCTAGCCCATGAGACCGAGTACAGAGGATGCTTAAATTTGATTCAAACTCCTACATGGACTCGTTGCTGCTATCTTCGTTGTTCCAGGACACCATGGCAGCAACGGCGGCTCAGAGGCAACGGCGGAGGAGCAGAGAAAAGTGCATGAGAGAGCGAGAGGCTATGTCGGTTGTTTCCCTAAAGGGAAATGTTCCGACCAAGCTGGTCCTGACCGTCCATTAATATGCATCGTGACCTCTGTTGGCAAGTGGGAGATTTGCCACGTCAAAACACGCTGAAAAATGGTTAGTGTTTTTGTCACTATCAGTTGTTGCATGCGGTGCTTTTTGCCACGAATTGTGAAGTGGTGGTTTTTTGCTAATGAGGACGCTATTTTTGGTAGTTTTTTTTGCATTTGATACGTCCTCAAAACATCGCAGCACCAATTTTTTTGGTAAATAGAATGTTGCGAACCTTTTTTGTTGGCATGGTATCTTCAGTTCATATGTGTATATGCTAGATGTTCCTAATCTATTCATGTAAGAAATGTTCCCAATCTGTTGTGATTTACCATGTCAGTAATTGTAATCTTGTTAAGCTTCATTAAGTTTAAAGAAAGCTGCCTAAGGGCATTGTTGGGAAATATAGTAGAAAAACAAAAAAAATTACCCTACAATCACCCAGGAACGATATGAAGATGCATAAACTGTTTGGATCACTACAGTTACCTACTCCGGAGTGCAGCGAAAGTAGACGAGTCGATGTAGATCGTACTTGGAGTCCCTCGAACCATCGATGAACAATCGCGCAAACCGCCCACGAACGATCCCTCGAACAGAAGACTGAAAGCACGACCTCTTTACTTGGTTGCAAGCATATGGTCTTCACGGTCCACTAGCGCTTCACCGTCCAGAGCTAATCATCGCTGGAGAATTAGAGGGAGGAGATTAGAACCACAGTAGGCTTGTAATTATGAGGATTAGATGGTCAAGCTCTAATTGATCAACTAGGATCAACTAGAACTAGAAATACAAGATTAAGGAGGCTCCAAAAGACTAGTATATAGGTCAGAGGGGAGGAGGGGCGCCACTAGGAGGGGAAGGACTCCCCTCCCCTTACGCCAGCCAAGGAGGCGAAGGAATCCCCTTCCCTTGTGGTGGCCAAGGAGGGAAGGAGGAGTCCTTCCCCTTCCCCAATTTGGCCTTCCCAAAGGGGAAACGGGGCGCCTCCCCTACATGGGCCATGGTGACCCAATTCTCCCTCCTCCACTTGGACTTTTAAGGCCCATTGATATTAAAATAAATACAAAAGCCTCCTAACAATTACTAAGCCTTTTATTATAAATTTAACATCACTAGATTCCACCTATATACTATTTATCGGTCATACACGGTATTGCCCAATAAAGTCTGAAACCCTTCTGGTAACCCCGAAACGCTTTCAGTTCAGCTCGGAAGTATTCCCAATATTAATGAAACAGTTAAACAAATAAATCCTTGATAATCATGTCCTACTAATACTCGGCAGATCGTGATTACCTTAAGCTTGTGACCCTGTGATACATCTCCAATGTATCTATAATTTATGAAGTATTCATGCCATGCTTACAACAATTTTATATGATGTTGGCATGATTTCATTAGAACTAACCCGGACTAACGTTGTTTTCAGCAGAACGACCATGGTGCCATTTTTTGTGCATAAACAAAAGTTCTCAGAATGGGTTGGATATTTACAGTGACTTCTTATGGACCAAAACAGACCCCTGAAGCACCAGAGCTGGGCCAGGAAGTGGACGACGGAGCCACAAGCCCGGGGGCGCGCCCTCCGAGCTTGTGGGCCCCTCGAGCACCTCCTTGACATGAGACCGACGCCAAAAATTCCTATAAGTACCAAAACCCCCGAAAAGAACCCTAGATGAGAAGTTTCGCCCCTGCAAACCTCTATAGCCATGAAAAATCAATCGGGACCCCATTCTGGCACCCTATCCGAGGGGGAAATCATCACTCGAGGCCATCTTCATCATCCCGGCGGCCACCATGACGAGGAGGGAGTAGTTCACCCTCGGGGCTGGGGGTATGTACTAGTAGCTATGTGTTTGATTTCCCTCTCTCATGTTCTTGATTTGGCACGATCTTGATGTACCGCGAGCTTTGTTAATATATTTGGATCATATGGTGTTCTTCCCTCCCTACCTTCTTGTGATGAATTGAGTCTTGCTCGTTGAGGTTTCGTTATGTTGGATTGAATACTAGATTTGAGAACACTTGATGTATGTCTTGCATATGGATACCCGTGGTGACAATGGGGTATTATATTGATTCACTTGATGTATGTTTTGGCACTCAACTCGCGGATTCCCGTGGTGACATTGGGGTAATCTATGCATAGGGGTTGATGCACATTTTCATCCTACATTCTCTGATAGAAACTTTGGAGTGATTCTTTGTTGCATGTTGAGGGATTATTATATGATCCAATTATGTTTTTCATTGTTGAGAGATTGCACTAGCGAAAGTATGAACCCTAGGACTTGTTTTCAAGCATTGCAATACCGTTTTGCTCACTTTGGTTACTTGCTACCTTGTTATTTTTATATTTTCGGATTACAAAAACCTATATGTACTATCCATATTACACTTGTATCACCATCTCTTTGCCGAACTAGTGCACCTATAAAATTTGCCATTGTATTGGGTGTGTTGGGGACATAAGAGATTCTTTATTATTTGGTTGCAGTGTTATTTGAGAGAGACCATCTTCATCCTACGCCTCCCATGGAATGATAAAACTTAGGTCATCCAGTTGAGGAAAATTTGCTATTGTCATACAAAATTCTATGCTTGGAGGCCCAACACGAGTCTACAAGAAGAAAGGTTGCATGGTAGACATCAAGCTGTTTTCTGGCAACGTCGCCAGGGAGGTGAGTGCTTGAAGGTATATCTTTAGGTCTTGCAATTGAATCTTTTAGTTTCTTATTTTATCACTAGTTTGATTTATGTGAAAGTTATATTGTTGAATTCATTCATGATGCCACTGAAAAGGAAAAGTCCATTTTAAACCTTGAATTCATAGAGGTTCGGCGAAATGAACCCCCAAGTCAAAATTCCGGTCGATTGCACCCTGAACTATGCAATCTCGGTCTAAATTGAACCTTCGGGTCGTTTGGATGGTCGGGATTGACGCCATTCCGCAGAGGACGCACACCTGCTCAACGCTGGGTCGGCCTGCTTTTTTCCGTTAAGAAACAAAAATTCACAAAGGGCGCTACACCCTTCTCCCTGTTGGGCCGACCCGCTTCATTTTTTCATTAAGAAACAAAAAAATAAGCTCACGGTGGGACGCTGATGCTGTTTGATGGACGCAACAACCACTAGGGACACGAAATAAGTTGTGTTCACTTGCTCCCTTTTTCTTCTTTGTTTTCTCTCATTTTCTTTTTGTTTTGTTTTATTTTTATTTTTCAGTTTCCTTTTTTCTTAAATTCATGTTTTTTTAAATTGACGGACTTTTTTCCAAATTTGCATATTGTTTATTTTCTTTTCTGTTTCTTTTTTTAAACTTTGGTGGATTGCCACGGACTTGAAAACCCCGAACTTGAAAATGAAACGCGGAATAAATTACCCCATTATTGGAATTTTTTCCATGATATTGGGTTGGTGGCTCGAACCCACGATATTGATTTTTGCCACGGACTCGAAAACGAACCCTCAAGTCGAAAACGTCCATGAAAAAAGAGTTTGTGGATTTTGACTTGGTGGCTCAAACCCTGAGGTAATTTATTCTAAATTTTTAAAGAAATGTTTGGGATTTCAAAAAATGCTTCCGTTTAGAAAAAGTTCAAATTTTAAAATGTTCGCATGTTCTAATATTAAAAATGTTGTGTTTTCATAAAAAACAAGAGTTTAAAAATTGTTCCCGTTTCAAAATTCTTAAAAATGTTTGTGTTTTCAAATTTTGTTTGGGAGTTTTAAAAAATGTCGATGTCCCAAAAGTTAATTTGAATTTTCAATTTTTTTTGGTAAATTTGTTCACAAATTTTAAAAGTGGTCGCTTTTCATAAAACACTCAAGTTTTTAAAAATGTTTTGCGTTTGAAATTTGAAAAATATCTGAATCTTTTTTTATTTTACATATATTCAAATATGGTGTTGATTCTTATTGTTTTGTGCTACTGGATGCTCACCCACAAAAAAAAGAAACTTGCTTGCTAGCTCAACTGGTAGTACAACCGCACGTATAGCTGTAGATCCTAGGTTCGTAACTTGTCAAGCCCGTATTTTTTTAGCGTTACAGGCTCGCGCGATTTTCGCCCATGCGTACATTTTTTTAGCAAACAAAAAAAACAAAATGGGCTGGCGCCCTGGTTAACATTGGCGCTCCCACCAGCCAGACAAATTCTGGCTGATACTTGCCAGGGTTTAATTTAGACCGGGATCGCATAGTTCAGGGTGCAATCGACAGGGATTTCGACTTGAGCGTTCGTTTCGTCAAACCTCTACGAGCTTATAGTTTAAAATGGACTTTTTTGCATTGAAAATTATTTTGAGGGAGGAACATTTTCTTTTACATATCTCAATAGTTTCAAGTTTCCCCTCTATGTATTGAAAATCTTGAAGTTTTGCTTGTTTTTCCTTGCTATGCTAGTTGATTATTGTTCCCATAACTTGTTTGCTCACAAAATCCCTATGCATAGGAAGTGTGTTAGGCTTAAATGTGCTAGTCATATGCTTCATGATGCCCCCATTAAGTTTCTATTCTTATCTTTTATGTGCACATCATTGAAACCACATGCCTAGCTAAAAAGGCATTAAAGAAAAGCGCTTGTTGGGAGACAAACCAATACTTATACCTACTAATTTTTTGTATCCACATGATTAAGCTACTGTACTAATCATGTTTTATAGATTTTTTTTCAATAAAGTGACAAGTGAATCCTTTGGGATAGTGTGGATGCTAGTTGACTTGATTATGTGAAAAACAAAAACTTTTGCATCCAGTTCTTGAATTTGTAAATTCACAGAAACGTGCTTTTGCTCTAAATTTTTTGCACATGATTCATATACAAATTCCCAATGTTTTTCTATTTTTTCAGAATTGTTGGGGTGACAGAAGTATGATCATTGTTCAGATTATTACAGACTATTCTGTTTTTGACAAATTTTGGTTTCAATGCATAGCTAGTTTGCTTGTTTTCTAGTTTCTATGGATTATATTGCTCAATATAAATTGTATAAATGATAAGGTACAATAGGCATTGTGTGAGAACAATTATGAATCTTATCTTTGGTAGTACAAAAGTGAATGATTTGCTTTATTATACTAGCTCATCTCACGAAGTCCCGTTATGTTTTGTGTGATTGAAGTTTTCAAGTTTTGGGTGACATATCGATATGAGGAGCATAAGGAGTGGCAAGACCCTAATTTGGGGATTCCCAAGGCACCCCAAGGTAATATTCAAGGAAGACCTAGGCAACTAAGCTTGGGGATGCCCCGGAAGGCATCCCCTCTTTCGTCTCCAACATTATCGGTGACCTTTCTTGGAGCTATATTTTTATTCGTCACATGATATGTATTTTGCTTGGAGCGTCATTTTATTTTGTGTATATTTGCTTGATGTTATTTAGAGTAATGTTTTGCATCTTTTTTTCAATAAAAGTGTCAAGTATAGCCTTTACCATGCTTATTCAGCAACTCTATATGTTGTTGCTTGAAAACAGAAAGTTTGTTGCTATTTTTTGAATATTTGTGAATAGTCAGAACGTGATAAAATCTTGAAATTTTTACACAATAAGCTACACATTTTTTTCTATAGTGTGGCAATTTTTCGAATTTTTGGAGTTATAGAAGTATGAATCTTCTTGCATTCTTTACAAAATGTCTTGTTTAGACAGATTGCTGTTATATTTTCATTGTTGGCATATGTTTGCTTGTTTAATAATTCTATTTGGGGATAGGAGTATTTGAAGGAAATATGCCCTAGAGGGAATAATAAAGTTGTTATTTATATTTCCGTATATCATGATAAATTTTTATTATTCATGCTAGAATTGTATTAATCGGAAACTTAGTACATGTGTGAATACATAGACAAACCAGAGTGGGCCTAGTATGCCTCTACTTGACTAGCTCGTTAATCAAAGATGGTTATGTTTCCTGACCATAGACATGTGTTGTTATTTCATGAACGGGATCTATAGCGACCAAACCTCAAATAGTCTGATCTCTGTGCATCAGTGTCATCCCTGGATCGGTAATGCTGACACGCAGAGTACTCGAAGGATTTATAATAAAGTAGCAATCACACACTTATTACATCGAATGTCTCAAAAGAGAACTTATTACAATAAATATGGCTTAAGGCCATCTAATAACGATAACAGAGGAAGGCTTGGAAGAAAAAGCGAGTCCATCAAATCCAACGGCATCACTGAGTATAAGATCACGACCTAAGGCACCTTACTCGTCGTCTGAAAAGTCTAAAACATGAACGTTGCAGCCCAAAAACGGGTCAGCACATGGAATATGCTGGCAATGTAACACATAGAGAGTAATGAACAGAATAATGCTATCACTACATGCATATATGGCTGGTGGAGAGCTCTATGGTTACAGTTTTGCATAAAGCCAATTTTTCCCTACAACAAAGGAATAAATTTTATTTAACTATCATGGTGGTTGTTAAACATTGAGATGGTTCACCCAACTCAATCCCAAATAAGCATCATCATTAAACCCAAACAGAATTAATTAAGTAACATGATGAGATTCACATGATAATCCAAGTACTAGATACTCAAAACGTCCATAACCGGGGACACGGCTAACCATGATTAGTTTATACACTCTGCAGACGTTTGCACACTTTTCCCCACAAGACTCGATCTCCTCCGTTGGCTCGCACTATATGGTGTTTGAGAAACGAATGACCGAGACATAGTCTTTCAGAAGCGTTAGCACCTTACGATGGGTAGACAGTACCACCTACATCCCCTACATCTGCTAGTCTACCACTGTAAGAGTTCACATGACTTAATCAACTATGCTAGAGCCCATAGTAGCTTGCGGCTGCACACGGAAGTTTCCAGCATGAATAATCTCATGATCCCTTTGAGCCTGGGTGGCGGTCCATAGGAGAATCACACGGTACCCCGGGATTTCCAAAAATACAAGCAACACTGGGTTCCCCAGGTGCCTCAATCCACCCAGATGTGAATTTAAGTTGCCACCTTAAGTAAACCATTAATTAACGATCTCACATCTGTCATGGATACACTCACCCAATCTACGTCTACTAGCCTAGCATAGCAATATAAGCAAACTTAGAAGTAACTCCCAAAGGTTTGATAGTAAACAGGACAATAGGTACTACCTCATCTAGTTCCCAAAATCCACATATTAATCAGATCCAAATCATACAATTGTTTGAGGATTGATCTAATGCAATAAAACTGGGTAGTAAAGAGATATGATCAATGTGTTACTTGCCTTGCTGATGATCCGTGAAAACTAGAGACTCGTAGTAGCAAGCTGTGCACTCCGGGTACTCTATCGCAAACAAACAAGCATACAATAAGCACTCATCCAATGCACGGGTAAAACTCAAATAAAAGATCTAACCAGAAAGTTCAACTTAAGAACTCCGGTTTGCAAAAAGAATCAAATCAAACGAAGCAACGAAACTCAAACGGTTAAAGAAACAAGCTTCATTTACTAATATGGACCTAAGTCAAGGTTTACAGTAGCAAAAACTTGTTTGAGTTGGTTAAACGGAAAGAGAGTTTCGAGACGAAACTCCAGGCGCTTGAATCACCTGATTCCGATAAACGAGTGAAAAGTTATACTAGAACGAAAATCGGATCAGAAATCGCGATCAAAAATAATCGCGAAAAACCCGAGAAAAAGAAAAAACGGACGAACAGGCTAACGAACAAACGTTCACTGTCTGCGGCTAAATGACGAAAACCGTTCGTTGAAACGAATGTACGGACGAACATCCGCAAAATAAATAAACCGAAAAAACTAAACTGATCTATATAAAAACAACTGACCGCCGGTGGCGGCGACGAGCTCCGGCGGCTACCTCAACGGACGGCGGCGGTGGGTGGCAGCTCCGGCGGGGCGACGGCGGGCGGCGGCGGGGTCGGCGGCGGTCGGGGCGACAGGCGGCTCCGGCGGCGATGCGGGGCGGCGACGGCGGCGGCGTCGGGCTAGGGTTAGGGTTTCGGGGCGGGGCGGCTGGGTGGGCTGGGGGCGCCGGGGGTGGCGGCTTATAAAGGCCCGCCCGAGGAGTCCCGCTCGGGTACGGCCCGAAGTCGGTTTCTTTTTTTTAAAATAATTACGACGTGCAGAAAAAGAAATAAAAGAAATACTAAACGGATTCCAAAAATCCCGAAATAATTTTCCCCGTCCTCTAAAAATAAGCCGGACAAGAGGAACATTTATTTGGGCCTAAAATGCAATTTTGAAAAATGCACATTTTTCCTAATTCAAATAAAATAGCGATAAAACTCCGAAATAAAACCTTATTTGATTTTATTATTAAATCTCCAATATTTATTTATTTTGGGAAAGTCATTTTATTCCCTCTCTCATATTTTAGGAAAGAAATATACGAAGAAAAAATAATTAAAATCAAATGATCCTACTTTCAAAATTTGAGAAAACTCAAATATGAAAATAACGAAATCCCCAACTCTCTCTGTGGGTCCTTGAGTCGCGTAGAATTTCTAGGATCAAGCCAAAAATGCAATAAAATATGATATGCAATGATGATCTAATGTATAACATTCCAAATTGAAAATTTGGGATGTTACAAACCTACCCCCCTTAAGATGAATCTCGCCCTCAAGATTCGGGTTGTCTAGAAAATAGGTGAGGGCGGTCCTTCAGTAGGTCTTCCTCTCGCTCCCAGGTGGCTTCATCTTCGGTATGGTGGCTCCACTGAACTTTGCAAAACTTGATAACCTTGCTGCGTGTGACTCGGCTAGCAAACTCGAGAATCTTCACTGATTTCTCCTCGTAGGTCAAATCGCTATCCAACTGAAATGCTTCCAATGGCACTGTATCTCTCAGAGGTATGTCGGCCATCTCTGCGTGGCACTTCTTCAACTGGGAAACGTGAAACACATCATGAACTCCTGACAATCCTTCAGGCAATTCCAACTTGTAAGCAACTTCTCCCATACACTCCAAAACTTTGTATGGTCCCACAAAATGTGGTGCTAACTTTCCCTTAACTCCAAAACGCTTAACTCCTCGAAGTGGGGACACACAAATATAAACTCTGTCTCCGACTTCGTAAACTGTCTCCTTGCGTTTAGAATCTGCATAGCTCTTCTTCCTGGACTGGGTTACCTTGAGCCTATCGCGAATCAACTTCACCTTCTTTTCAGACTCTTTAATCAGGTCTGGTCCAAACAACTGGCGGTCTCCAACTTCATCCCACAACAGCGGTGTCCTGCACCTCCTTCCGTACAAAGCTTTGAAAGGGGCCATCTTCAAACTGGATTGATAGCTGTTGTTGTAAGAGAACTCTGCATATGGCAAATTGTCGTCCCAACAAGATCCATAATCTAGCGCACAAGTTCTCAGCATGTCCTCCAGGATCTGATTGACTCTCTTGGTCTATCCATCGGTTTGTGGATGAAAGGCTATGCTGAACTCTAGCCTGGTACCCAAAGTTTCATGCAATTGATTCCAGAACTTTGAGGTAAACTGGGTTCCTCTATCTGATACAATGGTCCTCGAAACTCCATGCAGACATACGATCTTGTTCATGTATATCTTCGCCAACTTAGCACTTGTATAAGTGGTCTTCACTGGGATGAAATGAGCTACCTTCGTCAAACGATCGACTACAACCCATATCGAGTCATAGCCTGAATGAGTCCTGGGCAATCCCGTGATAAAATCCATGCCTAGCTTATCCCACTTCCATTCGGGTATCGGCAATGGCTGTAGCAATCCTGCTGGCTTCTGATGCTCTTCCTTTACTCTTTGACATACATCACAAACTGCTACATACTCCGCAATATCCTTCTTCATTCCGGTCCACCAGAAAGTGTCCTTCAAATCCAAATACATCTTGGTATTGCCTGGGTGAATCGAATATGGTGAATCATGGGCCTCTTGCAGAATCAACTTCCTGATCTCCGGGTCATTAGGCACATAAATGCGGTCCTCAAACCATAGGGTATCGTGCTCATTCTCATGAAATCCCTTAGCTTTTCATTTGCTCATCTTCTCCTTTATCTCGGCAATCTGCTTGTCTGTCTTTTGAGGTTCTCTGATCCTATCCATCAAAGTAGACTGAATTTCCAATGCTGCTACATAGCCTCTCGGAACTATCTCCAAACATAGCTCGCGAAGATCCTCGGCTAGCTCCTTTGATAACTCTCCGGTCAAGAGTGTGTTGACATGGCTCTTGCGGCTCAACGCATCGGCTACTACGTTAACCTTTCCGGGGTGATAATGCAATCTCATATCGTAATCCTTGATGAGCTCCAACCATCTCCTTTGCCTGAGATTCAACTCCTTCTGTGTGAAGCTGTACTTCAAACTCTTGTGATCTGTGTACACCTCACAATGGTTTCCGATGAGAAAATGTCTCCATGTCTTCAATGCATGCACTACAGTTGCTAACTCCAAATCATGTGTAGCATAATTCAACTCATGGGGCTTAAGCTGTCGTGAGGCATACGAAACAACTCTTCCCTCCTACATAAGCACTGCTCCAAGTCCTCGACGAGAAGCGTCACAATATACTTCATAATCCTTGCGCTGATCTGGCAGAATTAACACTCGTGATGTAACCAAACGTTTCTTTAACTCCTGAAAACTGGCTTCACATTCCTCAGTCCATTTCAACTTGGTGTCCTTCTTCAACAACTCCGTCATGGGTTTTGCAATCTTCGAGAAATTCTCAATGAACCTCCTATAGTATCCTGCGAGTCCAAGAAAACTCCGGATCTCTCCAACTGTTGTTGGGGCTTCCCAATTTGTCACAGTGACAACTTTGGTGGGGTCTACTGCTATTCCTTCTCCGAATATAACATGTCCAAGGAATCGAACTTCCTTCAACCAAAACTCACACTTGCTGAACTTGGCATATAATTGATGTTCTCTGAGCTTCCCAAGTACCAAACGCAAATGCTCCTTATGCTCCTCTTCTTCTTCGAGTAGACCAAAATATCATCAATGAACAACACGACGAATTTATCCAGAAACTCCATAAACACCTTGTTCATCATGTTCATGAAATAGGCAGGTGCGTTAGTCAGACCAAATGACATAACGGTATACTCATATAGCCCGTACCTGGTGGTAATAGCTGTCTTAGGTATATCCTGCTCTCGAATCTTCAGCTGGTGGTATCTTGATTGCAGATCGATCTTGGAAAATACTTTAGCTCCTTGCAACTGGTCAAACAGATCATTGATCATCGACAGTGGGTACTTGTTCTTGATGGTCACTTCATTCAATCCTCAATAATCAACAACCATCCGCAATGATCCGTCCTTCTTCTACACTAGAAGCACTGGTGATCCCCAAGGTGACGAACTTGGGTGAATATACAGTAACTCCTTAATCTGCTTCTTAATTTCCTCCAAATCCTTTGCGGGCATCCTGTAGGTCTCTTAGATATCGGCTCTGTGCCTGGCAAAAGCTCAATCAAAAACTCAATGTCTCTATCCGGTGGCATGCCTGGCAACTCTTCTGGAAATACGTCAGGGAAATCCTTCACCACTGGTACTTCCTCTTGTACAACTCTTGATAAGGAATTCACTTGAGTCCTCTTCGGCACATGCCGGGATACATACTTGATCCTTCTTCCTTGTGGGGTGGTAAGCAAAATCGACTTACTTGCGCAATCGATGTTTCCTCCATACATCGATAGCCAATCCATACCCAGAATCACATCCAAACCTTGCGACTCCAAAATGATTAAATCCAAGTGGGAAACATGCCTACCTATGGTCAATGGCACTTGAAAACATCCTTGACTTGCCATATACTCCGCTCCTGGTGAGCTCACTAACATAGGTGTTCTAAGAACCTTGGTGGGCAGTTTATACTTATCCACAAATCCCCTTGATATTTATGAATGCGATGCACCAGTATCAAAAAGAACGATTGCAGTAAATGACTTAACCAAAAACTTACCTATTACTGCATCTGGCTGGGCTTCAACCTCCTCCATGTTAACGTGGTTCACCTGTCCCCTATTGAAAGGGTTGGGCTTCTTCCCAGAGCTTCCATTGCCGTTTCCATTCTTAGCTTCAGGACATTCATTTGCATAATGTCTAGTCTTCTGGCACTAATTGTAGCAAGTGACGTGGCTCAGGTCCTTCTTGGCTCGGGTTGATGGGTTGGTACGGTTCTGGCCATTGCTTCCTCCATTCCCATTTCCATTCTTGGGGCCACTATGGTTGTGCGAACTCCCTCCTCCATGGGTATGCTGAAAAGGTCCTCTCGAGTTCGGGGTAAAACGAGGCTTCTGCTGAGCTCCAGAATTGTAGTTCCCTTGTCCATACTTCCTCTTGCGGCTGTCAATCTGCTGCTGCTTCCCTTCAACCATGAGAGCTCGGTCTACCAACTCCTGGTAGTTGTTGAAGGTTGCCACCATCAACTGCATGCTCGGCTCATCATTCAGTCCTTCCAGAAACTTCTCCTGCTTAGCTGCATCCGTAGCAATGTCATCTAGGGCATAACGTGCTAGCTTACTAAAATCATCCACATACTGGCCAACAGTACGTCCTCCTTGGCGCAAGTTGCAAAACTCACGCTTCTTCATGGCCATAGCTCCTGCTGAAACATGGGCAGTACAGAAAGCCTGCTGAAACAGGTCCCATGTGATAGTGTCGATAGGATAAGTGGTTGTGAAATTCTCCCACCATGATGTTGCGGGTCCATCAAGCTGATATGCGACAAAACGCACCTTCTCCGCATCTGTGCATCCTGCAGTGGTCAACTCCTTTCCCATCTTGCGGAGCCAATCATCTGCAACTATCGACTCGGTGCTACTAGAGAACACCAGTGGATTCAGCCTCAAGAAACGGGCTAAGTGGTCAACAGGTGGTGGTGGTGGCTTGTTGTTGTTGTTGTTCCCTTGATTCTAATTTTGGACTAGTATCTGCATCAATGCATTCTGCTGCTAGATCAACTGAGTGAGCTCTGGTGGGAAAGTAAATCCATTGTCACGTCTCGGAGGCATCTGAGGGCTTAGAAAGGATGAGAATATAGAACAGAAATAGATCTAGAGAGAAAACACTACCCATATGCACATGAGACAAACACAATCAATATCACTTCAATCAATTCAAACAAGGGCATACAATGGTCAAACTATCGATACAAAAGTGCTCGAACTATACTATATACATGGGGGAAATACTACTACTGTTATGGTGATAAAGAGGGAAACCTGGTGCATGTAGCTCCCGCTTGCGCAGGGTCCAGGGAAGGGTCCGACCACTTTGGGTCTATAGTACGCAGCCTTTCCCTACATTTCTGTAAGAGGCTGTTTCTAGGACTTGAACCCATGACCTCATGGTCACAAGGCAGCAGCTTTACCACTGCGCCAAGGCTCCCCTTCTACTACTGTTATGGTGATCATCTAGAAAAATTGATCGATCGAAGACTCCATGATATCTGCTCCAGCTTCATCAATGAAGTCATCATCGCTATCGTCGGGGTCCGAATCGGTGTCGTCGATGATAATGTAATTCTCCGGGCAAGTGCATTCATCGTCATCTCCTCTTGGCGCGGGGAATCCCATAAATACTTTTAGCTTCTTCTTCAGATCATCATTCTTCTCCACGAGTGTCGTCATTTCCTCCTCATATCCATCGCGTGTAGACTTGAGTTCTTCCTCCAGCTCTGTGATCTTGGTCATAGCCTTCTTCAGATCTATCATGCCTGCGCACATCTGGTTCTCCTAGCGACAAATGTGCTGGTTCAACTCCTGGATGAAAGCTGCAATTGATCTATCCTTCCTGGTGATGATCATCTCCCGTTGCTCATCTCGGTGCCCACAAATCTGGTAAATAGTATCCTTAAGATCCTTGTGGTAAACTTCTCCAATGCGTCCCATGGTGATGTGGGCTGCCATGCTCTTTCCTAGACTCCAGGTTGGTGCATCAAAGGAAAACTCTATGGGCTCGGTGATGGGCATGAACGTCCTTCCTGGAACTTGAACTTGAATTGTCCAACGCTCCTCTTCTGGTAAAGTGGTGATGTAGGTCCCGGTGAAGCTTGGTACTCCAATGTTCAGGTATCTAGTGACTTCCTTCAAATGTCGTCCAAAGGGTGTATCTTCATCCAGTTGCGCGAACTTGTTCCTTGCATCCGCCATCCTAAAGAGTAGAAATATGAGGAGTCAGAAATGAGAAGAGAGTAGTGATTGGTCGTGTCCTACAGTCAGCGTGTGCTCTGATACCATCTTGTAGCGACCAGACCTCAAACAGTCTGATCTCTATGCGTTAGTGTCATCCCTGGATCGGTAATGCTGACGCGCACAGTACTCGAAGGATTTATAACAGAGTAGCAATCACACACTTATTAGATCGAATGTCTCAAAAGAGAACTTATTACAATAAATATGGCTTAAGGCCATCTAATAACGATAACATCGGAAGGCTTGGAAGATAAAGCGAGTCCATCAAATCCAACGACATCACTGAGTATAAGATCCCGACCTAAGGCACCTTACTCGTCGTCTGAAAAGTCTGCAACATGAATGTTGCAGCCCGAAAACGGGTCAACACATGGAATATGTTGGCAATGTAACACATAGAGAGTAATGAACAGAATAATGCTATCAATACATGCATATATGGCTGGTGGAGAGCTCTATGGTTACAGTTTTGCATAAAGCCAATTTTTTCCTACAACAAAGGAATAAATTTTATTTAACTATCATGGTGGTTGTTAAACATTGAGATGGTTCACCCAACTCAATCCCAATTAATCATTATCATTAAAACCAAATAGAATTAATTAAGTAACATGATGAGATTCACATGATAATCCAGGTACTAGATACTCAAAACGTCCATAACCGGGGACACGGCTAACCATGATTAGTTTATACACTCTGCAGAGGTTTGCACACTTTTCCCCGCAAGACTCGATCTCTTCCGTTGGATTTTTCGCACTATATGGTGTTTGAGAAACGGATGACCGAGACATAGTCTTTCAGAAGCGTTAGCACCTTACGATGGGTAGACAGTACCACCTACATCCCTTACATCTGCTAGTCTACCACTATAAGAGTTCACACGACTTAATCAACTATGCTAGAGCCCATAGTAGCTTGCGGCTGCACACAGAAGTTTCCAGCATGAATAATCTCATGCTCCCTTTGAGCCTAGGTGGCGGTCCATAGGAGAATCACACGGTACCCCGGGATTTCCAAAAATACAGGCAACACTGGGTTCCCCAGGTGCCTCAATCCACCCAGATGTGAATTTAAGTTGCCACCTTAAGTAAACCATTAATTAACAACCTCACATCTGTCATGGATACACTCACCCAATCCACGTCTACTAGCCTAACATAGCAATATAAGCAAACGTAGAGGTAACTCCCAAAGGTTTGATAGTAAACAGGACAATAGGTACTACTTCATCTACTTCCCAAAACCCACATATTAATCAGATCCTAATCATGCAATTGTTTCAGGATTGATCTAATGCAATAAAATTGGGTAGTAAAGAGGTATGATCAAAGTGTTACTTGCCTTGCTGATGATCCATGAAAACTAGAGACTCGTAGTAGCAAGCTACGCACTCCGGGTACTCTATCGCAAACAAACAAGCATACAATAAGCACTCATCTAATGCACGGGTAAAACTCAAATAAGATATCTAACCAGAAAGTTCAACTTAAGAACTCCGGTTTGCAAAAAGAATCAAATCAAACGAAGAACCAAAACTCAATCGGCGAAATAAACAAGCTTCGTTTACTAATATGGACCTAATTCAAGTTTTACAGTAGCAAAAACTTGTTTGTGTTGGTTAAACGGAAAGAGGGTTTCAAGACGAAACTCCAGGCGCTTGAATCACCTGATTCCGATAAACGAGCGAAAAGTTATACTAGAATGAAAATTGGATCAAAAATCGCGATCGAAAATAATCGCGAGAAACCCGAGAAAAAGAAAAAACAGACGAACGGGCTAATGAACGAACGTTTGCTGTCTGCGGCTAAACGACGAAAACCGTTCGTTGAAACGAACGTACGGACGAACGTCCACAAAATAAATAAACCGAAAAAACTAAACCGATCTATATAAAAACAACCGCGGTTTTTTTTAAAAAATGGGCGGTTTTCTACAGAAAACTGCCGACGGCGGCGACGAGCTCTGGTGGCTACCTCGACGGATGGCGGCGGCGGGTGGCTGCTCCAGCGGGGCGGCGGGGTCGGCGGCGTTTGGGGCGACGGGGGCGACGGTGGCGGCGGCGTCGGCGTCGGGCTAGGGTTAGGGTTTCGGGGCGGGGCGGCTAGGTGGGCTGGGGGCGCCGGGGGTGGCGGCTTATAAAGGCCGGCCCGAGGAGTCTTGCTCGGGTACGGCCCGAAGTCGGTTTCCTTTTTTTTAAATAATTACAACGTGAAGAAAAAGAAATAAAAAAAATATTAAACGGACTCCAAAAATCCCAAAATAAATTTTCCCCGTCCTTGAAAAATAAGCCAGGCAAGATGAACATTTTTTTGGGCATAAAATGGAATTTTTAAAAACGCGCATTTTCCTAATTCAAATAAAATAGCAATACAACTCTGAAATAAAATCTTATTTGATTTTATTATTAAATCTCCAATATTTCTTTATTTTGGGAAAGTCATTTTATTCCCTCTCTCATATTTTAGAAAAGAAATATACGAAGAAAAAATAATTAAAATCAAATGATCCTACTTTCAAAATTTGAGGAAACTCAAATATGAAAATAACGAAGTCCCCAACTCTCTCCGTGGGTCCTTGAGTTGCGTAGAATTTCTAGGATCAAGCCAAAATGCAATAAAATATGATATGCAATGATGATCTAATGTATAACATTCCAAATTGAAAATTTGGGATGTTACAGGATCACATCATTAGAGAATGATGTGATGGACAATACCCATCCGTTAGCTTAGCATAATGATCGTTAAGTTCTATTGCTATTGCTTTCTTCATGACTTATACATGTTCCTCTGACTATGACATTATGCAACTCTCGAATATCGGAGGAACACCTTGTGTGCTATCAAACATCACAACGTAACTGGGTGATTATAAAGATGCTCTACAGGTGTTTCTGAAGGTGTTTGTTGGGTTGGCATAGATCGAGATTAGGATTTGTCACTCCGTGTATCGGAGAGGTATCTCTGGGCCCTCTCAGTAATGCACATCATATGAAGCCTTGCAAGCAATGTGACTAATGAGTTAGTTGCGGGATGAAGCATTACGGAATGAGTAAAGAGACTTGCCAGTAACGAGATTGAACTAGGTATGAAGATACCGACTATCGAATCTCGGTAAGTAACATACCAATGACAAAGGGAACAACATATGTTGTTGTGCGGTTTGACCGATAAAGATCTTCGTAGAATATGTTGGAGCCAATATGAGCATCCAGGTTATTGATCGGAGATGTGTCTCGATCATGTCTACATAGTTCTCGAACCCGTAGGGTCCGCACGCTTAACGTTCGATGACGATTTGTATTATGAGTTATGTGTTTTTGATGACGGAAGTTTGTTTGGTCTCCTGGATGAGATCATGGACACGACGAGGAGTCTCAAAATGGTCGATAGTAAAGATTGCTATATTGGAAGGTTATGTTTGGACACCGAAATGGTTTCCGAAAGGTTTGGACATTTTCCCGAGTACCGGGAGGTTACCGGAACCCCTCGGGGGGGGGGGGGGGGGTTAACGGGCCTACATGGGCCTTAGTGGAGAAGAGGAGGTAGCGGCCAGGAGGTGGCGCCCCAAACCCAGTCTGAATTGGACAAGGGGTGGGGGCACGACCCCCCTCTTTCCTTCTCCCTCTCCACCTTTCCCCTTCTCCCCTCTCCGGAAAAGGAAATGGGAATCATATAGGACTAGGGAGTCCTAGTAGGACTCCCCAGACTTGGCGCGCCCCTAGGCCGTCCGCCTCCTCCCCTCCTCCTTTATATATGGAGGTGGGGGGCACCCCAAAGGCACATCAATTGTGTGACGCCCCCGATTCAATCGTACACTAATCATACACGCAAATGTGTACGATCAAGATCAGGGACTCACAGGAAGATATCACAACACAACTCTAGACATAAATCAAAATAATATAAGCTTTATATTACAAGCCAGGGGCCTCGAGGGTTCGAATACATAGCTCGATACACAAGAGTCAGCGGAAGCAACAACATGTAGGTACAGACACCAGTTAAACAAGGATGCCTTAAGAAGGCTAGCACAAAAGCAACAACGATCGAAGAGGCAAGGCCTCCTACCTGGGACCTCTTAACTACTCCTGGTCTTCAGCGGCCTCCATGTAGTAGTAGTCAACGGAGTTGGCATATGGCTCCAAGGATCCACCATCTGGTTGCATCAACCGGAAAGAAGAAATAAGGGGGAAAAGGGGTATTAAAGCAACCATGAGTACTCATCCAAAGTACTCGCAAGCATCAGATCTATACTAAGTATGCATTGGTATCAAATGGAATGGTTGTATCTGTGGACTGAACTGCAGAATGCCAGAATAGAGGGGGAAGGCCTAGCCTAACGAAGACTAGCATCATCAGACAGCTCCGAGCATCTTGCAGCATGTAGAAGAGTAAAGAATAGCAGTTTAATATTTAACAAGCATGTTGTAACATTAATGCCCAGAGATCCTTCCTCGACTCCCTACGAGAAAGCAATCCCGGAGCCACATATTCAAGTATCCATTTCTAGTTATATAAGATCAGGATATAAGTCTGAACGTCCATTACCGCGGACACAGTATTCAAATATATAACTTCCCTGCAGGGGTGCACCACGTTACCCAACACGCTCGATCACTCTGACCGGACACACCTTTTTGGGGTCAATGCCCACCCTCGGAAGATCAACATGTCGCATACCTACCTAGGCTCAGCAGAGAGGTCCCCGCTGGTCTACATCCTAAGCGCTCTGGGGTCTTGGGCCCATCGCCCCCAGCACTCCGGGTCGTTGCGTGCAAGGTGAATACCAGCACCGCCTCGGATGGCCAGCACGATCCGACCGTGCCGCACTGCTGAACTGGACGTCTGACAAAGCTTCGCTGATACTACGACATCGAGACGGGGTCACTTGTCGTAAGTCCACGAGACAGGGCGACGGGGTCACTTTCGATCGTGAGTCTCTGCTCGTCTCCGCAAGCTAATAATACACTATTGTTTGGGTATTTGTTCTGAGTTGGCCTCTGGCCTTTACGCACCAACCACCACGTGAGAATAGATATGGGCCTCGACGTCGCAGTATCAGCCGAAGCTTTGTCAGACGTCCAGTTCAGCAGTGCGGCACGGTCGGATCATGCTGGCCATCCGAGGCGGTGCTGGTATTCACCCTGCGCACAACGACCCGGAGTGCTGCAGGCGATGGGCCCAAGACCCCGAAGCGCTTAGGATGTAGACCGGCGGGGACCTCTCTGCTGAGCCTAGGTAGGGCTGCGACGTGTTGATCTTCCGAGGGCGGGCATTGACCCCAGAAAGGTGTGTCCGGCCAGAGTGATCGAGCGTGTTGGGTAACGTGGTGCACCCCTGCAGGGAAGTTAAATATTCGAATACCGTGTCCGCGGTAATGGACGTTCAGACTTATATCCTGATCTTATATAACTAGAAATGGATACTTGAATATGTGGCTCCGGGATTGCTTTCTCGTAGGGAGTCGAGGAAGGATCTCTGGGCATTAATGTTACAACATGCTTGTTAAATATTAAACTGCTATTCTTTACTCTTCTACATGCTGCAAGATGCTCGGAGCTGCTTGATGATGCTAGTCTTCATTAGGCTAGGCCTTCCCCCTCTATTCTGGCATTCTGCAGTTCAGTCCACAGATACAACACTTCCATTTGATACCAATGCATACTTAGTATAGATCTGATGCTTGCGAGTACTTTGGATGAGTACTCATGGTTGCTTTGCTACCCCTTCCCCCCCTTCTTTCTTCTTTTCGGTTGATGCAACCAGATGGTGGATCCTTGGATCCAGATGCCAACCCCGTCGACTACTACTACATGGAGGCCGCTGAAGACCAGGAGTAGTTAAGAGGTCCCAGGCAGGAGGCCTTGCCTCTTCGATCATTGTTGCTTTTGTGCTAGCCTTCTTAAGGCATCCTTGTTTAACTTGTGTCTGTACTCAGATGTTGTTGCTTCTGCTGACTCTTGTGTATCGAGCTATGTATTCGAACGCTCGAGGCCCCTGGCTTGTAATATAAAGCTTGTATTATTTTGATTTGTGTCTAGAGTTGTGTTGTGATATCTTCCCGTGAGTCCCTGATCTTGATCGTACACATTTGCGTGTATGATTAGTGTACGATTGAATCGGGGGCATCACAAATTGTTCTCTTTGCCGTGTGCGGTGCCCCCCTCCACAGTTTACTCCTCCGGTCATAGTGTTGTAGTGCTTAGGCAAAGCCCTACGTGGATCACATCATCAACACTGTCACCACGCTGTCATGCTGATTGAACTCTCCCGCGACCCTCTCCTGGATCAAGAGTTCAAGGGACGTCATCAAGCTGAATGTGTGCTGAACACGGAGGTGCCGTACGTTCGGTACTTGGATCGGTTGGATCGTGAAGATGTTCGGCTACATCAACCACGTTAACTAACGCTTCCGCTTTCGGTCTACGAGGGTACGTGGACACACTCTCCCCCTCTCGTTGCTATGCATCTCCTAGATAGATCTTGTGTGATCGTAGGAATTTTTTGAAATTAAATGCTACATTCCCCAACAGTGGCATCTAAGCCAGGTCTATGCATAGATGATATGCACGAGTAGAACACAAAGAGTTGTGGGCGATAATAGTCATACTGCTTACCACCAACGTCTTACTTTGAGTCGGTGGTATTGTTGGATGAAGCAGCCCGGACCGACATTACATGACTGCGTTCAGAGACTGGTCCTACCGACGTGCTTTGCACACATGTGGCTGGCGGGTGTCTGTTTCTCCAACTTTAGTTAAATTGAGTTTCACTACGGTCGGTCCTTGTTGAAGGTTAAAACATCACACTTCACGAAAAATCATTGTGGTTTTGATGCATAGGTAAGAACGGTTCTTGCTAGAAGCCTGTAGCAGCCACGTAAAACTTGCAACAACAAAGTAGAGGACGTCTAACTTGTTTTTGCAGGGCTTGTTGTGATGTGATATGGTCAAGACATGATGTGATATAAATTATTGTATGAGATGATCATGTTTTGTAACGGAGTTATCGGCAACTGGCAGGAGCCATATGGTTGTCGCTTTATTGTATGAAATGCAATCGCCATTTAATTTCTTTACTTTATCACTAAGTGGTAGCGATAGTCATAGAAGCAATAGTTGGCAAGACGACAACGATGCTACGATGGAGATCAAGGTGTCAAGCCGGTGACAATGGAGATCATGATGGTGCTTTGGAGATGGTGATCAAAGGCACAAGATGATGATGGCCATATCATGTCATATATTTTGATTGCATGTGATGTTTATCTTTTATGCATCTTATTTTGCTTAGTACGACGGTAGCATTATAAGATGATCCCTCACTAAATTTCAAGGTATAAGTGTTCTCCCTGAGTATGCATCGTTGCTACAGTTCGTCGTGCCGAGACACCACGTGATGATCGGGTGTGATAAGCTCTACGTTCGCATACAACGGATGCAAGCCAGTTTTGCACGTGTAGAATACTAGGGTTAAACTTGACGAGCCTAGCATGTGCAGGTATGTCCTCGGAACACTAAGACCGAAAGGTCGAACGTCACTAGTGCAGAACCGGCCTTTAGTGCCGGTTCGTGATGGCCTTTAGTGCCGGTTCGCCAACCGGCACTAAAGAGTGGGGACTAAAGGTCCCCCCCCCTTTAGTACCGGTTCGTCACGAACCGGCGCTAAAGTGCCACCACGTGGCACGAGCCAGCCCCGGGTGCGTGTAGGGCATTAGTACCGGTTGGTAACACCAACCGGTACTAAATGTTTGGGTGTTTTTTTATTTTTTCTTTAATTTTGTGTTTTCAATTTAATTTAGTGATTGTTTTACATTATAATGAGTTGTTAAATCATTAGGTGAAAGTACCGCGGATTAGTTTCGACTGGATGCATTGGATCTGCTACTAGCTAAGTGATCAAGTATATGCCATATCCATATTATACTTGATCAAGTATAATATATATGGATATGGCATATACTTGATCACTTAGGTAGGATCCATATTATACTTGATCAAGAAGAAACATTCACTTGTACCAGAAGCAAAAATATCATCGAGTTCAACATGATTGTCATGATTTTATAAGCGTTCATATATAACACCACAGAAGCAAATCACTTAAGTTCAGAACGAAGAACACGGGCATGAAAGGACAAGTACTAAGAGCAGCATGAACTAGCTAAATCACCCCTGCTAGCTACTCTCTCTCTGGTAAAATAGCATAGAACATGTATAGCTCTCCTGATTCATCATACTGGAGCATGCAGATGAACCTGTCTCCTAATCGTGGGCTGCTTCTCATTGCTGCCCCCTAGTACTTCTCTGCGATCGTTAACAATTTTTCTCCAATCTTTCACTATTAAGCATTCATCGCTTCTAGAAATCCTGAATGCATTCATGTGCAATGCAGGATATCTTGGCCATAAGCTAACAATTGACATGCGACCTTTAGTCTCGATCCCCTGAGGCACAACTGTCATCGGGAGTCCCTTTGAAGAACATCGTACAGTACTTAATTAATATACTTAGCAATGAAAGTTTAGCAAAAAAATTATGCATGCAAAAGATGCACTGAGGACAAATAGTAAAAATCTTACCATCATTCCTAAATAGATGTGACCGTAGTTCAATACCATCACTATTGGTCGCACGTTTTGAGTACTAATATTTCTAAGTGCAAGAAGAAAATTTGTCTTGACAGTATGAAGATCCTCAAGCCATGAAACATAATGACTTATCTCCTCGCAATTTAGTTCAGCTCTGGGACAGTAGTAGGTCCTGTCTACCAAGCGCCGGACATGTTTGGTTGAATGGAGATAAGCTGTCAATAGAAATTAGTTATCAATTATTTTTGAATAAGCAATATCAAAGACAAAAATAAAGTTGAGAATAACTCACATAATGGTAGAACTGGAGGCGTCTCACATCGACCCATATGTCTCTATTACCTTCAATATCATCTTCCGGACGAATATCAAAGGTGATAACCATACCAGGCTCAAATGCATAAGCCTTGCATAGTGCTTGCCAAGTTATGCATTCAAAATAGGTGTACGTGTGTGCATTGTATACTTTGACGTTGAAAGTATAACCATGCTCAGTTTTCAGGTAAACTCTCTTTACCTCCATAGTTTCCATATCATTGAAACCTATCTTATCCAAGACAAAAATTCTTGCATGGCAGGGGATGCGCTAGTAGAACAGTAAAAATAAAAAATTATAAGTCAGGCAAATGAAGCATATATAAGTCATGCTTAATTACGAAAATAGACTTGTCGTTGTGACTTACTGTATCGAATTCGAAGGTCTCATCCAGCTTGATGCTGAATCGCCTATCATCAACAAGGAAATTTCTGTTGCACTGGCCGCGCTGGTCTTCATAGTATTCGCACATAATGAAATTTTTTCCGTCGTCAGACGACATTTCCTATGTTGATATTAGGCGAAACATTAAACACTTACTAATTCAATTAATTCAACTAATTCAACTACTTCTATTAAAATATCATATATCTAATTTTTCTTACTAAAAATAAACTAGTTATATTAATTCAACTAGTTCAAATAATCTCATATACCTAAATTTTCTTACTAAAAATAAACTAGTTATATTAATTCAACTAGTTCAACTAAGCATTTACTAAAATAAACTAGTTATATTAATTCAACTAGTTCAAATAATCTCATATACCTAAGTTTTCTTACAAAAAATAAACTAGTTATATTAATTCAACTAGTTCAAATAATCTCACATACCTAAATTTTCTTACTAAAAATAAACTAGTTATATTAATTCAACTAGTTCAAATAATCACATATACCTAAATTTTCTTACTAGAAATAAACTAGTTATATTAATCGAACTAGTTCAACTAAGCATTTACTAAAAATAAACTAGTTATATTAATTCAACTAGTTCAAATAATCTCATATACCTAAATTTCTTAAAAAAATAAACTAGTTATATTAATTCAACTAGTTCAAATAATCTACATATACCTAAATTTTCCTATTAAAAATAAACTAGTTATATTAATTCAACTAGTTCAAATAATCTCATATACCTAAATTTTCTTACTAAAAATAAACTAGTTATATTAATTCAACTAGTTCAACTAGCTAAGCATTTACTAAAAATAAACTAGTCCTATATTCATCTAGCTAACAACTTTTCCAACTAATTCATCTAACATTAATCTAAACAATAGAAAACAGAAAATATGTGTGTGTAGTACTGTGTGTGTATGCGTGTGTACATATGTGTGTGTAGTGTGTGTGTGTGTGTGTGTGTATGTGTGTCTATGGATGTGTGTATGTGTGGGTACGAGAGCGGGCCGGGGGGCGGCGGCGTACGGGCGGCGATGGGGGGCGGCGGCGTACGGGCGGCGACGGGGGCGCGTAGGCGACGGGGACGACGCGACGACACAGGTGGTGGGCCGGGGGCGATTGGGAGGCGACGTAGTACGGGGCGAGACGGCGACGATGGCGCAAGATGGTGACGACGGGGGCGGCAGGGGCGGCGAGGGCGGCGGGGGCGGCAAGGGCGACGGCGCGGGCGGCGGCGGTGCGCGGCGATGTCGCGCGAGTGGAGGAAGAAGTGGTCGATATGGAACTGGTTTTTTCGGAAGTGCCATATATATAGGAGGGGGCCTTTAGTACCAGTTGGAGCCACCAACCGGTACTAAAGGCCAATTTTGGCCAGGCCAAGCGGCGGGAAACGAGGGCCTTTAGCATCGGTTGGTGGCTCCAACCGGTACTAAAGGGCAACACATTAGTACCGGTTGAAGCCACCAACCGGTACTAATGGCCGTGCGCTGCCACCTGCAGTGCGCTACTTTTAGTCCCACCTCACCGAGCGAAGGGCAGCCGCACTGGTTTATAAACCCAGCCGCGGCTGCCCTTTCGAACTCCTCTATATAGCAGGGCTTCTGGGCCTAACTAGGGCGCGCTGCCCTATGAGCCTGCTAGCCCTTCTGGGCCTGTATTTGCACACCCTAAGTCTGGCAGGCCCACCGGGCAGCGCCCCCAACATTTTTTAATAATTTTTTTCTTTTCTGCATTATTTATTTTCTTCTATTTATTTTTGAGTAATTTTTTATATAGTTATTTCTTTTCTGCATCATTTTTTTCTTCTATTTATTTCTGAGTAGTTTTTTTGCTGTATTTATTTTCTTTGTGAATATTTTTGCTTTATATATTTTTTTCTTTTCTGCATTATTTATTTTCTTCTATTTATTTTTGAGTAATT